>CM038144.1:10764906-11364906 GCA_021437245.1 Aegilops speltoides
CGGGTTGTGGAGTAATGTTTTTACCACAATTTCTTAGGAAACTGAATGCAATAATTGAGTAGTTTTGCAAACTACCATTACTACTACACTTGAAACGGTTCAAAACCTATACTCCCTTGCCAGCGTGTGCTTCCCGCGTGAAACGGTCAGCGTCGCCCTGGAGCGTCAGTGCCGCATTAATGCCCGGCCAGAGCGGAGACGACCTCTCACTGGCGCCGGCTTTGAAGTGGCGCGACGGCCGTGAGAGCGCCGCTTCCCGGTGCACGCGACTGCTCCGTGTCGAGACTGGCCATAGGCCCTGTTTTGATCCATGGGTTAGAGTTGAGCTAGTTGGGGCTCAAATAGCCCTAAAGTATCCAAGCATGAGGGTTTAAATTGGAGCAAGTTGCACCGAACCCACCAAAAAAAACTATCCCACCCAAGAGGTGCTAACTGGAGATAGTTCTCATTGGGACCACTGAAAAATCACTTTTCTCTCTCCATGAAGTGCATTTATTGTCAATCTAACCCTGTCACCCAAACACCTCTTTGGCTACAGTTAGTTCAGGGTTAGTCATGAGTTAGTCTAACCTCTAGCTAAGTTAGTGTATCAAATAGGAGCAGTATAGGACATGCAAGTTGCTCAAAGCATACAGGCAAATTCGTACGTGAAGGATTTTTTTTCTTTTTGAAAACAGAACATGAAAGGAATTTTTTTAGAATGCTCTTGGCATGTCGCTAACATGTGATAGTTAACCGACCTCAATAGACGGCAGAAATGCCAGCCCGCCGCACTTTGATAGAGACGAGGAGGGAGAAGCGATACAGGCTGCTGGATTACTAGAGATAGGTGTCTCACGGAAGCCAAGAAATATGGTGATAGCGTGGGTTAGCCATGTACTAGTATGATGTAACTACACTGGGCTGCCGTGATTCGTACTCTTGCAGTCCACTGTGGAGATGATTGGTTAATTTTATATTGCTGAATAATATTAAATATTATGAGTGCAGACGCTCCACCACGAGGTTCCTTGCTCCTTTTCGGTCGTCCGGAATCTATGTTCTTCCACTCTATTTTTTTACGTGAGCTTTGTTCATCCTTTTGCCAACACGCGAGACATCTAGCATCAAGGCGCACGTGTTATGCAACGATCGTTCCATCTATATGAAGAACACGTGGCACTGGAACTACGAGACGAACATGTACCCAGGAGTGGACGTACGAACCTAAGTAATGTAGCGCAGTAAGTGAAGTAGAAAGGCACAAATGGTATGAACATGCGTGGCATACAGGGTGTGTTTGGTTGCGTTCTCGTCTAAGCATAGTTGTTCCCTCTTCATGCATGCTCAACTCAATACCCCTGTTCATGCATGCTCTCTTCATGCATGCTTCTAGTGTATTTGTGCGAAACTAGTGTGGACTCATGCACCCTCCATACACTCTACCAAACACCCAAAAGTAGGTCGAGAAGGGAACTCTTGGGCGGCATTTGTCTCTTACTACATACTACCACTAAATGTTGTACGTGCAATGCACGGTGATGTTATGGAGCACGTGCCTAAGTACTCTACTACTACTATATTAGTTGGAGGCACATATTAACTTTTATATTTGTTTACGTGTATGCCCCGAGACCTTCCAACTAGACGTGTCTTTCTCTCCAGGTCGCACTTTGTATCGTATTACCACTAAGTACTACTACATGTGGTCTCCGACCCAGAAGTGGAAGAAGTGGAGACGCTCTACCATGCTGTTTTTTCTACGCTGGGGTCTACCACGTTGTTCATGTCCCACTCCTTTCGCTAACGTGTGGGACATCCAGCACGTGCCGTGTTTGGCACCCTTCGTCGTAAGAGTTGAAACGCTAGCATTCATCAGAAAAAAAAATTATAAATCGGCAGTGATACTATTTTTTTTGTGAACCAAGCAGAAGTGATACTATACCACGCGGTTTCCTTGCTCCTCGATATCGGAAAGAATACTTCCGTTCGCCAACATGAGGGACGTTGACCATCCTGTTCCACTTTCCATGCACGCAGAACTCCAAGGGGGAGTTACCCAGGTCGTCGCCCCGTAGTAACAATGACTAATGAGACATCAAATCACATGCCCACTTCCCACTTTGAAGTTGCTCGGATGAAGGAACCATCATGACTTCGTTGAATTCCGCTTCTTGAAGAAAACTACGTGCAAAGCAAAGATCGCTAGCTACTGATTTACTCCAACAGAGGCCTCCTTTCGTTCATAGGATAGGAATATGAAAATCATAGGAAGTGAGATGACATGCATCTCAATTCCCATAGATAAAGAGATGCCATTTGATGCATAGGATAGGAATTTTTCCATTTAGTCTAGGCTAATGTACTGGTAATTTGCTCTAAAAACTACAGTAGTAACTAGTAGTACTTGTACATGCTCGTACTCAGACACAGACACACACACTAACTACTAGTACTACTACTTCTCACATGCTGGCCAGACACCGTCGTTCTCCTTCCTGGCTTTGTTGGCGACACCCCACCATGCTTGGATCTCCGCCGACCTCTCCGCAGTAGCGCGTGCATCCTTTTCTTTCTTGCGGCGGCGGGCCTCTCTTTTCTTGAGTGCTTTCTGAGTTTTCCGCTCCCTCTGTGCGGCTTTGGCCGCCTCTTGCTCTACCGCCCATTCGGCCTTGGCATCTTTAAATTCCTCCCTCATAGTTGTGATGTCGCGAGCGGCGATGAACTCGGCACAGCGGGATGCCATCGCTTCCCTACCATTTTGTGTGCGTTCGTGGGCGGCGAGGAACTTGGCGCGATGGGATGCCATCGCTGCCTTACCGGTTAGTGTGCGGCGCGGTGGCATGAACGACGCTTGGTGAGAGCTCTGGGGTGGAGTGGCCGGACAACCATATAGTGCATTGGTTTGTCAAGAGCTCAAGGACAGAAGACGAAACAAATTAGGATTCCCCTTCAATCCTGGTCATTTATTACTGAGTAAAATGCATTGGTGGTCATCGAACTTGTCTTGATAGCTCACTTTGATCATTGTATACGAGATATGGTGATTATACGGTTGCTGGCTCAGCGTATAGCTCCGTATTTGTATGGTTGACCAGTCAAACAGTCCGCATGCACCTCATCAACTCGTGTTCTTTATCTATCTACGCGGGCCTACCTGTGAATGGCAAAAGAAATACTGTAAAAACCAAAATTATGCGTATGTGGGGAATCAAACCACGGACTCGTCACTGCAACGCACCCTCGTCGGCCAAATGAAAATGAAATACTTCGTGTCAGACACTCACGCTCACGCTGTCAAAAGCATGCTAATGCATGCACGTCGCCCTCTAAATCAAAGTCCTGCTCATGGCGCAACGCAAACGGCAAGCCCATCACCTGCGCGAACGCCGAGCATGTATTCACCTGGCTCAACACCAACGGCCATACTCGGACCGCCTTGCTCCTGTATATCGTCCATCACAATGACAATCTATAAAACAGCCTAAGCTAGAGACGGTACTATGGTAGTATGGTACGGAGTATGTACTATCGTGAGCGACCGATCTTAGTGCCACTGCACACCGAAACCCCTTCCATCGCTAGCGCGCTTCCGCTCGAAAGCGGTCATCGCTCTCCGAATGTCAATGCCGCATTCATCGGACTTAACTGCAGGTGCAATTGGTGTGTCACTGACATGCGGGCCAGACGCCCGTTGGGCCCACATGTCAATAACCCAAACGCATCTGCAGTTAAGTCACTGAAGCAGCGTCCGCATTCACGCTCGACGAACCAACTCCGGCGCCAGTTGTCCATCCGTCTGCCGCAGCTCATTGCCATTCGCCCGCTATATTAACTTGAGCCCCAGCTCCCAGCCACAGCCAAAGACCCACACTTATTCTCCTCCGGTCCCTTCCTTCTGTCGGCACCACTTCAACCATGGCCTCCTGGTGCTCCGAAGCTCTCTTGGACGTACTGTCGTAGGAGTAGACGAGGGACATCGGCGCCTCCATTCCGGGCGCGCTCCAAAGCTCTCTTCGACATACTGTCGCAGGAGCAAACGAAGGAGATCGCCGGCACCCCCCGGGCCGCCCTCTTCCGCTACGACCATGAAGCAGGCGCCATGCGCGGGCGCAGCCGGCAGCAAGGAAGAGTAGTACATGGTAGGTCGCCGTCGCTCCGGTCCTGGGAAGGCCATCGCTACTCCACTCAGTCGACACCAAGCTTGGTTGGATAAACATCGGAGGCCGATTAGTCGCTTGACGACGACGTGGAGGCGGAAATCTTCATAACCTTGTGCTCCGGCCGGAGGAGGAGGTTATCGAGGCGGATGAGGAGGAAGCAAAGGCAATGGCCGGCTTTCTCGGGTTCATGGCCGAACATGGTGGTCGGGCGCCTACGATCGTTTAGATTAGGTTTACAATAGGTTTAGTACGGTTTGTGCGAAATATGTAATGAATTTCGTCCAGTTTGTAGGAAAAGTTTTCGAAATGTAATGAATTTCATTCGGTTAATTTGAAATTTTCTTTGTTTGCACGAATTTCGTCCGGTTAGTTCATATAGTTGTCGAAAGGTATGCGGGCAGCATCGGATGGCATCCATCAGTGTCCTCGGACAGATGCCGGTGTAAATTTGTGGGCTAGCGCTGGAGATGCACTAACTATCATGCTATAATCGCTAACAATCCTCCATTATTTGGCAGGGAACAGTTATCCCTCGATCAAAATCAGATCCGTGGTGTTTCACACTCCTCCCACGTAAGAGTGTAAACTCTTTCTTACATAAAAATGGAGCAAGTGGACGGCACTGTAGCACGTCATATCACTCGAACTAGCCCGCCTAACGAGCAGGAAAGCACCGCCCTCGTCATTTTGTTCTGGATTTCTATCGATCAATCGCGCGAAAATGTTATGCTTCACAAGTTCTAAAGGAAAAGGCGGCACACTTACGATTCGTACGCGTCGCAACCCCGACAGTCTGGCTCGCACGCAACTCACCAGAGGGGACACGCGTTGTCTTGCAATTTTACTGACATGTGGGACCATAATTGAATAAACCGTTGATTCCTCAAAAAATAATAAACCGTCGATAGCCGAAATCTAATCGCTCGGCGGGTGTCAGCTGAGAAGAGAGAAATGGGGGAGGGAAAAGAGATCGCCCGCCCGCCGCGCATAGACTCCAAGAAATATATGGTGATAATGTGAGGTGGGCCATGCTGGAGTCTGGACGCTTCGAGCCCGCCTCACCGCCTGCCCTCAAGATGCCAGCTGCCCGCTGCATGCACATCAAGTAGTCCCCGCTTATGTGGAGGAGAGAGAGGCATTGACAAAGTCAAGGAGTAACAGTGGAGACAATAGCTTTCATCAAAAATAAACAATGAATACTCGTTGCTCATCCTCTATATCGGAAAGAATACTTTCATTCGCTGACATGTCGGACGTCGACCATCCTGGTCCACCTGCCATGCACAAAATTATCCTAGTCTACCCCAGTCGTATCGCAGGCCCAACCTTTCCCACTGTAAGTTGTTCAGACGAAGGAACCATCATGACTTCGTTGAATTCCTCTTCTTCAAGAAAACTTACTGTACCCGCAATATCGCTACCACACGCCAAGACCGGACGGCACTGCACTCACGCCATATCATCGAAACCCACTAGGCCAAACTAGCCCGCCTAGGTCAACTATTTTGGAACGAAGGGAGTACGTCTCTGCACTGCTATGATTTTGTGTTGCACGTTCTCTGTACTTTTGCTACGATTTTCCTACCCTAAGAACCAAATGAGTCCTGAATGTATGTCGACTATTGTCTAATCGATCGCTAAGCCTACAATTTTAGGAGCTAGGGCTATTGGTCGACCGACGAGGGATAAGTATAAGTATACCACGAGCTCATCAGCCCCAACGTTTCTCTTCGGTGAGTGTTTTGCAAGTACTATAGCTCGCACAGTAGCTAGCCTACTAACACCAAGAATCATCAAACAATCCCTGCTAATATGATAAACAGTTCAAACTTACATCTAAGCATGCCATATATTAAATCAAAAGATGGCAAGGATACATCTGTTTCCATAACTCAGAGAGGGTTCGCATGATTCATCACATGCTTCACTATCAAACAAAAGTAGCAAGATCCGCCCACACAAGACAGTGCACTAGCCCTAAGATGGTTTGATAACACGCATCGTTCTGGTAATTAAACACTGGGAAATGCAAACTACCCTGAAGGATTAGCGCGACCAACTATTTCTTGTCATCGATCTCTCGGGCAATGACCACAGCACGGACAATGACATGGGAATCGATTTCTGGGGCGATGTCCACAGGATTGACCGCGACATCGGAATCGAGCTCTGGGGCGATGTCCACAGGATCGATAGCGGCGGAATCGATCTCCGGGGCGATGCCAACAGGACGGGCCATGATATCGGAATCATCAAGGACAACCACCGGCACCTGCACAACCCTAACATATTAGCAAGCACATTGCAAATAATCAAAAAGCAAGCACATTGCAAATAATAAAAAAACCACAACTATGGTAATAAGCCATTATTTTTTACCTTGTGCAGCTCACCGGGGGATCTGATCCCTCCGGGGGCCATCTCCTCGTCCTCGATGCGGGCCATCACCTTGGCAGGGGAATACTGCTTCTCAACGACGACTATCTCCTCAAACTCGGTCTTGAGCCTCACATAGGTGGCAATCAGAGTTCCTGGGGTAGGTATGGTGGGGCCCTTGCTGTTCTTCCAACTTTCTTTGAGGAGTTCATCCGCCAACGTCCTCAACTCTTTGGCCAGTGCTTGTTTCTTGGAGTTCTTCGTCTCCATGGGTTGGCACGCCAACATGGTCGGTCGGTGCTCGCTTCCTGGAGATCACTGTCTCCAGTGGGTTGTCCGCCGGCAACTCTTTGCCTAGTGCTCCAGGATCCATCAATGAACTGACAAACAAAAAGCAATCGAAAGGAAACCATAATTGCAATAAGGGGAAAGAATAGGATGTGAGAATCGGTCGGTGCTTCGCAAAAAGAAGATTATTGGAATGAAAATATAGCAGCATAACTGATTCGCCCACCTTTCCTTCACAAGAGAGAAGAAAAATGGCGAAGTGAGTAGCACAGGTGAGGTTTCCTTCAAGAAAGGGAAGAAAGGGCTTGAACGAGCGTTCCAATGAAATGATGGTTGCTTCGTCCAGTCCAACTTGGAGGCCACATTACCACTGCTGATAAAGGTGTGGGTTTTGTGATATGACGGGCCATGACGGCCACACCGGGGTGACAGGTGAGTCTCGACTGTAGCACCTCGCTGTGGTTTGGTGGATGGCACGCGGGTCCGGATGCTTTGAAATGTCCCGCATGTAGATAGAGCGGCTAGTCATATAGGAGTGCTCAATATTGTGCACCGCGACCAAGGCAGAGAGGAAAACGAGAGAACTACGTAATTAATGCATGAGTTTAATTAGGGTAGTTTTGTAAAGTACGAGATACATTCCTAGAATAGCAAAATGCCTTGGTTCATGAGATTTGAGATTCGAGCCCTATAAACTAGAAGGGAGGGGGTGCTACACATGGTATAGTCTAGTCACTTGTTTTTTTTAGCCAAAGTCTAGTCACTTGTTGAAATCTCTAGAAAGGCTAATACTCCTTTCCGGTTTACAGGTCTATAATACTCCCTCCGTCTAGGTGTGTAAGTCATCTTATGAAAACCAAATAGTCCCAAAACACTTATGCGTGGTGCATTAACTTCTACCTTGTTTCTTGTTTCTTGACATACGTATCAACCAATAAGAGATGAGAGGTTTGCATGCTTTTAATGACTCGCAATGGCTAGTTCATTGCATGGAATGCTATTAATTAGCAAATAAACATTGGTGACCCCAGGAGGAAATGGTGCTAAGCGCGTGGACCTATGCAGAATGAGTATCAACCAATGGATAATGGAGTTTAATTGTTAAGCAATAGCAATTTTGTCTCATGCAAGAGCCTGGCTAGTACTCCAAGGAACTGCACCACGCGAGCGTTCGCAACTTCCACGTTCAGTTTGCGCTTGGCTCTTCGCCTCTTCGAGAAGACGAACAATGATGTTACTCCTACTTCTATAGTATCAAATCCACTTCTGCATGTCCGTGCACCGCGTGCGGGAGGGATAGCGTGTAGCGAAAGCTTCTACTTACTGCTCCTGCCTTTGCATCCATGATAGGTGGGCCCAACAGGTGGTTGGCCCACCTGTCATGCAGCCAAAGGCGAGTGCGATCTAACACCAAGCTCGATCCATGAGAGAGAGGGCGTCGTAGTAATCAAATTTCTCGGTCTTGTACGAGTTGACGCGACACATCAAAGCACTGCACTTGATAAAAGTCTTTTTACACATTTCAAATGGGCTACTTCGTATGTAGGAGTAGACATATTATGCTTCGTATGTACTCCCTCCGTTCCAAAATATAAGTCTTTTTAGAGATTTCACTATGAACTACATACGAAACAAAATGAGTGAATCTACACTCTAAAATATGTCTATATACATACGTATGTAGTTTGTAGTGGAATCCCTAAAAAGACTTACATTTGGGAACGGAGGGAGTAGTCAGTTGTTGCAATCTCTAAAAAGACTTATATTTGGAAACAGAGGGAGTACAACGCATCCATGCATGCCGTGAGTTTCCTTTTGATACTTGTATGTGTTGATTTGATGCACCTTGCCAAATTTTTACTATAAATTTAACTAACCAACTTTTCATGCATGTCACAAAAAATCACGGGGCTGTTTGGATCGTGACTATGTTTGTCTTATGTTGCCACATTATTTTTCCCACACTTGCCACACTTGCCTAACCTGAGTTGCTCAAATTGTTAGACACACTTTGGCTTGCCTAAGGGAATCTTGCCACAATTTTTGTGTCTATGACATGTGGGGTTCACTACTAATAAAAAAATTTCTTGTCTTAGGTGTGGCTAATAAAAAAAACTTATATTTAGGAATGGAGGGAGTAGAAAATATAAATAATAATGCATGTTGGGGCAACCCACGTTTCCGCTAATTTTACCCGTGGGCTTGTTCACAATTTTTACGAGGGGGTGGTTGTTCATTTAATGGAGGGACTTGTAGTACCAGACTTGAACGATACAAAGTGTGGCCTGGCACACCGTAACACCAGCTGGAACAAGCGGGTAGCTATCTCAAAAAACAATCAACAACTAAAAAACTGTGACCTGGCATGTAGTAGTACACAATTTTAAACGATTGTTTTGATGGAGTGAAAAAGGAAAACTACCCCACTACTTATATATAGGCCGGAGCTTCCGCGCTTGCTTGCTAGGGATGCTCTATTCACACACTCCCATCCTCTCCAGATCTAAACAAGATAGGGGTAGTAATATTGTCTTTCTCCCTTCAAAAAACACTGGCTTTCTATCCTCACCGCTAGTTACAGATCCGGACGTATCCCCCTCCACTGGTGAAGGGGAGGAGGGGCAGTGTTTAGGCCGTCATCGACAGCGAGGGAGGAGACCCACTGCCGGTTGCACCATTATCTCTGGCCGAGTACCGGTGCTGGAGGTCCTCCGATCCCTTCGTCATTGCCTGTGGGCGGATTCGGACTCCCGCCACCCACCTATCCACATCCCGACGACCTTCAGGTATATCTTCGTTCAAAAACGCCTTAGCTCTACTTCCCCAGCTTGCTACGTCGCTACATGTGCATCATTTTCTACCTCTTAGCCCCTCTCGATCGGATGGTCCAATGTCACATGTTTTTTTTCTATTGTTAGAGGTAAAGCTACTTCATGGAGTCGAATCTTGTACTCCCTCCGTCCGAAAATACTTGTCATTGAAATAAAGTGGGGGTGGGGGAATTTAGTATGTACATCGGACTTGGTACAAACAGGAAGGAAAGGGGATGAAAGTAGTACAGACTGGTCATCCAACCGGTCTCTTGGTCGAAAAGGGAAATATAGGGGTAACGCTGTACACAGTGGTATGACCAGGACTAGATTTGCTATCCACACATAGGAGTAGGTGGCTAGAGTGAACAAAAATGGGACCAACCCAGATATGTTTCTTGGATGTTTGTTTCTCGGGGCAACAAACTATGAATCACCACTTTATGCCCCTGTTTACGTACATGGTGTTGTACTGCTGGTGCACCCACTGTCCCATGCCCTTATACCAAATATTTAGGCTCCGGTCGGAATAAAGGGGCAGAAAACATAGGTCTTGATGAAAATAGAGGAATAGGAAAGGAATGTAGGTATAAAACTACGGAACAGCGAACCGGAGGAAACTCTCAAGAGAATGTGTTCGGATGGACTAAGAAATGTACAGATTTGTTTTTTTAGAGTAGCATGCTTGGCAGTATGAGATGCTATTTTTTTATTCAGCTGCACAGTGACTACTCTTGTCCTCACCTCACGTACCACACATAGGTTGATTTTTTTTATTCCGGCAAACACAACACAGCAACCTGTCTAATGCATGGCAGCGAGTGCCTGCCTCGGGCTTCCGCCCAAAAAATGAGCAGCGCGTGGATGTTTCTAATCCGATGGAATCAGTACTACTAGACCAGCTTTCCTATGAAACACTATTCACCTTTCCCGTGTTCCGAACAATTGGAAGGGAAAGAATACTGTAGGAATAGTGTTCCTACAAAAATCCTGCACCAAACCTGTGAACCGAACGCAGCCTTAGTTGTTCTTAATATAATGTCCCTAGTAAAAATGAAGCCATGCCACTGTTTTTGCCTGTAATTGTTTGAGACTCTGACAAGTTTAGCCAAATGTTTTTGCCTGTAATTGTTTTAGACTCTGACTATTTCCTCTGTGCCTTTTTGTGCAAAAAGGGATATCCAATTCACCTGGTTGCTGTTGTGACCTTTTGGTGCACTGCACAAAACTCTTCTTAAAAGAAGTGACTTTTGTGCTGTTTAACTGGAATGACAGATGGAACAGTTGGTTCATTTTGGTGGAACTGCACAAAGGGAGATATGTGTTCCAATCCTCATCATCCATATTGGCACCATAACCTTCCTTTAGGTAAGAATGATATTTAATGCATGTGTTCATCTCTATTTTCCGACTGCCATGAGAAAATAATGTTGTTTTTTACTAGTACACTTGTACTCCCTCACTGACAAAACAAATTCTGAATTAGAAGGCCAATCATGTACTTGATTTCACCAGCTGGTGAAGAGAAAGAGAAACAGAGCATGAAGAGGAAGAAGAAGAAGAATAAACAGTGCCAAGTAGATCTTGCTGAAGCCAGAGGCCTCAGTCGAGGCTATTCAAGGGCTCCGGCAACGACTACCTTACATGTGAGACGATCCTCTAGGGAGCCCTTCCACTTCTGCTATCTCACTTAATTAATTAGGAGTACTTAAGTACCACTAATTTGTTATTGCCTAATTTTCATGTTGGAGTTAAACAAATCTTTAGTAGGACCCTATGTTGAATCATGTACGTGTGAATGTTTGTCTATGGAGGTGAATCATGTGGTGGAGCAGGGAGGGAATATTATTAGTGTCATGACATAGTAGTGATATTGTTTTGCATGTCAATTTATTGCCATTGGTTCAATGAGGCAATGTTTTGCGTATTGTCCATCATGAATTTGATTGTCGGAGTAATTGGGCACGGATACCCCGAAGACGGCGAGACAATAATTCAAGACATCGGGCTATAAAGCCCCTCACCCGACTTCCGGTGGCGACCTTGGAAGGCCGAGTCGGTGGCGACCTTCGGTGAGGCCGAGTCATTGGCGACCTTCAGAAGGCCGAGTCCCGATTGGCGACCTTGGGAGGCCGAGTCCGCTGGCGACCGGGAGGCCGAGTCCTACCGGGCGACCTTGAAGGCCGAGTCCACTGGCGACCTTCGAGCTGCCGAGTCCCAGACGGCGACTCAAGCAAGCCGACTGGCTTGCGACCTTCAGAGGCGACTACCACCAGGCCGACCATCGATCTGCGCCACTCAGCCGATTGCCGATTGCCGACTCCGCCACCGGGCCGATGCCGACCGCCGACTACCGCCAGCCGAGCCACGCCATTGCCACGATCGCAGCCCGACGCGACCCCGTCGAGACGGCCATACCGCGGACATGACAACCGTACCGCGACGCCATCATGTACAGTGACACTTGTCCCTGGGCACTATATGAAGTGACCCAGGAGACAAGTGTGACACTCACCCATGCCCCCATGCCACTAGCTAGCTTACATACTAAGCTACCTCACACTATAAAAGGAGGCACACATCCATCCATCCAGGAGAGGAGACACTCACGCACACACACAAGGGAATAGCTAGCAAGCTAGCTAGCTATCCATCCATCCACATGAGCACACATGCTCACGGCCATAGGCCATGGCCATACATGGCCACTAGAGCCGGCCATACGCAGGCATATACCAGATCAGATGCACTTGGCGCGATCGCAGAATCAACTCGGGAGCACTTTGTGCTGCCCGATGTACACCCCGGATAGATACACTCGGACATGCGCAAGTAGGAGTATTATCTCTCCGGAGAGCTCCAAAGCTGGGTAAACCACGCGTGCTACTCAGATACCCGCCTCCGGGCCTATCGCCAGCATCTTGCCCCACAAGAAGCCACCTCGTGGCATATGTAAATCTAGCACCCCGTGCGAACACCACACATTTGGCGCCCACGTAGAGGCGGTACTATGCTACTGCTGCTGCTGGTTTCGCTGATCCGGCGGGACCACTTTCGTCATCACAGCAAGGCGTCGCCGTCGTCTCTCGTGGCGCTTCGGGGCTGGCGTCAACACGCCCTCGAAAGAGCCGCGAGGCGGCGGCGTCCTCGCCATCGGCCTCTTCATCTTCATCATCGGCGTCGCGCCGCTCTCCGATAGCGGTCGGGGCTCGTCGACATGCCCGGAATGGCCGTGAGGGGCGGCGTGACCCCGCCATCGGCCTTGCCTTCTTCACCACCACCGCAACATCGACCGTCCGTCCGCGCCTGGGCCGCGCCGCCTCGTTTCGGTCGGCCGTGGCCATCCACGAGCCGCTTGCGCCTCTCCTCTCCGCGCTGCGCCTTGCTCTGGCCGGAATGCGTTTTTGCTCCTCCACATTTCGTCCATACAAGCTAGCTAGAGCAAGTCAAAACGATGGTCAAACCGTTAGCCAGATACTACACAAAAATTCAGACAGATGCAAGTCGGGCACTTGCCCGTACACTTCAAAAAATCCATGGCTCTGTCTACTGCCTCGCTGTAGTGCTCCTGCCGCGTCCTCGAGCTGCCACGCCCGCCACCGCCATGAGCATAAGCGGCGGCCAAGCGTCTGCTCCTCATCCAGCGCGGCCACCCCTCCGCCCGCACGCCTGCACCGCCGCGGGCTTCCCCGCTGCTGTCCTGCAGCTCCCCGGCTGCCCAGCCCCTCTAGCATGCGCCCTTGGCTCCCTGCTAGCGCTGCTCTGCTGTGGTCGCTGCATCTCTGTCGTCAACGCCGGCTCCTTCGCTCTGCTCCGCCACCGTCTCGCAGAGGCGCCCGGACATCCGGCCGCGCGGCCTCCTTGCTGGCCGGCTCCCGGCTTCAGGTGGCCGCCCCGCGCGCAGCCGCGTCCCGCCTCCAGGCCGGCCCCTTCCGCGCCCGCCGGCTCCACGCCCGCCCGGGGCCGGGTCGCGCCTGCCGGCTCCATCTCCGCCTGTGGCCGCCTCCGTCGCCCCGTCGACTCCTGCTCGCCCGCAACTCCACCCCGGAGCGCCACAGCGTCATCCCCCCGACTCCGCGCCGGGTCCGGGTCCTCCCGCGCCGCTGCGTCGTCTCCGCCGTCGGCGCCGGGTCCGGCTCCTCCCGCGTCGCTGCGCCGTCTCCGCCGTCGGCGCCAAGTCCGGCACAACCCACGCAGGCTGGTTTCCGCCTGCCTCCCGGCCTCTCGAGCTCCCTGCCGGGTCGCCGCGCCTCCGGCCGCCTTCCCGTGCCGGCCCGCTGGCCTCCCGAGCCCCAGCCGGGTCGGCGCGCCTGCCGGCTTCGCGCGTGCCTAGCCGCTGGGTTGCAGCGCCCACGCACTCCTCCGCCAGGCTTCAGGTCGCGCCCGGCCTCCGTAGTCGCCGCGCCGGTTGCGCCCACATCCCGGCCGCCCGCGCGCCGGCTGGCCGGCTCGCTGCTCCGCCTCCGGCCTGCGCTAGCCGGCTCCCGCGCGCCGGCTCCGTCTCCGGCCTGCGCAGGCCGACTTCGCCTCCGACCCGGCCGCCTGCCAGCTCCCGCCCCGTACACCCTAAGGCCGGCTGCGCCCGTGCGTTCCGTCGCCGGCCGGCTTTGAAAAAAAAAGGGTGGAGTCCGGCTACTCGTGTGGAGTCGGATAAAGAAGTGGCCGAGTGCCCACAGCCGGCTGGCTTTTAAAAAAAAATGTGTGTCCGACCGCTGGCTGCCTGGCCGGCTGCGAAGAGCCCGACTGCTGAGTCGGGTCCGCCACCAACCGGTGAAGAAAAAGAAGACACAAGATGGTCGCGGAAGATCCGCCCGATCGCTGCAGCCGTCCGATCGGCAAGAATCTCGGGGCTATACCGTAGTCTTGCGAGGAAAGAAGATAAAGTAGTCGCGGAAGATCCGCCCGATTGATCGTGAGCCGGCCGAATCTCGGGGGCTACACCCGATCGTCTTGGCACGGAAGATTGCAAACAAGAGAAGAGTTTTTGTCCGGCTCCCAGTAGCCGGCAGAAGAGAGAGAAGAAGAAAATCGATGCTGCAAGACGCCTCGCCGCCTGGCTGGTCGAGCCTGACCGGCCGGGACCCCTTCGAGCACCGGGGCTCGAGGCTGCACCAAAGAGGTCTTGGCGGCGCTTCTCATGAGCGCCGAGTCGCGCCGGCTGTCTTCGACGACCGTGACTACACGAAAATCAATGTGAGCTCCTCACCCGCATATTTTTTGCACCGCGAAAGCACAGATAATCCCGAGCGATGCTCGGGGGCTATCTCCGCATTTCATTACAGTTGCATCACTGTTCTCCCCGGCGCCAGCCAGAGTTGGCCCGGGGGCTGGCTGCTGGCTCGAGACGTTAGTTCCGCAGACGGCTTAGTACCGCACGGTACCAAAGGCCCACTCGACCATGATCGCAGAGCGGGCCGTCCGACCGGCAAGAGGAACGCCGGAGGCCACCCACGCTAAAAACGTCGGGAAGAAAAAACGCCAGGCGACCCGACCGCTTCTTTACAAGTATCTACTCGGTTAAATCCGCTCTAGAGTCGAGTATCAGACACTCCACTTGGCTGCCCACTCACCACCACGCATCGCAGAGCGGTCCGTCCATGAAAGCGAGCACAAGCCAAAAGCGGAGGGAACACGAAAAAAGATTAAGGGGCTCGGGACGAAACCGAGTCGGCACCTCCGTGATAAAACTTGCAATGCTAAAAGCAAACATTTGATATATCTGCGTGGACTAACTTCATCTTTTGCATGATCATTTCCATGAACACTGCTAAAAACCTCCGCCTAACTTTGCCAAGTCGCGGGAGGCTTGGGGGCCTCTTGTCGGAGTAATTGGGCACGGATACCTCAAGACGGCGAGACAATAATTCAAGACATCGGGCTAGCAAAGCCCTCAGCCCGACTTCACTGGCAACCTTCGGAAGGCCGAGTCCCACTGGCGACCTTCGGGAGGCCGAGTCGGTGGCGACCTTCGGAAGGCCGAGTCCCGACAGCGACCTCGGGAGGCCGAGTCCCGGCTGGCGACCTGGGAGGCCGAGTCCCGGTGGCGACCTTCGGAAGGCCGAGTCCCAGCTGGCGACCTTCGGAGCAGCCGAGTCCCATACGGCGACTGAAGCAAGCCGACTGGCTTATGACCTTCAGAGGCCGACTCCGCCACCAGCCGATCACCGATCGCGCCACCAAGCCGACTGCCGACTGCCGACTCCGCCACCAGGCCGACTGCCGACTCCGCCACCAGGCCGACTGCCGAGTGCCGACTCCACCACCAGGCCGACTGCCGACTGCCGACTGCAGCCCGACGCGACCCCGATGAGACGGCCATACCGCGGACATGACAACCGTACCGCGACGCCATCATGTACAGTGACACTTGTCCCTGGGCACTATTTATGAAGTGACCCAGGAGACAAGTGTGACACTCACCCATGCCCCCATGCCACTAGCTAGCTTACATACTAAGCTACCTCACACTATAAAAGGAGGCACACATCCATCCATCCAGGAGAGGAGACACTCACGCACACACACAAGGGAATAGCTAGCAAGCTAGCTAGCTATCCATCCATCCACATGAGCACACATGCTCACGGCCATAGGCCATGGCCATACATGGCCACTAGAGCCGGCCATACGCAGACATATACCGGATCGATGCACTTGGCATCGATCGCAGACACAGACTCAGGAGCACTTTGTAACGCCCGATGTACACCCCAGATAGATACACTCGGACATGCAAGAAGAGGAGTATTATCTCTCCGAGAGCTCAGCTGGGTAAACCACCGCGTGCTACTCGCATACCCGCTCCCGGGCCTATCAGCAGCAGTCTTGCCCCCACACGAAGCCACCTCGTGGCATATGTCTTCTAGCACCCCCCGTGAGAACACCACGACATTGATGCTACTGTTGAGTAATATGCTAATGTCTTCCTATCCTTTCTCACTAAGCTAATGAAGGTTTCACCTTCTTCCTACTTGTGCAAACAGGGATCATGTTGTGCCAATCATACATTTTAGTGGAACTACACAAGACAATACAATGAAGCTGTATCCCGATTGCTTTAACTCACTGGAAGTTCTTGATAATCTTTGATATAATCTCAACTTTGGTAAACAAGAGTGATTTCAACCATACATTTGAAGTGCACAAAATATATACTATTGTGTGATTCCAGTGAGTGCTTTATCATCTCTTATGGGACTACATGAATAAGCTTTTTTTCTTAGGTTGGTACGGGTCTAAGGCCTTCATCTATATTAGTTTGCTGTCATCTCTATTTGTATCGTGCTACTATCATGAGAAACTCCTTTATCTTTACACTTTTAAGTTTTGCAACCTATAATAAATGGCAATGCTTTGAGTGTTGAGTTGAGCTAATTGGCACTGATTAAATAAACTAATACCTCTCTTTAAGCAAGACTACTATGTTGCTAACTTTACCCATTAAAATAATGAGGGTCCTTCTATTTGTTAGTGTATGTTTCATGAACTAGTCCCACTATTACAGTAATCTCACTCTCTCAATATATGTGCCAACAGGGATGCTAAATTTTGGTGGAACTTCACAAAAACTTTGGGTGCTTCATTTCCTCGACAGCTTCCGTCCTTTCCTGTCAGTCGCTAATCTCCGCTTCCTTTCTTCCTTTGTTGTCGATCCGCTATTTATCTCGGCTTCCAACCAAAGGAAATAGTAATTGATATGCTACCTCACACAAGGTTGGTACTGGTCTTTATCCCGATTATTGTGCCTGTCATATGTATTGGTAATTTGGTATTGTGCTCTTGTTTGCCGATTTCATAAAGGACTAATTTGGAGCCCGAACTCGCATGAGCAAATCATTACATCGGGTGATTTCACTAGAACTGCACAAAATGATCGATGGACAGTACTTATGCTGCTGCTATGTACTCCAAAGTTCACTCGAGATAAGCATCGATGTTGACAAGAAGTGCCTATATTCATTCGAGTATCAACCAAGGCCAACCAATTGTCAAACTCAAGTATTAGGAGAGTGAACGCATAAAAATATTGCTTGGTGCCTAGCCCAAAAACGCATGATCCATTTTTTGGTCCCAACTTGTGCCTTTTGGTTATCGGCACATATGTAGCGAACTATATGGCATGGAGTCCAAAGATTCCAGACAAGTTGGTTGACGTGTATATTCATCTGGCACTTAATAAGTCTGCACGCCAAGGATGCTCCATTTCCGTTGAACTGCACAAAAAATTTGTGGTTCATTTTCTCAACCGCCTCCTTTCTCGTCTGCAATGTAGAATTTTGGTGAGATACAGGACCAAGATGAGCCAGTAAACTAGTTGGATGAAAGTAGTGGCCAAGTTGCTCAAACCTCCCTCGGCACGAGGCCACTATTTGAGGATAAACCTACAAGCAAAGTTCAGATTGTCTGTGCTGCCTCTTATGTACTCGAAAGTTTACTCGTACAAGAACTAATTTTAGCAAGAAGTACCTCTGATTGAACACCATTTACAAGTCTGTACCCTAGGTAATTAAAGTTCGTCCATGGATCATATTGGCTATGATCTCAATCATTTGGACACATAAACATACTGCACATGTGTATAACTGAATATTTTTGTGAATTATGTATGAATATTGTCGTGTGATCTATCAATCATTTGGATGCATAGATATGGTGAGCTTGTGTATATATGAATCTTTTGAGTTGTTGATAGTGAATGTTGGCTATGAGTATGAAAGTGTCCTGTGAACCTGAGTTTGATATGAATTGCAACAGAACCAGTTATAACCCTTCTCCTCTCAATCTGCGACTCCACTGCCGCGTTTTCCCATCTCCGAGTCGTTCCCGTCGGGGGCCTCGCCGTCGTCCATCGCCTTGATGTGTTCGGTGCGGCGTGGTCAACAAACGAGAGTCATCGTAAGGGGACTGTACGTGAAGAGCCTGACGACTGGGACCCACGAGGTCCATGGTCGCACGCAAGGAAAGTTCCTCCATATTAAGCTGGAAAAAAAATGTTTCCTCCACCTGACAGCTGGGACCCACCGGCTGTATCTTTGCACGGAAGGAAGTGCCTCCTTGTTTTGCGAAAAAAATTATTCATCCCGTTGACAGCTGGGACCCGTCAGATTCGGTGACTGACTTGTGGGCCTGCTAAGCGGACGTGTACGCACGGCTCTGTCAACTTAATCAACAAATGATTCTAGCAGCTGGACCGTTGGATGTTAATCCAACAGTCGTGCTCTCCTCTCTCCCGTGGGCGGCACCGCGGCTGTGCTTCCGCGCACCCGATCTAGTGAAGTTTCCCACTCCTCTCCATCTGTGACTCCACTGCCCCGTCTTCCCCATCTCCGGGTCATTCCAGTCTGGGTGCGCTCGGCATGGTGTGGTCAACATGGTCAATAACCGAGAGTCATCGGAAGATGACTGTACGTGAGAGGTTGACAGTGGGGACGCACCACGCCCATGGACGCATGCATGCGACGGAATGCGGCGAGGTCAACGTGGTCAAGGAACGACTTCCATCGGAAGTATACTGTACGTGGAGAGTCTCAGCTGGGTCCATGGCCGCAGCAAGTAAGAGCCTCCTTATTACGCGGAAAATAATGATTCCTCCAACTGACAGCAGGGACCCACTAGACGGGCCACCGTATTTTGCAAAAAAAATGCTTGCCCTCGATCGCTGGGACCCACCGACGAGCCACCGATTCGTAACGCCCCCTTTGTCGGCTCGGACCCACCGGAAGTGCCTCCTTATTACGCACAAAAAAATGAATACTCCCCCTGCTAGCTGGGACCCACCTTGGTGGGAGGCTGACTTGTGGGCCTACTAAGTTGACGGGGACGAAGGGCTTTGTCAACTTAGTCAATATGAACGATTCTAGCTCCAGTGACCGTATGATGTCCATCCAACGGTTGTAGTGCTTCTTCAACCTCTGGTCTTTTTGCTCCAGCCACCCAAACCAGCGCCGGTCGTGCCTCATGCTCCTGCCTCCCATGGCCGGCTGTGCTGCCACGGAGGACTCACCGCCTCCTACTATTCCCACCGCTGGCCAGGCCCTGCGGCGACGGCAGCCTCACACCGCAACCGAACCAGTGAACTCTCGTACTCCTCTCCGCGTGGGATTCCACTGTCGCGTCTTCCCCGGCTCCGCGTCGTCCCCTTCCTAGGCCTCGCCGTCGTCCTCCGCCGTGGTGCTCTCCGCGCAGCGTGGTCAACGTGGTCAAGAAACGACTTCCATCGGAAGAGTACTATACGTGGAGAGGCTGACAGCTGGGTCCACGGCCACAGCCAAGTTTTTTTGTGATTTGCCAAGTAAGTCGCTTTGTCAGGCCTATTGGGCTGCAAATCTTTCAAGACGAGGAGAGCTTTCATTCGGATGGCCGAGAAAATGGCCCATTAGTAATGAGAAATGGGCTGTACATTTTTAAAACACATCAAACCAGCAATTAGTTTCAAATATCTTTTTTTCATTTTGAGATTTTAAATTACATTAATTTTTATGCGTGGAGAATTTGTTGGATTTTATATTGATATACATTTATTTTTAAAACCAGTTTGAATGTGAGTCGAAATTTCGGGATTGAAAATAGTTCGGGCCGCACAGAAATATGCAAAATTTCGTATAATTTTTTAACCGTGGCCACAGTATGGGCTGTAATGCTAACAAAAAGAATATGGGCTCCAAAAAAAACTTAAGAATTAGAAAATGGGCTGTAAATTATTAGAAATAATGGTAGATGGGATGTATGCTGTTTTCCACAGATTTGAGGCTTTCCTAAAAAAAAGGTTAACGCACAAGCAGTGACTGTTGGATTGCGATCCAACGGCCGTCGTGCTTCTTCAATCTCTGCTCTTCCTGCTCCAGCCGCTCAAACAAGCGCTGGTGGGATTGCCTGCTCCATCCTCCCCGCGGCTGGCTCTGGTGCCGTGCAGGCCTCACCGCCCCACCGTACTCCCATCGCTGTCCTAGCCATCCCTCTACTCACCCACACCTGCTGTTATTCTCCGGCGACGGCAGAAGAACCAGTAAACCCTCGTACAGTCATACTCCCCTCCGCGTGGGAAACAACTGCCGAGTCATCCCTGCCTCCGTGTCGTTCCTTTCCTAGGCCTCGCCGTCGTCCACCGCCCTGGTGCTCTCGGCGCGGCCTGATCAACGTGGTCAACGACCGACATGCATCTGAAGTGAATCAGACGGAGAGGCCGACACTGGGTCCACGGCCGCACGCAAGGAAATGCCTCCTTATTACGCGCAAAATAATGATGCCTCCACGACATCGGGGACCCACCAAAAGGGCCTCAGATTTCGCAAAAAACATTACCGCTTAACGGCGTTTCGGACCCACCAGCTATATCTTCGCACGCAAGGAAGTGCCTCCTTATTACGCACAAAAAATGAATACTCCGCTGTTAGCCAGACCCAAAGATAGTGGCAGCTGACTTAGGGCCTACTAAGTTGACGGGGACGGAGTGCTTTGTCAACTTAGTCAATAATATGCATGATTCTAGCTCCAGTGACCGCATGATGTCCATCCAACGGCCGTAATGCTTCTTCAACCTCTGGTCTTCTTGCTCCAGCCGCCCAAACCAGCGCCGGTCGTGCCTCGTGCTCCTGCCTCCCATGGCCGGCTGCGATACGGCGGAGGCCTCATCGCCTACTACTCCCACCGCTGGGCGAGCCATCCTCTACTCACCCACACCCCCGTTATTACGGGCAACGGCAGCCTCACCTCGCACTCCTCTTCACGTCGGCATCCACAATTGCGTTTTCCCGGCCCTCCGTCGTCCCCTTCCTAAGCCTCGCCGTCGTCCACCGCCGTGGTACTCTTGGCGCGGCGTGGTCAATGTGGTCAATGACTGACTTCCATCGGAAGAGTACTGTGCATGGAGAGGCTGACAGCTGGGTCCACGGTGGCCGCAAGGAAGTGCCTCCTTATTACGCGCAAAATAATTATTCCTCCACCTGACAGCACGGACCCACCGGACGGGCCACCAAGATTTCACAAAAACGCTTCCCCCGATTGTTGGGACCCACCAGCTACATCTTCGCATGCAAGGAAGTGCGTCCCGCAAAAAATCCCAAAGCGATTAAGCCCCGATCGCTGGGACCCACCAGCTACATCTTCGCAGGCAAGGAAGTGCCTGACAGTCGGGACCCACCTGGTCGAAGCGTATGTAGCGTCGTCGCAAAAGTGTACATACATACTGGTCGATGTAGAGGCACGCACGTGTCGTAGTAGAGGCGCGCACGTGTCGATGTAGAGGCGCGCACGTAGCATGTACACGTACGTACATCGGCAAGGGTGCAAGAAAGAAAATACGGCCACGTATGTACATACGGGCAGGGTCTCAAACGCCTACTCGCGCATACGTACATGGCTTGGTCGGAACGGAGGAAGAGCGTCGTCGTCGTGTTCATGGGGAGCCAACAGAATGCTTCGTGTTCATGGGGAGGCAACAGAATGCGTCGTGTTCATCGGGACGCAACAAAATGCGTGGGAGCTAACCGGCTTGGACGGAATAGGCGATGGAAACGAGGCCTGGCGTACCGCACAACGGAGGAAAATGACCTCCTACGTTAGGAATGGGGTCCTGTTGATGGGGAGGGGTGTGGCGTACCGCAAAATGGAGGAAACGGACCTCTTACAGTCGAAATGGGGGTCCTGTTGATCGTGAGGGGTGTGGCGTACCGCAAAATGGAGGAAACGGACCTCCTATAGTCGAAACGGGGGTCCTGTTGATCGGGAGGGGTGTGGCGTACCGCAAAACGGAGGAAACGGACCTCCTTCGGTCGAAAAGGGGGTCCTGTTCATCGGGAGGGGTGTGGCGTACCGCAACACGGGACTCCACGGGATACTGTTCATCTCCACCATCGACCTCCTCTAGCCTCCACGGGCTACCGTCGACCTCCTCCAACCTCCACGGGCTCCTATTCATCCAGCCTCCACCGCGCTACTCCACGGCTCTTGCTCAACCACCCTCCACCGTCTCATCGCTCATCCAGCCCTCCACCGTCTCATCTTGCTCATCCAGCCCTCCACACCACGGGGGCCTGTTCAGCCACCCCTCCACGGCCACCCCTCGACCGTCTACTATTCATCCAACCCTCCACACCACGGGGTCCTGTTCATCCAGAGGCAATGCCTCCGCCACTGCTCATCCAACCCCCTCCACGCAACGCCATCGCTCATCCAATCGATCCGCTTGATTAGCAGCAGAGCGGCGAATCGCGCATCGGGTTCGATTAACAACCATCGATCGATCGCCGGGTTCAAGAATGCGTAGCTCGCCGTCAATCGCCAGTTCGATTAGAGCCGAACGCCTCGCTCGGGTTCAGTTAGAGCCAACGCCTCGCACGTGTACGAGAGAAATGTGCATCGCTCGGCCCCCGACCTCCCACAGTAACCGGCAGCTCCACAAAATTTTCCTTCCCCTCGCTTCTACCACGGTTTTTTCCGTCATGGACGGCCCAAAGAATGTCATGCAACTGCGTCTCCGGCCCGCCCAGGACGAAAAGCCCATTTCCTGTCATGATTTTTTGTCATAGAAGTAGGAGCCCACCACATCTATGATGATACCGGGTTTAGTCACAATTATCGTCATAGAAGTGTCATATGTATGACAGAAAAAATTTCGTTTGGCCCAAAATGTCACGGATGTGTCTTTTTTTGTAGTGCTTCCTCCTCCCCATATAAAAAAAGGGGCGAGGGGAGGGATACAGCAACACACCTAAGGCGCAGCCCCTCCCCTCCCCAACCCCTCTCCTCCTCCGTAAGAGCTTGGCGAAGCCCTACCGGAGTATGCCTCTCCATCACCACCATGCCATCGTGCTACTGTTGGAGCTCCTCTTCCTCAACCTCTCCCTCCTCCTTGTTGGATCAAGGCGCGGGAGACGTCACCGGGCTGTACGTGTGTTGAACACGGAGGTGCTGTTGTTCGGTGCTAAGATCGGAGTCCACCGCGATCTGAATCACTTCGAGTATGACTCCCTCATCCGCGTTCTTGTAACGCTTCCGTCTCGCGGTCTTCAAGGGTATGAAGATGCACTCCTCTCTCTCTCTCGTTGCTAGTTGCTCCATAGATTGATCTTGGTGATGCGTAGAAAATTTTTATTTTCTGCAACGATCTCCAACATTATGGACCACGATCTAGTTGTTCCTCCGTTTATGCCCATGGTATTTTGAGTGCGTAGTTATATGTACGCGCGGTACGAATGCTGCCGCTTGGTTGGGACTGGGACGGAGGCCGAATTGCTAGGCAAGCTCTTGACGATCTGGACTATCCTGCCGTAGGGTAGTTTGGACTCATTTGACAATATCCGAGAGCTTGGCTGCCGAATTAAGGTTCTGCTTGAAAAGGCCGCTCTGTGCTTCTGCTGCAAGGGAAGCAGTGTGCTCCTCAGTACAGAGGGAGCGTTCCGTGTTTCCATTGACTATTATGACACCGGTCGGTCCGGGCATCTTGAGCTTGAGATAAGTGTAGTGTGGCACCGTATTGAATCGAGTGAATTTGGTTCGTCTGAGCAGTGCGTGATAGCCACTATGGAAGGGGACAATATCGAAGATTAACTCTTCGCGTTGGAAATTGTCCGGGGATCCGAAGACCACCTCCACTTTGATTGAGCCCGTACAGCGGGCCTCTACAGCTGGTATGACACCTTTAAAGGTGGTTTTTGTGGGCTTGCTCCTTGAGGGATCGATACCGATTTTGCGCATTCTGTCCTAATAGAGCAGGTTCAGGTTGCTGCCGCCGTCCATGAGGACTCCCGTAAGATGGAATCCATCAATGATTGGGTCGAGGACTAGTGCGGCTGAACCGCCATGATGGATACTGGTCGGATAGTCCCTGCGATCGAAGGTGATCGGGCAGGACGACCATGGGTTAAACTTTGGGGCGACTGGCTCTATCACATAGACGTCCCTAAGCACGCGCTTGCACTCCCTCTTGGGGATATGGGTAGCGTATATCATGTTCACCATTTTAACTTGGGGGGAAACTTCTTCTGTCCCCCTGTGTTTGGTGGTCGGTGAGGGAGTCCTGGATTAGGGGGTCCTCGGACAGCCGGACTATATGCTTATGGCAGACTGTTGGACTATGAAGATACAAGACTGAAGACTTCATCCGTGTCCGGGTGGGACTCTCCTTTGCGTGGAAGGCAAGCTTGGAAATTCGGATATGTAGATTCCCTTCTCTGTAACCAACTCTGTGTAACCCTAGCCCCCTCCAATGTCTATATAAACCGGAGGGTTTAGTCCGTAGGACAAGAACAATCGGAATCATAGGCTAGCTTCTAGGGTTTAGCCTCTACGATCTCGTGGTAGATCAACTCTTATAATACTCATATCATCAAGATCAATCAAGTAGGAAGTAGGGTACTACCTTCATAGAGAGGGCCCAAACCTGGGTAAACATCGTGTCCCCCGCCTCCTGTTACCATTAGCCTTAGACGCACAGTTCGGGACCCCCTACCCGGGATCCGCCGGTTTTGACACCGACATTAGTGCTTTCATTGAGAGTTCCACTGTGTCATCACCATAAGGCTTGATGGCTCCTCCAATCATCTACAACGACGCGGTCCAGGGTGAGGTTTTCCTCCCCGGACAGATCTTCAGATTCGGGCGGCCAAGATCGCGGGCCAACTCGCTGGCCATCCGAGTAGATCGACATACGCCTCGCCATCGGTCAGGTTTGGAAGCCTGAACTACACTCCCGACCTCTGCGGAGCCTTGATCTTCGATGGATTCGAGCCCATGATAGGTGCACCCTATAGCAACAATGAGCATGACCTAGATCTGCCATCGGATGGTGTTCAGGAGATCCCACCTGCAACTGCCCTGGCTTTAGATCTAGTGTAGATCGTTCCATCCGAGGACGGGAGGATGGACCCCGCCATGAAAGACGCACACTCAACGGCGATAGAGCCGAACACAGATTTCACTTCCAATGAGGTCCGTGTGATCGGACCCTCGGACTCGTCTTCGGCCATAGGCTCCGAACTGCGCGTATCCGTGCCCATCGGATCTAACTTGGCACTGCTCTCTGAGTTCCGCTCCGCGGACATCTTTCAGCACTCGCCCTTAGGCGACGTGATGAACTCACTAAAATCTCTCTCCTTGTTGGTAGACTCTTGGCCGAACTATGTCCGGCTTGAGTGGGAAGCGGACAACGAAGGAATTCGTTACCCACCCACCACCCACTTAATAGCCACTGTCGACGACTTAACCTACATGCTTGATTTCAACTCTGAAGATATCGACGGTATGGATGACGATGCCGGAGAGGAACAGGAATCACCACCCACAGGGCGCTGGACAACCACCTCATCATATGACATATATATGGTGGACACACCCAAAGAAAACAATGGCGAGGATCAAAAGGATGCAACGGAGGATAATCCTCCTGAGAAACAGCCGAAGCACCGACATCAGCGGCGCCGCTCTAAATCATGCCAGGGTAGAAATAGCGATACCGGCACAAGAGACAATAGCACTCCGGATGACGCTGAAGATGAAAACAATCCCGTCCAGTCAAGCTTCAAATAGGCCAAACAGGAGGATGAGCAAGCTAGCCCCGATGAACAAGCCATGAATGAAGACTCGGAGGATGACAATTACATGGCCCTCTCTGAAGACGAGGTGAGCCTCGGCGACGAAGAATTTACCGTGCCTGAGGATCCCGTCGAGCAGGAGCACTTCAAGCGCCGGCTTATAGCCATTGCAAAGAGCCTGAAGGAAAAACAATAGCAGCTTCAAGCTGATCAAGATCTACTCACTAATAGATGGACTGAGGTCCTGGCGGCTAAGGAATATGGACTTGCGCACCCAACCAAAAGTTACCCGAGGCGCAGGTTGTTACCTCAATTCGAGGAGGCACTAGAGCCTATACTACCAGCGCAGGATGCGGCTGACCGACCACCTCGTGGCCAAGACAAAGCGGCGTATCAGTTCGAACACCAGCCCGCACCCCATAGTAGAACAAATAGAAACACGAAGGCCTGGGGCTACACGCATGGCCTGCGAGACGAATTGGAAAACAAAGCAGGACAGTCAAGATCGATCCACGGATCGCGGGGCGTGCCCCAACATGTGATGATGACTGCCACACCGGATATACTAAATACAAATCCGTCCGGGCCGAATACAGGAGACTAGATTCATCCCAACTGCGTCGCGATGTAGCCCGGCATAGAGGCGTCGCACACCCCCTATGCTTCACTAACAAAGTGATGGAGCATGAATTCCCAGAAGGTTTTAAACCCGTAAACATCGAACCATATGATGGGACAACAGACCCCGTGGTATGGATTGAAGATTTCCTTCTCCACATTCACATGGCCCAAGACAACGATCTCCATGCCATCAAGTATCTCCCATTAAAACTCAAGGGACCAGCTCGACACTGGCTAAATAGTCTGCCGAAAAACTCCATTGGCAGTTGGGAAAACCTGGAAGACGCATTCCTTAACAACTTTCAGGGCACTTATGTGCGACCACCAAACGCTGATGACTTAAGTCATATAACTCAACAGCCTGGAGAGTCAACCAGGAAATTCTGTACTTGGTTCTTAACTAAAAAGAACCAAATCGTCGACCGTCCGGACGCCGAAGCCCTAGCGGCCTTTAAGCATAACATCCGGGACGAGTGCCACGCCCGACACCTCGGCCAAGAGAAGCCGAAGTCCATGGCAGCCCTCACGACACTCATGACCCGCTTCTATGCGGGCGAGGACAACTGGCTAGCTCATAGCAATAGCGCCTCAAGCAAGGCCTGGAACTTTTGCATCCATATATAACAATGGCAAGCCCCGAAGCAGCAAACACAAGCGTCGAAATAATGGCGACAACGCCGAAGACACGGCCTTCAATGCCGGATTCAGCGGCTCTAAGACCGGTCAAAGGAAGAAACAATTGAAAAGAAACAGTCCGGGCACGTCCAGTCTGGACCATATACTCGATCGTCCATGTCAAATTCATGGCACCCCAGGAACACCAGCCAATCATACCAACAGAGAATGCTGGTCTTCAAACAAGCCGGCAAGTCAAGTGCCGAAAGCAAGGAGAAGGGGTCGCAAAGTGATGACGACGACGAGGAGCCCCGACCACCAAACATAGGAGGGAAAAAGAAGTTTCCCCCGCAAATGAAAACGGTGAATATGATACACGCCACCCATATTCTGAAACAGGAGTAGAGGCGCACACTTAAGGACATCTACGCAACGGAGCTAGTCGCCCCAAAGTATAACCCATGGTCGTCCGACCAGATCACCTTTGAAGGCAAGGATCGTCCGACCAATATCCATTAGGGCGGCTCAGCCGCACTATTCCTTGACCCAATAATTAACAGATTCCACCTCACGCGAGTCCTTATGGATGGACGTAGCAGTTTGAACTTGCTTAATCAGGATACAATGCGCAAGATGGGTATCGATCCTTCAAAGATCAAACCCACTAAAACCACCTTTAAGGTGTCATACCAGGTGTTAAGGCCCGCTGTACAGGCTCCATCTCTCTGGAAGTAGTCTTCGGACCCCCGGATAATTGCCGCAACGAAGAGTTAATCTTTGATATCATCCCTTTTCGCATCAGCTATCATGCACTGCTCGGATGAACCGCGTTTGCTCGATTCAACGCGGTGCCACACTATGCTTATCTTAAGCTCAAGATGCCCGGTGCACACGACGTCATAACAGTTAATGGCAAAGCTAAACGCTCCCTCCGTACTGAAGAGCACACCAACGCCTTCGCAGTAGAAGCGCAGAGTGGCCTTTTTCAATCGAACCTTCATTAGACAGCCAGGCTCCCGGACACCGTCAAAAGAGTCCGAACTACTCCGCGGCAGGATATACCAGCTCGTCAAGAGCTCAATTAAACACTCTGGCGAAAGGCGGAGGCAAAGCTAGGTTATGCCCCACAATGCGGTTTAACCGCTCCATGGCACACAAATATTTTTTGCATTTTCTTTGCTGGTCCACTTTTGTCTAGGCCATCACTGGCAGCCCGGTGACCGGACCTATGAAGGGTCTAACATACCAAGGAGGGAAATAGCTCGAACACGTAAGGGAATCCTTTGATATTCCCCTTGATGATCATCCGATTATTCCCCGGATCCGCACACAGCCCCCCTGGTCTCAGCAGGTTCCGAAGTCATATTTCTTTTTATTGCACTACTTGTATTCGTACGCCTCGACATATTATTCAATTACAACATGCGGCTTCATATGACGCTTACTTGCTGTTCTTTCTTATTGATATTTTTTGTCAAGTGGCAGCCGTACACTACGGTACGCCTTAATATGCGAGGGGCCTCGTTGTACCCATAATACGGCAACAAAGTCCAAACACCCTCACGGTCGTTCGGCACCCCAAACTTATAGCATTATATGCATCTTCTCCGAATCATGTCTTGGGTCATAGTTGCGTTGCCCGGCTCCTGTGCTTGCTACCCTATGTTCCGCTATATCGGCTAGGGTAGTAAAGGGAGAACTACTGCGATTGTGTTCCGGTTATTCCGGATGAGCACCTTAGTAGAGAAAGCCAAAAATTGACTGTCATGATGCGGCGAGAGCTGGTCAGCTATTCGAGAGGTTACAAAATCTTTAAGGATATCTTCCGCACTATGCGATAACTAATGCAGCGTGCGATGGATTGGCTTTTTTTCCCGATCAGGTGCTTATAGAGCCCCTAGTGCGGTCTTCCGAACACCAGGGGCTGCGCCTACCTTTCTTTTGTAAAACTCCTATGGCTAAGTGAGGGTGATAAAGCCTTATAGTTTGATTGCCTGGTTCGTTGCGCTGAACACCTCCTTTAAGGACCCAAAATTGGGGTAAAGAGTGTTCAGGTTTATCCCGAACACCCCCATACTTCCTACATGGGGGCAGAAGGCGATGATTGGCCAACTCTCAGGATTAATATACAAAACGGTTGCACATGAGGTAAAATTTTCCAAATAACAGGCATTATATTATATAAACGACCTTGTTTAACATTACAGAGAATAACATGAATGTATTCACGGGAATATAATATCCTTGGCACATTGCTCCACTACAAGGCGGGATCCTTTCAGGACACTGTCATAATATAACTCAGGCTTGCGGTGCTCCTTCCCCGCACGCGGTCCTTCGGTCATCAGCTTTACGGCATCCATCTTCACCTAGTGCACCTTGGTGCGGGCGAAGGCCATTCGCGCACCTTCCATACAGACCGATCGTTTGATGACCTCAAGTCGAGGGCAGGCACTTACAAGCCGCTTCACGAGCCCGAAGTAGCTGTTGGGAATCGCCTCGGTGGGCCATAGCTGGATAATTAAATCCTTCATGGCTAGTTCGGCCGCTCTATGCAGCTCGATTAGCTATTTCAGTTGGTCGGCAAAGGGCACTGGATGCTCTGGCGCCAGATATTGCGACTAGAACAGCTTCTTTGTAGAGCTCCTTTCTTCGGCTTGGTAGAATTGTGCGGCATCAAATACGCTGCACGGCAGTTCGGCAAACACCCCTGGAGAAATCCGAATTCGGATTAGTAACATGATTTTCTTCCTTCAAATATTTGCTTTGCATAGAAAAAGTCTTACCCGCCGCGATCTTTCTGGCCTCCTGGATTTCTTGAAGGGCGCCTTGGGCTTCGCCCCGGGCATCGTGTGCGGCTTGACGGGCCTTGGTGTGTTCGGATTCTTTCTCCATTAAAGTCTTCTCCAAGGTCTCGCACTTCTTCACGGCATCTTGGAGCTCTTGCTGAACTTCAATAACCCTGGCCTCGTGCTTTTCACGAAGGGCTTGCTCTTTGGCCGCCTTCTTCTCGGCGTCGGCCACTGCCTTCCTAAGAGCCTCGACTTCTGCCGTCGGTCCTAGAGAACATCATGAGTTTTTTTGTCATACTCCATTATTCATTCGTACTGAATGCAAACAAGGTTTTTGCATACCTTGGTTAGCCTTCAACTGCTTCTTCACTTGGCTGAGCTCTTCTTTGGCCCGCTCCAGACTATGCTTCAGTTCGGAGACTTCTGTCATATGAGAGGTGACAGTCACTACAGACACCTGCTTAAGAAAACAAAAGAGGGAGAGGTAGTACAAGGTAAGTCTCCTGCGTACATATATTTGATCCTCTGTCTGGCTTTTCCTTTCGAACACCAAACAGTGTATCAGGGGCTACTATCTATACTATGACACTCTTTAAAACCTCACAACATACCTCAAAGCCCGTTATAAGGCTGATGCAGGCTTCAGTCAGCCCACTTTCGGCAGAATGAATCTTCTCAATCACTGCACCCATAAGGGCATGGTGTTCTTCAATGATAGAAGCATTGTTCAACACTGCTGATAAGGTATCCGGCACCTCTGGTTGGGTAGAGGTTGCTGGTGGAACAGGTGCACCCCCTTGGCGAGGTTGCACTTTGATCTCGAGCCGTGTTGGTCTCGGGCGTAATGTCAGCGGGGGCTGAATTCAAGATAGCCCCCACCGTCGGTGTCCATGGGGGCCTTTTCCCCCGTGTGTCCGGCTGTCCAGGTTCAACCCTCTGGCGCCACCTTGACGGTCCCCCAGCTCTTCCTTGGCCTGGGTCCCTTTGGGACGATACCTCGGTGTCATCCACGTGTTTGGGGGAGGGGGCCGCCGGGGGAGTCCCGCTGTCCATAGCGTCCGAGCCCAGTGAATCCTCCGATGAGGATTGCTCGGCGCGGGACCTGGCCGGACTGCAAAAAAGGCGTGACTCAATGTGTTAATGCTATACGATAGTGAGTCTGGATATACAAACATGTCCATGTTTTATATACTCATGATTTATCCGGGGCTGGACCCTGGGATCCCAATCTGGGCTGCTATCAGTGGCGGTGGTGGATTCATCCGGAATGGGGGGTTTTCCCTTATTAGGCGATTCGGCCTCCAAGTGTGTGGAGGCTGTCCTCTTCTTTCTCCCCCTCGTCGGGGGAGGGGGGGGGGAATTGTCTTTCCTCCTTGAGGGAGTCCTGGATAAGGGGTATCCGGACTGCCGGACTGTATACATCGTCCGGACTATAGAAGCGTCAAGATACAAGACTCAAGACTTCCGCTCATGTCTGGATGGGACTCTCCTTTGCATGGAAGACAAGCTTGGTGATCCGGATATTATGTTTACTTCCTTGCAACCGACTCTATGTAAACCCTAGCTCTCCGATGTCTATATAAACCGGAGAGGATGGTCCTTAGAAGGCCGATCACAATTACAATCATACCATCATAGGCTAGCTCTTAGGGTTTAGCCTCTACGGTCTCTTGGTAAATCTACTCTTGTATTACACATATCTTCAATATTAATCAAGCAGGAAGTAGGGTTTTACCTCAATCGAGAGGGCCCGAACCTGGGTAAACATTGTGTCCCATGCTTCCTGTTACCATCAGCCTAAGACGCACAGATCGGGACCCCCTACCCGAGATCCGCCGGTTTTGACACTGACATTGGTGCTTTCATTGAGAGTTCCTCTGTGTCACCGCTGCAAAGGCTCGATGGCTCGTCTTGTTGTCAAGGACGACATCACTTACGAAGTCTTTGGTGTAGGCGAGCTCTGCAACAAGCGGCTTCATTATGACCGCCCGTGGTTTGTCAGCGCGATGGCCTCTCGGGTCATCACACATAACCTTCACGTCAATTCGGAGCTTGTCGAACAGATGGATCCGATAGAACTCTCCTCTCTTAACGAGCTCTTGGATCGCATCGCCGCTTTGGGATTCGCTACGGACTACGACCGGATTGGGCTTAAACCCGACCAGAGGGACATTAGATCCCCCCGGCCACCCATGAGATAGCGGTAGTGGAGGGATCACACGTGGGTTGTCCCTCAACTTTGAGGATGAATTATGTCTGGGTCACCAAACTCAGTGAGCCGAACACCCACCCAAAGGAAGACATGACTCAGGTCCCAGACTTAGAATCGGGCGTTGGGCGAAGAGATTAAAGTAATACTCGGATCGAACTGCCGGGCTGATACTTCTGTGCCCCGGCGTCGGATCGGATCGGAATCGGATTCAATAGCAGCGCCCTTTCGGACTTAAGCTGTCTCTCCGTGTCGAGCGGAGCCCGGAGATGGTACACCATTACTGGGCCAGATTTCTCCTTGCCCTTAATAAAGTTAAGGACTGCCACAAGGAGGCCATGGTCTCTCTTTTCTGCAGAAACTACACGAACAAAGGACTCCTTAATGCTATAAGTCGCCGTGACATAGCGCACTTTACGGACTTGGCAACCATAGTACAGAAGTACTATGCGATGGAAAGTGCCTAGAAGACCCAAACAGAATTTTGGGATAGTACGACCCTCACCAGAACCTTTGTCCGAACTAAACGGCCGAACTCTCGTAAGTCGACCAACTCAATTCCCAAGAAACCAAAACCCGCCCCAGGGCGTGGAACCGTATTGGAAGAATGGCTTAAGAGCATGTTGGATACTCCGGCAGGTAGCTAAGAGTGGTGAGGATCTCCTCGAGAACCATAAAGCAGAACCACATCCCGCCAAGGAACACAATATGGTACTAACAGTCTTCGAGACCTTCGCCTCAAACAATAGGCGCAAGCAAGCGCATCGAAGCTCCCCTGAAATTTGCCATGTGGCAAAAACAAATCCGTGGAACGACACTGTTATAACCTTCAATGCCAGTGACGAACCCCAATTCCAGTCCGTCCGGGCACCGGCCGCTCTCTTCCTCTGCCCAATAGTTGACGGCTTTCGGCTCACTAAAGTACTTATGGACGGCGGAAGCGGATTAAACCTAATCTACGAAGAAACACTCAAGAAGATGGAGATTGACAAAAGCCGCATTGAACAAAGCGGCACAACCTTCAGGGGAATTATCCCTAGTCGGGAGGCACGGTGTGCGGGAAAAATCACACTCGATGTGGTAATCGGCACCCCAGAGAATTACAGGTCCTAAGAAATCACCTTCCTTGTGGCTTCCTTTCAACAGTGGATACCACGCCCTTCTAGGGCGGGACGCGTTTGCAAGCTTTCAAGCCATACCCCATTACGGATACATGAAGCTTAAAATGCCCGGACCCAATGGAATTATCACTCTAGCTAGTGATCCGGACGTCGCACTCCGCGCCGAAAATAAAACCGCAACACTAGCCTTGGAAGCACTATCCGAAGCACTAGCGGCAGAAGAATTAACAATGTTGCACGCTACCGTGGACAGGGATGACGTGATACTCAACAAGCGACCCAAGTCCACCTCATTTAAACCCACAGATGAGATAGTCAAATTCCAAGTCCACCCAACGGACGCCATGAAGACAGCTTCCATCGGGACACAGTTGAACCCCGCTATGGACACGCCTTTTGCGACTTCTTCTGCGAGGTGGGATATCTTTGCACGGCACCCGCCGGACATGTCGGGCATCCCACGCGAATTGGCCGAACACAGCCTTTACATACTGAAGGGATACAAACCTGTTAAATAGACCCTAAGGCGATTTTCGGAGCCCAAACGGCAGGCCATGGTGGAGGAGCTAGCCAAGCTACTTGAGGCCGGATTCATCAGAGATATCAAACATCTGGATTGGTTGGCGAACTTGGTAATGGTACCAAATAAGGACAAATCCTGGCGCCTGTGCGTCAACTTCAAAGACCTTAACAAGGCTTGCCCCAAGGATCCATTTCCACTCCCTCGCATCGATCAAATCATCGATGCCACAGTGAACCGACTTCATTGTGTTTCCTTGATGCATACTCGGATACCATCAAATAAAGATGGCGAGTCGACCAAGCGCAACAACTTTCATAATGCCATATGGCCCTTTACCTTCAACACTATGCCTTTCGGGCTTAAGAATGCCGGAGCAACCTATCAACGCATGATTCAAACATGCCTGGAAAAGCAAATCGGCAAAACAGTGGAGGCATACGTGGATGACATAGTAATAAAAATAAGACACGTTGAAACCCTAATAGATGACTTGAGGCTTACGTTCGACAACCTACGAACATACGACACCAAGCTGAATCGGAATCGTTTTGGCGTCCCTACTGGAAAAGCTGGCAGGGTTTCATCGTTTCCAATAGAGAATTGAAGCTAATCGGCAAAAATCGAGCTTTATCGCGATTGGCTATACCAACAGACCTCAAACATATCGAAACTAGCTGGATGCATGGCTGCTTTAAGCGCTTTATCTCGAGTTAGGAGAAAGGCATTGCCTCTTTACCGCCTTCTTGGCGTCTGAGAACACTTTGTGGGACGGATCACGATCAGCGGCGGACTTCGATGAAATAAATACCTTATTGGCCAATAATCCAGTCCCTAATGGCGCCAAATATCGGTGAACCTATGCTGTTGTACATAGCTCAGCTGCACATCAAGTTATGGCCCCTGATACTCATCGTCGAGCGAGAGGTTGGCGGATACAAATTCCCTTCTGAAGCGGTTTATTCGTATCCACGGTCCTCACCCCATACAAATCCTGATGCCCAAACTATCAAAAAAAAATAGCATCTGTGGTCTTCATGTCATCGAATGTTGTGAGAGAGCGAACACCTATGGGGCGGGGCCCTTTTGATCGGCGAAGTGGGGCGAGATCGCTTGAAGAGCAAATCGAGGTGAGGCACCTGGCGATTCTACCCAACCGGAGCTCTCCGGAGAGATAATACTCCTACTCTGCTTTGTGATTGTATTACATTCTTGCTTGAGGCGTGAGTGTCCTATAGTTTGAATGCTTGACCCCCTCTCGTTGCGCATGGGCCTCCTTTTATCGCTAAAGGGTCACCGACAGGTTACTGGCGTGGCGAGAAAAAGCGTAAAAGATGTGGTTGGTACAACTACTTTGTACAGTGTACCCTACCTAACTATGACGGCAGGGGACAAAGGCATTAAATGCCCGTCTGAGTCGCCTAAACAGTGCACAAAAGTGACCGTTAGGAGCGCCACCGTTTGCCACGATGGCCACCTTGTCATCTCCGCTTGCCACCGCGCGCCCCTGGCTGCCTGACCTTCCGCCAGCAGCCCCAGGGCGGCCCAGGCGACAGTCGATGGATCTTGTTGGAAGCGTGGAGCATAGGGTGGCAGTTGCCCGACAAGCGCCTTGCAGTCGTTGTCTTTGTCGAGTCCGAAAGCTTGTAAACGCCCTGTCTTGCCTTGGGGCCGTGTGGCGTCGCTGACAAGTTTTCTTGAGTGCCTTGGCTGGCCTTCCCGACAAGCTCCTCTTCTTAGGGGCCTTGTCTCTTCCGGCAAGCTCTCCTTCTTGGGGCCTTGTCTTCTCGGCTTGAATACTTTGTTCTTGAATGGCTCCGAGGAACTAACGGAGGACCTTGGCGGTCACCGGCAAGCCTTGCAGCTTGGTGCTCGACTACCGTGCACAAGTTCGGGATACTAGGGTACCTACTCTAGTACACCAGCAGAAGCCCAGGCACTGGGCCACACTGCAGTCACGTATTGTTGGGCGAGGCCAAAAGCAGCGAGCTGCAGATGCAGCAGCGGGCTTGGGTTATCACGAATCTCCTCCGTATCCGCGCGCCCTCCCGTAGCAGCCATGCGTCGAGCAGCAGCGTCGTGGGAAGAAGATCGTGGGTGATTCTTTATTTGGAAAAAGCGTAGCGTTAGCCTCCTCCTCTTTATAAGCGAGAAAGCAGGCGATTCCCCACCTTCGCCATTTCTTGCTTCAATCTAAAATCTCCGCCTCTCCCCTCGCTTCGAGCCGAAGAGAAGCGGCGCTCCGCCCCGTGCCGCCCGTCGCCACCAGCGCCCGTCGATCTCCCCACCACCTCCGCCATGGCTCTAAAGCCCGAAAAGGGAAGCCGTGAAGTCGTAGAAGCGCAGCGGCTCGGCATCGTATGGGCGGACCCTCCCGAGCTCTCAGCGCGGGAGCTGAGGGGTGGTACTACCTCTTACAGGTCGGCCAGCCAGGCTTACCGGCGCCTAAAAGGTACTCCCGGCGCTTCAAAGAAGGCCCCATCTGGATATCTGTTTTTCGATCTGTTCTTCTACTGCGGGCTCGCCGCCTTCTCAAGTTCTTACGTGATATCATGAACACCTCTGGGTTTCACCTCCTTGATTTCACCCCCAATGCTGTCTGACCATGGCGGTTTTCGCATCTCTGCGAAAACTTTGTGAATCCACAAGCGTAGCTCTCTTCGCCATTTCTTTATGCCTCGTGTTGAGAGAGGGAGCCCCTTGCGGCGAGATCGCTTGGATCTACATGGCTGGCTGAAAGGAAGCCCTATCTGGAGGGGCTCCACAGCAAATGGGAGGTGGAGATCAGATTAGTCTTTGGATCGTGGAGGGAGAACCGCAGCCGTTTACGCTCTGCGCCAAGCCCGACAATGCTGCGGCAATGATTGGATGCTTTACGGCCTCGGAAGGCGATAGGCTGAAGATCGCTGTCCTCGGATCTTCGCCTCGGGCTTGCGGGTTATTATGAAACGCTGTTGGTGAATTTTCTTAGCGCCGCGCCTCCCCTTGCACAGAGAGGAGGAGACCCTTTGGGGAGTTTGAAATTCAGCGGATATCATGAGAGAGCTGCGCCCGGGCCTCAACTTTAATTTCTTGTCTTGGAATTGGACGGGATACTCAAGGAGTTGTTCAAGCATGACCCTCAACATCCGGAGTGGTTCAGGTTGCCGGCAGGCGTCGTCCCGTTGTGCAACAACTCTTAGCGATAAATATCCGCGCCATGATGCTGCGGTGCGATCGCGCAGGATCGTTCAACTTAGCAAAACACTGGGACGACGTTGTGCGCCAGTTCTTGACAACCGGTGGAAGTGGTGGTCACACCAGCGAGCGAGCGAAGAGCTCCTCACCAGCGACACCAAAGCCGGGAGATGCGGCCTTATCGCCACCCGAAGCGGAAGAAAGCGGCGGCAACGCGGCCATGATGAGTTTGGGTTCACCGTGGATGAGACGAAGCGATAGCAATGGCAAGCCTTGCCCGGCGAGTGGATGGATGGCGAAGAAGAACTTGCAGCGCCCGGCGGCTTGAGTCAGCGAACCGCCCGAGTGCGGCGGTCCGCCATCTCGAGCAGCTTGCATAAGCAGGGCCCGCAGCGCAGCGAGCGCAGCCAGAAAGCGCCTCCGCGAAACGGGGATGTAGCGAGGCGGCGAGACCAAGCCAAATCGTCCCGATGCCAGCGGCCCGCTCGCGACAAAATCTTTTGTTGCATGCGCGGCCTCCGCATCGCCCAGCTGACAGCCCTGGGCAGGAGGTCATCGGGTCGCCGCCACAGCTCCCGCCAAGCGGCCAAGGGATCCCACTCCTCCGCCTCGTCGCGCCGAAGCTGGGCCAAACTTCGACCTCTCTGCGCTCAGCTCCGACGAGGAAGAGGAAGAGTAAGATCCTCCTGTTGTGCTTGTAGTTCTTCAACTTGTTGTTTTTATCTTGCATTTGATCTGATTCACTCTGGATCCTTTCCCTTTCAGGACTCACGGCCCGGAGGAAGCAGTGAAGGGCCAAGGCTCAGTGGTCATCATCGAGACGAGCCCGACCCACACGACAGCGAGAGGCGCCCGAGACCACCTTGCCGGACCGGCCACCTCCTCCATAAAGCAGCCCAGCGCAGCCCAGTAATAAATCTGAGGTTTCCTTTACATTGTTAGCCGTGCATGGGTGCTCTTTCTTTGCTGATATCTGACTATTTGTTTGTGTAGGAGCGAGAACAACTTCAGCGGGGAGGGCGGAGACCGCCTCCGGCTTCGTCATCTGCTTCAACTCACGCGCCAAGGCGGATTCTCCGGCTCAGGGGCGTTCTCGGCAGGGAGGATTCCCGGCAAGGGAGAAGTCTCCGGCAAGGGAGAGTTTTCCGACAAGGGGCAGCGCCGGCGATCCCCCTGTGGTGGAGACATGGCAGCGATGCCAGCCGCAGGTAACCCTTCTTGCTTGAGCGCTTCCCTTGGGTTCTTTTTTCGCCGATCTTCTTTTGGGATATTTGCTTGGCTTCTCTCCCTCTTGGGTTGTCGGATCCATCCGACGCGGGCCGATGGAACCGAGTCGCATGGCGAGGGGCTGTGGCAGCAACACAAGCGACCACCCCGCCGAGCGAGGAGGCCGGCGCCGATGATCTTGCCCGGCGGCATCGGCGCCAAACTGCTTGGCGCGAGGGTGGCGAGGATCTGGCTTGTGCCCAGCGGCGACCGAGGCGCGGGGAGGCGCAGGCGCTTCGCCGACCATCGATCCCTCTGCAGCTGATCGTTGCCCCGGGCTCGAAGAGCCCAGCCAGCGCCTACTTGAAGACCGGCGAAGGTGTCTACATCAAGCTCCTGGGCATCGAGCTCAGGGGCGCCAGTTGAAGGAGATACTTTGTGATGAGGAGGTGCTCGCCTCCGCTTGGCTGGCAGCTGGTTGATCGCCATAGCGGCAGCGATGGCGAGTCTGAAGAGGCAACTTCTCCGGGAGGCTGGTGTCGCTCTACCGCGCCCGACAAGCCAAAGTGGAGTTAGGGAGCGCTTTCGCGCAGGCCGGGAAGCAGATTGCATTGAGAAGCTTGCGGAGGCTCGGGAACCTGTCGAGGAAGCTCTCGGTCCATTCGCGGAGGCGGGCGCAGCTTGTCGAGTCGCGGAGCGTTCATCCTTGAAAGGCGAAGCCAAGAGCAACAGCGGCTTATCACCCGAGAAGGCTGTCTGTGCAAGAGGTGAGCTGGCGCGGCGAAAGTCAATCTGGACAGCCACGAGGAGGATCTTGCAGCAGAAACATTGGCGAGGAGCTCTCAAGGAGGCGAAGGGCGCGCGGCTACGACTCTTTGAGGCTGCCAAGAAGGAGGCCAGAGAGGCAAGCGTGGCGCGGTGGAGAGCCGATCTCAAGGCGAGGACGAGGCTTGCCGTGCTCAAACCTGGCGAGAAGGGCGCCCAGCATGCAGCTGCAGCTCGGGGTCGGCTTCGTCGAGAAGAAGGCCGAGGCTGGCGCCGCCAAGGACTCAATGCTTGATCTCAGCTGAAGCGCTTGCACGTTGACCCTAGGCTGGAGCCCGGCGCCAAGGGCGAAGTGGCCTTGAAGGAGGAGATCCAAGAACAATGAGCGTTGTTGACAAGGGCGGCTGAAGCCAGAACACCTTCAAGGAGGCGGTGGAGCTCACAGACGAGAGGGCCTCGTGAACATGCTCGCTGATCATCGATGAGGGGCTGGTGCAGTTGAGGGGTGGAGGATCTCGGGTACTCCTCAGCGAGAACCTCCAGCCAGCGCCAAGCTCACTCACATTCTTCAAGGCGTGGCGGCGGCTCTCCAGCTGACTCCAGAGAGGGATCCCAAAGCAGCTGGCCAGCAGAGTCCGCGCACGATCGTGCGGTTCGCAAAGGTGTTGGTGAAGGTAGCCTTCGCAGCCAGAGCCTCAACCTCACTGCGTCCTCGAGGAAGCTGCCGGCGGATGCTGATGCAGAGCGCTCAAGGCCCTTATGCGCACCCATTGTGGACAGGGTGAATGAGGTCAAGAGAGTTGAGGGCGATTGCGTGGATTAGGCCGCCCGTTTCCTCCTTTTCTTATCGCTGCTAGCCATGTTATAGAAACAATCTGTTAGAGCTGCGACAAGCTTATCTTGTAATAAACTTTATTTTGGGCGGTGATTGCTATGTTATTTCCTCTACTTTATTCCTTCCTTTGTATATTTTTACCCTGCGCTTTTAGGGAACTTGTCGTGTATGAGTACCCTTCACCCAGCGCGCTGAGTCGCGGAACATCGGCCGAACTGCTCAGCGGTGCCGCCCGCCGACAAAACCTTATCGCGACTAGTTATGAACACACTTAAGTTGTTGAAGCGGACTCGAAACAAAGTAAGGGTGCAACTAGCTCTGAGTTGGTTCCTTTGCCTGAGTTTTTCCATACAAAGCCGCGATCGTTCGAGGAAGATAACAAAAAAATTAAAACTATTTGCTCAAACTTTGGTAACTTAAGCACTACATTGTTTGCTTCCGGCAAAATGAAACTTTCTTGAGCGGCGCTGGTCCACACCATTATCTTCTTCTTCCCGGCAAACTTGTGCCTGTGCGAGAACCTTCCTTCTCTTTGAGAAAAAGAAAAGAAGAGAAAATAAAGATATGGAGCCTTATAACTCGTTATAAGCTTTCTGAAGCGTAAGTCTTTGCACAAAGTGTCGAGGATAATACATCTGTGAAAGAATAGAAAGCATGAAATTGTGAGGTGTCACGGAGCACATGAGTTTATTTATGCTGAGGTCTGCATGGCTTTGTACTAAAGGATTACATGCAACAGCTGCAAGACTTGTACAAAAAGGTGGTTCTTGGGAACAGGTTCCGGCAACGCGCCCTGAGTAAAACTTACGAAGATGCTCAATATTCAGGAGTTGCTCACGGAAAAGCCATCTTGGTCTCAAAGCGGAACGGCGCGGAGCCTAGTGATTCGCTTCACCGGTAAGAGGCCTTCCGCCAGCGTCAACTTGTTGGAATTCTTGGCGGTGACAGCGCCCGAAGAACAAAGTCGCCTTCCTCGAGGCTTCTGGCATTAACTGCGGCTATGGTAGCGAGCATAAAGCTTGCTGGTATCGAGCAGCTCATACAACAGCCTGAAGACGATCTTCCTCAAGGAGCAGCGTGCATATTGTCGCAGCTGCTCTTGCTCAAGCTCATCATCATAGCGAGCACTCGAGGTGATCCAGTATATCATGAGTTCGTGGGGAGAACTGCCTCTGCTCCATAGACTAGGCGAAAGGTGTCGACCGATGGCTCGATTTGGCGTCGTACTGATCGACCAAGAACCACCGGCAGCTCCTCAATCTAGTTTCTTCGCACTTGTGCAGCCTGTCGAAAGTTACGGTCTTGAGCCCGCGCAAGCATTGCCCTCTCCGCTTGCAACCGTTGCTTCTCGGGTGAACAGCGAAGCGAAACAGACCTTCGTGCCAAGATCTTGGGCGTCTTGCATGAAGGTGCGGCTCGTGAATGCGTCTTGTTGTCGGTGATGATCCGTTAGGGACCCCGAAATGGCAAACAATCGACTGAAGAACTTGGATCGCCGCATTGTCTGTCACCTTCCTCACTCCTTCCACATCCAGCCACTTTGTGAACTTGTCGATTACAGCGTACAAGTACTCAAACCCCGACGGCTTCGGGGAAAGGGCCGAGGATGTCGAGCCCCTAGACCCGAAAATGGCGGGGATAAAGGGATCGTCGGAGAGCTTGAGCTAGCTGGTGTATCTGCTTTGAATGGGCATGTATCACACTTGGTTACTTGTGCGATGCATCACGGAGGCTTGTCGGCCAAAAGAAACCTTGCGGAGCCTTGCGGCAAGTGCTCTTGCGTGAATGTGGTGACCACATGTGCCTCCATGTATCTCACGCTAACAGCTTTTGTCCGTCTTCCGGCAAACACACTTCAATTTCACACCGTTGAGTCTCATATCGCATGCAGTACGTTGTCAACAAACTGGTACATACTTGGTGCCGGGCTACTCTTTCTGCTTCTTCTTGCTCTTGGGAAGTTCTCGGTGCTAGATAAACCGGACAATCTGCGTGCCCATCTTTGGAGCTTCTGGCTCGACAACAAGGACTAAAGGCACATCTTCTGCCGCGGGAACATCAGCTTCTACGGCAAGAACTTGTGGCTCTGCCGGAGCTACGTTCCCCGGCAAGCTTGTCGGAGCAAAACTTGTTGGGAGCGTCTGCTTCAATGAAACAAACCCTAGGGCTTGTCGGAGCAGACCTCTCCTCAGCATTCTTGGTGTTGATCCTGGGGACCTTCTTGGTGGCGGCTTCGGGGAGCTCTGCTGGAAAGTAGTCGCCAAAAATCAACTTCCTCTTCTTGCTCTGCCCAGTTGATGGTGTTACAGATGGTTGAGTCAGCTTGAGCACAAAGATTTCTGGTTCCACAGGTAACTTTAGTGCGGCGCACTTTGACAGGCCATTGGCAATGTCTTTCTCAGCTCTCGGAACATGCTTCATCTGTAGGCCGTCAAAGTGCTCTTCTAGCTTTCTCACTTCATCGACATAAGCTTCCATCAATGGACTCTGATAATTCTTGTTCACTTGGCGGACGACAAGCTGCGAGTCACCACGACAATGAGCTTCTTGATCCCAAGGTGCTGCTGCGATCTCGAGACCGGCAAGCAAACCTCATACTCTGCGGTATTGTTTGTTGCTTGCTCACTCGGAAAGTGCATTTGGACCCACGTGCTTGAGGTGCTCTCCGTGGGTGCGACAAGTAACACGCCGTACTGCGCCTTGCGTGAAGAGCACCATCAAAGTACATCAGCCACTCTTTGTTCGCTTCCTTGGCGGGGATGCTCGTTTGGAATTTCTTCATCGGGTGTTGGCGTCCACTCTGCTATAGATTCTGCCAATGCTACGCTTTGGATAGTTGAAGTGCTCTCAAACTTGAGGCCAAAGCTTGACAGTTCGATGCCCACTCGACAATCACGCTGTTGCTTACGGATTACGCGGTATCCTCTTCGGCGGAGGAGAGTGACAAGCTGTGTAATCTCATTTGCTTGGAAGTAGTGGCGTAGCTTTCTCGAGACCATGAGAAGGCAGCAATTTACACACACAGTACCTTGACCTAGCCCCTCTGAAGAGGCCCGACAAAATGGCCCTGGTATTTGCACCATTTTCTTACGCACCTCTTGACATGCACTGCTGAATCCATCCTTATCGGGGACCCGAGCTTGCGGTGAAGCCCCCTGCTTGCCATTTGGGCGCACTTACCCATGATTGATAGCTCATCATCGCCTCCATCTCCGCCACTAACATAACACTAATCCCCATTTGAGACATGAAGAACCGAGAAGCTTGCGGAAGGGACTCCAAACCACGCACTTCTCGGGGTTAAGCTTGAGGTTGATCTTGTGCAGATTTGCAAAGGTCTCGTCCAAATCTTGAATCAGAGTTGCTTTGTCTTTGCTCTTGACCACTATGTCATCCATGTAGGCCTCTACATTTCTGTGCATCTGCGGTTCAAAAGCGTCATGGACTGCCCTTGCAAATGTTGAACCAGCATTCTTCAAACCGAAAGGCATCCGTACAAAACAGTACGTGCCACATGGAGTGATAAATGCGGTCTTCTCCTCATCCTCTTCTGCCATGAAGATCTGATGATATCCTGAATATGCGTCAAGAAATGAAAGCAAATCACATCCGGCCGTGGAGTCGATGATCTGGTCAATGCGCGGCAAGGGAAATGGGTCTTTGGGATAAGCTTTATTAACATCGGTGAAATCGATACAAAGCCTCCATTTCCCGTTTGCCTTCTGCGCGCGACTTCAGAGATTAGCCAACCACGTGGGATGGAGCACTCCTCGACAAACCTGCTGCCTCCAACTTCTTGATCTCTTCGCAATGAATTCTTGGCGCTCCTGCTTGCTTCGACTTTCACGCTTGTGGGCGGGCGTGAGGGCGAGCGGCAAGGTGGTGCTCAGTACTCTGCAGGAACACGGGGATGTCGGAGCGGTTGCCATGCAAACCGCGTCGACGATGCGCCAGCAGAAAAGCAACGAGCGCCTCCTATTTAGGATCAAGCGTGGCATTGATGGTGAAGGTACCACGGTCTCACCATCCTCCTTGGCGGACACCTTCTTGGTTTTGGCCGGAGCTGCCATTGCCTTCTTACACTTGCGGTGGAGCTTCGATGGTGCGTCCTCGGCGGTAGCGCCAGCACTCGAAGAGGTGCGCTTGCGGAGTGAGCATCGAGCTCTTGCGGACTTGGTCTTCTTCTTCCTCACGGGACTTAGCCCGTGACAAGTGTCTTGTGATCATTTGCGGCTGCTTTGTTTTCCCGTGGATCTTGTCGGTGCGAGATAAGAGCATCCTTCTTATCGCCCGAGGGGCAGAGATGACCTTATCGGACCGGCATCTTCAGCATGTTTATATGCATAGTGAGAGGCTGCCATGACTTGTACGTGACTGGACGGCCGAAAGTATCCCATTGTGAAAGCGGCGGGAAATCAGCAATGTCAAAAGTGACCTTCTCGATCACGAAATTCAACTTCGCTGCCAAATGTTACGGCAGCGTGATCTTTCCCTTGACTTGCTCCTTCCGGGTTGATTCCTTGGAATGTGCGGTTTTTTTCGAGCTTCATTCAAAGGGATGCAGGTTCTGAAGCAACTGCTGGAGGAGATCGATTCAAGCCCGGCCTGCTTGGTCAACTAGCATCTTAGTGACCTTGAGGTTCTTGATAGTTGAGTGAAACCAACATCGGCAAGCACCCGACCCGCGATTCTGCTTGGTCAGGGTGGTCCTCAATGTAAAAAATGATAAGCGTGCTGGACCATTTGAGAGGCTTGCGTGACTCGACTGAGGATCTAGGTACTCCTGCTCATCGACCTCCACGCACCTTTGTTTCAGCCTTGGCGGTGTGAAGTCTATCTTGAACTTAGCACACGATCCAAATCTGAGACCTCTGTAGCACTTTAAACTCCTGCTCATCGGCCTCATCATCCTCCATATCTTCATCCTCGTCTTCGTCTTCATCCTTGTCGCGGCCTCGGGGAGGTCTATCTCCTTGCACTTCTTGGCGGCCCTTCTTGGCGTCCCCCCCTTGGGGCGTTTCTTGCCAGCTCCACCGGCACCTTCTGGGCCTTCTCCTTGCGCGCCAGCTCGCCTTTCGGTATACGCAGCTCAACAAGCTGCTCAACCTTCTTGCAACTCTGGAGGTATTGGCCCTTAGTGCGGTGGATTTTTGATACTGCTAGGAGCTGTCTTGCTTGTCGTGGCCGCCTGACATCCTGTAGAACCACTAGGCTTGGCTGTCTTGGCGCCACCTCCATTGCGGTATTGCGACAACAAGCGTCTTTGCCTTTCCTCATACATTGTTCGCGCCGGCCTTTCCTTGCGGTAGCGTCCTCTTCATCGGATCCTCCGCTCCTGCATTCTCTCCGGGAGTTTCCTCCCTTCTTAAACCGCGATGCACACTTAGCGGCCGGGGCATATAGCTCACGACATCTGATCTTGCTCGCCGCCATCTCCTCCGCATCCTGCGGTTTATACGATACGATGGAGCATAGCGATGACCTTGGCGGGGGTGGACATACTGGGATGTTACCTTTGCATAGCTGAACCTTTGAATGTACTTGCAGGAACTCTCCTTCCTTACGGGCGGCAGATGAAGATCGCTCTCTTGGCGGGAGGTTTGGCGGCGCTGTGAAGGCGCCGACATGATGGCAAAGATACGCCAGGATATGGAGTTGTCGACAAGTGCATGAGCGGAGATCTGACATTGGGCTTGGTACTAGCGGAAGTAGTTGGCAGGATCTTGTCGTCCGCCCCGGCAGCCTTGCACGCGATGGTGTAGATCTTGAGAATAGCAGTGCGTCCTTCGCCGTACTTCTCCGATGCGTCGGTTTGAAGTTCTTGGTCTTGAGCCCTTTGGACTCGCCACAGCTCACGAGTTGAAGCGACCTACGCGTCTGACCGTCGCTGGTTCCCCTGGCGCATGCATGTCGGCAGGTGGGCCAATGCCATGTCGATTGACGTCGCGGTTCTCTTGACCTTCGTCTGATCTGGCGTCCTCTTCTGTCGTTAAGTAGAGAACTTGCGTATGTCGTGAGGAGCGAGCACCTATGGGCGAGGCCTTACGGTCGGCAAGGGGCGGGCGCGAAGAAGCGGTCGGCGAGAGCAGCGAGTTTGCCGGCCGGAGCTCTCGGGAGATAAAACTCCTGTTGCTTTGTGTTCTATTACATTTCTTGCTCGGCGTGGGTGTGTTGTGGTGTCGAGTGAGTCGGTGACCCGAACCCCTTCGTGCGCATGGGCCTCCTTTTATAGGTAAAGTGCGCTGACAGTCAACGGCGTAGAAAGAGGGGTAAAAATAAAAGCAGCGAGGTTGGTACAACTGCTACCAGCAGTGCCCTACCTAACTCGTGGCAGGAGACAAGGGCATTTAATGCAGATGCAGTGCACTCAACAGTGTAGGAAAGCGGCCGTTAGGGGTGCCACGATCGCCACGATGGCCTCCTTGTCATCTTTGCTTGCCACCTCGCACCGCTAGGCTGCACGGCTACCGCCCGCGTGCACGAGGCGATCGTGGCGACGCGTCGTCGGATGTGCTTTGGGCGTGGGCGAGTGGCAGCTTAGCGGCAACAGCGTACCCGCAGTCGCTGTCTTGTCGCATCCATAGCTTGCGGGACCACAGCGAACGCCGCAGCAAGTTTTCGAGGTGCCTTGGTTGGCCTTCCCGGCAAGCTCCTCTTGCGGGTCTTGTCCTTCGAAAGCTCCTCTTCGGGTTCTGATCTTCTCAGCTAACACTTTGTTCTTGAATGCGGTAAATAGGAATAGCGGAGGATCTTGGCGGCCTTGCAAGCTTGCGCGGGATCTGCGGCTGCCGATGCACAAGTTCAGGTACTAAGTGCCCCTACTTTGAATCATCGGCAAGGCAGACTTTGGCCATAAGCGGTGCGTATTTGTTGGGCGAGCCCAAAAGTGCAGGCACAGCGGCACAGGTCCACATAAATCGACTCCGTGTCCACGCGCCTCCCTGGCAGCGCAGCGTCAATCAGCGGCGTCGTGGGGAAAACGTGTGTCTTAATTCGAAATCGCGTAACATTCGCATCCGTTTATAAGCAGAGAAGCAGGGCCGTTCCCCACCTTCGCCACTGCAGTTCCTTCCTCTGAAAGCTCCGCCGCTCCCTCCGCTTCCCAAGCGAAAGAAGCGGCGCTCCGCCGATCGTCGCTGCCGTCGCTGCTGTCGCCCTCGCCTTCCCCCCTGCTTCGGCATGGCTCGAAGGCGGGAAGGCTGCAGAAGCTAAAGTCGGCGAGCAGCTGCTGGCAGCGGCTGGCAAAAGCAAGCGCTTTTCTCCCCGAGCTTACCAGGCGGCTGGGTTCTACCTCTTCGGTCGGCGAGCAGGCGCACCCGCTTTGCGCGGTGCTTTCTCCTTGAGGCTTCCAATCGAGCGGTGCCCAAAGGGTACTATTTCTTCCTGTGTTCTTCTATTGCGGACTCTGCCCACCTTTCTCGATTTTCTCTGCGACATCATGAATACCTCGGGTTTCATCTTCTTGATTCCTCCAACACCCGTTCGACAGCCGCGGTTTTCGCACTCTCTCGAGAACCGTTGGCATCCTCCGAATGTCACTCTTTCCGTCATTATTTCACCCCAGACGAAAGGAGCCTTGGTTGGCGGAATCGCTGGACCTCGGATCGGCATGAAGGAAGTGTACTTGAGGCGAGCTCAACGACAAGTGGGATGAGTGGAGGCGGAATAGTCTTTGGATCTGTGATGCCAATCGCAGCCATTCACCAACTGCGCGCCGGAACACGGTGGTGCATAAGCGGCTGACGCTCTGTCGCGGGCGATGCTGAAGGTGCCACCACCGAATCCTCGGCTGGAGCGCGAGGCTCTCACATCGAAGCGGTTAGCGCCGTTTCGCCGCTGTCGCGCCGCCCCTCTGCGAGAAGAGAGCCCCTTTGGATGTTTGGCGGCCGAATATCATGAGGCGCTGCGTCGAGGCCTCTTCCAATTTCCACGGTCACAGGCTTGGCGGGATCTTGAGGGCTGTTCAGCATAGCGCCAACCATCGAGTGGTTCAGGTTGCCACAGGCGTCATCCCGTTGTGCAACAACTCCAGCGATCGTATCTGCGCAATGATGCCAGTGTGGCTTCGCGCGGGATAAGCGCCAGCTTGGATAGAGCTGCGCCCGGCGATGTCGTGCGAATAGCTTGTCGGTAGCAGATCGACTCCGACGGCGAAACTCCACCGCGACACCACGGCGGCGAGATCGCGGTACATCGCCACCGGGGCAAAGGCGGCGGTAACGCCGCCAGCAGCGGTTGGCTTCTGTTGGAGGCGGATGCGGCGGCGGCAAGCCTTGCCGCCGGAAGACCTCTTGAAAGAGGTGGTTGGCGAGGCCGAGCAGCAAACGAGCCGCCGAAGCGCGGCGGCCAACCGTCTTGAGTGGCTTGCAGCGGGAGCCCAGCGCAGCCCAATTCCAGCCAAGGCGCCTCCGTCGAGTTGGAGATCAGCGGGCGGCAAGCAGGCCGATGGCCGCGGCGTCGTGGGACACGCTCACAGCGGCAATACGGTTGCCGCCGAGCATCGAGCGTGCGGCAATTGGCGAGGTCTTCGGGCTGCCTCACCCGATCTGCCGCAGCTCGGCAAGCGTCAAGGGAGCCCACTCCTCCCGCCGCCCCGCCTGAAAAGGTGCAGACTTGAACTCTCTGGCTGAGCTCAGCGAGGAGGAAGAGGAGGAGGAGTAAAGCTTTCTTCTCCTGTACTTGTATTTCTTCAATCTTTGTTGTTTCGGCTTTGCATCCGATTTGCTTCCTCGAATCCTTGTTCTGTTCGGGACTCTGGCAGAAATGAAGTGAAGGTCCCGTGGTTGTCATCGAGGGCGATCCTGCTTTGTGATCCTTGAAGACCGTCGAAGACCACCTTGCGGACCGGTTCCTTCTCCTTGGAGCAGCCCGGCCTGGCCCAGCGTAAGTGTTTGGTTCACTTTACTGTTGTGGGGCGCGGGTCTTCTTCTTTTGTTGACATCTTGATTGATGATTTATTTGTGTAGGGCGAGCAGGTCCATCGAGGGCAATCAGGAACGCCCGGAGGTGCTGCGCCCGACTCTCGCCGCCAAGGGGCGATTCCCGACAAGGCGCTCCCGGCAAAGAGGTCCCGGGCAAGGGCGGAACCGGTGAGCCCTTGGTGGAGGCCCATAGTCCACAGGCAGTAGCGAGTAACCTTCCTTGTCGGAATCTTCCTTGGGTTCTTGTTTTTTGGTTTGCTTGACTTTTCCTTCCTTTCCTATCCTCAGATCCCCTCTCGAGACCCGATGGAGAACCGAGGCCACGGCGAGGAAAGCATCTTGACAACTGAAGATGCCGCTGGCGAGAAGGCAGCGATGAACTCGCGGCGAAGCCGCCAAGGCTCTTTGGCGAGAGCAGCCCGAGGTCAGCGATCATCTTGACGACCGGAAGCGAGGGCGCAAATATGACCGTCCGCCGACCCTCCGCGTGATGCAGCCCGGACTCGAGGCCCAACGAGCGCGCCTGAAAGCGCATATACATCAAGCTTCCACAGGCGTCGAGCTCCGGGCAGGTTGAAGGAGAGGAGTTTGAAAGTACTAGCCTCCGCCCAGGCTGGCGGTGGTTGCGTAAGCATGTCGGCATCGGCGAGTCGAAGCAGGCTGCTCGAGCTGGTGTCACTCTACGCGCCCGGCAAGCAAAGCAGGTCGAGAGCTTGTCGCTGTGGCGGAGTTCGACATAGAGCATCTGGAGGAGCTCAGAGCCGCAACGAGGCCCTCGGTCCATTGCAGGGAGGCGCCCAGCTCGTGGCCCAGAATGTTCATCACAGAAGGCTGGGCGAGACTCGCCCGCCAGTGTCAGGGATGGTGAGCTATCTGAAGGGTGAACTTGGACAGCCACGAGGCTCGCCCGTCAGGAGCAATCACTTGGCGGGGCAATCAAGGAGGCAAAAGGATCTGACGCTGACTCTTTGAGCCGCCAAGAGTTAGAGGTGAAGGTGGCGCGGTAGGAGCGGACATGAAAGGGAAGAATGAAGAGCTTGCCGCACTCCAGTATGACAGCGAGAGGATGCCGCGCCCATGGCGATCTGCTGGTTCAGCTCTCAGACAAGATCAGGCTGAAACGCCGCCAAGGACTCGGCGTGATCTGGGCTGAAGCTGGCCACCTTGGCGGAGGCGCTGAGCGCCGCCAAGCGGCATGACTTGAAGGAAGAGGTCAAGGCTGACGAAGAGCTCGCGGCGAGGCAAGACGAGAACACTTTCAAGGCCGGTGGAGCTCAGGGCGGAGGCCTCGTCAACATGGCACAGCCATCGGCGAGGAGCTGGCGGAGCTGGACTTGGCGGGCTGGGTACTCCACCAGCGAAAATCCTAGCCCAGCGCCAAGCTTACTCTTTTCTTCAGGCGTGGTGGCTGACGCCAATAACTCGGGAAAGGATCCAGAAGAAGCTGGCCAGACGAGTGCCGCAATCTCGTAAGGTCTTGGAGAAGGTCTGGTGAATCCTCTTCATAACCCGAGCCTCGACCTCTCCAGCGTCCTCAAGCTGCGGTGCTGATCTTGAGGAGCTCAAAGCCATCGTCGCACCATCGTGGACAAGATGAATGAAGTCGGGAGGATCGATGGCGGCGTGGATTAGGCCATCCTTCTTCTCCTTTCCTTGTCGCTGTTTATTTAAGTCATGAGAACAATTTAGTCGGTAGCATAACAAGCTATTTTTTGTAATATAACTCTATGCAGCACTATCTGCTATGTTATTTCCTTTACTTGATTCCACCTTGTATGTTTCCCTATGCTTTTAGGAACTTGCGGCATAAACACACTTGCCTTGGCGAGTCTGGAACATCAACAGCCTCTTTGGCGGTGTTGCCTCGACAAGAAACCTTGTCGAGACTAGTTGCAGCAACTTCCCTTGTTAAGCGGACTCGAAACAAAGTTAAGCGCAACTTTGCCTGGCCGGTTCCCTCGCGCGAGTTTTTCCATACAAGGACACGATCGTTCAAGAATAACTTAAAATTCGGCAACTATGCTCAAACTTTGGCAACTTAAACTTACGTAAATCCGTGTCAGCAAGGCCATACTTATTTGAGCGGCGCAGGTCCACACCTTTATCCTCTCCTCCCTTATTTATGCAGGATCTGCGCCCACTTTGTACAAGGGTTACATCAAGCAAGCGGCAAAGGCTTGTACAAAAAGGTGGTTCGGAACAGTTTCGGCAACCGGCGCCTTATAGGTAAAACTTGCGAAGATGCTCTATATTCGAGGAATTGCTCACGGAAAGCCATCTTCGGTCTCAAAGGCGGAAGCGCCCGGGCCTAGTGACTCGTTTCACCCGATAAGGGCCTTCCCATTTCGCGTCAACTTGTTGGAATTCTTGGCGGATTGAGCAGCGAAGAACAAAGGTTGCCTTCCTCGAAGCTGGCATTAACTGCGGCTATGGTAGCGGCATAAGCTTCTTTGATAACGAGCAGCTCGTCTGCGGCTGAAGGCGATCTCCCTCGAGGCGTAGCGTCATCTTGCGCGTGCTCTTGCTCAAACTCATCATAGCGAGCACTCGAGGCGATCCGTCTCTGTTCGTGGGGAGGTATGCTCCATAGACAAAAGAGCAAGGTGTACGGCGGTGGCTCCGATTTGGCGTCGTCTGATCGACCAAAGAACCGGCAGCCTCGATCAATTTCTTCCGCACTTGTGCAGCACTGCGGATTACGGTCTTGAGCCCGCGCGGCAGGCGTTGCCCTCTCCGCTTGACCGTTGCTTCTCGGGTAAACAGCGAAGCAGATCTTGGTGCCAAGATCTTGGGCGTCTTGCATGAAGGTGCGGCTTTCGTGAATGTGTGCCATTATCGGTGATGATCTGTTAGGGACTCGAAGCGGCAAACAATTGACTGAAGAACTTGACTCTTGGCTGTGCTGTCACCTTCCTCCTACCTCCACTTCCAGCCACTTTGTGAACGCCGATTGCAGCGTACAAGTACTCAAAGCCCCCAACTTTCGGGGAAAGGGGCTGAGGATGTCGAGCCCCAGGAGAAAATGGCGAGGATAAAGGGATTGTTTGGAGAGCTTGGCTGGTTGATGTATCTGCTTGGAGTGGGCCTTGCGCTTCACACTTGGTTACTTGTGCGGTTGCATCTGGGAGGTTGTCGGCGGAAAAACCTTGGAAAGCTTTGCGGCAAGTGCTCTCGCCAATGTGGTGACCACATATGCCTCCATGTATCTCAACCCGACAGCTCTGTCCCTCTTCAAAATGCACTTCATTCACTCCGTTGAATCTTCTTACATGCAGTATGTCGCCGACAAACTGGTACATGATTGCGGGCTACTTTCTCTACTTCTTCTTGTTCTCGGGAAGTTCTCTGTCTGCGAAGAAATGGGCGATCTCTTGTGCCCATGCGGAGCTTGTGGCTCGATGATAAGGACTAAAAGGCAAATGCTGCTGCGAACATACGCTTCTCGGCAGAATCTGCGATTCTGCGAACATGATGCTCCCGGCAAGCGTGTCGGGACAAAAACTTGTCAGGCGTCGCTTAACGGAAACAAACCCTAGGGCTGTCGGAGCAGACTGCTCTCGGCACTCTTTGTGTTGATCACAGGGACCTTCTTGGCGGTGGCCGGGGAGCTCTGCGGAAGGTAGTCACGATATCAACTTCCTCTTCTTGCTCTGTCGAGTTGATGGTGTTACAGATGGTTGAGTCGGCTTGAGCACAAAATTCATGGTTCCTGAGTAGCTTAGTGCGGCACACTTTGGCAGGCCATACAATGTCATTACAGCTCTTGGAACATGTTCCATCTGCAGAGCCCTCAAAATGTTCTTCTAGCTTCCTCACTTCATCAATGTAGGCTTCCATCAGCGGCTCACGATAATCTTTGTTTACTTGGCGGACGACAAGCTGTGAGTCACCCACGACAATAAGCTTCTTGATCCCAAGTTACGCGATCTGAGTCGGCAAGCAAGCCTTCATACTCTCTGATATTGTTTGCAGCTTGCTCCTTGGAAAGTGCATCTGGACCCGCGTACTTGGTGGTCTCTCGGTAGGTCTGACAGTAATGCGCCGCACGGCTTTTACGAAAGCACCATCAAAGTACATGATCCATTCTTTGCTTGCTTCCTTGCGGGGATGCTCCTCTCGGAGTTTCTTCATCGCCGGTGTTGGCGTCCATTACTGCTATGAATTCCGCCAATGCTCGACTCTGGATAGTTGAAGTACTTTCAAACTTGAGGCCAAAGCTTGACAATTCCAGTGCCCCTTTCGACAATCACACTGCTTCTGGATTCGCAATATCCTCTTCAGCGGAAGCGGTGACTCTGTGATCTCATGTGCTTGAAAATAATGGCGCAGCTTCCTCGAGGCCATGAGGAGGCGAAAACTTCTGCACACAGTACCTTGATCTAGCCCCTGCAGAAGAGGCCGACAAAAGTAAACTAGGTGCTGCACCCTCTTCTTCTGTTTCTCTTCTTGTGGCTCGTGAGATCCATCCTTGCCGGAACGGAGCTTGAAGCCCTGCTTGTCAGCTGGATTAAGCTTCCTGATTCTTGGCTCATCATCCGCCTCCCTCACCGCCACTAACGCAGCACTAACCACTTGATTGGTTGCTGCCGGATATGACAACTTCTCTTGTGGTTTAGGTCGACAAGTGTTGGAGTGGAGGATAGATATCTCTTTAAGTCTTGCGGCGCGCCTCTCTGCTTCGGAGTCCATTTCATTGGACCCGCCTTTTCAAAATTTTGAAAAAGCGGCGTGTTCGGCAGACTTGAAATGAACCTCTTGAGAAACGCTAGCACGGCAAGCCTTCGTACATCCTTGGCTGGCTTGGTGCTTGATTTGCTCGATGGCCTTGATCTTGTCGGGATTGGCTAATCCCCTCAGGATAAAGAACCGAAAGCTTGCGGAAGGAACTCCAAACACGCAATTCTCGGGGTTCGCTAAGATTGATCTTCTTGCATTTGCAAAAGTCTCGTCAAATCTTGGACCAGAAGTTTCTTTGTCCTTGCTCTTGACCAATATGTCATCCATGTAGCTTCTACATTTACGTGCAAGCTGTGGCTCAAAAGCATGGTGACTACTCTTGAATGTTGAACCAGCATTCTTTAGTCGAAGGCATCCGTACAAAGCGATCGTGCCACATGGAGTGATGAATCACGGTTTCTCTCATCCTCTTACATGAAGATCATTGATATCTAGTACACATCAAGGAATGAAAGCAGATCACATCCTGCCGTGGAGTCGACAATCGGGTCAATGCGCGGCAAGGGAAATGGATCCTTGGGACAAGCTTTATTAACATCGGTGAAGTCAATACAAAGCCTCCACTTCCCGTTTGCTTCCATACGACTTGGATTAGCTAACCACGTTGGATGGAGTACTCCTCGGACTAAACCTCTTGCTTCAATTTCTTGATCTCTTTGCAATGAACTCTTGTCTCTCCTTTGCTTGTTTCTAACTCTACGCTTGGCAGCCGCGTGAGGGCAGCGGCAAGGTGGTGCTCAATTACTTTCACAGGAACACGGTGATGTTAGATGGTTGCCATGCAAACACATCGACATTCACCCTTGAGAAAACAGCAGCCTTTCCTATTAGGGTCAATGGCAGCCTTGATGGTGAAGTACCACCGGTGCCATCCTCCTTAAGACCACTTTCTTGGTCTCTGGTGTCGCTGTCTTTGCTTTCTTGCACTTGCCGGTGGAGCTTCGATGGTGCGTCCTCGATGGTAGCGCACTCCGAAGAGGTGCGCTTGCAGTGGAATCGAGCTACACTTGCGGACTTGGTCTTATTCTTCCCCGGGGAACCCGGCAAGTGGTTTGCGTTACGCTGCGGCTTGCTGCTTCGATAGACTTGTCGGTATAGATAAGTGCATCTTTCTTGTCGCCATGGACAGAAATATGTCAGACCGAGCATCTTGAGCACATTGTAGGCGTAGTGAGGGCTGCCATGAACTTGGCAAGTCTGGACGGCCAAGTATCCCATTGTAGGCGATGGGAAATCAACAACGTCGAAATGTGACTCTCTACGTCACGAAATTCAACTCGTTGCCAAAAGTTCTTGGCGATGTGATCTTCCTTGACTTGCTCCTTCTGGGTTTATTCCTTGGAAGTGCGATCTCCGAGCTTCGCCGAGGATCTGGAGCTTCTTGAAACGCTGGAGGAGATCAGATTCGAGCCGGCCCGCCGTCGACCAGCATCTTCGTGACCTTGAGGTTGCGGATTGTTGAAACCAACATCGGCAAACACCCGACCCGGTGATGCAATCGGGTGATCCTCAATGTCGAAGATGATGGCGTCTTTGAACCGCCGAGGCTGGCGACTCAACAAGCGGTTACTGCTGCGTTCACTTCCGCACCCTGTTTGAGTTAGCGGTGCGAGTGTCGCGAGCGCCGCCGTCGATGCACAACACCTCGTATACGGAACTCCTGCTCGTCAATCATCCTCCTCCATCTCATCATCCTCATCTTAAGTCTTCATCTTTGTCGCGGCAGCGAGAGCTATCTCCTTGCGGCTGCTTGGCTACCGCGGCGCCCTCCCACAGGGCACTTCTTGCGGATCCTCCGCCACCTTCTGGGCCTTCTCCTTGTTCAGGCGTTAGTATTCAGCTTTACGTAGCTCTGCCATCTGCTCAACCTTCTTGCAAGCTTGGAGGTCATGGCCCTTGGTGCGGTGGATCTTGCGTCGCTTGCGGGAGCCGTCCTTGTCGGCGGCTACAGCCTCACGAGTCACCGCTTTGGCCTTCTCGGAGCCGCCTCCATTGCGGGACTGCTCAACAACTAGCACATCCTTAGCCTTCCTCTTTGTTATTCCGCCTCGGTTCCTCTTTGCGAAGAGCATCCTCCTTGTCGAGATCATACTGCTCTGCATTCTCTCCGGAGTCTCCTCCCTCTTCAGCCGATGCACACTTGTGGCTAGAGCATATATTCCGGACATCTCGATTTTGCACATCGCCATCTCCTCCCTCATCTCTCGATTCGCACATTACGATGGAGCGTCTGATAACTGGCGGGTGGCGTCTGCAGGATGTTGCGCCTGACTATTTGAATCTCTGTATATACTTCTGGGGTTCTCCTTCCATACAGGCGAGCAAATGAAGATCCTCTCCTGGCCATGGGGTTTGTGGCCGCTTGAAAGCGCCGACAATGATGCCTTACTGCCTGAAGAGATGGGTTGTCCGGCAAGTGCATCAGCCAAATCGGCGTTGGCTTGAGCACGGTAAGTAGTTGGCGAGATCTTCTCGTCGCGACCTCCGGCCTGCACCACAATGGTGTAGGCGGAGGAACTCTGACGGATGTATCCTGCCATCGTCTTCTCGAACGCGTCGGCGAAGTTCTTGGTTTGGCCTGGACCTGCCCGCTCCGGGTGAGCAAGGCAACCTACACGCTGACAATCGCTGGTTCCCTGGCGTGCATATCGGCATGGGCCCGCGCTGTCGATTACGTCGTGCTTCTCTTGGCTTCGTCGGATCTCATTTGCTTGGAAGTAGTGGCGAGCTTCTCGAGGCCATGAGAAGGCCGAAAGCAATTTCTGCACACCGCAGTACCTTGACCTAGCCCCCGCAGAAGGGAACCGACAGTAAATCCGCGCCGCACCATTTTCTTCTCGCACTCTTGACATGCTCAAGCAGATCCATCCTTGTCGGGACCAGAGCTTGCCGGTGAAGCCCCCTGCTTGTCGCTGGACGCACTTGCCGCGGTTGATAGCTCATCATCCGCCTCCATCTCCGCCACTAACGCAACACTAATCCCCCGCTGAGACATGAAGAACCCGAGAAGCTTGCCGGAAGGGACTCCAAACACGCACTTCTCGGGGTTAAGCTTGAGGTTGATCTTGTGCAGATTTGCAAAGGTCTCGTCCAAATCTTGAATCAGAGTTGCTTTGTCTTTGCTCTTGACCACTATGTCATCCATGTAGGCCTCACATTGCATGCATCTGCATGTTCAAAAGCCGCCATGGACTGCCCTTGCAAATGTTGAACCAGCATTCTTCAAACCGAAAGGCATCCGTGACAAAACAAAGACGCGCTACATGGAGTGATAAATGCGGTCTTCTCCTCATCTTCTCGCCATGAAGATCTGATGATATCCTGAATATGCGTCAAGAAATGAAAGCAAATCACATCCGGCCGTGGAGTCGATGATCTGGTCAATGCGCGGCAAGGGAAATGGGTCTTTGGGATAAGCTTTATTAACATCGGTGAAATCGATACAAAGCCTCCATTTCCGCTTGCCTTGGCGCACGCACTACAGTGATTGGCCAACCACGTGATGGAGCACCTCCGACAAGGCCCGCTGCCTCCAACTTCTTGATCTCTTCCGCAATGAATTCTGGCGCCCACCGCTTGCTTCCCCGACTTTTCGCTGACGGGCCGCGGAGGACAGACGGCAAGGTGGTGCTCAATTACTTTTCGAACACCGGGATGTCGACGGTTGCCATGCAAACACGCCGACATTCGTTCGCAGAGCAACGAGCCGCTTCCTATTTAGGATCAAGCGTGGCATTGATGGTGAAGGTACCACCAGTGCCATCCTCCTTGGCGACACCTTCTGGTTTCTCGCGAGCTGCTATCGCTTTTCTTACACTTGCCGGTGGAGCTCGATGGTGCGTCTCTCGACGGTAGCGCAGCACCAAGAGGTGCGCTTGCCGGAGGGCATCGAGCTTTTGCCGACTTGGTCTTCTTCTTTCCGGAGCTTCACGCAAGTGTCTTGTGATCAGTCAGCTGCGGCTGCTGTTTCCCGGTAGATCTTGTCGGTGCAGATAAGAGCATCCTTCTTGTCGCCAGGGACAGAGATGACACTTATCGGACCCGGCATCTTCAGCATGTTGTATGCATAGTGAGAGGCTGCCATGACTTGGCAAGCGCTGGACGGCCGAGTATCCCATTGTAAGGCAACGGGAAATCAGCAATGTCAAAAGTGACCTTCTCAGTCCTGAAATTCAACTCGCTGCCAAATGTTACCGGCAACGTGATCTTTCCCTTCGGCTTGCTCCTTCCCGGGTTGATTCCTTGGAATGTGCCGGTTTCTCGAGCTCATTGTCGGGATCCGAGTTTCAAGCACTGCAGAGGAGATCAGATTCAAGCCGGCCCTGCCGTCAACTAGCATCTTAGTGACCTTGAGGTTGCTGATAGTTGGTGAAACCAACATCGGCAAGCACCCGACCGCAGTTACGCGATCAGGGTGGTCCTCAATGTAAAAAATGATAGGCGGCTGGACCATTTGAGAGGCTTATGGACTCGACGGGTGGTTCTCGCTGCATTGACCTCCCGCACTCCAATCGCTTGAGTTGGCGTGTGAAGTATGCGAGAAGCACCGCCACAAAGCACAGGACCTCTGTAGTTTCTTCAAACTCCCGCTCATCGGCCTCATCATCCTCCATATCTTCATCCTCGCCTTCGCTCTTCATCCTTGTCGCGCCCTCGGAGGTTCATCTCCTTGCCGCTGCTTGGGGCCTTGCAAGGCCCCCTTGCCGGACGCTTTCTTGCCAGCTTCCACCAGCACCTTCCTCGGGCCTTCTCCTTGTCGTGACGCTTCATACTCAGCCTTCCGCAGCTCAACAAGCTGCTCAACCTTCTTGCAACTCGAGGTCGTGGGCCCTTGGTGCGGTGGATTTTTGCAAGATCGCTTGTCGGAGTCGTTTTGCTTGTCGGCGTCGCCACAAGATCCTCGCCAGAACCACTAGGCTTGGCTGTCTTGGCGCCACCTCCATTGCTGCACTGCTCGACAACAAGCACGCTTTGCCTTTCCTCCTTCGTTGTTCCGCCGCCGCCTTTCTTGCCGGGCGGCGCTCCTCACCGCCGATCCTCCTCGCCCTGATTTCTCCGTGGAGTTTCTCCCTTCTTCAAAGACGCACACTTGTCGGCCAGGGCATATAGCTCATCGACATCCCTCGATCTTGTTTCATCGCCATCTCCTCCGCATCTCGCGGTTTCGCAAGACGCTCGATGGAACGACCGATGACCGCGGCGGGGTGGACATCTGGGATGTTGCACTGCACTTGGCTGAACCTTTGAATGTACTTGCGCAGGAACTCTCCTTCCTTCTGGGCGAGCAGATGAAGATCGCTCTCTTGGCCGGGAGGTTTGTGGCCGCCTGTGAAGGCGCCGACAAACTGATGGCAAAGATCTGCCCAAGAGGATATGGAGTTGTCCGGCAAGTGCATGAGCCAGGATCTGACATTGGGCTTGAGTACTAGCGGGAAGTAGTTGGCAAGGATCTTGTCGCCCCGCCCCGCAGCCTCTGCACCGCGATGGTGTAGATGCTGAGGAACTCCAACGGGAAAAGGCCCTTCCATCGTATTCTCCGACGTCCGGTTTGAAGTTCTGGTATGGCACACCGACTCGCCACAGCTCACGAAAGTAAACGCAGGCAACTCATCACAGACGGTAAGTCGCTCGTTCCTTCGGGCGCATGCATGTCGACAAGGTGGGCCAGGCTGGTCTGATTGACGTCCGCGGTTCTTCGACGTCGATGCGAAGTACGAAGCGCCCCTCTTGCCGCTATTCGTGGAGAACTTGGCGCTGTCGTGGGGAACGAGCACCTATGGGGCAGGGGGCCCTTCCGTCCGCAAGGAGCGGAGGGCGACGAAGAGCAGATCGAGGCGAGAGCACGCTGGGATTTTTACCAGCCGGAGCTCTCCGAGAGATAAAACTCCTACCGCTGCTTTTGTGTTTCTATTCGCTCTTGCTCGGAAAGCGTGCAGTGTTGTGGTGTCGAGTGAGTCGAACCGATCAACCCCTTCTACGCATGGGCCTCCTTTTTTATAGGTAAAAGGGTCACCGGTTGTGTGGCAGCGAGAAAGAGGGGTAAAAGAGTAAAACGCTGGTTGGTACAATCATACCAACAAAGTCCCCTACCTAACTCTCGACGGCAGGAGACAAGGGCATTTAATGCCCGCCTCGTCGCCAAACAAGGTAGGAAACGACCGTTAGGGGTGCCACCGATCGCCACGATGGCCTCCTTGTCATCTTTGCTTGCCACCGCACCGCTTAGGTTGCATAGCTACCCGCCACGCACCGTGAGCGATCCTGCGGGCGACATCGCCGCCGGATGTGCCGGAGCGCATGCCAGAGTGGCAGCTTAGCCACGGCAAGCGCTTTGCCACGGTCGCTGTCTTGTCGCGATCCGCAAGCTTGCCGGACACGCGAGCATCGCGCAAGTTTTCCGGGAGGTGCCTTGTTATCTTCCCGCAAGCTCCTCTTGCCGGGTCTTGTCCTTCCCGCAAGCTCCTCTTGTCGGGTTCTGCCTTCTCAGCTAACACTTTGTTCTTGAATGCCAAGAATAGGAATAGCGGAGGATCTTGGCGACGCCTCGCAAGCCTTTGCCGCAGGATGCTGCGATCGCCGCAGACAAGTTCGGGTACTAAGGTACCCTACTTTAGTACATCGACAGAGCCCCTGCCTCGGGCCATAAACGGTGCCGAAGCGCTGTTGGGCCAGCCCAAACAGGGCACGGGCACACGCGGCCCGGGTCCACATTAACTCGACTCCGGTTCATCACGCTTCTCCCACACGCAAGACGCGCCAATCGCGCGGCGTCGGGGAGAGAACGTGGCACATTTTAATTCCAGTGAAATGCGAACATTCGTGATCCCCTGCTTATAAGCAGAGGAAACAGGCCGTTTCACCTTCGCCACTTGCAGTTCCTTCCTTCCAAAGCTCCGCCGCTTCCTCCGCTTCCTGCCGAAGAGAGTAGCGCCCGCCGTCTGCCGCTGCCGCCGCTGCGTTGCCGCCTCGCTTTCCCCCATCAAGCGGCATGGCTCAAGACCGGAAGGGCGCGGCGCGCGGTCGTCCAGCCGAGCCGCAGCTTGAGGCGCCTGCGCAGAAGCAGCGCTTTTCTCCCCGAGCTTACCCCAGGCGGCAATGGAGGAGTTCTACCTCTTCGTCGACGGAGACGCTGGCGCACCAAGACACGCCGGTGCTCCGCCGAGGCTTCCAAATCAAGCGGTGCCCAAAAGGGTACTATTTCTTCCCCTGTTCTTTCTATTATGGCTCGCCCACCTTTTCTCCGATTTTTCTCGCGACATCATGAATACCTACGGGTTTCATCTTCTTGATTTCACTCCCAACACCGCTCGATAATGGCGTTTTCAGACACCTCACGAGAACTTCGCTGGCATCCTCCCGACGTCACTCTTTTCCGTCATTATTTCACCCCGGCCGAGAAAGGGAGCCACCGGTTACGGAATCGCCCGACCTCCGGATCGGCATGAAGGAGGTGTACTTGACGGCGAAGCCCGCAGCAAGTGGGATGAGGGAGGGCGGAGTGGTGCGGATCTGTGATGCCAATCCGCAGCCATTCACCAACCTGCGCGCCACACGGTGGTGCATGGCGGCGATCGAGCGCCTGTCACGGACGATGCCAAGCTGAAGATTGCCACCACCCGAATCCTCCGGCTCAGGCTTGTCGGGCTCACATCAGGGGCGGTTGGCATGGATTTCCTTCGCTGTCAGACGCCTCTCGCAGAGGGAGGCCCGCTCGATGTTTGGCGCCCGGCAGATATCATGAGGCTGCGCCCAGTGCCTCAACTTCAATTTCACGGTCTCGGAGCTTGACGGATGCCGAGGAGTTGTTCAAGCATGACGCCAACCATCCAGTAGTGGTTCAGGTTGCCATTGTATGCCATCCCACAGCAACAACTCCCAGCGCGATCAGATTCGCAAGAATGATGCCAGAGTGTGACTCGCACAGGATAAGCGCAACTTGGATAGAGCTCGCCGACGATGTCGTGCAGATAGCTTGTCGGAGGTAGCAGTCAACTCCGACGAGCAGAGGCTCCTCACCCGCGACACCACCGACGACGAGATGCGGTACATCGCCACCAGGCCAAAGAGGCGGCGGGAAGGCCGCGGGCGAAGTTTGGCTTCACGCTGGAGGAGGCGGATGCGCCGAGGCGGCAAGCCTTGCCGACCGGGAAGACTCTCAAGAGGTCGCTGCAGGGGAGCCCGAGGCCGGCTTAACGAGCCGCCGGGGCGCGAGCGGCCAGCCGCTCGAGTGGCTTGCCGCAGCGGAGCCCCAGCGCAGCCCCAATTCCAGCTAAGGAGGCGCCCGCCGAGTTGGAGATCAAAGAGGGCGGCAGCAGGCCAAGAGGCAGCTGCTGGGACACGCCCACCGCGGCAAGTACGGGCCGCCGCAGGAGCATCCCAGCCGTGCTGCAATTGAGGCGGGTCTTCCCGGCTGCCTCACCCGATCCCTGCCGCAGCTCCGGCAGAACGCCCAAGGGAGCCCACCTCCGCCGCCGCACGTAAAGGGTACCAGATTCAACTCTTCTACCGAAAGTCTGACGAGGAGGAAGAAGAGGAGGAGGAGTAAGGCTTTTTCTCACTGTACTTGTATTTCTTCAATCTTTGTTGTTTCGCTTTGCATCCGACGGTTTCCTTCAACTTGTTCTATTTCAGACTCGCCGAGAGAGCGCGGCGGGGCCAAGGTCCCCGTGGTTGTCATCGAGGACGATCTCGCCGCAGATCGCGAAGACACGCCCGAGACCACCTTGACGGACCCGGTTCTTCTTCCTTGAGCAGCCTCAAAGACAGCCCCCAGCCGTAAGTGTTTGGTCTACTTTCAGTTGTGGGCGCGACGGGTGCTTCTTCTTTGTTGACATCTTGATTGATGATTTATTTGTGTAGGAGCAGAGCAGGTCCATCAGGCAACCGTGAACCGCCCGGGAGGTGCTGTTCGCTCGACCACGCCGCCAAGGGGGCGATTCTCGACAAGGAGCGCCCCTGCAAGGAGAGGTCCTGCAAGGGACGGAACCAAAGGAGCCCTTGGTGGAGGAGCCCATGGTCACAGAGCTCAACTGCAGTAACCTTCCTTGTCGGAAATCTTCCCTTGGGTTCTTGTTTTTTTGGATTTTTGCTTGACTTTTCCTTCCTTTCCCTATCCTCAGATCCCCCTCTCGCAGACCCGATGGAGACCGAGGCCACCGGCGAGGAAGGCGCATGCGGCAACACTGAAGATGCCGCCGCTGGCGAGGAAGAGGCCGGCGCTGATGAACCCGCCGACGAGGAAGCCGCCAAGGCTGCTGGCGCAGGAGCCGGCGAGGGGTCCGGCGATCGTACTGACGACCCGGAGGGCGCAGGAGCGCAAGGCGCCAGACCGTCTCACGACCCTCCGGCCTGATGCAACGCTGGCTCCGAGGAGCCCCACCAGCGCATACTAGAAGGCCGGGAGGGCATATACATCAAGCTTCCTCGGGCCGAGCCTGTGGCACCGTTGAAGGAGAGGAGTTTGACGGGAAGTACTCGCTCGCTGGGCTGGGGTGGTTGACGCGCCAAGCATCAGCAGCGGCGAGTCCGAAGAGGAGCAGCTCCGAAAGCTGGTGTCACTCTATCACGCCCAAGAAGTTAAGCTTGAGTTCCGGAAGCGCTTGTCGCGCGGCGGGAGTCGACATAGAAAAGCATGCGAGGAGCTCAAGAGTCAAGAACCAGAGGCCCTCCGTCCATTGCCGAGGAGAGGGCGAGCTCGACGAGGCTAAGAAGGTGTTCATCCTGAAAAGGGCAAGCCAAGAGCAGCAGAGGCTCGCCGCCGAGGAGCTGTCCAAGCGGATGGTGAGCTAATACAAGAAGGTGAACTTGACAGCCACGAGGAGGAGCCGCCGTCCGGGAGCAATCACTTGGCGGGCAACTGGCGAGGCAAAGGATGCGCCGCTGCCGAGGCCGCCAAGAAGGAGTTAGAGGTGAAGGTGACGAGCCGGAGGCGACATGAAAGGGAAGAATGAAGAGCTTGCCGCAGACTCCAGTAACGCGAGAAGGATGCCCGCCCATGGCGATCTGCTAGTTCAGCTCTCCGACAAGATCAAGGAACTGAACGCCGCCAAGGACTCGAGCGCTGATCTCGAGCTGAAGCTGGCCACCTTGGCGGAGACGCTGAACGCCGCCAAGAAGCGAGAAAATGACTTGAAGGAAGAGGTCAAGGGCAACGAAGAGCAGCCGACGAGGGCCGCCAAGACTCGTAACACTTTCAAGGCCACGGAGCTCGACGAGGGCCTCACAACATCGCTGCAGCCATCGACGAGGAGTCTGGCGGAGCTGGACTTGGCGGCTTTTGGGTACTCCACCAACGAAAATCACTAGCCCAAAGCGCCAAGCTTACTTTTTTTCTTCAAGGGCGTGGTGACGGCTCTTCAAAGAACTCCGGAAAGGATCCCAAGAAGTCGGGCGGACGAAGTCGCACGCAACCGCGCCAAGGTCTTGGAGAAGGTGCTGTGAAGATCCTCTTCCGCAACCCCAGCCTCGACCTCTCCCGCCCTCAAGAAGCCGCCGAGGGTGCTGATCTTGAGGAGCTCAAAGCCATCGCCGCACTCCATCGTGGGACAAGATGAATGAAGTCAGGAGGATCGATGGCGAGCGCGTGGATTAGGCCATCCTTCTTCTCCTTTCCTTGTCGCTGTTTATTTAAGTCATGAGAACAATTTAGTCAGCGCCGCAACAAGCTATTTTTGTAATATAACTCTATTCTGGGCACTATCTGCTATGTTATTTCCTTTACTTGATTCCACCCCTTGTATGTTTTTGCCCTATGCTTTTAGGGAACTTGCCGGCGCAAGCACACTTGCCGCGAGCGCTGAGTGCGGAACATCAGCAGCCTGCTGGCGGTGTTGCCTCCGGCAAGAAACCTTGTCGGGACTAGTTGCAGCACGCTTCCCTTGTTGAGCGGACTCGAAACAAAGTTAGGGCGCAACTTTGCCACGAGCCGGTTCCCTCGCGCACAGGTTTTCCATACAAGGCACGATCGTTCAAGGAATATAACTTAAAAATTTAAAACTGACTATGCTCAAACTTTGGCAACTTAGCTTTTCTGTCGTCCGTGTCCCGGCAAGGCCATACTTATTTGAACGACGCCCGGTCCACACCTTTATCCTCTCCTCCCCTTATTTATGCACGGGATCTGCGCCCACTTTGTACAAAGGGTTACATGCAACAGCGGCAAGGCTTGTACAAAAGGTGGTTGCCGGAACAGTTTCCGGCAACCGCGCCTTATGGGTAAAACTTGCGAAGATGCTCTATGTTACAGGAATTGCTCACCGGAAAGCCATCTTCGGTCTCAAAGGCGGACAGCAACGGCCTAGTGACTCGCTTCACCCGATAAGGGCCTTCCCATTTCAAGGCCAACTTGTTGGAATTCTTGGCGGATTGAACGCTACCAAGAACAAGGTTGCCTTCCTCAAGCATCCGCATTAACTTTGCGGCTATGGTAGCGACGCAAAGCTTGCTGGTAACGAGCAGCTCAGACAAGAAGCCTGAAGACTATCTTCCTCGAGGAGCAGCGCACATCTTGCCGCAGCTGCTCTTGCTCAAGCTCATCATAAGCGAGCACTCGAGGCGATCCGATACGAAGTTCCGTGGGGAGAATTGCTTCTGCCCATAGACAAGAGCAAAGGTGTCCGCCGCTGGCTCGACGGCGTCGCCCTGATCGACTCAAAGAACCACCGCAGCTCCTCGATCCAATTTCTTCCGTGACTTGTGCAGCCTCGTCAAAGTTCTGTCTTGAGCGCGCAGCAGACTTCAGCGTTGCCCTCTCCGCTTGACCGCTGCTTCGGGTAAGCAGCAGAGCGAAGCAGATCTTGGTGCCAAGATCTTGGACGATCGCATGAAGGTGCGGCTTTCGGAATTGTGTGCCATTGTCGGTGATGATCCTGTTAGGGACTCAAACGGCAAACAATCGACCAAGAACTTGACTCATCGACCGTGGCTGTCACCTTCCTCACTACCTCCACTTCCAGCCACTTTGTGAACTTGTCGATTGCAACGTACAAGTACTCAAAGCCCCCGACGGCTCGGGGAAAGGGGCTGAGGATGTCGAGCCCCAGCATCAAAAATGGCGAGGATAAAGGGATTGTTTGGAGAGCTTGAGCTGGTTGATGTATCTGCTTGGAGTGGAACTGGCACGCTTCACACTTGGTTACTTGTGCAGTTGCATCCTGGAGGGCTGTCGGCCAGAAGAAACCTTGCCGGAAAGCTTTGCCGGCAAGTGCTCTCGTGCCAATGTGGTGACCACATATGCCTCCATGTACCTCAGCCAACAGCTCCTGTCCCTCTTCCCGGGAAATGCACTTCATTCACTCCGTTGAATCTTCTTCTGTACAGTATGTCATCGACAAACTGGTACATACTTGATTGCCGGGCTACTTTCTCTACTTCTTCTTGTTCCTCGGGAAGTTCTCCTGTCTGAAGGAAATGGACGATCTGCTGTGCCCATGCCGGAGCTTGTGGCTCGATGATAAGGACTAAAGGCGCAAATGCTGCTGCGAGAACATCTGCTTCTACGGCAAGAATCTGCGATTCTACCGGAGCATGATGCTCCCCGGCAAGCGTGTCGGGACAAACTTGTCGGGAGCGCCTCGCTTCAACTAAACAAGCCCTGGGCTTGCTCGGAGCAGACTGCCTCAAGACTCTTTGTGTTGATCCTGGGGACCTTCTTGGCGGTGGCTTCGGGGAGCTCTGCCGGAAGGTAGTCGCCAGTAATCAACTTCCTCTTCTTGCTCTGTCCAGTTGATGGTGTTACAGATGGTTGAGTCAGCTTGAGCACAAAAATTCATGGTTCCACAGGTAGCTTGAGTGCGGCACACTTTGACAGGCCATCTACAATGTCATTCTGAGCTCTTGGAACATGTTCCATCTGCAGGCCCTCAAAATGTTCTTCTAGCTTCCTCACTTCATCAATGTAGGCTTCCATCAACGGGCTCTGATAATCTTTGTTTACTTGACGGACAACAAGCTGTGAGTCACCCCTGACAATAAGCTTCTTGATCCCAAGTTCTGCCGCGATCCTGAGTCTGGCAAGCAAGCCTTCATACTCTGCAGTATTGTTTGCAGCTTGCTCCTTGGGAAAGTGCATCTCGACCACGTACTTGAGGTGGTCTCCGGTGGGTGCGACGAGTAGTACGCCAAGACACGCGCGCTTTGCAGCGAGAAGGCACCATCAAAGTACATGATCCATTCTTTGCTTGCTTCCTTGACGGGATGCTCCTCTCCGGAGTTTCTTCATCGGTGTTGGCGCCCATTCTGCTATGAATTCCGCCAATGCTCGGCTCTGGATAGTTGAAGTACTTTCAAACTTGAGGCCAAAGCTTGACAATTCCAGTGCCCACTCGACAATCCTGCCTGTTGCTTCTGGATTCTGCAATATCCTCTTCAACGGAAAGCGAGTGACTACTGTGATCTCATGTGCTTGAAAATAATGGCGCAGCTTCCTCGAGGCCATGAGGAGGCCGAAAAGCAACTTCTGCACACCAGAGTACCTTGATCTAGCCCCCTGTAGAAGGGAACTGACAAAGTAAACTAGGTGCTGCACCCTCTTCTTCTGTTTCTCTTCTTGTGGCTGCGCAGATCCATCCTTGCCGGAACCGGAGCTTGTCGGGGAAGCCCCCTGCTTGTCGCTGGATTCGCTTCCCGCGGTTGCTGGCTCATCATCCGCCTCCCTCACCGCCACTAACGCAGCACTAACCACTTGATTGGTTGCTGCCAGATATAGCAGCAACTTCTCTTGTGGTTTAGGTGCGACAAGTGTTGGAGTGGAGGATAGATATTTCTTTAAGTCTTGCAGCGCAGCCTCTGCTTCCGGAGTCCATTTCATTGGACCCGCCTTTTTCAAAATTTTGAAAAACGGCAGGGCGTGTTCAGCAGACTTGGAAATGAACCTGCTGAGAGCAGCAACGCAGCCGGCAAGCCTTCGTACGTCCTTGACTCGCTTCGGTGCTTCGATTTGCTCGATGGCCTTGATCTTGTCGGGATTGGCTTCAATCCCCCTCTGGGATACAAAGAACCCGAGAAGCTTGCCGGAAGGAACTCCAAACACGCAATTCTCGGGGTTCAGCTTAAGATTGATCTTGCGCAGATTTGCAAAAGTCTCGTCCAAATCTTGGACCAGAGTTTCTTTGTCCTTGCTCTTGACCAATATGTCATCCATGTAAGCTTCTACATTTCTGTGCAGCTGTGGCTCAAAAGCATGACTGACTACTCTTGCGAATGTTGAACCAGCATTCTTTAGTCCGAAAGGCATCCGTACAAAGCAGTACGTGCCACATGGAGTGATGAATGCGGTTTTCTCTGCATCCTCTTCTGCCATGAAGATCTGATGATATCCTGAGTACACATCAAGGAATGAAAGCAGATCACATCCTGCCGTGGAGTCGACAATCTGGTCAATGCGCGGCAAGGGAAATGGATCCTTGGGACATGCTTTATTAACATCAGTGAAGTCAATACAAAGCCTCCACTTCCCGTTTGCTTTGCGCACGACTACTGGATTGGCTAACCACGTTGGATGGAGTACTCCTCGGACTAAGCCTGCTGCTTCCAATTTCTTGATCTCTTTTGCAATGAACTCTTGTCTCTCCACTGCTTGTTTTCTAACTCTCTGCTTGACGGGCCTCGCGTGAGGGCAGACGGCAAGGTGGTGCTCAATTACTTTCCTGGGAACACCGGTGATGTTAGATGGTTGCCATGCAAACACATCGACATTCACCCGCAGGAAAGCAACGAGCGCGCTTTCCTATTTAGGGTCAAGCGCGGCACTGATGGTGAAGGTACCACCAGTGCCATCCTCCTTGGCGGCCACTTTCTTGGTCTCTGGTGTCGCTGTCTTTGCTTTCTTGCACTTGCCGGTGGAGCTCGATGGTGCGTCCTCGATGGTAGCGCAGCACTCCGAAGAGGTGCGCTTGCCGGAGTGGGAATCAGAGCTACACTTGCCGGACTTGGTCTTATTCTTCCCCCCGGGAGCTTCAGCGGCAAGTGGTTTGCGTTCTGCTGCGGCTGCTGCTTCCCGATAGACTTGTCGGTATAGATAAGTGCATCTTTCTTGTCGCCATGGACAGAAATAACACTTATCGCACCAGCATCTTGAGCACATTGTAGGCGAGTGAGAGGCTGCCATGAACTTGGCAAGCGCCGGATTTGCCAAGTATCCCATTGTAGGGCAATGGGAAATCAGCAACGCCAAATGTGACTCTCTCTCGTCCGAAATTCAACTCGCTGCCAAAAGTTATCGGCAAGGTGATCTTCCCTTCGCTTGCTCCTTCCCGGTTTATTCCTTGAAGGTACCAGTCTCTTCGAGCTCATTGTCGGGATCTGGAGCTTCTTGAGCACCGCGGAGGAGATCAGATTCAGCCGCCCCGCCGCCAACCAAAGCATCTTCGTGACCTTGAGGTTGCGGATTGTTGGGGAAACCAACATCGCAAACACCGACCGCAGTGATGCAATCGTGGTGATCCTCAATGTCAAGATGATGGGCGGCTTGACCACTTCGCCGGGCTTGCGCGACTCAACAAACGGTTCTGCTGCGTTCACTTCCGCACCCATCGCTTGAGTTGGCAAGGCGAGGTGTGCGAGAAGCACCGCCGATGCACAACACCTCGCTGCCTTCTCGAACTCCTGCTCGTCAATCTCATCCTCCTCCATCTCATCATCCTCATCTTCGCCTTCATCTTTGTCGCGCCGCTGGGAGGCCATCTCCTTGCGGCTGCTTGGCCTTGCCATGGCGCCTCCCCAAAGGGCACTTCTTGCCGGATCCTCCGCCACCTTCCCGGCCTTCTCCTTGTTGCGGCGTCAGATTCAGCTTTCAGTAGCTCGCCATCTGCTCAACCTTCTTGCAAGCTTGGAGGTCATGGCCCTTGGTGCGGTGGATCTTGCAAGATCGCTTGTCGGAGTCAGTGCCCCGCTTGTCGGCGGCTACCACAGCCTCACCGAGTCACCAGCTTTGGCCTTCTTGAGTCAGCCCATTGCCGGACTGCTCAACAACTAGCACATCCTTAGCCTTCCTCTTTCGTTATTCCGCCTCAGTTCCTCTTTGCCGAAGGGCATCCTCACCGCCGATCCTTCGCTTCCTCGTGATTCTCTCCGGAGTCTCCTCCCTCTTCAGCGGCACACTTGTCGGCTAGAGCATATAGCTCGCGACATCTCGATTTTGCACATCGCCATCTCCTCCTCATCCTACTGTTACGCACATTCGATGGAACGTCTTGATAACCGTGGCAGGGTGGACGTCTGGGATGTTGCGCTGCACCGATCAATCTCTCAGATATACTTGCGCTTGGGGTTCTCCTTCCTTCCGGGCGCAGCAAATGAAGATCACTCTCCCGCCATGGGGTTTGTGGTCGCCGTGAAGGCGCCGACAAACCGATGGCACAGTCTGCCCATGAAGAGATGGAGTTGTCCGCAAGTGCATCAGCCAAGATCCGACAAGGCTTGAGCACCGCCGGAAGTAGTTGGCGAGATCTTCGCCGCGACCTCCGCAGCTCGCACCACAATGGTGTAGACGCCGAGGAACTCGACGGATGTATCCTGCCATCGCACTTCTCGCACGCCCGCTTGAAGTTCTGGTATTGGGCCATCGACCTGCCGCAGCTCACGGGTGAACGCAAGGCAACCTATCACAGACTGCAAGTCGCCTGGTTCTCGGGCGTGCATATCGACAGTGGGCCCAGCGCTGGTCGATTGACGTCAGTGCTTCTTCGACGCCGATCGCGAAAAGCGAAGCGCCTTCGTGTCGTCATTCTTGGAGAACTTGGTGTTGATCGCATCGAGCTCGCGGGTCGGACGACGCGATGGAGTCGGTGTCGAGGTTGGCCCGGCGAGTTGGCGATCTTGGCCTTCGAGGCGGGGAGTGCACGGTGGTGGCACCCCCAGCGGTCTTGTCGGCGTCGGCTTGCGCCTGGGCGTCTTGCCGGGGCTTCAATGCGCTCGGTTGCCGGGGCTTGTCGTCGTTGGCGAAGCCGATGAGGCTCGACGGCAGCCTCCGCCGCCGATCTTGTCTCGGCGCCGAGGGTAATCTAGAAGCAGCTGGGCTCGGGCCAGCGCTTCCTCTGGAGTGTTGGGTGGCGGTGGAGAGCGACGCGAGGTGCGGGACATGCTCAAACTTCTAATAGTGTTAGAAGGAGCAACATCTCGTCGAGGCGACAGCACTGCGCTCGTGCCGACGTGTTGACGCGCACATTGGCCTTGAGCGTCCCGCGACCCACCAGCTTGGCCTTGTTCCAACGCGAGTACGGTGCTAGGAGCACCGTGGTGTTGTTGATCATGCACCTCCTGGGAGGGTTGCGGTGGATGTGCAGACGCTGAACCTTGCGGGGCCTTGTCCTTGGACCGGGTGACGATGTGAGTCCCCCTGCCAGCGCCCGCTCCTCCGCCGGCATCCAATCCACCGCCCGTTTGCTCCGGTGGCGGCAGGATAGTCGCAGACGGAGCGGCCACCTCCAAAGTCTTCTTCTTCGGTGGCATGTCGATGTAGATGTTGATGTAGCGCGCGCAGACGCCGGATCAGATACGCACGACCTCGACGCCCCCCTACCTGGCGCGCCAAAGATGTCGGCGGGAACGAGCACCTATGGGGCAGGGGGGCCCTTCTGGTCCGGCAAGGGAGCGGAGGGCGCACGCAGAGCAGATCGAGGCGAGAGCACGCGGGGGATTTTTACCCAGCTTCGGAGCTCTCCGGAGAGATAAAACTCCTACTGCTGCTTTGTGTTTCTATTCTGTTCTTGCTCGAAAGCGTGGGTGTGTTGTGGTGTCGAGTGAGTCGAACTGACCGAACCCCTTCTACGTGCGCATGGGCCTCCTTTTTATAGGTAAAAGGGGTCACCGACAGGTGGCAGCGTAGAAAGAGGGGTAAAAGAGTAAAAACGCGGGTTGGTACAACTGCTACCAACAGTGCCCCCTACCTAACTCTGACGGCAGGAGACAAGGGCATTTAATGCCCGTCTGGTCGCTCAAACAGTGTAGGAAACGACCGTTAGGGGCGCCACCGATCGCCACGATGGCCTCCTTGTCATCTTTGCTTGCCACCTCGCACCGCTAGGCTGCACAGCTACCCGCCACGTGCACCAGGAGCGATCCTGTGGCGACACGTCGTCGGATGTGCTGGAGCGTGGGCGCAGAGTGGCAGCTTCGCCGCGGCAAGCGCCTTGCCACGGTCGCTGTCTTGTCGCATCCGCAAGCTTGCCACTCACTGGGTCTTGCCGGGACGCGCGGAGCGTCGCGGCAAGTTTTCTGAGGTGCCTTGGTTGGCCTTCCCGGCAAGCTCCTCTTGCCGGGGCCTTGTCCTTCCCGGCAAGCTCCTCTTGCCGGGGTTCTGTCTTCTCAGCTAACACTTTGTTCTTGAATGGCAGTAAATAGGAATAGCGGAGGATCTTGGCGGACGCCCGGCAAGCCTTGCCGCGGGATGCTGCGACTGCCCATGCACAAGTTCGGGGTACTAAGGTACCCCTACTTTAGTACACCGACAGGCGCTGATCGCGACGGGCTCGCGGATCTGATGACACAGTGGAGTCATCGTCGAGGCGGATCCGACAAGTCGGCGATCTTGGCCTTCAGGGAGGAGAATGCACGGTGGTCGCACCCCCACCGGTCTTGTCGCCACCGGCTTGTGCCTGGCAATCTTGCCGCGGCTGCGACGTACCCGGCTGCTGTGGAGTGTCTCTGTTGGCGAAGCCGACAAGACTCTGAATGGTGGCTCTCCATTCGCCGATCTTGTCTGCCACTGGAGGGTAATCCAGGAGCAGTTGAGCTCGGGCCAACGCTTCTTCTGGGGTCTTCGGTGGCGGTGGCGAACGGTGCGAGGAGCGGGATATGCTCGGACTTCCAACTGGGTTGGAAGGAGCAGTACCTCGTCCAGGCGACCATACCTCGCTTGTGCCGGCATGTTGGCGTGCATGATGGTATTGAGCGCCACGAGAACCACCAGCTTGGCCTTGGTCTAGCGCGCGTATGGTACTGCGAGTACCATGACGCTGTCGGTCCCGCACCTCCTCAGACGGGCGCGGTGCATGTACGGACGCCGAGGTTTGCAGGGCCTTGTCCTTGGACCTGGCAGCACCGTGAGCTCCCTCGTCGACGTCCGTTCCCCCGCCGGCGTCCACCCTACCGCCCGTCTGCTCCGGCGGCGGTGGGATTGACGCGGACGGACCAGCCGCCTCCGAAGCCTTCTTCTTCGTCGGCATGTTGATGATGAAAATGAAGGTCTGGCTCGTGTGAACGCCGGATCAGGTTCACACAACCTCAACGCCCCCTACCTGGCGCGCCAAAGATGTCGTGGGAGCGAACACCTATGGGGCAGGGCCCCTTTTCGGTCCGGCGGGGGGGGGGGGGGGGGGCGAGGATCGCACGAAGAGCAGATCGAGGCGAGGCACACGAGCGATTTTACCCAGCTTCAGAGCTCTCCGGAGAGATAATACTCCTACTGCTACTTTGTGATTGTATTCTTTTCTTGCTTGAGAGCGTGAGTGTCCTATAGTTTCGAATGCTTCGACCCCCCTCTACGTTGCGCATGGGCCTCCTTTTATACGCTAAAGGGGTCACCGACAAGTGGCAACGTAGGCGAGGGCAAAAACGTAAAAGATGTGGTTGGTACAACTACTTTGTACAGTGTACCCTACCTAACTCTGCCGGCAGGGGACAAAGGCATTAAATGCCCGTCTGAGTCGCCTAAACAGTGCACAAAAGTGACCGTTACGAGCGCCACCGTTTGCCACGATGGCCACCTTGTCTTCTCCGCTTGCCACCGCGCGCCCCTGGCTGCACAGCCTTCCGCCACGCTACCGGACGGCCCTGTATGATACGCCGATGGATGCGCTGGAGCGCAAGGCATGTGGTGGAAGTTTGCCCCGGCAAGCGCCTTGTCGGGGTCGTTGTCTTGTCGAGTCCGGAAGCTTGTCGCTCGCCGGGTCTTGCCGGGACGCGCGACGCGTCGCAGCAAGTTTTCTTGAGGTGCCTTGGCTGGCCTTCCCGGCAAGCTCCTCTTGCCGGGGCCTTGTCTCTTCCCGGCAAGCTCTCCTTGCCGAGGCCTTGTCTTGTCGGCTTGAATACTTTGTTCTTGAATGGCTCAAGAGGAACCAATGGAGGACCTTGGCGGTCACCCGGCAAGCCTTGCCGCGGGGCGCTGCGACTGCCCGTGCACAAGTTCGGGATACTAGGGTACCCCTACTCTAGTACACCGACACCGAAAGCTACGACACTACTTTCAAGAGTGTCCGATTGCGGTGGCCTCCGAAGTGCCACTAAATGATATAATAAATAACCACGATGCCACGAGCCGGATTGCTAAATGGGCCATCAAGCTCCTTCCGTTTGACATAACATACAAGCCTTGGCGGGCTATCAAATCGCAAGTATTAGCCGGCTTCGTCGCCGAATGGACGGAAGTCGAACTCCCTAAAGAGTACGGCGCGTACTCTAACTGGATCATGCACTTTGACGGCTCTAAAATGCTGGCCGGATTGGGAGCAGGCGTAGTCCTGACTTCTCCCACCGGATACACGGTCCAATATGTCCTCCAAATATTATACACAGACTCCAACAATGCAGCCGAATATGAGGCTCTGTTGCACGGTCTTCGGATGGCAGTCTCTATGGGCATTCAACGCCTAGAAGTGCGCGGGGATTCAAACCTCGCAATATCACAAATAAATAGAGACTTTAATGCCAAGGATCCGAAAATGGCGGCCTATCGCAATGTCGTCCTTAAAATGTCAGCTCGGTTCAAGGGGCTCGAATTTCACCATGTGGCTCGGGAAAACAATCAAGCGGCGGATGTCCTTGCCTGCATTGGCGCTAAACGCGACCCCGTCCCACCTAACATATTCCTGGAAAGGCTGTTCAAGCCATCCGTGGTATGGGAAGGGGAGTCCGGCAATACCAGCACGGATCTGAATACATCCCAGATTCCGAACTATCAGACATAATCGGAGGTTCTACCACCGAAATAACATCGTTAGCCCACGAAATAATGGCTGTCATCGCCCCGTGGACTGAGCCTTTCTTGGCCTACCTAAATAGGCAGGAGCTCACTGAAGACCAAAATGAAGCACGCTGCATTGTCCGGCGTTCTAAAGCTTACAAAGTCCATGAAGGGGAACTCTATAAGAAAAGCGCCACCGGAGTGCTCCAAAGGTGCACCTCCGAAGAGGAAGGGAGACAGCTCTTGGATGAAATCCATGCCGGACTGGGAGGGCACCACGCTGCGGCTCGAGCATTAGTCAGCAAATCCTTCCGTACAGGTTTCTATTGGTCGACAGCCCGAGCAGACACACATGACCTTGTCCAACACTGCGTCGGTTGCCAGCTCTTTGCCAATCAGAGTCGTATGCCCCTACCACTCTCCAAACAATCCCCATAACTTGGCCCTTCGCGGTCTGGGGGCTTGATATGGTTGGACCCCTTATAGGGGGAAGCCATAAGAAAAAAATATTTATTGGTCATGGTAGACAAATTCACCAACTGGATAGAAGCCAAACCAGTGAAAACGGCCGAGTCCGGACTAGTAATAGACTTTATATCTGGGGTCGTACACCGATACGGTGTCTCCCACAACATCATCACCGATAATGGCTCCAATTTCACGGCTGACGAGGTGAAATCTTGGTGCGGCAAAATGGGCATTAAGCTCGATTATGCTTCCGTCTACCATCCTCTAACAAATGGCTAGGTCGAACGGGCAAACGGTCTTATCATGAGTGGCATCAAACCCAGACTAGTGCGATCCTTGATAGAGTCGGATACTTAGTGGGCCGAGGAACTCGACTCCGTACTCTGGGGGCTGCGGACCACGCGGAATCGCACCATCGGATATACACCATTCTTTATGGTGTACGGCACGGAAGCAGTACTACCTTGCGACATAATACATGATTCGCCACGCATACGCATGTACGAAGATAAGGAAGCTAAGTTGGATCGGCAGGATAATTTGGATGCCCTGGAGGAGGAGCGCGATGTCGCTAAGGCCCGTTCCACATTCTATCAACAACAGGCTGACGATACCAAAGCAGAGAAGTGCGGGCCAAAACTTATAATATTGGCGAACTCGTTCTACGCTTACCATAGAAGAAGATGGACAAGCTCAAACCCAGGTGGGAAGGCCCCTTCATCATCGACAAAGTTCTCATCGGAGGAGCGTATCGCTTACGTAATGCGTCTGATAATAGACTCGAGCCGAACCCATGGAACACGGCCAGACTCCGGAGATTCTACGCCTAGCGCCAAACTTAGTGTTCGTCTCCTTAACCCTCCTTTTTAAATTATTCTCCCCCCCTTTTTCCTTTCTCGATCTTTTTCTTTTCACACACAGTATTTAATACAGTGCGGACTACCAGATTATTCCGGCCGCACTATGTGTGTAAGCTTTACCTAGGGGCTTCCTATACGGAAGCTAAATATAAATTATTTTTAGGACTTTTTGCCCATCACACATGCGTTTCTTTTTCCATGTGTGCCTTTTCTTCACCATTATATGCATCGATATGACTTAAGACGTGGCCACGCTGGGTTGCCTGGCTCCTATGTTTATGCCTAACGTTCCCGTTAGTTCGGCTAGGGCATAAGGGGAGCACCTCTGTGATTGTTACTGCCGGTTGAGCCGGATGCGTACCTCAGACTGGCTGAAGCCGAAAGCTAGTTTCCTTAAGAGAATATTCGGTCGGTGAACAAAAGATGTCTTCATTTATTATAACATTAATCCCGAGAAGTTTTGTATCCTGCACTTTGATTCGCAGTCCGGACATGTGCCTTGACACATGCTTACCCAGGGAAAGGAACCCTTAATGAAACTATTCTCCCTGGAAGATGTTTCTTGTTAACCATGCAATATAACATAACTAGTTGGGTACTTGTCTATTCAAGCACTTATGACCCCTACGCCTGGTCCCCACGCATACTCCGTTTTTGTATAACCGAGCGGGTATTCGGACACACCACGGACTTTAGGATCCGGGGGCTGAAGCAAAAAGGTCCACCATGACAAATGATTTTAATCCAGGCTAGGGGCTACTTATGTCCATCGAATTACACAGTCATTTGGACTGATTATATTCATCCTCTATACCATCCAACAGGCTATCTAGCTTACAATCCTATTGATAATACTTTGCAGCTAACGCCACCTGGTCATATACCAGACTCACGGGAATTTCTTGCCCATCTGGCCCGGTCGGTCCAACTTCGGCCATATTGTACGGGTCCAGCTTGGTGTAGCGCGTCTTCACCATCGCCCATGCTTCTCTTGCACCTTACCGACAGGCTAATATCTTCCACGCACGGAAGCTCCGCCGTGCTTCTTGAAGCATGTCCATAAGCCCCCCCATGCCATTTCGCAGGGAGCTTGATGGCCACAGAGACTATGCAATGCCCTGCATCACCTGCCAAGCTCGCTCATGCAGTTGTGAGAGATCCTGCAGCAAATCACCTGCAGAAGCGGGCATCTCCTCCTCAGGGCGACCCGTTAGCATTCCTACAAACACAACTTTTTCAATATACTTCCTCACCGAACTATGCTACAGTTCGTTTAGGCACTTACGATAAATGCCGCGGTAAAGCCTTTTGTTCTCCTTCACGGAGTCTGCCAGCTGCGCGCGGACGTCCTTCAATTCCACATCCAGACGAACATTGGCATCTTGGAGCATATTCTTATCATGCTTCTGGGATTCCTCTAGCTTGGCAACCGTCGCCCTGAGTTGAGTCTTGCACTCCTCTAGCTCCTGAGACAATTGCTCATTCTTATCTACAAGAACCTGCGCATGAATTGATACTTAAAACTGTTGTTTCAACCGTTTCAAGTCTCAGGGGCTACTACTATATATATGCTCATCAAACTTTCTTACCCGTATATCTTTGGTATACTGGACTGTCGCCCGGGCGAGTCCGCTTTGAGCAGCTCGGATGTATGCGTCTCCCGAATTGAAGGCATTAAATGCCTCTTCGGAAAAGAGGTTGTGGCGAAGCACGGACCGTCGACGCCGGTGATTCATGGCACTCTCTACTTCCGAATTTGTGGCAGAGAGCATATCTGTGTCCTCTGTTGGAGGACTATGCGGCCTCGGCCCTACGTTTGCCTCCTCTCTCAAATTTGGTCCTGGAGCCCGACTGGTGGAGGCGTGGTTGGCAGGATCCCGGATACAGTCCGGATACTCCTCTTCCTGCCAAGATGTAAAAAGGGCACTATTATACTTCAAATGACAACAAATTACATGAAAGGTTCTTTTCTTACCTCTGTAGAGGCGTGTCGGTTCTAATCACGGGTCCCTAGGGGCTCGGCCCTGCGCTCCGAACATCGCTTCTGCAAGAGCATGACATATCAGGGATGAGGTGTGACATCAGGAAAGAATCCTCTTCGGAGGATCGAGTCTTCGGCTTGGCTTACACGCGACGAAGGTAACAGTCCAGGATAATCTGTGGTGATAGCCACCGGGGCGCCGTCACGGCTCGCCCGATAAAATATCCCGTCGCCAAGATCCACGGTCGCATATGGGTCTTCTTCAAGTCCTGGATCCAAGTGTTGGAAATATGCCCTAGAGGCAATAATAAAATGGTTATTATTGTATTTCCTTGTTCATGATAATTGCCTATTATTCATGCTATAATTGTATTGACCGGAAACCGCAATACATGTGTGAATACATATACCACAACATGTCCCTAGTGAGCCTCTAGTTGACTAGCTCGTTGATCAACAGATGGTCATGGTTTCCTGACCATAGACATTGGATGTCATTGATAACGGGATCACATCATTCGGAGAATGATGTGATGGACAAGACCCAATCCTAAGCCTAGCACTAGATCGTGTAGTTCGTATGCTAAAGCTTTTCTAAATCTCAAGTATCTTTTCCTTAGACCATGAGATTGTGCAACTCCTGGATACCGTAGGAATGCATTGGGTGTACCAAACGTCACAATGTAACTGGGTGGCTATAAAGGTGCACTACGGGTATCTCCGAAAGTGTATGTTGGGTTGGCACGAATCGAGACTGGGATTTGTCACTCCGTCTGACGGAGAGGTATCTCTGGGCCCACTCGATGGGACATCATCGTAATGTGCACAATGTGATCAAGGAGTTGATCGCGGGATGATGTGTTATGGAACGAGTAAAGAGACTTGCCGGTAACGAAATTGAACAAGGTATCGGGATACCGACGATCGAATCTCGGGCAAGTACTATACCGCTAGACAAAGAGAATTGTATACGTGATTGATTGAATCCTTGACATCGTGGTTCATCCGATGAGATCATCGTGGAACATGTGGGAGCCAACATGGGTATCCAGATCCCGCTGTTGGTTATTGGACGGAGAGTTGTCTCGGTCATGTCTGCATGGTTCCCAAACCCATAGGGTCTACACACTTAAGGTTCGATGACGCTAGGGTTATAGGGAGTAGATATACGTGGTTAACGAATGTTGTTCGGACTCCCGGATGAGATCCCGGACGTCACGAGCAGTTCCGGAAAGGTCCGGAGGTAAAGATTTATATATGGAAAGTCCTGTTTTGGTCACTGGAAAGGTTTTGGGTGCTTTCGGTAACATACCGGGACCACCGGGAGGGTCACGGGGGTCCACCAGGTGGGGCCAACAGCCCCAGAGGGCTGCGTAGGCCATGTGTGGGACAGGACCAGCCCCAGGTGGGCTAGTGCGCCCCCACCAAGGCCCAAGGCGCAGGGAGAGTGGGAGGGGGCAAAACCCTAGGTCCAGATGGGCCTTAAGGCCCACCCTAGGGCGCCCCCTCTCTTCCCCCCATTGGCCGCACCCTAGATGGGTTTTGGGGCTGCCGCCACCCCTATGGAGGGATCCCTAGATGGGGGGCACAGCCCCTCCCCTTCCGCTATATATACTTGAGGTATTGGGGGCTGCAAAACACACGAGATGAACTCTCTCTTGGCGCAGTTGTACCTCTCTCCCTCCTCGTCTCTTGCGGTGCTTGGCGAAGCTGTGCTGGAGTACCGCGCGCCTCCACCACCACCATGCCGTCATACTGCTGCTAGACGGAGTCTTCCCCAACCTCTCCCTCTCCCCTTGCTGGATCAAGGCACGGGAGACGTCACCGGGCTGCACGTGTGTTGAACGCGGAGGAGCCGTCCGTTCGGCACTAGGATCTTCAGTGATTTGGATCACGATGAGGACGACTCCCTCAACCCCGTTCTCCTGAACGCTTCCGCTCGCGATCTACAAGGGTATGTAGATGCACTCCTCTCTCTCGTTGCTAGTCTCTCCATAGATAGATCTTGGTGAGTCGTAGGAAAATTTTGAATTTCTGCTACGTACCCCTACAGTGGCATCATGAGCCAGGTTTATTGCGTAGATTCTATGCACGAGTAGAACACAAGTTGTTGTGGGCGTTGATTTTGTTCAATATGCTTACCATTACTAGTCCTATCTTGTTTCGATGGTATTGTGGGATGAAGTGGCCCGGACCGACCTTACACGTACACTTACGTGAGACAGGTTCCACCGACTGACATGCACTTGTTGCATAAGGTGGCTAGCAGGTGCCAGTCTCTCCCACTTTAGTCGGATCGGATTCGATGGAAAGGGTCCTTATGAAGGGTAAATAGTAATTGGCATATCACGTTGTGACTGTTGCGTAGGTAACAAACGTTCTTGCTAGAAACCCATAGTAGCCACGTAAAACATGGAAACAACAATTAGAGGACATCTAACTTGTTTTTGCAGGGTATGCTATGTGATGTGATATGACCAAAAGAATGTGATGAATGATATGTGATGTATGAGATTGATCATGTTCTTGTAATAGGAATCACAACTTGCATGTCGATGAGTATGACAACCGGCAGGAGGCATAGGAGTTGTCTTAATTTATTGTATGACCTGCGTGTCACTGAATAACGCCATGTAATTACTTTACTTCTTTGCTAAACCGTTAGCCATAGTAGTAGAAGTAATAAGTTGGCGAGACAACTTCATGGAGACACGATGATGGAGATCATGATGATGGAGATCATGATGATGAAGATCATGGTGTCATGCCGGTGACCATGATGATCATGGAGCCCCGAAGATGGAGACCAAAAGGAGCAAAATGATATTGGCCATATCATGTCACTATTTGATTACATGTGATGTTTATCATGTTTATGCATCTTATTTGCTTAGAACGACGGTAGTAAATAAGATGATCCCTCATAATAATTTCAAGAAAGTGTTCCCCCTAACTGTGCACCGTTGCGAAAGTTCGTTGTTTTGAAGCACCACATGATGATCAGGTGTGATAGATTCTAACGTTCACATACAACGGGTGTAAGCCAGATTTACACACGTGAAACACTTTGGTTGACTTGACGAGGCTAGCATGTATGCATATGGCCTCGAACACAAGAGACCGAAAGGTCGAACATGAGTCGTATAGTAGATACGATCAACATGAAGATGTTCACCGATGATGACTAGTCCGTCTCACGTGATGATCGGACACGGCCTAGTTGACTTGGATCATGTATCACTTAGATGACTAGAGGGATGTCTATCTAAGTGGGAGTTCATTAGATGAACTTAGTTATCATGAACATAGTCAAAAGGACTTTGCAAATTATGTCATAGCTTGCGCTTTCGTTCTGCTCTTTTAGATATGTTCCTAGAGAAAATTTAGTTGAAAGTTGATAGTAGCAATTATGCGGACTGGGTCTGTAAACTGAGGATTGTCATCATTGTTGCGCAGAAGGCTTATGTCCTTAATGCACCGCTCGGTGTGCTGAACCTCGAATGTCGTCTGTGGATGTTGCGAACATCTGACATACACGTTTTGATGACTACATGATAGTTCAGTAATGTTAAACGGTTTAGAATTGTGGCGCCGAAGACGTTTTTGAAACATCGCGGAACATATGAGATGTTCCAAGGGCTAAAATTGGGATTTCAGGCTCGTGCCCACGTCAAGAGGTATGAGACCTCCGACGAGTTTCTTAGCCTACAAACTAAGGGAGAAAAGCTCAATCGTTGAGCTTGTACTCAGATTGTCTGGGTACAACAATCACTTGAATCGAGTGGGAGTTAATCTTCCAGATGAGATAGTGATCTTTCTCCAAAGTCATTGCCACCAAGCTACTAGAGCTTCGTGATGAACTATAACATATCAGGGGTAGATATGATGATCCTTGAAATATTCGCGATGTTTGACACCGCGAAAGTAGAAATCAAGAAGGAGCATCAATTGTTGATGGTTAGTGAAACCACTAGTTTCAAGAAGGGCAAGGGCAAGAAGGGATACTTCATGAAACGGCAAATCAGTTGCTTCTCCAGTGAAGAAAACCAGGGTTGAACCCAAACCCGAGACTAAGTGCTTCTGTAATGAGGGAACGGTCACTGAAGCAGAACTACCCTAGATACTTGTAGATGAGAAGGCTGGCAAGGTTGACAGAAGTATATTGGATATACATTGTATTAAATGTGTACTTTACTAGTACTCCTAGTAGCACCAGGGTATTAAGATACCGGTTCGGTTGCTAAGTGTTAGTAACTCAAAATAAAAGAGCTACAGAATAAACCAAGACTAGCTAAAGGTGAGATGACGATGTGTGTTGGAAGTGTTTCCAAGGTTGATGTGATCAAGCATCGCCTGCTCCCTCTACCATCGAGATTGGTGTTAAACCTAAATAATTGTTATTTAGTGTTTGCGTTAAGAATAGACATGATTGGATTATGTCTATCACAATACGGTTATTCATTTAAGGAGAATAATGGTTACTCTGTTTATTTGAATAATACCTTCAATGGTCTTGCACCTAAAATGAATGGTTTATTGAATCTCGATCATAGTGATACACATGTTCATGCCAAAATATATAAGATAGTAATGATAGTACCACATACTTGTGGCACTGCCATTTGAGTCATATTGGTATAAAACGCATGAAGAAGCTCCATGTTGATGGATCTTTGAACTCACTCGTTTTTGAAAAGATTGATACATGCGAACCATGTCTATTGGTATATATGAATGAAGAAACTCCAAGCAGATGGATCGTTTGGACTCACTTGATTTTGAATCGCTTGAGTCATGCAAATCATACCACATGGGCAAGATGACTGAAAGGCCTCGTTTTCAGTAAAATGGAACAAGAAAGCAACTTGTTGGAAGTAATACATTTTGTTGTGTGCAGTCCAATGAGTTCTGAGGCACGCAGTGGATATCGTTATGCTCTTACTTCATAGATGATTTGAGTAGATGCTAAGAATATTTACTTGATGAAACACAAGTCTGAATTATTGAAAGGTTCAAGTAATTTCAGAGTGAAGTTGAAGATCATCGTGACAAGAGGATAAAATGTCTATGATATGATCATAGAGATGAATATCTGAGTTACGAGTTCGATACACAATTAAGACCTTGTGGAAATTGTGTCACAACTAATACCGCCTCGAACACCATAGTGTGATGGTGTGTCCGAACATCATAGCTGCACCCTATTGGATATGGTGCATACCATGATGTCTCTTATCGAATTACCACTATCGTTCATGGGTTAGGCACTTGAGACAACCGCATTCACTTTAAATAGGGCACCACGTAATTCCGTTGAGATGACACCGTATGAACTATGGTTTAGAGAAACCTAAGCTATCGTTTCTTGAAAGTTTGGGGCTGCGATGCTTATGTGAAAAAGTTTCAGGCTGATAAGCTCGAACCCAAAGCAGATAAATATATCTTCATAGGACACCCAAAAATAGTTGGGTATACTTCATGTCTCAGATCCGGAAGCAAAGGGGATTGTTTCTAGAATCGGGTCCTTTCTCGAGGAAAAGTTTCTATCAAAAGAATTGAGTGGGAGGATGGTGGAGACTTGATGAGGTTGTTGAACCATCACTTCGACTGGTGTGTAGCAGGGCACAGGAAGTTGTTCCTGTGGCACCTACACCAATTAAAGTGGAAGCTGATGATAGTGATCATGAAACTTCGGATCAAGTCACTACCGAACCTCGTAGGTCGACGAGGATGCATACTGCTTCAAAGTGGTACGGTAATCCTGTCTTGGAGGTCATGTTGCTAGGCAACAATGAACCTACGAGCTATGAAGAAGCGATGGTGGGCCCGGATTCCGACAAATGGCTAGAGGCCATAAAATCTGAGAGAGGATCCATGTATGAAAACAAAGTGTGGACTTTGGAAGAACTACTTGATGGTTGTAAGGCTGTTGGGTACAGATGGATCTTAAAAGGAAGACGGACAATGATGGTAAGTATCACCATTAAGAAAGCTCGACTTGTCGTTAAGATGTTTTCCGACAAGTTCAAGGAGTTGACTATGATGAGACTTTCTCACTCGTAGCGATGCTAAGAGTCTATTGGAATTATATTAGCAATTACTGCATGATTTATGAAATCTTGCAGATAGGATGTCAAAACATTGTTTCCTCGACGATATTCTTGAGGAAAGGTTGTATGTGATACAACCAGAAGGTTTTGTCAATCCTGAAAGATGCTAACAAGTGTGCAAAGCTCCAGCAATCCTTCTAAGGACTGGAGTAAGCATCTCGGAGTTGGAATATACGCTTTGATGAGATGATCAAAGATTTTGGGTTTATACAAAGTTTATGAGAAACTTGTATTTCCAAAGAAGTGAGTGGGAGCACTATAGCATTTCTGATGAGTATATGTTGTTGACATATTGTTGATCGGAAATGATGTAGAATTTCTGGAAAGCATATAGGGTTGTTTGAAAAGTGTTTTTCAATGGAAAACCTGGATTAAGCTACTTGAACATTGAGCATCAAGATCTATAAGGATAGATGAAAACGCTTAATAGTAGTTTCCAATGAATACATACTGTGACAAGATTTTGAAGGAGTTCAAAATAGATCAGCAAAGAAGGAGTTCTCAGCTGTGTTATATGGTGTGAGTATTGAGTAAGACTCAAGACATGACCACGACAGAAGAGAGAGAAAGGATGAAGGTCATCCCCTATGCTTCAGACATAGGCTCTATAGTATGCTATGCTATGTACCGCACCAGAAGTGTGCCTTGCCATGAGTCAGTCAAGGGGTACAAGAGTGATCCAGGAATGGATCACAGGACAGCGGCCAAACTTATCCTTAGTAACTAGTGGACTAAGGAAATTTTCTCGATTATGGAGGTGGTAAAAGAGTTCGTCGTAAAGGGTTACGCCGATGCAAACTTTGACACTAATCTGGATTATTCTGAGTAGTAAACCGGATTCGCATAGTAGAACAGTTATTTGGAAAAGCTCCAAATAGAGCGTGGTAGCTGCATCTAGGAGATGACATAGAGATTTGCAAAGCACACACGGATCTGAAAGGTTCTGATCCGTTGACTAATAACCTCTCTCACAAGCGAGATATGATCAAACCCCATGGGTACGGTGTCGATTCATTACAATCACATAGTGATGTCAACTAGATTATTGGCTCTAGTGCAAGTGGGAGACTGTTGGAAATATGCCCTAGAGCCAATAATAAAATGGTTATTATTGTATTTCCTTGTTCATGATAATTGTCTATTATTCATGCTATAATTGTATTGAACGGAAACTGCAATACATGTGTGAATACATAGACCATAACATGTCCCTAGTGACCCTCTAGTTGACTAGCTCGTTGATCAACAGATGGTCATGGTTTCCTGACCATGGACATTGGTTGTCATTGATAATGGGATCACATCATTAGGAGAATGATGTGATGGACAAGACCCAATCCTAAGCCTAGCACAAGATCGTGTAGTTCGTATGCTAAAGCTTTTCTAAATGTCAAGTATCTTTTCCTTATACCATGAGATTGTGCAACTCCTGGATACCGTAGGAATGCTTTGGGTGTACCAAACGTCACAACGTAACTGGGTGGCTATAAAGGTGCACTACGGGTATCTCCGAAAGTGTCTGTTGGGTTGGCATGAATCGAGACTGGGATTTGTCACTCCGTGTGATGGAGAGGTATCTCTGGGAACACTCGGTAACGAGATTGAACAAGGTATCGGGATACCGACGATCGAATCTCGGGCAAGTACTATACCGCTAGACAAAGAGAATTGTATACGGGATTGTTGAATCCTTGACATCGTGGTTCATCCGATGAGATCATCGTGGAACATGTGGGAGCCAACATGGGTATCCAGATCCCGATGTTGGTTATTGGCCGAAGAGTTGTCTCGGTCATGTCTGCATGGTTCCCGAACCCGTAGGGTCTACACACTTAAGGTTCGATGACGCTAGGGTTATAGGGAATAGATATACGTGGTTACCGAATGTTGTTTGGTGTCCCGGATGAGATCCCGGACGTCACGAGGAGTTCTAGAATGGTCCGGAGGTAAAGATTTATATATGGGAAGTCCTGTTTTGGTCACCGGAAAGGTTTTGGGTGCTATCGGTAACGTACCGGGACCACCGGGAGGGTCCCGGTGGTCCACCAGGTGGGGCCAACGGCCCCAGAGGGCTGCGTAGGCAAAGTGTGGGATGGGACCAGCCCCCAGGTGGGCTAGTGCACCCCACCAAGTCCCAAGGCACAGGGAGAGTGGGAGGGGGCAAAACCCTAGGTACAGATGGGCCTTAAGGCCCACCCTAGGGCGCCCCCTCTCTTCCCCCCCCCCCTTGGCCGCACCCTAGATGGGTTTTGGGGCTGCCGCCACCCCTAGGGAGGAAACCCTAGATGGGGTCACAGCCCCACCCCTTCCCCTAAGTGTACTTGAGGTATTGGGGGCTGCAAAACACACGAGATGAACTCTCTCTTGGCATAGCCGTACCTCTCTCCCTCCTCGTCTCTTGTGGTGCTTGGCGAAGCCCTGTTGGAGTACCGCGCTCCTCCACCACCACCATGCCATCGTACTACTGCTAGATGGAGTCTTCCCCAACCTCTCCCTCTCCCCTTGCTGGATCAAGGCACGGGAGACGTCACCGGGATGCACGTGTGTTGAACGCGGAGGTGTCGTCCGTTCGGCACTAGGATCTTCGGTGATTTGGATCACGACGAGTACGACTCCCTCAACCCTGTTCTCCTGAACGCTTCCGCTCGCGATCTACAAGGGTATGTAGATGCACTCCTCTCTCCCGTTGCTAGTCTCTCCATAGATAGATCTTGGTGACTCGTAGGAAAATTTTGAATTTCTGCTACGTTCCCCAACACCAGGGCCCTTTCGGTGTCCTCTGGCTGCGGGGAAGGGCTGGAGATTCCTTCCATGTCCCTCCTCAATTCCTCCTCAAAAATATCGATGTGGGTAACTTTAGCGAAGAACATCGCAGTAAGTGAAGCGAGAAAATAAATGACGACTTACCCAGTTTGGGGGATTTTACATGGAGAATCCGTCCCGCGGTTTGATATGGAGGAAGTCTTCCTCTTCTCCTTTGTACAGGTCGGACAGTATCCTTGCCAGAGCGGTGAGTGAGTCCGGACCCTTACGTCCACAGCGGGTGGCATCGTCTATCCCGTTGTAGTGCCACATGGGATTGCTCCGATATTGAAGTGGTTGCACTCCCCGCATTATGCAAATTGCCATGACCTCAACTATCGACAGTCCGGATTTGGCCAGTAACTTTATCCTGCTCATCAGGAAATGTACTTCCCTGGAATCCTCTTCTTGGGGGCCTCGGGGGCGCCAGCTTAGACGTGCCCTTGGCGGGGTGTTACTGAACTTGGGGAGTCCTGTCACACCCTAGCTAGTTCATGCATTATAGTGTTGCATCATGTCTATTCCATTTAACAGAAACTGAAATGGGGATGACAGAACCCCCAGCCCCCTTTGAATCCAACTAGGGTTTACTAAAAATATTTTCAATGAACCTAAAATGCCCTTCTAAAATGTCCATCATTTTTGTCTTGGTTCAGAACCTCTGCCAAAAGTGGTGCACAATTTTCTAGGTCATCCTAAGGTCCTTGAATTAAATCATAAATATTTGAGTTTGGGAATTTAAATTATATAAAATATTCCAAATGCTCAAATAATCCTAAACTAAAATGGTCCATGTTGTTTATATTTTAAAAAGTGGGCATGAGCAGTTTCGGGATTTTTGGAGTTGCTTAAGTATTTTTAGAAATCCACAAAGCTACAGAAATAAATAGAAAACATAAATGAAAAGAGAGAGAGGAAACTAAGCTGGCGCCCACCTGGCAAGCCTACCTGCCGGCCCAGCCCAGCCACCGCTCCAGCGAGCTGGTTGGCTTCGCCAGGCAGGCAGGCAGGTGCTCGACGGCGGCAGCAGCGCGCGCCACGCAGCTGCCCGTCGCCCTACTTCCTCCTCTCGCCCCTCTGTTGGCCTGGACGAGCTCCACGTCGTGCACCGAACCCCATAGACACGCCCATTCGGCCCCAGCTCCTCTGCCTCGCTCTCCCGCACCATCTCCGACGCCACCGCCGCCGCACCCTTGCCGTAGTCGCGCTCTCCGTCGTCCATGCGCCGCGCCACCGAGTCCAGGAGCTCCGCCACCCTCCTCTCCTTCGAGCTAGCCGAGCCCCGAGTGCTCGCGTGCCCTGAAGCCACTGCACTGACCTCGACCGATCCACCATCGCCAGAGATCCCCTTCGCTGTCGCCGCCGCAACAGCTCATCCCCGACCGCGCCGTCTGGTCCCTCGAGACCGCCGTGAGCCCAGCTACCTCTTCCCCCTTTCCTTTCTCGCTCTCGAGCCCCGTAGCGACTGCACGTAGCTCACCCGCATGTGCCGCCGCGGAGCTCGTCGTCGACGTGTCTTCGACTAACCACCGGCCACCCCACCATGTCTAACGCACTCACCGCATCCCCAGGGGCCCAACGCACCTCACCACGTGCCTCGCCGTGCCCCGTAGCCTCGGATTCGTCTTCACCCGACTCCGGCGACAGCCAAAGTCGTCGCCGGCGACGTTTCCGGCCACCCCGAGCTCAACCACCACCACCAAGAGCTGCGGCTCGGTCCCAGCTACACGTAGATGCTCTCCGCCGCCCATTTGGTCGCAGGAAAGCACAAATGCACTCTCTCCGCCGCGTCTGGCCTCGCCGGCGGCTAAACGCCGGCGTGTTTGACCATCGACTTTGATTAGGGTGGGTCTAGGTTGACTCCCCTGAGTCTGTGACAAGTGGGGCCCCCTCTGCTAATTAACCCAGTTTAGATTTAACTAAATTTAGTTAATTAATTAACTACTGACATGTGGGACCCACTGGTCAGTTTGACCTTGACCGGACTGTTGACCTGCTGAGGTCAGCACGACATAATGCTGACACAGTAATCCTTTTCTGGAATTAAAATAAATCAAAAATGATTTATAAATTTCAGAAAATGATCTAAACTTCAAAAATTCATAGTAAATCAACCGTAGCTCCAAATGCAAAGTGCTATATATGAAAAATGATCAGAAAAATCCAATCTAGCCATCAGTACTGGTTTCATGCATGTTTAATCAAGCTAACCTGATGTTTCTTGCAGAAAAAGATAAAGCACTTTAAAGGGCCATTTATGAGTTTGAAATTTGAATCTTTGATTCAAAATGATTCAAACCCATCTGGTCTTAGTTGCATTAGCCGAACATACTCATTTTACCATGTATCATGCATGCATCATATTGTTGCATATTGTTTGGTGATGATTGTGTATCGGTGCTCTCTGCGGCAGGTTCTGCCCCCGAGGAGTACCGTGATTACCCCAACGAAGAACAATACCAGTGCACCGACCCATTAGGCAAGCAACCAACCATTTGATCATATCGATACAACCCCTTGTTCTCGCTCCTGCTCTCTTTTACTGCATTAAGACAACGCGTTTCAAACTGCTGTGTGCTGTGGTAGTTGAACCCATTTCCTCTGCATGACCTGTCATTGCCATAGTAACTAGATGAAACCCACTAGCATGTGTAGGAGTTGATTCAGCCATGTGTGTGTGATGTTCTACCTTGCTATGCCTGCTATGCTTAGAGTCGTGTCAGGTCTGGTTCATCTGGGTGATGGGCTAGAGTGAAATGATCGTGTCAGTGTGAGAGTGGTGTGTTGAACACGATTTGGTAAAGGTATCGATGAGAGGCCATGTAGGAGTACATGGTGGGTTGTTTCATTGAAGCCGTCCTTAAGCACTGAGATCTGTATGTGTGATTTAAGATTCAGCTACTACCATACATTGGGCCCCGGAATATGACCCCGCTCGACTTCTTATTCACCCAAGTCCTCTGTCCAGGAGTTGCAAGTAGTTTCTGGTGTTTGTAGCTTACTGGCGGCCGTGGATAGCGCTGAACGTAGGGGTGGGCTATGACGCGGTAGGTACGTGGCACGGTGTACCGGATGCCCGTTAGGTGTCTCGGGAACCCTGTTCACATCGTTTGGGGCTGTGAGCGACACCCCGGCCGGATCTCCTCATGGATGGAACCCGAATAGGCGATAAACCCGGACTAGAGACTTGAGTGTTTAGGTAGGTCGTGGTCTACACCCACGTCGGCTTTCGCTTGAAGTCTGCCGTGCACATGTCGTGTGCAGACGCTAAGTGGTGGAAACATGTACGAAGAAGTACACCCTTGCAGGGTTAACATAATCTATTCGAATAGCCGCATCCGCGGTAAAGGACTACTTGGTTGCCTATACAGTTCATAGACAAGTAAACTGGAAACTACTAAAAGCCTCAAGACAAGCGTGAGTGCCGAGGATGGCTCTTCCGTAGGAAGACGGAGGTGGATCCTCGGTAGTGTATTGAAGTGGTGAGTAGTGGACTCGGTGCACAATTTCAAGTTGGAGTCTCGTAGGATAGCTTAGCCAAGAGTCAAAGCTGGCTTGCTGCAATAACCCCACCAACCCTTCTTGATAATGAGCATGTATGTAGGATCTGATGTAAGTCTTGCTGAGTACCTTTGTACTCATGTTGCTTTAATCTATGTTTTTCAGAAGATGCTACAACCCCTTCCAACGGGTTCTTCGTAGACGTTGACATCGATGAGTAGACTAAGGCCCAGGTGGTGATCCTGAGCTCGTGAAGGACCATGTAGTATAGCCAGGCTTACCCAAGCCTCTTTTATTTTACTAGTTGTCTGTACTCAGACAAGTTACTTTTGCTGTTGGCTTGTATGCTTGTATGACTTGAATGTGGGTCGTGTGACCCGTACTTGTGTGTATGCTATGTATGGCTCTCTGAGCCTTTAAATAAAGTACTTGTGTTGTAGAGTCATGTTGTGATGCCTTGTTGTATTTGCACATATCGAGCATATTGTGTGTATGATTGAAATGCTTGGTGTGTGTGGGATCTGACTATCTACTTGTTTATCTTTAGTAGCCTCTCTTACCGGGAAATGTCTCCTAGTGTTTCCACGGAGCCATGGTAGCTTGCTACTGCTCCAGAAAACTTAGGCTGGCCGGCATGTGTCCTTCTTCGTTCCTGTGTCTGTCCCTTCGGGGAAATGTCACGCATTGGGTACCGGAGTCTGTTAGCCCGCTACTGCCCGGTTTACGAGTCTGCTAGCCAGTGCTACTGGCCGGACTCACTTGCGATGACCGACACGTTAGATCTTTGGGTCATGGATGCTGTCCTCGTAAGTCTGTGCCACTTTGGGTTTACGACTAGTCATGTCAGCCCGGGCTCCTTATCATATGGATGCTAGCGACACTATCATATACGTGAGCCAAAAGGCGCAAACGGTCCCGGGCAAAGGTAAGGCAACACCCGTGGGGATACCGTGCGTGAGGCCGCAAAGTGATATGAGGTGTTACAGGCTAGATCGATGTGACATTGAGTCGGGGTCCTGACAAGTCCTGTACGGACTGGATCTGGAAGGGGAGCGTCGTCAATGTAAAACCACTCTGAAGCCCAGTTATCTGGTGCCTTCTTGGGAGTACCGGATAGGTATCTGGTCTTGGCGATACGCCATACTTCGGCCCCACCCACTTGACAGAGGGATTCTCCCTGGTTGCGGGGGACAAGGCAGAACAACTTCTTCCACAATCCGAAATGGGCCTCGCAGCCTAGAAATAGCTCACAAAGAGCGATATACCCAGCTATATGCAGTATGGAGGCTGGGGTAAAATTGTGCACCTGGAGGTTGTAGAACTCCAGAAGCCCACGATGGAATGGATGAAAAGGAAACCCAACATCCCTTAACTGATGCGGAATTAGGCATCTTCGCTCCTCTGGAGACGGATTGGGAGATCTCTCCGCTTGTTCTCCGCTGTTATAGGTGGCCACTCCGGCTCGAACAGGGACCATGAACCCCTGCGGGAGGAGCCCTTGGGTTTGTAACTTTATCAAACGGCTATGAGAAACTGAACACTCTCCCCAGTCCCCGGGCTTGGGGCAAGGGGAGCGAGCAGAAGAGCTGCGACGAGCGGCCATGCTGGAATGGTTTTTTCTGGGTGTTCTGTTGGATGCTTGCTCGAGGAGGGAGAGTGAGGTTTGGATCTGGGAATCCCCGTCTCTTCAAATAGACGGCTAGCCCAAAGGACCGAGGGTGGCAAATGCAAAAATGCCTCGGCTCCTCGCATTTGCTCGACAAGTGGAAATGGTCATTATTGAAACACTGAAGCCGAGGAGTACAACATTGATGAAGATGCCGGACACTGTTCGTCATGATGGGAACATTGGAGTATTCGGAGGAGGAACCCGCCTTGCAACGCCGAAGACAAGACTGCGCGCCGGACTCATCGTCATTGAAGCCTGGTTCAGGGGCTACTGAGGGAGTCCTGGATAAGGGGGTATCCGGACTGCCGGACTGTATACATCGTCCGGACGATAGAAGCGTCAAGATACAAGACTCAAGAATTCGGCTCGTGTCCGAATGGGACTCTCCTTTTCGTGGAAGACAAGCTTGGCGATCCGGATATTATGTTTCCTTCCTTGTAACCGACTCCATGTAAACCCTAGCTCTCAAGTGTCTATATAAACCGGAGAGGATGGTCCTTAGAAGGCCGATCACAATTACAATCATACCATCATAGGCTAGCTCTTAGGGTTTAGCCTCTACGATCTCGTGGTAGATCTACTCTTGTATTACACATATCTTCAATATTAATCAAGCAGGAAGTAGGGTTTTACCTCCATCGAGAGGGCCCGAACCTGGGTAAACATTATGTCCCTTGCTTCCAGTTACCATCATCCTACGACGCACAGATCGGGACCCCCTACCCGAGATCCGCCGGTTTTGACACCGACACTCCTCTTCCTCATCCTCTTTGGAGGAAGAGCGGGCCTTGGGGTCTTCAGACCCTATGTCAGAAGTACCCTGATGATGAAGGCCGCCCCTTGTCTCTTCGGTCTCTTTCTTGGCCTTCTTCTTCGGCGCCTTGTAAGGCGCCGGGACCAGCATCTTCATCAGAAGCGGGCCGACTTGTTCTTCTGGTAGCGGGGCCGGGCAATGGATCCGCTCTACCTTCTTCGTCCAGCCCTAGGAGAGTTGTTGGAAAATACATAAAGTGTTTCCCTTGGAGTATGAAGATAAAGCATATGACTTGCCAACATACGAAGACTTGCCGAACTCGCGGGTCGGGACAATTGGTACCCGCGGTCCTCGGCTGAGTCTGGCCATGATTTTCCGTACTTAAAGAGCACCTTCCAGATGTCTTCGTGCGAAGATTCGAAGAACCCTAGTAGGGTCTGTTGCTTGGCCGAGTCAAATTCCCATAGGTTGCAAGCCCTGCATTGACAAGGAAGAGTCCGGCAAACTAGCATCACCTGGACTACGTCGACAAGTTTGATGTTCTTGTCTTCCATACCCTTGATTCGCGCTTGGAGCACCGCCAGCTCGTCTGGCGAACACCAGTCCAGGCCCTTGTTGGGCCAGGACGTAAGCCACAACGGGACTCTGGATCAGAATTCGGGAGTCGCGGCCCATTTTGTGTTGCGTGGCTCAGTGACATAGAACCACTATTGTTGCCACCTTTGACGGAATCATTGAAGGTACCTGATGGCCATGTGACATTGGGCATCTTGCTCACCATGGCTCCTCCGCACTCGGCGTGATCGCCGTTCACCACCTTGGGTTTCACATTGAAAATCTTCAGCCATAATCCGAAGTGTGGAGAGATGCGGAGGAAGGCCTCGCACACGACGATGAATGTCGAGATGTTGAGGAAGGCATTGGGGGATAGATCATGAAAATCAATCCCATAGTAATACATAAGGCCGCAAACAAATGGGTGGAGGGGAAACCCTAGCCCACAGACAAAGTGATGGAGGAATACAACCCTCTCATGGGGTTCTGGAGTGGGGACGATCTGTCCCGCCGTCGGAAGACGGAGGCCGATCTTCTTGGCCAGATACCCGGCCTCCCGAAGTTTCTTAATATCCTTCTCCTCGACGGTAGAGGCCATCCACTTGCCTCCAACTCTGGATTCGGAAATTTTTGGAATGCCTTTGTGGGCGGGGAAGGCGAATGCTTGGGCGCTGGAGCTCGAGCGAAAGAGAATAGGCAGAAGAAGAAGAAGGCGTGGCATGAAAAAGGGGAATCCTTGTCTCTTTATAAAGGCAGCGGAAATCATGCGCCTCCCCACTTGCCCTAGAAACTCGCTTATTCCCCAAGAGCCGTGCAAATGGCATGGATGGGTTACCCACACCCGTATTGATGAGAATCCCTTGATAAGGGGACATGATATCTGCTTCGACAATACGTGCCAATAAAACCGCCTCGCAAGATGTGTAGTAGCAGGTTGAGAAAACGGTTCGAATAATGACCAGGCCACGGTGTGATGTCACGCTATGGAAAAGTTGTCAGCAGATTAGACTCGTGGAATATTGTACTCTCTACGATGGTATATGGATTTTGTTTTGCAGAGTCGGACACAATTCTCGTGTTCAAGATCTACTTTGGAGTATTCGGAGAAGGAACCCGCCTTGCAATGCCGAAGACAATCTGCGCGCCAGACTTATCGTTATTGAAGCCTGGTTCAGGGGCTACTGAGGGAGTCCTGGATTAGGGGGTCCTCGGACAGACGGACTATATGCTTATGCCGGACTGTTGGACTATGAAGATACAAACTAAAGACTTCATCCCGTGTCCGGGTAGGACTCTCCTTTGCGTGGAAAGCAAGCTTGGAAATTTGAATATGTAGATTCCTGCTACGTCTTGAGCTTGCGTTGGTTTTACTTGAAGAGGAAAGGGTGATGCAGCAATAGTAGCATAATTATTTCCCTCAGTTTTTGAGAACCAACGTATCAATCCAGTACGAGGCTCCTCAAAAGTCCCACGCGCCTACACAAAAAACAAAGAACTTGCAACCAACGCAATAAAGGGGTTGTCAATCCCTTCACGGCCACTTGCGAAAGTGAGATCAGATAGAGATAGTATGATAAGATAAATATATTTTTGGTATTTTATAATATAGATGCAAAAAGTAAAGAAGCAAATAAATGTAGATTGAAAGCTTATATGATAAAAGATAGCCCCGGGGGCCATAGGTTTCACTAGTGGCTTATCTCAAGATAGCATAAGTATTACGGCGGGTGAACAAATTACTGTCGAGCAATTGATAGAAAAGCGAATAATTATGAGATTATATAGGCATGATCATGTATATAGGCATCGCCTCCATGACAAGTAGACCGACTCCTGCCTGCATCTACTACTATTACTCCACACATCGACCGCTTTCCAGCATGCATCTAGAGTATTAAGTTCATAAGGACAGAGTAACGCATTAAGAAACATGGCATGATGTAGAGGGATAAACTCATGCAATATGATATAAACCCCATCTTTTTATCCTCGATGGCAACAATACAATACGTGCCTTTCAACCCTTTCTGTCACTAGGTAAGGACACCGCAAGATTGAACCCAAAGCTAAGCACTTCTCCCATGGCAAGAAAGATCAATCTAGTAGGCCAAACCAAACTGATAATTCAAAGAGACTTGCAAAGATAAATCAATCATACATAAAATAATTCCGAGCAGATTCAAATATTTCTCATAGATAAACTTGATCATAAACCCACAATTCATCTGATCTCGACAAACACACCGCAAAAAGAGTTTACATCGAATAGATCTCCACTAGAGAGGGGGAGAACATTGTATTGAGATCCAAAAAGAGAGAAGAAGCCATCTAGCTAATAACTATGGACCCAAAGGTCTGTGGTAAACTACTCACAACTCATCGGAGGGGCTATGGTGTTGATGTAGAAGAGCTCCATGGTCGGTTCCCTCTCCGGCGGAGCGCCGACGAAGGCTCCAAGATGGGATCTCGCGGATATAGAAGGTTGCGGCGGTGGAAATTGTTTTTCAGTGGCTCTCTGGATGTTTTCAGGGTATGTAGGTATATATAGGAGGAAGAAGTACGTCGGTGGGCGTTCGAGGGGCCCAGGAGACAGGGGCGCGCCCAGGAGCGGTGGGTGCGCCCTCCTATCTCCTGGCCGAATTGATTGCTTCTTGACTTGCACTCCAATTCCTCTGGATCACGTTCGTTCCAAAAATCACGCTCCCGAAGGTTTCATTCCGTTTGGACTCCGTTTGATGCTCCTTTTCTTCAAAATACTGAAATAGGCAAAAAAACAACAATACGGGTTGGCCTCCGGTTAGTAGGTTAGTCCCAAAAATGATATAAATGTGTAAAATAAAGCCCATAAACATCCAAAAGGGGTAATATAATAGGATGGAACAATAAAAAATTATAGATACATTGGAGACGTACCAAGCATCTCCAAGCTAAATTCCTGCTCGTCCTCAAGTAGGTAAATGATAAAAACAGAATTTTTGATGTGGAATGCTACCTAGCATAATTCTCAATGTAATTTTCTTTATTGTGCCATGATTGTTCACATCCAAATGATTCAAGATAAAAGCTTATAAAACATAAAAATAATAATACTTCGAAGCATACTAACAAATAATCATGTCCTATCAAAATAGCATAGCCAAAGAAAGCTTATCCCTACAAAATCATATAGTTAGGCCATGCTTCATTAATTTCCACTACACAAAATATTCCCATCATGTACAACCCCGATGACGAGCCGAGCAATTGGTTCATACTTTTTAACGCGCTTCAGCTTTTTTCAACTCTTATGTAATACAAGAGCGCAAGCCATGGACATAGCACTATGGTGGTATATGGTGGTGGTTGTAAGGACAAAAAGGGAGAAGATAGTCTCACATCAACTAGGCGTATCAACGGGCTATGGAGACGCCCATTAATAGATATCAATGTGAGTGAGTAGAGATTGCCATGCAATGGATGCACTAGAGCTATAAATATATGAAAGCTCAACAAAAGAAACTAAGTGGGTGTGCATCCAACTTGCTTGCTCACGAAGACCTAGGGCATTTTGAGGAAGCCCATCCTTGGAATATACAAGCCAAGTTCTATAATGAAAAATTCCCACTAGTATATGAAAGTGACAACATAGGAGACTCTCTATTATGAAGATCATGGTGCTATTTTGAAGCACAAGTGTGGAAAAGAGATAGTAGTAATTGTCCCTTCTCTCTTTTTCTCTCATTTTATTTTTTTCTTTTCTTTTTTTCTCTTTTTTTTTCTTTTTTTTCTTTGGCCTTTCTTTTTTTTCTTTTTGGCCTTTCTTTTTTTTTTCTTTGTAAAGTCCGAAGTCTCATCCCGACTTGTGGGGGAATCATAGTCTTCATCATCCTTTCCTCACTGGGACAATGCTCTAATAATGAAGATCATCGCACTTTGATGGATTTACAACTCAAGAATTACAACTCAAAGCTAGAACAAGATATGACTCTATATGAATGCCTCCGGCGGTGTACCAGGATATGCAATGAATCAAGATCGACATGTATGAAAATTATGAAGGTGGCTTTGCAACAAATACGATGTCAACTACATGATCATGCAAAGAGCAATATGACAATGATGGAGCATGTCATAATAAACGGAACGGTGGAAAGTTGCATGGCAATTTATCACGGAATGGCTATGGAAATGCCATAATAGGTAGGTATGGTGGCTGTTTTGAGGAAGGTAAATAATGGGTGCATGCTACCGGCAAAAGTTGCGTGGTATAATAGAAGCTAGCTAAATGAAAGGATGAGTGTGCGTATGTCCATGGAATCACATTAGTCATAAAGAACTCATATACTTATTGCAAAAGTCTACTTAGCCCTCGAAGCAAAGTACTACTACGCATGCCCCTAGAGGGATAGATTGGTAGGAAAAGACCATCGCTCGTCCCCGACTGCCACTCATAAGGAAGACACTCAAAAGAGAACCTCATGCAACAAATTTGTCACACAACTTTTACCATACGTGCATGCTACGGGACTTGCCAACTTCAACAGAAGTATTTCTCAATTTCATAATTACGCACTAGCATGACTCTAACATTACTAGCTTTATATCTCAAAACAATTATCAAGCATCAAATTGATCCTAGTGTTTAATGCACTTTCTATGATAGTTTTTGTTATACCCAACTTGGATGCTCATCATTCTAGGACCAAATTCATAACCATAGAAAATACTATGCTATTCTAAGAGACTCTCAAAATAATATAAGTGAAGCATGAGAGACTAGCAATTTCTATAAAATTAAGCCACCACCGTGCTCTAAAAGATATAAGTGAAGCACTAGAGCAAAAACTATCTTGCTCAAAAGATATAAGTGAAGCACATAGCATATTAATTCTAATAAATTCTAATCAAGTAGGCTTCTCCAAAAAGGTGTGTACAGCAAGGATGATTGTGGTAAACTAAAAAGCAAAGACTAATATAATACACGACGCTCCAAGCAAAACACATATCATGTGGCGAATAAAAATATAGCTCCAAGTAAAGTTACCAATGAACGAAGACGAAAGAGGGGATGCCTTCCGGGGACATCCCCAAGCTTAGGATTTTGGCTATTCTTGAATATATTTGGGTGCCTTTTGCATCCCCAAGCTTAGGCTCTTGCCACTCCTTATTCCATAGTCCATCAAAGCTTTACCCAAAACTTGAAAACTTCACAACACAAAACTCAACAGGAAATCTCATAAGCTCCGTTAGTGAAAGAAAACAAAACCACCACATAAGGTACTATAATGAACTCATTCTTAATTTATTTTGGTTATATAAACCTACTGTATTCCAAGTTATCTATGGTTCATACCATTTAATACTAGCCATAGATGCATCAAAATAAGCAAACAACACACGAAAAACAGAATCTGTCAAAAACAGAACAGTGTGTAGTAATCTGTAACTAACGCAAAATTTTGGAACTCTAAAAATCCTACCAAAATAGGAAGTCCTGGACAATTTCTTTATTGATCAGCAGCAAAAAGAACCAACGCAAAAGCACGTTTATGTTATTTAACAAAATTAATTTTGTGCGCGCAAAGTTTCTGTTTTTCAGCAGAATCAAATCAACTATCATCATAGGTTATCCTAAAGGTTCTACTTGGCACAAACACTAATTAAAGCTTGAAAACACATATAAACAGAAGGTAGATCCAAAAATTATTACTAAACAGGAACAAAAACAAAAAACACAAAGAAAATTGGGTTGCCTCCCCACTAGCGCTATCGTTTAACGCCCCTAGCTAGGCATAAAAGTGAAGATAGATCTAAGTAGTGCCATCTTTGGCACTCAATTCCTCAATAGAGCACTTATGATCTTTGGGGGTTTCTCCCTTTTTACCAATGATTAAACCTTTAGGCAAAAATTCAAGAAATTCGTTTGTAGCAAAATGTTCCTTAACGATAGAGAGACAATTGGGATGAACACTTATGGATTTGAGATCCACGTCTCCCTTACTAGAAGATTCACCCTTATTTTTAGGAACATAAAAAACTTGGAAGTTTTGGTAGGGAGTCTTGGAGTGTTTTTCATGGAAGAAAACGTGGAACCTAAGTTGGTAATGATATCCTCAAGTTTACCGATCCTTTGCAGAATCTAGATCTATTTTTTCATTAACTATAGGTTCTTTCTCTTTAAGATTTTTCAAAGTAACTCCAACCCTAGATCCATAGTGGGTAATGTGATTATGAATGTTTTTATCCAAATTTTCAATCAACTCAACAGTAGCAACTTTATTTTCAATAATATCCAAGCCATTGCATCACATGTTCTAAAGTTAAAACCGTTTCATTAACCAAAAGAGGTGGTGGGCCAAACAAATCTAATATAGCATTATAAGCATCAAACGTATGGCTACTCAAGAAATCCCCTACGGTAACGGTATCAAGGACGCATCTATTCCAAGGAGTAATGCCTACATGAAAATTGCGAAGAAGAACGGAAGTAGAAAGCTTCCTAGTAGATCTATTTTGAGCATTGCAAATTTGCCAAGCATCTTTTAAATTTTCTCCCTCCCTTTGTTTAAAATTGAGAATTTCATGTTCGGGAGTAATAACAAGGATAGGAGGACTAGCCATAATGACAAGGTAAACGATCTAACACACGAGCAAATGGGAAAAGGCAAGAGAAAGAGAGAGAGGAGATTGGGAAAGAGAGGGGAAATAAGACGGCAAGGGTGCAGTGGGGGAGAGGAAAATGAGAGGCAAATGGCAAATAATGTAAATGCGAGGGAGATGAGTTTGTGATGGGTACTTGGTATGTCTTGACTTGAGCGAAGACCTCCCCGACAATGGCGCCAGAAATCCTTCTTGCCACGTCTTGAGCTTGCCTTGGTTTTCCTAGAAGAGGAAAGGGTGATGCAGCAATAGTAGCGTAAGTATTTCCCTCAGTTCTTGAGAACCAAGGTATCAATCCAGTAGGAGGCTCCTCAAAAGTCCCACGCACCTACACAAACAAACAAAGAACTCGCAACCAACACAACAAAGGGTTGTCAATCCCTTCACGGCCACTTGCGAAAGTGAGATCTGATAGAGATAGTATGATAAGATAAATATATTTTTGGTATTTTATAATATAGATGCAAAAAGTAAGGATGCAAATAAAAGTAGATTGAAAGCTTATATGATAAAAGATAGACCCGGGGGCCATAGATTTCACTAGTGGCTTCTCTCAAGATAGCATAAGTATTACGGTGGGTGAACAAATTACTGTCGAGCAATTGATAGAAAAGCGAATAATTATGAGATTATCTAGGCATGATCATGTATATAGGCATCATGTCCGTGACAAGTTCATAAGAACATCGACCGCTATCAACTACTATTACTCCAAACATCGACCGCTATCCATCATGCATCTAGAGTATTAAGTTCATAAGAACAGAGTAACACATTAAGAAAGATGACATGATGTAGAGGTATAAACTCATGTAATATGATATAAACCCCATCTTTCTCTCCTTAATGGCAACAATACAATACGTGCCATGCAACCCTTTCTGTCACTCGGTAAGGACACCGCAAGATTGAACCCAAAGCTAAGCACCTCTACCATGGCAAGAAAGATCAATCTAGTAGGCCAAATCAAACTGATAATTCGAAGAGACTTGCAAAGATAACTCAATCATACATAAAAGAATTCAGAGAAGATTCCAATATTTCTCATAGATAAACTTGATCATAAACCCACAATTCATTGGCTCTTGACAAACACACCGCAAAAAGAGTTTACATCGAATAGATCTCCACAAGAGAGGGGGAGAACATTGTATTGAGATCCAAAAAGAGAGAATAAGCCATCTAGCTAATAACAATGGATCCGAAGGTCTGTGGTAAACTACTCAGAATTCATCGGAGGGGCTATGGTGTTGATGTAGAAGCCCTCCGTGGTCGATTCCCCCTCCGGCGGAGCGCCGACGAAGGCTCCAAGATGGGATCTCGCGGATACATAAGGTTACGGCGGTGGAAGTTGTGTTTTGGTGGCTCTCTGGATGTTTTCGGGGTACGTAGGTATATATAGGAGGAAGAAGTACGTCGGTGGCCGCTCAAGGGGCCTAGGAGACAGGGCGTGCCCAGGAGGGGTGGGCGCGCCCTCCTATCTCCTGGCCGCCTCGATTGCTTCTTGACTTGCACTCCAAGTCTTGTGGATCACGTTCGTTCCAAAAATCACGCTCCCGAAGGTTTCATTCCGTTTGGACTCCGTTTGATATTCCTTTTCTTCGAAATACTAAAATAGGCAAAAAAACAACAATACGGGCTGGGCCTCTGGTTAGTAGGTTAGTCCCAAAAATTATATAAATGTGTAAAATAAAGCCCATAAACATCCAAAAGGGGTAATATAATAGCATGGAACAATAAAAAATTATAGATATGTTGGAGACATATCAATTCCCTTCTCTGTAACCGACTCTCTATAACCCTAGCCCCCTCCGGTGTCTATATAAACCGGAGGGATTAGTCCGTAGGACAAGAACAATCAGAATAATAGGCTAGCTTCTAGGGTTTAGCCTCTACAATCTCGTGGTAGATCAACTCTTGTAATACTCATATCATCAAGATCAATCAAGCAGGAAGTAGGGTATTACCTCCATAGAGAGGGCCCAAACCTGGGTAAATATCGTGTCCCCTGCCTCCTGTTACCATTAGCCTTAGACGCATAGTTCGGGATGCCCTACCCGAGATCTGCCGGTTTTGACACCGACAGCAGGGGCTCCTGGTCATCGTCCTTGCTTTGTGACCCCTTCTCCTTCTGCTCGGCATTTAGCTTGCCGTCCTGTTTAAAAACCCAGCACTCTCTGTTGGTATGATTGGTTGGTTTATCAGGAGTGCCGTGGATCTGACATGGACGATCGAGTATGCGGTCCAAGCTGGACAGGCCCAGATTGTTCTTTTTGTATGGCTTCCTCTGCTGACCGGACTTAGAGCCACTGAATCTAGCATTGACCGCCGTGTCTTCAGTGTTGTACTATTGCTTCGACACTTGTGTCTATTGCGTCGGGGCTTGCCGTTGCCGTTTCTGGCTTCAGAAGTGCCAGGTTGGCTTGTATTGTTATTGCTACGGGCTAGCCAGCTATCCTAACCCGAGCAGAAGCGGGTCATAAGCGTCGTAAGGGCTGCCATGGATTTCGGTTTTTCTTGTCCGAGGCGTCAAGCGAGCCATTCGTCATGGATGCTATGTTTAAATGCCGCTAGGGCTTCGGCATGCAGACGGTCGACAATCTGGTTCTTTTTAGTCAAGAACCTAGTCCAGAATTTCCTAGCTGACTCTCCAGGCTGTTGGATTATGTGACTTAAGTCGTCGGCATCCGGAGGTCGGACATAGGTACCTTGGAAGTTGTCGAGGAAGGCATCTTCGAAGTCCTCCCAGCTGCGAATGGAGTTTTCGGGCAGACTGTTCAACTAGTGTCGAGCTAGTCCCTTGAGTTTTAGCGGGAGGTATTTGATAGCATGAAGATCATCACTGCGGGCCATATGAATATGGTGAAGAAAATCCGCAATCCATACCGCGGGCTCTGTTGTCCCATCATATGACTCGATGTTCACAGGTTTAAACCCCTCCGGGAATTCATGTTCCATTACTTCATCAGTGAAGCAAAGGGGGTGTGCGGCGCCTCTATATCGAGCCAAGTCGTGACGTAGCTGGTATGGAGTTCTTCTACGGTTTTCGGCCCGGACGTGGTTATATTTGTCACGTCCGGCCAGGTGGCCATCATTGCGCATCTGGGCACGCGCCCGCGATCCATAGATCGATCTGGTCTGACCTGCTCTATTTTCCAGGTCATGTCGCAAGTCATATGTGTAACCCCGAGCTGTTGTGTTTCTGTTTTTTTGGCGAGGTAGTGCGGGCTAGTGTTCGGCTCGAGTTGCCGCTTTGTCACGGCCACGTGGTGGTCGGTCAGCCGCATTATGCGTTGGTAGGACTGGCTCCAGTGCCTCGTCATCGAATTGGGGTAACAACTTGTGGTTTGAGTAAATTTTGGTTGGGCGCTCGAGGGTGTATTCTTCTGCTGCTAGGACATTAGTCCATCTATCATTGAGCAGATCTTGATCAGCTTGAAGCTGCTGCTGCTTGTTTTTCAGGCTCCATGTAGTGGCTATTAGCCGGTGCTTAAAGCGCTCCTGTTCAACGGGCTCCTTAGGCACGATAAAGTCTTCGTCACCGAGGCTCGCCTCATCCTTGGAGAGTGGAAGATAATTACTGACCTTCGAGTCTTCGTTAACGGCCTGTTCATTGGGGCTGAGTCGCCCATCCTCCCATTCATCCTGTTCATTGGGGCTCAACGGGGTCTTCATTGTCTTCGGCATCGTCCGGAGTGTTATTTTCTCCTTTGACGGTATTGCTGTTTTTACAGCGACGTGGCTTAGAGTGGCGCCACTGACGCCGGTGCTTTGGCTGTATCTCAGGAGGCTTATCCTCGACTAGATTTTCATTGTCGCTGTTGTTCTCTTTGGGTGTATCCACCATGTATACGTCATACAAGGAGGTGGCTGTCCAGCGCCCTGTAAGCGGTGGTTTTTGTGCCTGCTCCTCTCCGGCATCGTCGTCCATACCGTCGATGTCTTCGGAGTCGTAATCGAGCATGTCGGTTAAGTCTTCGACAGTGGCTATGAAGTGGGTGGTGGGTGGGAATAAAAATTCTCCGTCATCAGCTTCCAATTCTAGACGGATATAGTTCGGCTGTGAGTCCCCTGACAAGGAGAGGGCTTTTAACGAGTTTAGCACATTGCCTAAAGGTGAGTGCCAGAAGATGTCCACAGAGCTGAACTCAATGATCGGCGCTTGATCAAGTTCGATGGGCGCGGATGCACGTGATTCGGAACCTATGGCCGGAGACGAATCCAAGGTTCCTTTAACACAGGCCCCGCTCGAGGTTGGATCTGTGTGCGGCTCTAACGCTGCTGAGTGTGCGGCTTTCGTGACAAGGATGAGCTTCCCATCCTCGGACAATGAAATTTGCTTCGGATCTAGGGCCAGAGTAGTTACCGCCGCTATTTCCTGGGCATGGTCTGATGACAGATTTAGGTCATGTTCATCATGGCGGCAGGGAGCGGCTGTCGTGGTCTCGTATCCGGCGAAGATCAAGTCTCCGCGGATATCGGCAACATAATTCGAGCTTCCAAATCTGACCTGATGGCCAGGGGTGTAGCTGTCAATCTGCTTTAGATGGCCAAGCAAGTTGGCCCGTAGTGCAAAGTCGCCGAATATGAAGATCTATCCGGGGAGGAAAATCTCCCCCTGGACTGTATTGTTGTAGATGATTGGTGGAGCCATAGAACCTTTTGGTCGCAACGCAGCGGAAACTCAATGAAAGCACCAATATCGGCGTCAAAAACGGCGGATCTAGGGTAGGGGGTCCCGAACTGTGCGTCTAAGGCTGATGGTAACAGGAGGCGGGGGACATGATGTTTACCCAGGTTCAGGCCCTCTCTATGGAGGTAATACCCTAATTCCTGCTTGATTGGTCTTGATGAATTTGAGTATTACAGGAATTGATCTACCACGAGATCGTAATGGCTAAAACCATAGAAGTCCAGCCTGTATGATTATTATCGCCTCTACGGACTAAGCCCTCCGGTTTATATAGAGACTGGAGGGGACTAGGGTTGTACAAAGTCAGTTACAGAGAAAGGAATCTACATATCCGAATCGCCAAGCTTGCCATCCACGCAAAGGAGAGTACCATTCGAACACGGGAAGAAGTCTTCTATCTTGTATCTTCAAAGCCCAACAGTCCGACCCATGTAAATAGTCTGGACGCCCGAGGACTCCTTAATCCAGGACTCCCTCAACCGACACGTAAATGTATCCCGGGGTTCGTTAATTGTGGAAATCACTCCAGGACCCCAAAACAATGAGTAATAAGCCACGAAACGGGCCAGAATCGGCCAAAACTATGAGTGTTGATGAACGACACGTAAACGCACCCCGGGGTTTGTCAATCGTGGAAATCTCTCCGGGACCCCAAAACAGTGATTAGTAGTCCAAGAAACGGCCCAGAATTGGCCAAAACAATGAGTGTTGATGACCGACACGTAAATGCACCCAGGGTTTGTTAATCATGGAAATCACTTCGGGATCCCAAAACAATAAGTAATAGTCCACGAAACGGGCCAGAATCGGCCAAAACTGTGAGTGTTGATGACCGACACGTAAATTCACCCCGGGGTTCGTCAATCGTGGAAATCTCTCCTAGACCCCAAAACAGTGAGTGTTGATGACCGACACGTAAACGTACCCCAGGGTTCGTTGATCATGGAAATCACTCTGGGACCCCAAAACAATGAGTAATAGTCCATGAAACAGGCCAAAATCGGCCAAAACTGTGAGTGTTGATGGCCGACACATAAATGCACCCCGGGGTTCGTTAATCGTGGAAATCACTCCGGGACCCCAAAACAATTAGTAATAGTCCACGAAACGGGCCAGAATCGGCCAAAACTGTGAGTGTTGATGACAGACACGTAAACGCACCTTGGGGTTCGACAACCATGGAAATCGCTTTGGGACCCCAAAACGGTGAGTAATAGTCCATGAAACGGGCCAGAATCGGCCAATTCTATTAGTGTTGATGACCGACACGTAAATGCACCCCGGGGTTCGTTAATGGTGGAAATCATTTCGGGACCCCAAAACAATGAGCAATAGTCCAAGAAACAGGACTGAATCGGCCAAAACTGTAAGTGTTGCTGACCAACACATAAACGCACCCCGGAATTTGTTAATCATGGAAATCACTCCGGGTCCCCAAAACAGTGAGTAATAGTCCAGGAAACGGGCCAGAATCGGCCAAAAATGTGAGTATTGATGACCAACACATAAGCGCACCTTGGGGTTCGACAACCATGGGAATCGCTGTGGGGCCCCAAAACGGTGAGTAATAGTCAAAGAAACGGGCCAGAATCGGCCAAAACTGTGAGTGTTGATGACCGACAAGTAAACGCACCCCGAGATTCGTCAATCATGGAAATCACTCTAGGACCCCAAAACAGTGAGTAATAGTCCAAGAAACGGGCCAGAATCGGCCCAAACAGTGATTGTTGATGACCGACACGTAAGCGCACATTGGGGTTTGACAACCATTGAAATGGCTTTGGGACCCCAAAACGGTGAGTAATAGTCCACGAAACGAGTCAGAATCGACAAAAACTGCGAGTATTGATGACCGACACGTAAATGTAGCCTGGGGTTCGTCAATCGTAGAAATATCTTCGGGACCCCAAAACAGTGAGTAATAGTCCAAGAACCCGGCCAGAATCGGCCAAAACTGTGACTGTTGATGATCGACACGTAAACGCGCCCCGGGGTTCGTTAATAGTGGAAATCACTTCGGGACCCCAAAACGATGAGTAATAGTCCATGAAACGGGCCAGAATCGGCCAAAACTGTTAGTGTTGATGACCCACACGTAAAAGCACCCCGTGGTTCGTCCATCGTGAAAATCTCTCTGGGACCCCAAAGCAGTGAGTAATAGTCCAAGAAACGGGGTAGAATCGGCGAAAATTGTGAGTGTTGATGGCTGACACATAAACGCACCCCGGGGTTCGTTAATCGTGGAAATCACTCCGGGACCCCAAAACAATGAGTAATAGTCCACGAAATGAGCCAGAATCGGCAAAAACTGTGAGTACTGATGACCGACACGTAAGCGCACCTTGGGGTTCAACAACCACATAAATCGCTTCGGGACCCCCAAAACAGTGAGTAATAGCCCACGAAACGGGGCAGAGTTGCCCGAAACTGTGAGTGTTGACGACGGACACGTAAACGCACCCTGGGGTTCGTTAATCGTGGAAATCACTCCAGGACCCCAAACGAGTGAGTAATAGTCCATGAAACAGGCCAGAATCGGCCAAAACAGTGAGTGTTGATGACTGACACATAAGCGCACCTTGAGGGTCAACAACTATGGAAATCGCTTCGGGACCCCAAAACGGTTAGTAATAGTCCATGAAACACGTCGTAGTTGACGAAAACTGAGAGTGTTGACGACGGATACGTAAACGCACCTTGGGGTTCGACAACCATGGAAATCGCTTTGGGACCCCAAAACAGTGAGTAATAGTCCAGGAAGCGGGCCAAAATCGGCCAAAACTGTGAGGGTTGATGCCGACACATAAATGCACCCCAGGGTTCGTCAATCGTAGAAATCATTCCGAGACCCCAAAACTGAGTAATAGTCCAAGAAACGGGCCAGAATCGGCCCAAACTACGAGTCTTGACAACAACACATAAGCAGACCTTGGGGTTCGACAACCATGTAAATCACTTTGGGACCACAAAACGGTGCGTAATAGTCCACGAAACGGGTCAGAATTGACGAAAATCGCGAAGGTTGATAACCGACACATAAACGCACCCCGGGGTTCATTAATCATGGAAATCACTCAGGGACCCCCAAACAGTGAGTAATAGTCCACGAAACGGGCTAGAATCGGCCAAAACTTTGTGTTGATGACCAACATGTAAACACTCCCCAGGGATCGTTAATCGTGGAAATCGCTCCGGGACCCCTAAATAGTGAGTAATAGTCCATGAAACGGACCAGAATCGGCTAAAACTGTGAGTGTTGATGACCGACACGTAAGCGCACCTTGGGGTTCAACAACTATGGAAGTCGCTTCGAGACACCAAAACGGTGGGTAGTAGTCCACGAAACGAGTCTAAATTGGCCAAAACTGTGAGTGTTCACGACGGACACGTAAACCCACCCCGGGGATCGTCAATCGTGGAAATCGCTCTGGGACCAAAAAACGGTGAGTAATAGTCCACAAAACGGGAAAGAATCGACACAAACCGCGAGCGTTGATGACCGAAATGTAAACGCACCCTGGGGTTCGTTAATCGTGGAAATCACTCCGGGACACCAAAAAGTGAGTAATAGTCCAGAAACGGGCTAGAAAAATCGGCCAAATCTGTAAGTGTTGATGACAGACACGTAAACGCACCTCGGAGTTCATTAATCATAAAAATCACTCTGGGACCCCAAAGCAGTGAGTAATAGTCCATGAAATGGGCCAGAATCGGCCAAAACTGTGAGTGTTGATGACCGACACGTAAGCGCACCTTGGGGTCCGACAACCATGGAAATCGCTTTGGGACCCCAAAACGGTGAGTCCACGAAACGGGCGAGAATCAGCCAAAACTGTGAGTGTTGATGACCGACTTGTAAACACACCACAGGGTTTGTTAATGGTGGAAAAAACTCCGGGACCCCAAATTAATGAGTAATAGTCCATGAAACGGGCCAGAATCGGCCAAAACTGTGAGTGTTGATGACCGACACGTAAACGGACCCGAGGTTCGTCAATCGTGGAATTCTCTCTGCGACCCCAAAACAGTGAGTAATAGTCCAAGAAACGGGCCAGAATAGGCCCAAACTGCGAGTGCTGATGACCGACACGTAAGCGCACCTTGGGGTTCAACAACCATGGAAATTCCTTCGGGACCCCAGAACGGTGAGTAATAGTCCACGAAACATGTCAGAATTGCCCGAAACTGTGAGTGTTGACAATGGACACGTAAACACACCTCGGGGTTCGTTAATCGTGGAAATCACTCTAGGACCCCAAACGAGTGAGTAATAGTCCATGAAACGGGCCAGAATCGGCCAAAACTGTGAGTGTTGCTGACTAACACGTAAGCGCACCTTGAGGGTCAACAACTATGGAAATCGCTTCGGGACCCCAAAACGTTGAGTAATAGTCCATGAAACGCGTCAGAATTGACCAAAACTGTGAGTGTTGACGACAAACACGTAAACGCACCTTGGGGTTCGACAACCATGGAAATCGCTTTGGGACCCCAAAACAGTGAGTAATAGTCCATGAAGTGGGCCAGAATCGGCCAAAACTATGAGGGTTGATGACCGACACATAAATGCACCCCAGGGTTCGTCAATCGTGGAAATCATTCCGGGACCCAAAATCTGAGTAATAGTCCAAGAAACGGGCCAGAATCGGCCCAAACTACGAGTCTTGACGACAACACATAAGCACACCTTTGGGTTCAACAACCATGGAAATCACTTTGGGACAACAAAACAGTGTGAAATAGTCCACGAAACTGGTCAGAATTGACAAAAACCACGAATGTTGATGACCGACACGTAAACGCACCCCGGGGTTCGTTAATCATGGAAATCACTCCGGGCCCCCCAAACAGTGAGTAATAGTCCATGAAACGGGCCGGAATCGGCCAAAACTTTGTGTTGATGACCGACATGTAAACACTCCTCGGGGATCGTTAATCGTGGAAATTGCTCCGGGACCCCAAAACAGTGATTAATAGTCCACGAAACGGACCAGAATCGGCCAAAACTATGAGTGTTGATGACCGACATGTAAGCGCACCCCAAAACGGTCATCAAAACGATTCTGGTCCGGTGGGTAGTAGTCCACAAAACGGGTCTGAATTGGCCAAAACTGGGAGAGTGTTCACGATGGACACGTAAACCCACCCAGGGGATCGTCAATCGTGGAAATCGCTCTGGACCCCAAAACGGTGAGTAATAGTTCACAAAAAGGGAAAGAATCGACAAAAACCGCGACCATTGATTACCGAAACGTAAACGCACCCCGGGGTTCGTTAATCGTGGAAATCACTCTAGGACACCAAAAAGTGAGTAATAGTCCAGAAACGGGCTAGAAAAATCGGCCAAATCTGTAAGTGTTGATGACCGACAGGTAAACGCACCTCGGAGTTCATTAATCAAAAAATCACTCCGGGCCCCCAAAGCAGTGAGTAATAGTCCATGAAATGGGCCAGAATCGGCCAAAACTGTGAGTGTTGATGACCGACACGAAAGCGCACCTTGGGGTTCGACAACCATGGAAATCACTTTGGGACCCCAAAACGGCGAGTCCACGAAACGGGCGAGAATCAGCCAAAACTATGAGTGTTGATGACCGACATGTAAACGCACCACAGGGTTCGTTAATGGTGGAAATCACTCCGGGACCCCAAAACAATGAGTAATAGTCCACAAAACGGGCCAGAATCGGCCAAAACTGTTAGTGTTGAAGACTGACACGTAAACGGACCCCGAGGTTCGTCAATCATGGAATTCTCTCTGCGACCCCAAAACAATGAGTAATAGTCCAAGAAACTGGCCAGAATAGGCCCAAACTGCGAGTGCTGATGACCGACACGTAAGCGCACCTTTGGGGTTCAACAACCACGGAAATTGCTTCAGGACCCCAAAACGGTGAGTAATAGTCCATGAAACGTGTCAGAATTAGCCAAAACTATGAGTGTGGATGACGGACACGTAAATGCACCCCGGGGTTCGTTAATTGTGGAAATACTCCACGACCCCAAATGAGTGAGTAATAGTCCATGAAACGGGCCAGAATCGGCCAAAACTGTGAGTGTTGATGACCGACACGTAAGCGCACCTTGAGGGTCAAGAACTATGGAAATCGCTCTGGGAACCCAAAATGGTGAGTCATAGTCCACGGAACGAGACAAAATCGACTAAAACCGCGAGTGTTGATTACCGACACGTAAACGCACCACTGGGTTCGTTAATGGTGGAAATCACTTCGGGACCCCAAAACAATGAGTAATAGTCCAGGAAACGGGCCAGAATCCGCTAAAACACTGAGTGTTGATGACCGACACGTAAACGCACCCCAGGGTTCATTAATAATGGAAATCACTCCGGGACCCCAAAATGGTGAGTAATAGTGCACGATACGGGTCAGATTGGCCAAAATTATGAGTGTTGACGACGGACATGTAAACACACCCCTTGGATCGTCAATCGTGGAAATCGTTCTAGGACCCCAAAATGGTGAGTAATAGTCCACGAAACGGGACAAAATTGACTAAAACCGCGAGTGTTGATAACCGACACGTAAACGCACCCCGGGGTTCGTTAATGGTGGAAATCATTCCGGGACCCCAAAACAGTGAGTAATAGTCCAAGAAACGGGTCAGAATCGGCCAAAACTGTAAGTGTTGATGACCGACACATAAACGCACCCCGGAGTTCATTAATCATGGAAATCACTCCGGTACCCCAAAACAGTGAGTAATACTCCACGAAACGGGCCAGAATCCGCCAAAACTGTGAGTGTTGATGACCAACACGTAAGCGCACCATGGGGTTCGACAACCATGGAAATCGCTATGGGACCCCAAAATGGAGAGTAATAGTGCACGAAACGGGCCAGGATCGGCCAAAAATGTGAGTGTTGATGACCGACACGTAAACACACCCCGAGGTTCGTCAATCGTGGAAATCACTCCGTGACCCCAAAACAGAGAGTAATAGTCCAAGAAACGGGCCAGAATCGGCCCAAACTGTGATTGTTGATGACTGACACGTAAGCGCACCTTAGGGTTCAACAACTATGGAAGTCGCTTAGAGACACCAACATGGTGGTAATAGTCCATGAAACAGGTCAGAATTTGCCAAAACTGTGAGTGTTCATGACTTACACGTAAACCCACCCCGGGGATCGTCAATCGTGGAAATCGCTCTGGGACCCCAAAACGGTGAGAAATAGTCCACAAAATGGGAAAGAATCGACAAAAACCACGCGTGTTGATGACCGGCACGTAAACACACCCCGGGGTTTGTTAATGGTGGAAATCACTCTGGGACACCAAAACTGTCAGTTATAGTCCAAGAAACGGGCCAGAATCGTTCAAAACTGTAAGTGTTGATAACCGACATGTAAACGCACCCCGGAGTTTTTTAATCATGGAAATCATTCCGGGACCCCAAAATAGTGAGTAATAGTCCACGAAACGGGCCAGAATCGGCCAAAACTGTGAGTGTTGATAACAGACATGTAAGCGCACCTTGGGGTTTGATAACCATGGAAATCGCTTTGGGACCCCAAAATGGTGAGTCCATGAAACAAGTCAGAATCAGCCAAAACTGTGAGTGTTGATGACCGACACATAAATGCACCACGGGGTTTGTTGGGGATATAACTATTAGGTATGACCCGCCCAGGAGGGGCCGGGTTATACCTATGGCGATTCAATATATGAAGCCCAAGACGACACTTGAAGATGGTGGTTCAGTTAAGGGCCCCAAGCCCAAAGGTGATTCAAGACCCATAGAAATAAGTCGCCATATGTATGTAACTTGTATTCTAAGGCAAGAATAGACATAGACCGAGCCGAACACTATTTATGAGCCGGCCGGGACTCTAAGAGCCGCTGGGCGTCGACCTCTGTTTATAAAGGGACGGCCCGATGGTGGTTCAGGGCAAGAAAAGATCAGATCAAGAACTAGGTCAACTGGATTCGCTCCCTGGTAATCGAGGCATAAGCAATCCCACCTCAAACTGGATTAAGACATTACCTTCACTGCAAGGGGCCAAACCACTATAAACTCACCTGTCCTTTGTCCCGTTTTAACCTCTTGAAGCTTCCTAGTTGCAATGGCTCCACGACTAAGTCCTTTCGCTAGGACATCTGCCGTGACAATTCCACGACAGTTGGCGCCCACTATGGGGCCACCAAGAGTCGTCACGGCAAGCTCTACATCGATGACGCAGGCTGGAGCCCCGACGCCGGCTCAATTGAGTACGGGTACCGGGTCCCCTTCAGCGGAATCCACGTCTTCATCGACAAGATCGGCGAGCCGGGCCCTGAGTCGGACATCTGCACCAACATAGTCGAGACGGCTCAGCGTGCGAGACCCACGCTGGCTCAGCCTGCCGTGAAGCGTGCCTTCATGGGATGCATACAGGGAGGGGAATTTTCTGAAGGATCTGTGTCTGGTGGTGAGACGACCATCTACTCAGATGGTGAGTCGTCCACGGGTGAGACGGATTCGTTGTATCAACTGCAAGACGGCAGGCTTGGGTGCTGTTCCAATGGCAGCAGTATTCCAGACCTCTTTGAGCCACCGAGCAGAGTTGGGATCCTCATGGCTGGCACACAACCCGTTCAAACCTCTACGACTGCGGTAGCGATAACCTCCGGGCTAGCGGCAGCCGGGGCAGGAGCCCTGTGCGCCCACCGGCTCAGGTTCTGATGGATTTGGTGGATAAGATGACAGCTCTATTAACCGCCGTGGTCAATGATACGTCTCCAACGTATCTATAATTTTTTATTATTCCATGCTATTATATTACCCGTTTTGGATGTTTATGGGCTTTACTTTAAACTTTTATATCATTTTTGGGACTAACCTACTAACCGGAGGCCCAACCCAAATTGCTGTATTTTCGCCTATTTCAGTGTTTCGAAGAAAAGGAATATCAAATGGAGTCCAAACGGAATGAAACCTTCGGGAGCGATCTTTTTGGAACAAACGAAATCCAGGAGACTTGGAGTGGATGTCAAGCAGCAAACGAGGCGGCCACGAGCGTGCTTGGTGCACCCTAGGGTGGTGGGCACGCCCCCACCCTCGTGGGCCCCTCGTGGCTCAGCCGACCTACTTCTTCCTCCTATATATATATCCACATACCCCGAGAACATCCAGGAGCACCACAAAAAACTATTTCCACCGCCTTAACCTTCTGTATCCGTGAGATCCCATCTTGGAGCCTTCGTCGGCGCTCCGCCGGAGGGGGATTCGACCATGGAGGGCCTCTACATCATCTCCAAGGCCTCTCCAATGAGTTGTGAGTAGTTTACCATAGTCCTTCGGGTCCATAGTTATTAGCTAGATGGCTTCTTTTCTCTCTTTGAATCTCAATACAATGTTATCCTTGATATTCTTGGAAATCTATTTGATGTAACTCTTTTTGCGGTGTGTTTGTCGAGATCCGATGAATTGTGGTTTTATCATCAAGTTTATTTATGAGAAATATTTGAATCTCTTCTGAATTCTTTTATGTATGATTGGTTATCTTAGCAAGTCTCTTCGAATTATCAGTTTGGTTTGGCCTACTAGAATGATCTTTCTTGCAATAAGAGAAGTGCTTAGCTTTGGGTTCAATCTTGCGGTGTCCTTTCCCAGTGACAGCAGGGGCAGCAAGGCACGTATTGTATTGTTGCCATCAACGATAAAAAGATGGGGTTTATATCATATTGCTTGAGTTTATCCCTCTACATCATGTCATCTTTCTTAATGCGTTACTCTGTTCTTATGAACTTAATACTGTAGATGCAGAAAGGAGTCGGTCAATGTGTGGAGTAATAGTAGTAGATGTAGAATCATTTCGATCTACTTGTTGCGGACGTGATGCCTATATACATGATCATGCCTAGATATTCTCATAACTATGCACTTTTCTATCAATTGCTCGACAGTAATTTGTTCATCCACCGTAATACTTATGCTATCTTGAGACAAGCCACTAGTGAAACCTATCGCCCCGGGGTCTATCTTTTATCATATAAGTTTCCAATCTACTTTTATTTGCAATCTTTAATTTCCAATCTATATCATAAAAATACAAAAATATTTATCTTATCTGTTTATCTCTATCAGATCTCACTTTTGCAAGTTACCGTGAAGGGATTGGCAACCCCTTTATCATGTTGGTTGCAAGGTTCCTGTTTGTTTGTGTAGGTACGAGCGACTTTTGAGGAGCCTCCTACTGGATTGATACCTTGGTTCTCAAAAACTGAGGGAAATACTTATGCTACTTTGCTGCATCACCCTTTCCTCTTCAAGGGAAAACCAACGCAGTGCTCAAGACGTAGCAAGAAGGATTTCTGGCGCCGTTGCCGGGGAGGTCTTCGTTGAAGTCAAGACATACCAAGTACCCATCACAAACTCATCTCCCTCGCATTACTTTATTTGCCATTTCCCTCTCGTTTTCCTCTTCCCCACTTCACCCTTGCCGTTTTATTTGCCCTCTCTTTCATGTTCGCCTCTTTTCTTTCGCTTGCCTCTTGTGTGCTTGTGTGTTGGATTGCTTGTCACGATGGCGCAAGATAATACCAAATTGTGTGACTTTTCCAGTACCAATAATAATGATTTCCTTAGCACTCCGATTGCTCCTCTTAATGATGTTGAATCTTGTGAAATCAATGTTGCTTTGTTGAATCTTGTTATGAAAGATCAATTCTCCGGCCTTCCTAGTGAAGATGACACTACTCATCTAAATAACTTTGTTGATTTGTGTGATATGCAAAAGAAGAAAGATACGGATAATGATATTGTTAAATCGAAGTTATTTCCATTTTCTCTTAGAGATCGTGCTAAAACATGGTTTTCGTATTTGCCTAAAAATAGTATTGATTCATGGAATAAGTGCAAAGATGCTTTTATCTCTAAGTATTTTCCTCCTGCTAAGATCATCTCTCTTAGAAATGATATTATGAATTTTAAACAACTTGATCATGAGCATGTTTCCCAATCTTGGGAAAGAATGAAATTAATGATTTGCAATTGCCATACACATGGTTTAAATTTATGGATGATCATACAAAAAATTTGTGCCAGATTGAATTTTGCTTCTAGAAAACTTTTAGATTCGGCCGCAGGAGGCACTTTTATGGAAATCACTTTAGGAGAAGCTACTAAACTCCTTGCTAAGAAATATTGCTTTGTAAAAGCGTGTTCTTCTAGTTTTCATGAAAATAAAGATGAAGATCTAAAAGTTATTGATGTGTCCCCTGTTAAATCTTTGTTTTGCAATATGAATCTTGATAATGATGGGACTGGATATGAGTCAACTTTAGTTAAAAGGTGTCCCAATGATTCAAATTTTTAGATCTTGATGCTAAATTTGGTAAAAGTGGGATTGGAGAGGTCAAAACTTTACATAGCAATGAACCCACAAATTTGGATTTCAAGGAATTTAATTATGATAATTCTTCTTGAATACATTGTATTTCCTTGTTGCAATCCGTTTTGAATTCTCCACATGCTTATAGTCAAAATAAATCTTTTACCAAACATATTGTTGATGCCTTGATGCAATCTTATGAGGAAAAACTTGAATTGGAAGTTTCTATACCTAGACAACTTTATGATGAGTGGGAACCTACTATAAGAATTAAAATTAAAGATCATGAATGCTATGCTTTGTGTGATTTGGGTGCTAGCGTTTCCACGATTCTGAAAACTTTATGTGATGTGCTAGGTTTCCATGATTTTGATGATTGCTCTTTAAACTTGCACCTTGCGGATTCCACCATTAAGAAACCTATGGGAAGGATCAATGATGTTCTTATTGTAGCAAATAGGAATTATGTGCCCATAGATTTTATCGTTCTTGATGTAGATTGCAATCTTTCATGTCCTATTATTCTTGGTAGACCTTTCCTTAGAACGATTGGTGCAATTATTGATATGAAGGAAGGGAGTGTTAGATTCCAATTTCCATTAAGGAAAGGCATGGAACACTTCCCTAGAAATAAAGTCAAATTACCTTATGAATCTATTATGCGAGCCACTTATGAATTGAATGCCAAAGATGGCAACACTTAGATCTATTCTCACTTTTATGCCTAGATAGGGGCGTTAAACGATAGCGCTTGTTGGGAGGCAACCCAATTTTATTTTTATTTCTTGATTTTTGCTTCTGTTTAGTAATAAATAATTCATCTAGCCTCTGTTTAGATGTGGTTTTATGTCTTAATTAGTGTTTGTGCCAAGTAGAACCTATAGGATAACCTACGGTGATAGTTAATTTGATTCTGCTAAAAAACAGAAACTTTTGCGCGCACGAGAATAGTTTTCATAAATCACAAAAACGTGTTTTTGTGTTGATTATTTTTGCAGTAGATCAATAGAGAAATTTCCCAGTACTTTCTATTTTTGTAGGATTTTTAGAGTTGCAGAAGTATTCGAAAGTTACAGATTGCTACAGACTGTTCTGTTTTTGACAGATTCTGTTTTTCGTGTGTTGTTTGCTTATTTTGATGCATCTATGGCTAGTATCGGGGGTAATGAACCATAAAGAAGTTGGAATAAAGTAGGTTTAACACCAATATAAATAAAGAATGAGTTCATTACAGTACCTTAATTATGTGGTGGTTTTTCTTTCTTGCACTAACGGAGCTTACGAGATTTCCTGTTGAGTTTTGTGTTGTGAAGTTTTCAAGTTTTGGCTAAAGATTTGATGGACTATGGAATAAGGAGTGGAAAGAGCCCATGCATGGGGATGCCCATGGAACCCCAAGATATTCAAGGACAACCAGAAGCCTAAGCTTGGGGATGCCCCGGAAGGCATCCCCTTATCGTCTTCGTCTATCGGTAACTTTACTTGGAGCTATATTTTTATTTGCCACATGATATGTGTTTTGCTTGGAGCGTCATGTATGATATGAGTCTTTGATTTTTTATTTACCACAATAATCCTTGCTGTACACACCTTTTGTGAGAGACACACATGATTTGGAATTTATTAGAATACTCTATGTGCTTCACTTATATCTTTTGAGCTAGATAATTTTGCTCTAGTGCTTCACTTATATCTTTTAGAGCATGTCGGTGGCTTTATTTTACAGAAATTGTTAATATCTCATGCTTCACTTATATTATTTTGAGAGTCTTTTAGAACAGCATGGTATTTGCTATGGTTATAAAATTGGTCCTAGAATGATGGGCATCCAAGTTGGGTATAATGAAAACTATCATATAAAGTGAATTGGATGCTATGATCAATTTGATGCTTGATAATTGTTTTGAGATATAGAGGTGGTGATATTAGAGTCATGCTAGTTGGGTAATTGTGAATTTAAAGAATACTTGTGTTAAAGTTGGCAAGTCCCGTAGCATGCACGTATGGTAAAAGTTGTGTGACAAATTTGTTGCATGGGATGCTCTTTTGATTGCCTTCCTTATGTGTGGAGGTCGGGATCGCGCGATGGTTAAATCCTACCAATCCTTACCCTAGGAGCATGCATAGTTGTACTTTGCTTCGAGGGCTAATAAAATTTTGCAATAAGTATTTGAGTTCTTTATGACTAATGTGAGTCTATGGATTATACGCACTCTTACCTTTCCATCATTGCTAGCCTCTTCGGTACCGTGCATTACCCTTTCTCACCTTGAGAGTTGGTGCAAACTTCGCCGGTGCATCCAAACCCCGTGATACGATATGCTCTATCACACATAAACCTCCTTATATCTTCCTCAAAACAGCCACCATACCTACCTATTATGGCATTTCCATAGCCATTCCGAGATATATTGCCATGCAACTTTCCACCGTTCCGTTTATCATGACACACATCATTATTGTCATATTGCCTTGCATGATCATGTAGTTGACAGCGTATTTGTGGCAAAGCCACCTTCATAGTTTTTCATACATGTCACTCTTCATTCATTGCCCATTCTGGTACACCGCCGGAGGCATTCATATAGAGTCATATCTTGTTCTAGTATCGAGTTGTAATTCATGAGTTGTAAATAAATAGAAGTGTGATGATCATCATTATTAGAGCATTGTACCCCCCCCCCCCCCAAAAAAAAGAAAGGCCAACAAAAAAAGGAAAAAAAATGAAAGGCCAAATAAAAAAGGCCCAAAAAAAGAAAATAAAAGGGGGACAATGTTACTATCTTTTTCCACACTTGTGCTTCAAAGTAGCACCATGTTCTTCATATAGAGAGTCTCATATGTTGTCACTTTCATATACTAGTGGGAATTTTTCATTATAGAACTTGGCTTGTATATTCCAACGATGGGCTTCCTCAAAATGCCCCAGGTCTTGGTGAGAAAGCAAGTTGGATGCACACCCACTTAGTTTCTTTTGTTGAGCTTTCATACATTTATAGCCCTAGTGCCTCTGTTGCATGGCAATCCCTACTCCTCATGTTGACATCAATTGATGGGCATCTCCATAGCCCGTTGATTAGCCTCGTCAATGTGAGACTTTCTCCTTTTTTGTCTTCTCCACACAACCTCCATCATCATATTCTATTCCACCCATAGTGGTATATCCATGGCTCACGCTCATGTATTGCATGAGAGTTGAAAAAAGCTGAAGCGAGTTAAAAAGTATGAACCAATTGCCTGGCTGAAACCGGGGTTGTTCTTGATGGGAGTATTTTGTGTGATAAAAATGAAACATAGCCTAACTATATGATTTTGTAGGGTTGAACCTTCTAAAGCCATGTTATTTTGAGAAGACATGATTGCCTTGTTAGTATGCTTGATGTGTTATTATTTCTTATGTCAATATGAACTTTTATTTTGAATCATTCGGATCTAAACATTCATGCCACAATAAACAAAGGTACATTGAAATTATGCTAGGTAGCATTCCCCATCAAAAATTCTGTTTTTATCATTAACCTACTCGAGGACGAGCAGGATTTAAGCTTCGGGATGCTTGATACGTCTCCAATGTATCTATAATTTTTGATTGTTCCATGCTATTATATTACCCGTTTTGGATGTTTATGGGCTTTACTTTACACTTCTATATCATTTTTGGGACTAACCTACTAACCGGAGGCCCGGCCCGAATTGCTGGTTTTTTGCCTATTTCAGTGTTTCGAAGAAAAGGAATATCAAACGGAGTCCAAACGGAATGAAACCTTCGGGAGCGATCTTTTTGGAACAAATGCAATCCAGGAAACTTGGAGTGGACGTCAAGAAGCAAACGAGGCAGCCACGAGGGTGCCCGGCACGCCCTAGGGCGGTGGGCGCGCCCCACCCTTGTGGGCCCCTCATGGCTCAACCGACCTACTTCTTACTCCTATATATATCCACGTACCCCGAGAACATCCAGGGGCACCACGAAAAACTATTTCCACCGCTGTAACCTTTCGTATCCGCGAGATCCCATCTTGGAGCCTTCATCGGCGCTCCGCCGGAGGGGGAATCAACCATGGAAGGCCTCTACATCATCTCCAAGGCCTCTTCGATGAATTGTGAGTAGTTTACCACAAACTTTCGGGTCCATAGTTATTAGCTAGATCTCTCTCTTTGAATCTCAATACAAAGTTCTCCTCGATCTTCTTGGAAATCTATTCGATGTAACTCTTTTTGCGGTGTGTTTGTCGAGATTCGATGAATTGTGGGTTTATGATCAAGTTTATCTATGAGAAATATTTGAATCTCTTCTGAATTCTTTTATGTACGATTGGTTATCTTTGCAAGTCTCTTCGAATTATCAGTTTGGTTTGGCCTACTAGATTGATCTTTCTTGCAATAGGAGAAGTGCTTAGCTTTCGGTTCAATCTTGCGGTGTCCTTTCCCAATGACAGCAGGGGCAGCAAGGCACGTATTGTATTGTTGCCATCGAGGATAAAAAGATGGGGTTCATATCATATTGCTTGAGTTTATCCCTCTACATCATGTCATCTTTCTTAATGTGTTACTCTGTTCTTATGAACTTAATACTCTAGATGCAGGAAGGAGTCGATCGATGTGTGGAGTAATAGTAGTAGATGCAGAATCATTTCGATCTACTTGTTGGGGACGTGATGCCTATATACATGATCATGCCTAGATATTCTCATGACTATGCACTTTTCTATCAACTGCTCGACAGTAATTTGTTCACCCACCGTAATACTTATGCTATCTTGAGATAAGCCACTAGTAAAACCTATGGCCCCCGTGTCTATCTTTTGTCATATAAGTTTCCAATCTACTTTTATTTGCAATCTTTACTTTCCAATCTATATCATAAAAATACCAAAAATATTTATCTTATCTTATTACCTCTATCAGATCTCACTTTTGCAAGTTACCGTGAAGGGATTGACAACCTAGTTATCACGTTGGTTGCGAGGTTCTTGTTTGTTTGTGTAGGTACTAGGGACTTTTGAGGAGCCTCCTACTGGATTGATACCTTGGTTCTCAAAAACTGAGGAAAATACTTACGCTACTTTGCTCCATCACCCTTTCCTCTTCAAGGGAAAACAAACACAGTGCTCAAGAGGTAGCAGTCAATCTGGCGGATCAAGCTCAACGTGATGCGAAAGTGGCGCAGTTAAAGTAGGATATAGTGCAAGCTAAGGAAGACCTGGCGGCGGAAGATGTCAGGATGACCGCAGAGCGGGCTGCTCTGGACGCTCAAGCTCAGTAGATTCAGTCGCAGGCTTTCCAGCTCACGATGGATCAGAACGCGTCAAATGAGGTCATGAGGAGAAGGTACCAGAAGACTCAATCCCGTCTGCCTCTGGTTTATGATACTCGAAACCTCTTTCGTACACCCGGTGCAGGGCCCAGTAACCCGCCGGAGATAAACCGGGTTGCAATGCTCGGGGCTGGGATGCCGGTTCAGCCGCATGTGGCGAAACCCCCTCGTCGGAATACTACTCCACCTCACTATGTACCAACACCACCGGGTCATTATTCTAAGGGTCTTTTACATCTGTGTCCCTAACTCGAACCCACTACTCACATTTGCCCCTAATTCAAAAGCCTACTCAAAAATGCCCCTCCACCGTTAGGTGCCCTTACAGAAATGCCCTTCCGTCCCGTTTCCGTCTGTTCAAAGGGGTTTGACCATCTACTGGGCATTTATTGGACATTTTGCCCCTGCCTCCATGTGCCACTTACATGTGGGACCCAGTCAAAACATAAATAAAATGAAAAACACTTTCTCTCACCCCCCCTCTCTCTCACACACACTTACATGTGGGCCCCCTCATTTATAGAAAAAATAAAAAGGAAACACTATCTCTCTCACCTCTCTCCCTCCCCCCTGCCGAACGACGGGCCGGCGGCCACTACCTCTCAACTCCGGCGAGAGTACTGAACAGACACCACCTCTGTTGCTAGCCTCCCCCGACACTGTAGTCCTCTATACCTCATGCTCTCTCCGCCGCCCGCCCTCGTTCCTCTCCCACCCTCTCCCGCAAGCACGCCAGCGAGTGCCCCGTCGCCGGCGTCAGTCAAGGACGTGGCCAACGACAACTTGAAGCGCCTCTACCTCACCAGGAAGCTCATATGCCATGACCTTGTCCAACCAGCTGACGATTTTGACCAGAGATATCCAGCACAGAGCGCCAAAACGCATCTTCCCCGCCTCTGAGCTCGGACCGCCGCCTTCGATTCGACTCCGTTGAAGCATGTCGGCCGATCCCGACGGCTCCTATGGCATACTTATGCACCACAGAAGACTTGGAAGTCCTCCATAGCAAGCTCCATGACCTCGGGTCGTCTTCCCCATGAGCTCCGAGCTCTTCCATGGCCGCCATCGTCGAAGTCATCGTTTCGGTCACCCCCGAGCCCCAGCGGCGTCGTCGTCGTGCTCCAAGTGTGCTCCCTATTGTCACACAAACCGTTCCCCTCTCTCTACCCCTCGCATGGTTGCTGCCCCACTTGCGTCGCCCGGAGCCCCCGTGGGAATGGCCGCCGCCGTTTGCTCCGGCGACCATATGGTCCGACGACCACATCCCTGGATGCGGTAGAGCCACGCCTATAGCCTGGTTCCCTCAGCCGTCCTCCTCGCAGCATCCCGGCATGCCTCCACCGCGGGATTTGGTCGCCGCCGGCCACCGTCGACCCAATCCACTGTTAAGAATTAATTAAGGCACTAATTAAAACAAAATATTTCTGGAAAATATTAATAAGGCAATGACATGTGGGCCCAATATCTGTTTGAAAAGTCCTTTTTTCCTTTTCTTTTTTAGACTGGCCCCACATGTAAGTGTGTGTGTGTGTGTGAGGGAGAGGGTGAGAGAAAGTGTTTTTCATTTTATTTTTTGAGAGTGGGACCCACCGGTAAGTGGTACATGGACACAGGGGCAAAAATGTCAAAGAAACGGCCAGATAGCGGTCAAAGCTCTTTGACCAGACGGTAACGGCACGGAAGGACATTTCTGTAAGGGAACCTAACGGTGGAGGGGCATTTTTGAGCAGGCTTTCGAATTAGGGGTATATCTGATTAGGTGGTTCGAGTTAGGGACAGAAATGCAAATGGCCCTTATTCTAACCCTCTAGAGAACATGATCGCTGCGGCGGCACGATTGGCGGCTCTCCCGGTGGATGGCGACTCTCCGACGGTGGTTCAAACACAGAGGGTCAGAGAGCTTCTTCAGACGGCTTTGGCGGCAGCAAAAGGCGTACTCTTATAGCCGAGACAGGATTCATTTGACCCCTCGCCCAAGCCGGAGCCCGAGTTATAGCAGGCACATGGATTCTACAGTCGTTTCAAGCAACGCTCGGTGCCGTGAATAGCCGAGCGGGCATGAACCGACGCATGATGGAGTTCCTAACCTAGTTGATCAGAACAGGATGTGTCAAGAAGCTGAGCGGGCGGCTCAGCAGGCAGCTGAGCAGGCGGCTCAGCGGGCGGCCTACCAGTCTTTTCCGGTTTATCCGACGACTTCTATTGAGGCAGGCGTGACCACTAGGACTGGAAGTGTCCCTTGTCTGGTGTCGGCTCTGCGTAATGAGCGTTTGCCCAAGGATTTCAAGGGGCCTCGAAAGGTGCCTAATTACACGGTCGACTTACACCCTGGGGCATGGATTGAAAGCTATGATATGGCCATGGAACTACTGGAAGTCGGTGATGCTGCAATGGCCAAGTACTTCACCATGATGCTCGATGGAACGGCCCGCACTTGGTTGAAGGGGCTGCCACCTAATTCCATCGGTTCATGGGCAGAGTTAAAGGCCCGGTATGTTCAGAACTTCAAAGATACATGCAAGCAGCCCATGTCAATTGTGGACTTGTCTAATTGCAAGAAAGGGGAGGGTGAGTCTACTACCCATTTGGTGCGCTGGGTCAAGGCCATAATACATTTGTCTGATAAGATGGATGTCGGCTCTGCAGTCTTAATGTTGGAGAAAAATTGCTGTTTTGGGCCTTTGAAGCAGAAGCTAGGGCGGCTTAAGCGTGATTGTAATGACATGGGCTAGCTGATGGCGGCTCTAGTCAAATTTGCCGACTCTGATAGTGCCAAGGATCCCGAGTCTGGCGAAGAGAAGGCAGGGAAGGGAAAGAAGAGCGGCAACGCCAAGGGTCCTCAGCATAACCCGGCAAATCAAAGAGGCAACAATAGACGTAAGGCTGACGGTATCTCGGAGTTTGTGGCTAACACCAATGCACAGGGAAACAATCAACGGTGTAAGGGGAGACCACCTCCTTGGTCCGGCAGTTCAGGTCCCACTCTTTAGCAGTTGCTAAATGAGCCCTGTCCAAGGCATGGGACTCAGCAGAAACTGGCCACTCACCTATGGAAGGACTGTACGATCATGAAGGCTTTCAAGAACTCTAACATGTTTGATGGCAGTCATGGACCGGGCGGCGGCTTAGGTGGCAGCAGTTTTCATGTCCCGAGCGGCGGTTCAAATTCCAACGTTCAAGGCTCTCAAGGTAATCAAGGTGGTTATAATCAACAATCTGGCCAGGGAGGTCAACAGCAACAGCAATCTGGATATCAAAGTAATCCGAAGCAGCTGAATAGTGGACAGTATCATGTGTTTACCACTAGTTTGTGCAAACGGGACCAGAAGCTTCATAAGAGGGTTGTGAACGCTGTTGATCCGGCAGTTTCTCATTATTTAAGATGGTCTGAGAAGCCTATTCTATGGAGTAGGGAAGGTCACCCTCCCCGGGTTGAAAATCCGCGTCACTTGGCCTTGGTGGTGGCACCTTAGGTTGGTGGATATAAATTCACTAAGGTGCTCATGGATGGAGGCAGTAGCATCAACATCCTCTATTATGTCCAACACTGTTTTCCATGGAGTGGTGCCTGATAAGTCGGCATACCGAGTGGGTAAGATTGAGATGGAAGTGGCTTTTGAAGATCAGCATGATTCCAGAGCCGAGAAGTTAATTTTGGAAGTGGTCAAAATCAAAAGCCTATATCACGCTCTGTTTGGACGGCCGGCTTACGCAAAATTCATGGCGCGGCCGTGTTATGTTTATCTGCAGCTCAAGATGCCGGGTCATAAGGGAACCATCACAGTGCATGGGAGTCAGAAGATAGCCCTGGAATGTGAAGAAGGCGATGCTGCTTACGCTGAATTTGTTTGTGCAACAGAGGAGTTGAAGTTCTACAAGGGCAATGTTGACTTGGCGGACATGACATCTTTGAAGAAACCAACAACAGAGCATGAGCTGGTGATGATGTTTAAATCGGCCGACGATACCAAATTAGTTGATTTTGTTCCTGGCAATTCATCTAAGCAGTTTAGTATCAGTACTAACCTAGATCCCAAATAGGAAAGCGCGCTCATCAAGTTCATCCATGAGAACCGGGACATCTTTGCATGGAAACCTTCTGACATGCCGGGTGTACCGAGAGAACTTGCTGAGCACACTCTCAAAATTGATCCAAAATTTAAGTCGGTCAAGCAGTTTCTTCGGCGTTTCAAGAGGAGAGGCGTAAGCCCGTTGGTGAGGAAGTGGCCCGGCTCTTAGTGGCCGGGTTCATTATTGAAGTTTTTCGTCATGAGTGGTTGGCTAACCCGGTGCTACTGCTTAAGAAGAACGGCACCTGGCGCATGTGTGTCTATTACACGGACTTAAACAAGGCTTGTCCGGCTGATCCTTTTCCACTCCCTCGTATTGATCAAATCATTGATGCTACGACGGGTTGCGAGCGTTTGAGATTTTTGGATGCTTACTCTGGTTATCATCATATCAAGATGGCAGTTAAGGACCAGGAGAAGACAGCTTTTATTACTCCATTTGGAGCCTTCTGCTATGTGTCTATGCCTTTGGGGCTCAAGAGTGCCCAGGCGACTTATCAGCGATGTGTGCAGAACTGTCTTCACAATCAGATTGGGCGCAATGTTCATGCTTATGTGGACGACATTGTGGTGAAGTCCAGAGAGAAGGAGACCCTGATAGATGATTTGAAGGAAACCTTTGATAATCTCCGGGTCTACAAGATGATGCTTAACCCGCCCAAGTGCATTTTTGGTGTGCCAGCAGGCAAACTTTTGGGTTTTCTGGTTTCTAACAGAGGCATTGAGGCTAACACGGAGAAGATCAAGGCCATCACCTCCTTAGCTAAGCCGGCTTGTGTCAATGATGTTCAACGCTTGGCGGGTCGTATTACAGCTTTAAGCCGTTTCATAAGACGGTTAGGTGAGAAGGCCATACTGTTGTATCAGATGATGAAGAAGACAGACGAATTTGTCTGGAGTGATGCTGCTAACGCTGCCTTTTAAGATTTGAAGAGACAACTAGCTGAGGCGCCATTCATTGCTGCTCCCATTGATAAGGAGCCATCATTGTTATATGTGGCTGTTAACACACATGCTGTCAGTGTGGCCATTGTGGTGGAGCGCAAGGAGGCTGGCAAGGAACATCCGGTTCAACGGCCGGTTTATTACATCAGTGAGGTGCTTATTGAGTCCAAGCAAAGGTGTCCATATTGGAAGAAGCTCATTTATGGGGTGTTCATGGCAAGCCGGATGCTTAAGCAATATTTCCTGGGTCATCCCATCACTGTGGCCAATTCTACTCCTTTAGGAGATATCATTCAAAACAGAGAAGCCACATGACGAGTCGCCAAGTGGGCCATTGAACTTGGGCCTCATGGTTTAAAGTATGTGCCACGCACTGCCATCAAGTCTCAAGCACTGGTAGACTTCATCAATGATTGGACAGAGCTGTAGATGCCTTACGAGAAGCCGGACAACACATATTGGACTATTCACTTTGATGGGTCCATGCAGTTGGAGGGCTCGGGGGTTGGAGTTGTTTTAGCTAACCCTCGAGGTGACAAATTTTGTTATGTGCTAAGGTTGATGTTTCCCTATACTAATAATGCAGCTGAGTATGAGGCCTTGCTCCTTGGTCTTCGGATGGCTAAGGAGATGACCTTAAGCCGGGTAAGGTGCTTTGGCGACTCGGATTTGGTGGCTCAGCAAGTATCACGCAAGTGGGATTCCAAGGATCCTCTCATGGAGGCTTATCGCCATGAAGTTGATGCCATTGCTGGACACTTCAAGGGTTACCAAGTGGAGCACATTGATTGTAGAAAGAATGAGGTGGCCGATGCTTTAAGCCGGCTGGGGTCTCAGCGTAAGCCGGTGCCACCTAACACTTTCTTGGATATTCTGCATAACCCTTCTGCCAAGTTGCCTACAGAGGAAGACTTGGCTGCTCTTGATCCGGAAGCACAATTGGTGGCGGCTCTTCACGTCATCTCAGATTGGACAATTCCATATTTGGCTTAAATGACCCAGGGCGAGTTGCCTGAGGATGCATCCTTGACCAGGCAGATAACCCAGCGGTCTAAGTCAATGACAATTGCCAATGGCGAGTTGCATCATCACAGTGTCACTGGGGCGTTTCAGCATTGTGTCTCTCCTAAGGAAGGTCAAGAAATTTTTCGTGAGATTCATGAAGGAGATTATGGCCATCATGCCGGTTCAAAGTCCCTTGTGGCCAAGGCTTTTTGTCATGGATTTTATTGGCTAATGGCTCACGCTGATGCGCAGGATCTGGTCAGTAAATGTGACGGTTGTCAGAAATTCTCAAGACGAGCTCATGTGCCGGCTCAAGAATTGAGGATGATTCCAATTACTTGTCCGTTTGCGGTCTGGGGACTCGACATGGTTGGGCCTTCAAAAGGTCCAAATATAAAAAGACCCACCTCTTGGTGGCGGTTGACAAATTCACAAAGTGGGTTGAGGCAAAGCCAGTTAGTAAGTGTGACGTAGCCATGGCGGCTCAATTCAGGAAAAAGGTGATCATTCGTTTTGCCTTTCCACACAGCATTATAACTGACAATGGTACTAATCTGTCCAAGGGTGCCATGGAGGCACTACTAGGGAAAAGCCTATACACAGAATCTTAGCAGCAGCGCGGTTCAAAATGGGGCGCTGCTGCTAATTAGTTGTAGTGCGTGTTACGTAAACTCGCTGCTGATAAGGATTTAGCGAAGAGCGCCGCCGTAAACGCATCGCTACAAATGTCGACCGCGGTGTTCACCTAACTCTAAGTAGCGAAGAGCACGGTCGCAAGAACAGCGCCATCGCTAAGTATGTAGTAGTAGCGCTTTTTCGAGATCGCTGCTGGTAAGTTTCAAATTGCCACAATTTTTGTCCCATTAGCAGATGGCCAGATAAAAGCGCCGCTGCTAATGCTTAGCAGCAGCTGCTTTTCCTCCAGCGCCATCGCTAACCCGCACCAACCCAACACCTTTCCCCACCCGCCCCACCCCCCCCTCCTCTTTTCCCTTCCCCCTACCTCCCCCTCTCCTCTCTTCCCTCCACCACGTGCTCCCACTCTCACTCTTCTTCTTCTCAATACTTCTCCCCCATTACTCTCTCTCTTCTCTATCCACCTTCTCTCTCTTCATTACTCCTACATAACTACACCACCTCCATTAATGCATCTCCTTTCTCTTTTTCCTTCCCCCTCCACTAGTTGAAGTTGTCTCCTCCCAAATTAGGTAGCTAGGTAGATGTAGGATTTAGTTAAGTGACCTATTTGCCCCCTAACTAGATCTATTTTTGTTAAGAAGAGCTTTGTGCACTTTTGATCTCCCTACAACATCATCTCCACCGTGTGCTCGATCTCGATCGAGATAGAGGTGATGAAAATTTCATGCTTTTGCAAAATGGAAATGTGTTTATGTGTGTGTGTGATATGTTTGTGGAAATTGTGTGTGTGGCATGAGTTGACGCCGCCAAATTGTGCTTTTGAGTTGCCTATGTTTTGCCGAAATGTCGATTTATTTCCGTTTCGGCGAATTCCGGGCAAACTCTAGATCCATATATGTCCTATTTTTAGGGAAGGTCATGCCAAATTTTTTTATGACTTTGATGCATGCATGCATTTTTACAATCAATTTTTTTATTATTACCGTGCAGAGTTGACGATGGTCAGTGGAACGATGGTGGACAGGTGGTTGCGGTCGGCGGTGCAAGACATGAAAGAAAATAACCGGACAGAGGTTTTATGTCCGTGTCGAAAATGCAAAGGAATAGTTTGGCTCGACCCCCATGACGATGGTCGTGTCGAAGCGCACCTGCTCATGACTGGTTTCATGGATGGCTATACTCGGTGGATAATTGAAGATGAGGATGGCGATGTTGAGGATGCCGACGGGGCAGGCAATGATGACACGGGGCAAGACGAAGAGATGATCGATAATGGCGGCGGGCAAGAGGCCGGACATGGCGGCGGAGAAGGGGCCGGACATGGCGGAGGAGAAGGGGCCGGACATGGCGGCGGAGAGAACGACATGGACTCCACGCAGCAGAGTTCGTCGGTACTAAGTTCAATACAGTGGGACCCTCATGTTCAAGCATTGCTTCGCAAGGAGACGAGTACTGAGAGAGCTGCTTCTAGAGAGGAGGCTAAGCTGGAGCAACTGGTGGTAGACTCGAACACTCCATTGTATGATGGTTGCAATCCTGAGGTGACCCGTTGAGTTTCACGCCAACTCCTCAAGACGAAGGCTAAAACAAATGGACCGACACTAGCCTCGATGAGCATCTCAAGTACCTAAAGGATGTTCTTCCAGCGGGTAATCTATGTCCTACTAGTGTTGATGAGGCCAAGAAGATCGTGTGCCCTCTTGATCTGCCACACGTTAGATACCATGCATGCATCAACGATTGCATAATTTATCGGAAGGAGCACGCGAAAAACAAGTTGTCCGTGTGCAATGCTTCTCGATACAAGAAGGCCGGGAAGAAATGTCCCCGTAAAGTTGTATGGTACTTACCGATCACTCCCCGCCTCCAGAGGTATTTTGTAGATCCCAAGGAAGCAAAGCTAATGCGCCGCACGCGGAGAGGAAGAAGCCCGACGATGGAGATGATCCGAAGTTGAGACACGTGAAGGATGGAAGCCAAGGAGAGCGTTGAACAGCTTCTATCGGTATTTTGAATGTGATGCAAGGAACATCGTGTTTCGGGCGCGTGTACCGATGGCATGAACTGCTTGGCAACCGAACACCAACCATAGTACATGGCCCGTGTTTGTATGGATGTACAACCTCCCCCCTGGTTGTGCATGAAATCGAAGTACATTCACATGAGCATGCTTATTCAAGGGCCAAAACAACCAGGAAATAATATTAATTTGTATTTGGGGCTACTTCAAGAGGAGTTAGACACGTTATGGAAAACACCGGCCAAGACATGGGACGCCAGCCAAGGTGAGTATTTCAACATGAGAGCCGCGCTGATCACGACAGTGCAGGACAATCTCGGTTACGGATATGTGGCAGGCCAGGTGTGCCATGGATATTGCGGATGCACGCGTTGCATGGATGATGCAACGTCTCAGAGCTAACATCAAGGAAAGATGGCGGTCTGGGAAAATCGATACATGGGGCATCAAGATGGCTTGAACAGACGACCCGTGGAGAAACCGTGGAGATCTATTCAATGGTCACGCTGAGCATCGAGGACCTCCACGTAAGCGGAGCGGTGCCAAAATCGATGAGCTGTTGAAAAACTGGAAGGAGTGCCCCGCGCCGGGAAAGATGATGAGAAAGGCGCCAGAGCCGCTGCTGAAGGTATGGAAGACGAGGTCTGTGTTCTGGGACTTGGAGTACTGGCACAAACTCGATACACCTCATTGCCTTGATCAAATGCATATCTGTAAGAATGTCCTTGAGAGATTGCTCGCAACACTGATGAACATGCCGGATAAGACCAAGGATGGGCCGAAGGCAAGAAAAGACTTGCAAGATTTGAAAATCAGGGAAGATCTGCACATGCCGCCCCGTAAAATGTCAGACGAGACAGAGACGGAGATAGAGGCACGGGAGAAGAAGGGCAAGAAATTAAAGAAAGAGGATTATTGCCCCCCCTCTTGCTTCACCTCAAGTCAAGCTGAGATCAATCAATTCTTTAAGTGCCTTACCGGAGTGAAAGTTAGTTCCGGTTACTGTGGCAAGATAAGCAGATATCTAGACACGGACAAGAAAAGGTTCAGCAGGATGAAGTCTCATGACTGTCATGTGATGATGACGCAGATACTACCTGTTGCTCTTAGAGGGATAATGGACAAGCACGTCCGTGACACGCTTATTGGTCTCTGTAACTTTTTCGACATCATCTCTCGAAAGTCAATCAGTGTGAAGCAGCTCCAAAGGCTACAGTGAAGAGATCACAGATATCGAATGAGCTTGAGATGTACTTCCCGCCGCGCTTCTTCGACGTGATGGTGCATCTGTGTCCATATTATGGATGACATAATAGACTGGGCCGCCATTCCCGCACAACATGATGCCGTTTGAGAGGATGAATGGGATCATCAAAGGATTCGTTCATAACATGTCCCGTCCGGATGGAAGCATCGCCCAGGGCTATTTGGCACAAGAGTGCATCTCTTTCGTGAGAATTTTCTATATGGCGCAGACCAGCCGCCGGTGTTAGTGTTGGTTTGCCCATTAACAAGCACGATGGGAGGCTCAAGGAGATGGTCATCGCAACGGTCGCAGGAACTGCACGTGGCATACTCAGATCGAAGCAGCGATTTTGACAGAGCAAACTTGGTAGTGCTACAACACCTAGACGAGGTAGATCCTTTCGTGGCAATCGCACAAAGAAATTATCGCAAAGAAGTATCGTGACCGGGGGTATGCGGGGACGGACGCCGGTTACTAGAGAGCACAACTCCACTTTCCGCATTAGTTCAAAGAGCATATTATTGCTAATCCCGGAGGAGGGCTCTAAGGACGGATTGCTCATATACGCCTTTAGCACATGGCCCTCGCCCAACCTCAGAACCTATCGTGCATATGATATCAACGGATACACGTTCTACACGGAGGCAAAAGATATGGACAGTGATGATCGTAACTCGGGGTGACGATGGAATGCATGACCGCAGTGACAACGCACAACCGAACGATTTTATGGAAGGGTCGAGGAGATCTGGGAGCTTGACTACTCGATCGCACAACACGATGATGTTCCGTGTCAGATGGGCTAAGAATGTCGAAAGAGAAAGTCGGATGTTCACTACCATGACTATACCCGACGCCAAGAGCGCTACCGTGAACTCTATCTCAAAAAACGAGCCATGGGTACACGCTAAGCACGTGACACAATGCTTCTTCATAATCGACCAGCATAATCCGAGCCGTGTTGTCCCGAGGAGAGGCAAAAGGAACATCATTGAATGGATGGAGTCGCCAACGAGGAAGACTATGATCAGTACGGCAACCCAATGAGGGAAGATGACGATGATGATGAAGTATACGTCAAAAGAAGAATAAATACTACATTACCTAAGAAAAATCGTACTCCATGGAAAAGGCAAAGTCACAATGAGGGGCTCAATTATTCTTCAACGAACAAGAAGGGAAAGAAGCTGACTCAAAACGAAAACGTCAAAGACCGAGGAAACGTATGTTATGGGTCCAATGATGTGTAATATATATATGTTCCTATTTTGTATACACACTTAGCCATTATTATGCATGGGTCCAATGATGTGTAATATATATGTTCCTATTTTGCATACACATTTAACCGTCAAATGATGCAATATATATCGCCTTCCTTCGTTCACTGCCCTCGGGAAATAAAAGTGGGATAAAATAAAGTAAAAGAAAAAGGAAAACTGGCAGTAGCGACGGCAGTAGCAGCGCGTTTCTACAAAACCGCTGCAGCTAAAGATCTTAGTAGTAGCGAGTTTCTCATAAACCGCTGCAGCTACAGATCATAGTAGTAGCGCGTTTCTCCAAAACCGCTGCAGCTACAGAATTTAGTAGCAGCGCGTTTTGACATAACGCGCTACTGCTATGTTCACTTAACCCAAAATTCTCACTCGCCCTGCTTCATCCCGCCATTTCCCCCCAAATCCCCACTCTCTCTCCCCCGTCGCTCCGTCGCGCCCGACCCGGCCCCGGCGCTCGCCCGATTCGCGTGGCCTTGCGCTTAGCCTCAAGGCTTCGCCCGTCGACCCTCGACCCGACTCCGCGCCGGCGGCTAGCCCGACCATGCCGCTTCGCCCCGACCCATCGCTCGCCCCGACTCGGCGCTGCGCGCCCCGACCTCGCGCGCTCGCCCCCGACCCGTCGGCCCTCGCCTCCCTCCTCTCCCCTGCCGGCTATCGTTGGGCATGCCTCCTCGCCCCTACACTCTCTGTAAACCCCCCCTATCTGCTAGGGTTCTTCATGTTAATTAATTAGGTTATCTATTTAGTTATGAATTTAGCTAGGTTTCAAAATTAGCTGAATTTATATGGAAATTTGAACTGGACATGTGATATGTGCATATGTCATGTTTTGGACATGTCATGTTTGGAAAATGATCCGAGTGGCCTATGTTATGCCGGAATGTTGATTCATTTCCGTTTCGGTGAATTTCAGGCGCTCGATATGTCCATTTTTTAGCATAGGTCATTCCAAAATTTCCCGTGAATAAAGGCATGATTTGTGCTACATAGTTGGCATATCGAGTGCTGGCACATAGATTTCTTTTTATGTCATTTCTCATTTATTCATACTTTTAGAAATAAATGAGGCCACTTAATCATAGGAAACATGTCGAATAACGAAGAAACTGGGCCTTTCACCAAGATGCATTTAGATGGATTATGAGGGTGAACAAGAGTACCTCAACTATTTGATTGCTAAGCAAGGTTTGCAGGTCGGCCTCGATGATGGTATCGACGCCGACATCGACACCGACGGCGCCAAGATCGATGGCGCCGGCACCGATGGTGGCGCCGAGACTGGGGAAGGTACCGGGGAAGGTACCGCCCGATGCCGATACCGAAAAGAGGAAGCATAAGAAGCAGAGGATACGAAAACCTAACAAACTAGGGATTGGACGACTTCAGATCACAAAGATGGCACCGCAAGTTAGAGCCGTTAGAGCGGAAGAACCTCGCAAGTGCTATGGGAACCAAGTAGGATGCATCCCACGGAATGCGCGAGCATCAACGACGATGACTTAAGGAGTAAAGAACATTTGACGCATTGCTCCTAACGGTTGCACAAGAGATTCAAGTTCCCCGACCGATGATAACATAGAACAACCATGGATGATCCAAGATGAAAAAGATTAACAATCACGCCATGGGCATGTTCAGCAATGATTTGGCCTCCGGAAAGGGAGGGTGAAACGAGCTATTGAGGCTGATGAACCCCGCCCAAGATTCTCGAGGAAAATCCGACACTTACGTAAGAGGAGTTCGGAAAGTTCAAGGACACTTGCGCTACCGAGGCAGCCAAGGCTAAGGCTGCGAAATTCAAAAGCCTTCAGCAAAGGAACACGGGAAGCATCGCCGGAAGCCGTGGCTACCTCGGTAAAAGGCCCATATGGGATAAGGAGGACGCGAACGTGAAGCCGCTGGTCTCCTGACACCTTCGCTGAAGTTCACCAACCCCTTGGAGCATGACTTCATCAGGCCCCTACAAGTGGGACAAGGAGAAAAAGGTTTTTACACGGACAAGATCACGAGGAAATTGATTAGACTCATCGAGAAGCAACACCGCTTGCAGCCAAAAGCCCCATCTCGATGAGGCCCAAGTGGGACACCCTCTCAACCGGCCTTGAACGAACTTAAGGGACTCCTGCTGGACCAGCGGCCGCAATATGGTCGTGTGCACGGCGCCGAGACGGCGCCACGTGGAAGGTGTTTACAACGACGGTCCGGAGGCCAAGAAGCGTAAAAAGAAGTTTAGTCAGCGGACATCGATGCAAAGGTGAAGCTTGCAATCGAGAAAAAGCAGCCGAGGATGCGAAAAAAGCAGCCGAGGACAAATATGAGTTGCTACAAGAGAAAATCAATGCAGCAGAATCGCTCGCAGAAATGATTTTGCTACTAACTTGGTTCCGATTATCATCAATCGGGCGAAGGAAAATCAGCACAAGACGGTACATGATTTCCGATGCCCAGTTTTGTCGCGAGCAACTCCATGAACAACAACACCATCGCACCATCACTTGCTCAAGCAACCGGCCTCCTCTCGCAGCCGCCTCCGCCATAGCAGCCCGCCCTCGGCCTCAAAGCGCTAGGTGGGCCTTCGTCTTTGGCTGAGCTCAACGCCGCCACGGTAATTACATGTCGCACCAACATATATATATATATATATATATATATATATATATATATATATATGTATATATATATAGATAATATTCCATTTTGTTGTCTTTCGGTAGTTTTACACCACGTACATATGTGTTTGCAAAGTAAAGAAACCCCATGCACCATACTCTACTTGATCAAAGGCCGAAGGTGGACGGGAAAGGGGATGATAATGGACCCCTCTCAACGCACATTCCACAACCAGCCGATCTCTCACTGGGCACTTCAGGTTAGCTTGACCGGTGTGAAATCGGGCACGAGGATTTGCCTCCTCGAAGACAAAGCATGTGGGAGCGGACAACGAGACCCCGCCACGGATTGACGCTGCAAGGGTTGGGTGCTGCTATGGTCAAGAATCTTATTCGCCTGCGAGCCGCCAAGAGCACACCAATAACTACCACACGCCAACAAGCATGTGCGGAGACCACCACCCCACCCACGCAATTACCAGCTCCCGTAGTAGTGCCGGGTGAGAGCGCGCATTTACATGATGAAGGGGTGCAATAGTATTGGCTGATGTAGTTTCTCAGAGAACAGAGAATGGATGATGAGACGGAGGTCGACCCTATGGATTACCTCAATAAAAACGCGTATGACTGTGACATCGATATGATGAGTCAACCATATGATTTAATCGGGCTATTAGCTTGCTAATGAGGATATGGATGATATGCGGGCAGGGCCATACCATGGATTGCAAAAGTCTCTTCATGAAATCCTCACAGACACGCTCAAGATGCCGCCTCAACACAAGCTCAACTAGCCGGGCGCAAGGGTCGATAAAGATTTAGCCCGGGAACACTTGGGCAGGGGTTAAGGAAGGGTCGGAAGGTGTGCCCAAGAAAAAGGAGAGGAAGAGATCGGGAAGGTAATCGCCTCCAAACAAGCCAGAGAACACAACAGCCGACGATGCATTCTCAAGAGCGTGTACCCGTGAAAGGTGCGGTCATGTTCCATCTCACGGCGAGCCAATGCTACCGCGAAACCGCTGGAGGCACTATCGGGATCTCGGAGACCGCACGACCATGTCGCCGACCGAGAAAAGCCTACTAGCCTCAAAGGATCCGGGATATCCGACATACACGGCTTGTGTGCTCGAGGGAAGTGCTACGTCGACACACGGCCCATGGAGGTGTTCTTCCTGCGGTTTGACCATATCTTTGAGATGTTTCTAACAAGGCGGCTTGATTTTACTATCATCCGCTTTTTGCGCTACATATGAGCTCCGTCATGAAGAGTGAAGAAGTCTCGCAAATCTGTGTGGCGGATCCGTACTACATGCACGAAGTCTTTCTTGAGTCTCGGTGACTTTGAGCGTGAAACTGCTAGGGAGTACCTCCAAAACTTCATGGTACAGAATAAGGACCGGAAATTGTCCTCGTGCCTTATCATCCAAAGTAAGTCAGTTCGGACAACCCTTTCGTACATTTCAATCATTCCTTCTCTCTCATATGGGGAATAATTTGAGGTGTCTTTTTCCCGCAGCAACAGCGCGTCTGTCCTTATCGATCTTTACCCGCAAGTCTCCCACGCCGTATTTTGACCCTTCCAGAGACTACGAGAAAAGGACTACACCCACATAATGAATATTCTAGATGATGCTCTCCAAGGCTTCAGCTTTAGAGGTGGCCACGCATATCAAGAAACAAAGGAACAAGAAGATGGGTTTCGCGATAAAACTAACTTCTCTCTGCATCCATGTCCCAAAACCAAGCAAGAAGGATGGATTCTACATCGTCCATCTCATGATTCAGTTCAACACGGATCACCAAAGCTTCGATTAACAAGAGAAATGATGATCATATCCACAAGTGGCTAGAATCTAATGGAGAAGCGAATTATAAACTTAGAGATGACTTCTTTCGCATCCAAAGCGACATTGCGGCGATCATCATGAAAGAAGTAAATCGATGAGAAGGGATGTTCCACCACAGCCCTATATCGCGAATCGACGTCCGAACTCGCATAGGCATGCAACGTCTAGACCTCACGCCATTCAAGAAGCTAGGGTTCGTCCTCGATGATATGGAAGGATGGAAGTTCTAGTGATTTATGATGCCGATGATGATGATATGTGTCGGTTGAACTTGTATACTTTTTGTAGCGATGAAACTTTGAGATGTCCATGGTCCCTGCCGAACTTGCGTAACGCTACTTTGTTAGTTTGCGTACGATGACCTGCGTACCTCTAGTTAATTAATTTGCATATCTTGTATATGTTGCATCTAGTTGCTAACCTTTCTTTTTGGTGTTGCTCTAGTGTATTTTGTTGCATATATATGATTGTACATCCTCTTCATGAACATGCATCTCTAACAGTACCTAGTTTCTTGATGGCGAGATGGAAATGCTATGTCGTGTACAAAGGGAAGGTTCGGGGTGTACAACGAGTGGCATGAGTGTCGGCGCAATTGAATGGGTTCACGGGCGCCAGCCATAAAGGCTTCAAAAGCAGACAAGAAGGAGAAGCTAGTTACTTGAGGTTCACGCTAGCGAGAGAGGACTCAGAATCGCCACCTCAAGCATTGATAGTTCCGCTCTCACTCATAGTGATAGCACTTCTTGCGATACCTTTGTTTAGATGGATGACGTTGTTGTAGTTGCAAGTATTCGAGACTTGCATGTATTGCTATTTTCGAGATGATGACAAGATATCACTTTGTGTTGATGATGATTATGAGGAGACTATTTGTATGTACATGCTATGATTACATTTGTGGTCTCGCAGCATTTGTATGTGTATCATGATGACATTTCTATGTGCTAAAGATTCTTCTACAAAGCCGGTTCAAATACAAAACAAATATGCCAAAAACTACTTAAATTAGCGAGAGCGAGTGTATAAATGTTAGCAGCAGCGCCTCAATAGCGATGAGCGTCCAGCCAAAGAGCGCTTAGCGCTACTAGCGGTAGCGAAGCTTCACCTAACCGCGCTGCTGCTACACTTGTGTAGCAAGAGCGCTGGTGCGCACGCGCCATCGCTATGAGTTAGTCAGAAGCGTCAGATTAGTAGCGCGGCACCCGCCATCGATACATCTAAAACCCGCGCTGCTGCTAGGCTTTTCCCTAGTAGTGAGAGTTCTGTCAACGTGAACATATCCGGCTTGATGTTTCATCAGTAGCTCACCCCCAATCCAATGGTCAAGCTAAAAGAGCCAATCAGGAAATCTGGAAAGGCATCAAGCGCCAACTTTTGGTTCCTTTGCAACGGACGCCGGGTTGTTGGGTGGAGTAGTTACCCTCTGTGATATGGAGCATCAATACAACCCCTAACAGGTCTATGGCTTATACACCTTACTTCATAGTTTACGGAGCCGAGGCGGTTCTCCCTAGTGACATCCGTCATGACTAGCCCCGCATGGTGGCTTACATTGAGGCTGATAATGAACAAGCGCGTTAGGATGCACTTGATCTGTTAGATGAAAAGCGTGACTTAGCAGCAGCCCACTTGGCGATTTACTAGCAAGACCTGCGCCGTTATCACAACCGCTGGGTTAAGTCCATAACCTTTCAAGAAGGTGATTTGGTGCTCCGGCTCATCCAGGATCAAATTAATGCACACAAGTTATCCCCACCTTGGGAAGGGCCCTTTGTGGTCAGCAATAACTGGAACAATGGATCATACTACCTTATCAATGTTCGGGATCACAAAGACTCACGTAAGTCAGAGGAAGAGACCCGCCGGCCGTGGAATATCGCTCATCTTCGGCCTTACTACAGTTGAGCCACCGGCTCTCATGATGTACATATTTTGATGATGTATATACTATGATAAGTAATAAAGCAGGACCACTATCCTTTTGATCCTCAATGATCATATGTCTTGATCATCATAATTTCAAACGACCAATTGGGGGTTGATCATATTCGAATCTAGCTTAACCTTCTTGGTCCGGTCATGATCATATTCGAATCTAGCCGTTAAACCTCATGATCACTAGGGGGCTTCCTGTTCAAACATAGGTCGTATTCGAACCAAAGAGAACATAGCTATCGGTACCCTCTTGATCGGCACAATGCCAAACTCACTAGGGGGCTTCTTGATCGTATTCGAATCATAGTTTAGCCCCTTTTGGGTTCAAGTTTGATCATATTCGAATCAGAGTCGTTAAAAAACTCTCAAGGTCATTTGGGGGCTTCCTGCTCAAACATACGTCGTATTCAAACCAAAGAGAACATACCTGTCGGTACCCTCTTGATCGGCGCAACGCCAAAGCCACTGGGGGCTACATGATCATATTTGAATCCTAGCTTAACCCCTTTGGTCCGATTTACTAATCGTATTCGAATCAGAAACCTTGATTTTTCTTTCTATTTGTCTTAAGTTTTTTGAAAACAATCTTTGATTTTGTCTTGAGACTTTTTTGTTCAGATCTAATTATAAGTATGGTTTAAATTTAACATGGCTTGGTTTTGGACGATAAGTCGCCAACATATGACAATCATCATACATTTGGAAGTGTTGGTTTCTAAGGATTGGGTTATCACCCTTACTGTTCAGGTCACATAAAGCGGGCAGTGCAAATTCAAAGTCATAGGTATGATATTATAGTTATATCTCAAGGCTATAATTCATAACAGGCTTATCTGTGTCTCTTTTTTCATATTAATGGTTGTATGTAAGATATTATGACCCGCCTGGTAGTAAGCCGCCAAGGGTTCTTGTGATCTATTTCTGTGTGTAGGAAAGTTCAAAGAATTTCTTATGCATAAGGACAACAGATGATAAGTATAAAAGGGGCAAATATAAGATGACGGCTTAACAGTGTTGAGTACCAAAACATGCATGATGGCACGACAAAGCAAAGTCATTTCTACCCTATTACATGACTCCCCGAGTCCAAATGATTAAGTTGTTTTTTAGCAGGTTTTAAATATGAGCCGCATGGCGGATCAACTCTCTTGTTAACCTGAAGCTTTTGGATCAATCCTTTCCGCTCCTTCGTCCCGTTCCCTGTCCTAGAAGGTTGATGATGACCAGTCAATGCCATTCAAAGCTTCAAATTTAGCTTCATCATCAATTAGTTCGGCTGGGTCAACTTCAGGGGCGAAGATATGCTTACGGATTGGTGGGATCAGGCGGGTCACTTTATAATGCGGCATTGGCGTCATCTGATTCTCCGCGTCATGACCCGGCTGGTACCTGGTGAGATCCACCTCATCAGCAATCAGGGTGGCCACGGGGCGTATTTCCTTCACACAAGTGGCAAAGTCCTCCTATTCAAATGAAGTGCCATCCTCTTTCAGGCTTGGATACCCAATGGCGATGTCGGCCGGGTCTAATTCCGGTAGCCAAGCTTTGGCCCGGCTTAAGGCCGCCACGGCTCTCTCGCTAACAACCGCCTTAATTCATTGAATTGCTGGGGCAGCACAAAAAGCTTCTTTAGCACATCCACCAGGAGTGTGGGGACTTCATTTGACAAGGCAACTGTGGCTAAGGCACGCTGAGATCCAGTGTAAAGTTGTTCCACGAGCGTGTATACCGCCTTCAGTTTCACAAGCATGTCCTGATTGAGATTTGTGCTCCTGGGGCCTGTTAGCAATGTCAGGTGAGTTACTGAAAATTCATATGATCACTAGAAATATTCAAATATTTTACACTTGCAGGGCGACTTACCAAAGATTGCTTAGACCATCTGAGATACATGGCGTTTTAAGCGGGATAATTCGGCGGTCACCTCTTCAAGAGCCGCCTGTGCTTTCTCATCTCGATTGGTCAAGGCGATCTTTTCTTCAGCCCAGGCCTTTTTCTCCACTTCAAAGTCTTTTTTCAGTTTCTCTTGTTTAGACACACTGAATTCGAATTTGGAGTTGGCTCTTTGGGTTTCAATCTCCTGTGCTTCCAGGTGGTTCTTCAATTTAGAAAGTTCTGATTGAAGTTTAGTACTGGTGGCCTATACAAGTACCGGGTCAAAATCATGAATATCATCATACGATATTAAGTCCCAAGCCTTTTGCAAGCAACAACACTTGGCACCTGGGGGCTAATGTCTACCGAAGGATTCTATCTAAGTGGAGGTTCATGAGATTAAGTCCCAAGCACTTTGCAAGCAACAATACTTGGCACTTGGGGGGCTAATGCATATTGCTGTTAAATCTGCACAAGTACTATATTCTACACAAGCATGTGAAGGACCGGCTCATTCATTTTGATTAAACCGGCCCTTGGGGACTATGGATTAAGCCGGATTTTTACAGGTTTCACCAAAGGATGTTACTAATGCTTATACGTTTGTTCTAAGTCTAAAACATATTCATCATAAGCAATAGACTTGGGGGCTGGCATAGTAAGGATAATTCAGTAAAGAGAAGAGTTTACACCTCAAATTTCTAGTGCATTTGCTTCACCATATCAACTTCGACGTCACGGCTGTTGTGCACTTGGCTAAGATAGCCAGAAAAAACTTCCCGAATGCTCATGTGAGAATAATCGGCAATGTCAAATCTGACCTTACGGTGTTCCAGGTGCTCCTCCTTGGTAGAACACTTGGCTAGCACAGTAGGTCTTCCCAGCTCAGTGTAGCCGGTCTTGGTAATTTCAACATCAGCATCTCGTGGGTCATCTATCTTGACCGGGCTAGAAACTTCAGGGTTTTCAGAGCCGTCGGCGGCTTGATCAGCAGGTGGGTCAGTATTTGACGTTGGCGTATCATGCGCCAGTTCAAGAGGCGGCTCAGGAATCAAGGCCTCAGGCGCGGCTGTCTAGAGTTCCGGCTCTTTGAAGATTGGCTCTTCGGCCGGCTTGTTCTTCTTCGCCTTCTTGCTAGGCTTTGGTTTTCCGCTGCATAAGTAAATCATCATTACCCTGGAGCGGTCTTAAAAGCCGGCATGTTGGACTGGATTGAGTTGCCGGAGGAAGGTGAAGTTTCCTGATAATTTGAATCAGAAGAATTGAGTGGTTGACGAGTGGGACCCACCAAAGGGTAAAAAGGATTTAAATCGGAGGTGACCTCATTCCGACGCTTCCTTGGGGTGTTAGGCAAACTGGAGGAGAGTTCTGCATCCTTGCTGGTCTGGGTCTGCCTCCGGCTCTCATGGTTCTGTCACTTCAAAAGAAATTGAGGATCCTGATAAGCTAAGGGATGTGAAAATCTTACTTTCCGGGTTACTCTTCGGATTTTCTGTCTTGGCAAGGGCTCGGAGTCGGAGGAAATAATAGTTACCTCTTCATCCAGTCAGCGACTCGTTCCTGTGTCACCCTGATGATAATCAGTGTCAATAAGGTGGTTAAAAAAGGAGCCAAGAGAGTCAAGAGCTACCTCCGACTCAGAGGAATCTTCTAATCGAAGCAAGTCAGAGGCGTTGTCCTTCTTTCCCTTCTTCTTGGCGGCGGCTTTCCTGGCGGCTCACTTGGCCTTCCTGGCTTTCTTCGCAGCCTCATGATCATACTTTGTCTTCCAAAATTTATCGCCAGCCTGTGAAAAGCAGCAAAGGTTTGAGTACAGACAAAACATCAAGGATGAAGGTAATTTACTTAGTTTGGCGTTAGTTTGGCGGCTTACCGCTGGAGCCGGTTTAGCTTTGCAGAAGGGGCTTAAGCCCACCTTGCCACAATCTGCTAGGCTTTCATTCAAGAGTGACTTGGTCATATCATTGATGATGTCGTCAGGTAAATCATCAGTTCTGTGCCACAGAGGATCATTCTTCTCTCCCGTGTAAGTGCACATCAAACCGGAGCGGTGGCTCAACAGAATGATCCGCCAGGCAACCCAAACCCGGACCAAATCAATACCATTTAAACTGTTCCCCAAAAGAGCCTTGACTTTAGCCATGGTGGGGGCGAGTTTCTGGCGATCAGCAGCTGACAGTTTCTCTGAAAGAGGATGATTAGACTCGAGGCGCAGGGCGCGAAAGCCGGGCAGAGGGTTCTCATCAGCCAGAGAAATGTCGTGGCAGTAGAACCATGTCTGGTTCCAATCTTTGGGGTGACTTGGTGGATTTGCATAAGGGAATATGGCGTCTCTCCATCGTTGGATTGAGACCCCGCCGAGCTCCAAACTAGGCTCGTTGGCACATTCATTCTGGAGGTTCAAATAAAACAACTCTCTGAAGAGTAGCAAGTTGGGCTCTTCTCCAAGATACACCTCACAGAACACTTGAAAGTTGCAAATGTTAGACATGGAGTTGGGTCCGATGTCTTGAGGACGGAGGTCAAAAAAGTGCAAGACGTCTCTGAAGAACTTTGAGCCGGGTGGTGAAAGGCCTCGGATCATGTGATCAGTAAAAACGACGACTGCCCCTTCTTTGGGTTGAGGTTTTTCTTCTGTCGGATCAGGGGCACGGTATGACATGACCTCCTTCGGCAGATAGCCGGTTTTCACAAAGTCATCAAGGGTACTATCAGTGACGATGGATTTGACCCAGTTGCATGAAGTGCTTGTTTTGGGCGGCATTGTGAAGAAGGAAGCCTAACAAAGAGTAAAATGCTGGTTCAAATTTAAGCTGGAGAAAAAAAGATTACAACTCATATTTAAGATGGCGGCTTATAAAGGGGCCTAATGGTATATGACTAATTAGTCAGGTTACGTAAACCGCCATGATAAGTTGGATGATGTCTATTGAGCATTATTGCAATTTAAGTCAGCAGTTTGAGCCGCCATGGCTAGATGGATCTAAAAAAGGCAATTTTTGGCTAAGTGATATACAAACAAGTTTCATAGGCTGCAGCTATTATTTTGGATCAACGGCTGTTCAGGAAAAGAAAATAAATATAGACCTAAAACCAGTACATATGAGTTCATGAGCTCTCACAAGATCTTTTCTCCCAGGAAAGGGGATCTACTAGTATCAAAAGTGAAAAAAAAACAACTACCGCATTGGTTATACACCGTTTTCAAATCAAAGAGGCTCGCGGTACGAGCATGGAAGACGAACTACGATGAACTACAAAGAACACAGAGAAACTCGCAAACCCTAATGCGGATATGAGGTGCTGGAAGGCGAAACATATAGTTGCAGATCTACTGTGGAGGGTCGCTGCCATTCTCTGGATCGATTCAGGGTGATGCATCGGCCTGGACGAGGACGACGGTGCACTCTGCGGTGGCAGCGGAGCTCGAGTTGGAGAAGGGTGCGAGAGGTGGAAGACGATGGAAAGGGGGAGAATGAGGAAAGACCGGTCGTGCATGTTTATAAGGAAAAGCTCTTAAGTGGGTGCAAAAAACGAGGAGGTCAAAAATATGGTTATCCAGCTATTAGGATGCCTTGATTCTTGGGATGGTCATTCAGATAAGGATCCGTTGAGATATGTGGGATAAAGTGTGAAGTAATGGCCGATGACGTCATGGCGGGTTATTGCAAATCCAAAAGGTGACGTCATGGCGGGTTATATATTCTTGCACAATGAAGAGCGGAAGATGTTTCTAAGTGTTTAAGATTGACATGAACCAGTTCAAATCAGTTAGGGGCCTAATGTTGGGGATATAACTATTAGGTATGACCCGCCCAGGAGGGGCCGGGTTATACCTATGGCGATTCAAGATATCAAGCCCAAGACGACACTTGAAGATGGCGGTTCAGTTAAGGGCCCCAAGCCCAAAGGCAATTCAAGGCCTGTAGAGATAAACCGCCATATGTATGTAACTTGTATTGTAAGGAAGGAATAGACAGAGACCTGATGACCCACAAGTGTAGGGGATCTATCATAGTCCTTTCGATAAGTAAGAGTGTTGAACCCAACGAGGAGCAGAAGGAAATGATAAGCGGTTTTCAGTAAGGTTTTCTGCAAGCACTGAAATTGTAAGTGATAGATAGTTTTGTAGATAAATAGTAACGAGTAACAAGTAAACAAGGTAAATGAAGTGCATCAAGGTGGCCCAATCCTTTATGTAGCAACGCATAAGCCTGGACAATTTCTAATAATGATAAAGGAGCTCCCGAGGACACATGGGAATTATCGTCAAGCTAGTTTTCATCACGCTCATATGATTCGCGTTCGGTACTTTGATAATTTGATATGTCGGTGGAGCGGTGCTTGGGTACTGCCCTTACTTGGAAAAGCATCCCACTTATGATCAACCCCTATTGCAAGCATCTGCAACTACAACAAAAGTATTAAGGTAAACCTATCCATAGCATGAAACATGTGGATCCAAATCAGCCCCTAACGAAGCAACGCATAAACTATGGTTTAAGCTTCTGTCACTCTAGCAACCCATCATCTACTTATTACTTCCCTATGCCCTCCTCTAGGCCCAATAATGGTGAAGTGTCATGTAGTCGACATTCACATGACACCACTAGAGGAGAAGACAACATACATCTCATCAAAATATCGAACGAATACCAAATTCACATGACTACTAATAGCAAGACTTCACCCATGTCCTCAGGAACAAACATAACTACTCACAAAGCATATTCATTTTCATAATTAGAGGTGTAATAATATGCATTAAGGATCTGAACATATGATCTTCCACCAAGTGAACCAATAAGTATCAACTACAAGGAGTAATCAACACTACTAACAACCCACAGGTACCAATTTGTTGTTTTGGATACAAGTGATGAACTAGGGTTTGAGAGGAGATGGTGGTGGTGAAGATGTTGATGGAGATTGACCCCCTCCCGATGAGAGGATCATTGGTGATGACGTTGGTGATGATTTCCCTCTCCTAGAGGGAAGTGTCCCCGGCAGAACAGCTCTGCCAGAGCCCTAGATTGGTTCCGCCAAGGTTTTGCCTTGTGGCGGTGGAGTTTCATCCCGTAAGCTTGCCCATGATTTTTTCCAGGGTGAAAGTGATGATATAGCAGAAGATGGACACCGGAGGCCCACTAGGGGGCTCAGGAGATAGGGGCACGCCCTATAGGAGGGGGGTGCCCCAGTCTCCTAGACAGGGTGTGGGCCCCCTGGTGTATTTCTTTCGCTCAGAAATTCTTATTAATTCCAAAAAGTTGTTTCGTGGAGTTTCAGGACTTTTGGAGATGTGCAGAATAGGTTTCCAACGTTTGCTCCTTTTTTAGCCAGAATTCCAGCTGCCGGCATTCCCCCTCTTCATGGTGAACCTTGTAAAATAAGAGAGAATAGCCATAAGTATTGAGATATAATGTGTAATAACAGCCCATAATGCAATAAATATAGATATAAAAGCATGATGCAAAATGGACGTATCAACTCCCCCAAGCTTAGACCTAGCTTGTCCTCAAGCGGAAGCCGATATCGAAAAATAGAGGTGTCGATAAAAATAAAATACGGACATGAGGGCATCATGATCATTCTTATAACAGCAATATGTATAGATTCCATCATATAATTTCTTATGCTCAAGTAACAATCAATTCACAATATCAAGCATGGTTCACAAACTTCATTAAGAACTAACAAACTATAATATCAGTCACTGAAGCAATCACAATTTCTCATAACATCAGAAAGAGTCAACAAAAGAGCTTTTCAGCAAGTCCCCATACTCAACTATCATATAGTCTTCTACAATTGCTAACACTCACGTAATACTTGTGGTTATGGAGTTTCAGACGGACACTGAGAAATATAGGGGCTTATTGTGTTGCCTCCTGACGTATTCACCTTTAGGTGATGTCAACAATAATAGCCCATGCTAACGAACATCCAATTGGATATGTATATCACGATCTTTCAAACACGAGGAGCTTGCCAAAGGATAAAATGAAAAAGGGAAAGGTGAAGATCACCTTGACTCAAGCACAATATAAAAGCATAAAGTAAGAACATGAAGTAAAAGATTGGCCCTTCGTAGAGGGAAGCAGAGGTTGTTATGCGCTTTTAGGGTTGGATACACAAAATCTTAGTACGAAAGAACGTCACTTTATATGTCACTTGTGTATGGACCTTTATTATGCAGTCCGTCGCTTTTATTGCTTCCATAACAAGATCGCATAAAACTTATTTTCTCCACACTAATAAGTCATGCATATTTAGGGAGCAATTTTTATTGCTTGCACCGATGACAACTTACTTGAAGGATCTTACTCAATCCATAGGTAGATATGGTGGACTCTCATGGCAAAACTGGGTTTTAAGGGTATTTGGAAGCACAAGTAGTATCTCTACTTGATGCTGGGAATTTGGCTAGCATGAGGGCAAAAGGCAAGCTCAACATGTTCGGAAGGTCAATGACAACATACTTTAACTGAGATGTGAGAAAACATAAACTATTACGTTGTCTTCCTTGTCCATCGTCAACTCTTTTAGCATGTCATACTTAATGAGTGCTCACAATCATAAAAGATGTCTAAGATAGTGTATTTATATGTGAACCTCTCTTTCCTTATCACTTCCTATTAATTGCAATGATGACCAAAACTACGTTCACCAACTCTCAACAACCTTTATGCCTCATACTTTCTATGTGTGAAGTTATTACTATCCATAAGATCAATATGAACTCTTTTATTCTTTTTATTCTTTCTAATTTTCTCAAGATCATAGCAACAAAGCAAAGCCCTTGACTCAACACTAATCTTTATTATAGATAGCTCACGGACTCGATTACAAAAATAGAGCACTAAGCAAAATTCGAAACTACTTGATATCAAAACTTCAATCTACTAGATCAAGATACCACTAAAAGGATCGAACTAAATAAAATAGTAAAGATAGGATTGTGATGGTGATACGATACCGGGGCACCTCCCCCAAGCTTGGCAGTTGCCAAGGGGAGTGCCCATATCCATGTGATTATTTCCTTGGAGGTGATGGAGGTGGTGATGATGATGGCGGATAATCGCACATCGAGCGTAAAAGCTCCTCCAACTTGCGGATAATGCCCTTGAGTCTGGCGATATGATCCTTCAACAAAATATTCTCTTGTGTGATATACTTATTTTGTATGCGAGCTCACTCAATCATCTTGAAAGCTTCAATCTCAGTTGGAGTAAAAAGGTTAGATAAGGGTTGAGGGATGTCTTCTTCTTTCACTGCCGGGACTTGAACCTCCATGGCCTTCTTGATCCCTTCATCCTTGTTGATCTCTTCCGGTTCTTCTCTTTTCAGCTCTATCTTCAATAGCCAAGCATCCTTGTCTTCATTGTTGAAGGAGGGTGACGCCATGGTGCTCTAGATCTGTAACAGGAAATAGCTCGAAACAAAAACAAAGGATATTTGCGTGATACGGTGGTCAAAACCTCCGGGAGTATATATAATGAATTTTTACCGACCAAAATACATAACATGCAAGAAAACGGAGTCCGGGAGGCACACGAGGTGCCCATGAGACAGGGGGCACGCCCTATGGGGGGGCGCCCTCCACTCTCGTGGGAGCCTCGTGTCCCTTTCGGACTACTTATTCCTTCCTAAAATTCTTAAATAATCCAAAACTGATAAAAATTTCCATTGGAGTTGTTTTGGAGTCGGTTTACTTACCGTACCACATACCTATACCTTTTCGGAGTCTGAAATGTTCTGGAAAGTGTCCCTTATGTATTCCTTAGGGGTTACGGTTTCAATAATACTAGTTTCAACATTGATAGGATTACCTGAAATATAATGTTTAATTCTTTGACCATTTACCACCCTTGGACTCGTGCCTTCGAGATTGTTGATTTTTATGGTACCAGAACGATAGACCTCCTCGACAACGTAAGGACCTTCCCATTTTGAGAGAAGTTTTCCTGCAAAAAATCTTAAGCGAGAGTTGAATAATAATACATAGTCTCCTACGTTAAACTCACGCTTTTGTATACTCTTATCATGCCAGCGTTTGACTTTTTGTTTGAATAGCTTGGCATTCTCATAAGCTTGGGTTCTCCATTCATCAAGTGAGCTAATATCAAACAACCTCTTCTCACCGGCAAGTTTGAAGTCATAATTAAGCTCTTTAATAGCCCAATATGCTTTATGTTCAAGTTAAAAGAGCCAAATGACATGCTTTTCCATCAACCATCTTATACGGAGACATACCCATAGGATTTTTGTATGCAGTTCTATAGGCCCATAATGCATCATCCTGTTTTTTGGACCAATTCTTTCTAGATCTATTAACAGTCTTTTGCAAAATTAATTTGAGCTCTCTATTGCTCAACTCTACTTGACCACTAGACTGCGGATGATAAGGAGATGCGATTCTATGATTGACATCATACTTAGCAAGCATCTTACGGAAAGCACCATGAATAAAATGTGAACCACCATCAGTCATATGATATCTAGGGACTCCAAACCTCGGAAAAATAACTTCTTTAAGCATTTTACTAGAAGTGCTATGATCAGCACTACTAGTTGGAATAGCTTCTACCCACTTAGTAACATAATCAACAGCAACTAAAAAATATGTGTATAACCATTAGAGGCAGGAAAAGGTCCCATATAATCAAAGGCCCAAACATCAAATGGTTCAATAACAAGAGAATAATTCATAGGCATTTCTTGTCGTCTACTAATGTTACCTATTCTTTGACATTCATCACAAGATAAGACAAACTTACGAGCATCTTTGAAGAGAGTAGGCCAATAAAAACTAGATTGTAGTACCTTGTGTGCAGTTCTATCTCCAGCGTGGTATCCTCCATAAGATTCAGAGTGACACTTGCATAGGATCGGTTCCTGTTCATGCTCAGGTACACAACGTCTAATAACACCATCTACTCCTTCTTTAAAAAGGGGTGGGGCATCCCAAAAGTAATGTCTTAAATCATAAAAGAACTTTTTCTTTTGCTGTTATGTGAAACTAGGCGGTATAAATTTAGGAACAATGTAATTAGCATAATCAGCATACCAAGGAGAAGTACGGGAAGCATTGACGACCGCTAATTGTTCATCAGGAAAGCTATCATTAATAGGCAGTGGGTCATCAAGAGCATTCTCTAACCTAGACAAGTTATCTGCAACAGGGTTCTCAGCTCCCTTTCTATCAATAATATGGAAATCAAATTCTTTGAGAAAGAGAACCCATCTAATGAGTCTAGGCTTAGCATCCTTCTTTTCCATAAGATATTTAATAGCAGCATGATCAGTGTGAATAGTAACTTTGGAATCAATAATATAAGGTCTAAACTTATCACATGCAAACATAACTGCTAAGAACTCTTTTTCAGTAGTAGCATAATTTCTCTGGGCAGTATCAAGAGTCTTACTAGCATACTAGATAACATTCAATTTCTTATCGACTCTTTGCCCTAGAACATCACCTACAGCATAATCACTAGCATCACACATAATTTCAAAAGGTAAGTTCCAATCAGGTGGCTGGACAATAGGTGCAGTGATCAAAGCTTTCTTAAGTACTTCAAATGCTTCTACGCAATCATCATCAAAGACAAAAGGGATATCTTTTTGCAATAAATTAGTCAGAGGCCTAGAGATTTTAGAAAAGTCCTTAATGAACCTCCAATAAAAACCGGCATGACCAAGAAAACTTCTTATACCTTTGATGTCCTTGGGACATGGCATATTTTCAATAGCATCTAGTTTGGCTTTATCAACTTCAATACCTCTCTCGGAGATCTTATGCCCCAAGACAATGCCTTCATTAACCGTAAAGTGACACTTTTCCCAATTCAGGACGAGACTAGTGTCTTCACATCTCTGCAAAACTCGATCAAGGTTGCTCAAATAATCATCAAAAGAGGATCCATAGATGGAGAAGTCATCCATGAATACCTCACAAATCTTTTCACAAAAATCAGAGAATATAGCCATCATGCATCATTGAAAGGTAGCAGGTGCATTACATAAACCAAAAGGTATACGTCTATAAGCAAAAGTACCAAAGGGCAAGTAAAAGTAGTTTTAGATTGATCCTTCACTGACACAGGTATCTGAGAGAAACCAGAATAACCATCTAGAAAGCAGAAATGTGTGTGTTTGGATAGTCTCTCTGGCATTTGATCAATAAAAGGTAAAGGGTGATGATCTTTCTTAGTAGCTTTATTTAACTTACAGAAATCAATTACCATCCTATAACCTGTAATAATTCTTTGCGGGATCAATTCATCTTTATCATTAGGAACAACAGTAATACCTCCCTTTTTAGGAACACAATGGACAGGGCTTACCCATTCATTGTCAGCAATGGGATAAATAATACCTGTCTCAAGGAGCTTTAGTATCTCCTTTCTTACCACTTCCTTCATCTTGGGATTTAATCGTCTTTGAGGATCTCTAACTGGTTTGGCATCGTCCTCCAATGTAATTTTGTGTTGACATAACATGGGACTAACGCCCTTAAGATCATCCAGAGTATATCCAATAGCTGCTCGGTGCTTCTTCAGAGTTTTCAACAATCTTTCTTCTTCTTTCTCTGAAAGGTTAGCACTAATAATAACAGGATATAATTCTTTTTCATCAAGATAAGCATACTTAAGATTGTCAGGTAAAGGTTTGAGTTCAAACACGGGATCGCCCTTGGATGGAGGGGGATCCCCAATAATTTCAACGGGAAGGTTATGTTTCAGCATAGGTTCCTGTTTAAGGAACAGTTCATCTATTTCCCTTCTTTCTTTCATAAACATATCATTTTCATGGTCTAGCAAATATTGTTCTAACGGATCAGTAGGAGGCACGACAATAGAAGCAAGACCAATAATTTCATCCTTACTAGGTGGTTCCTTCTCACGAGGTTGTCTACTAAACTTAGCGAAATTAAACTCATGAGACATACCATCTATGCCAACAGTGACAATATTCTTTTCACAATTAATCTTAGCACTAGTTGTATTCAAGAAGGGTCTACCAAAAATAATGGGACAAAAATCATCTTGTGGGGAACCAAGAACAAGGAAATCAACAGGGTATTTAACCTTCCCACACAAAACTTCAACATCTATAACAATCCCAACAGGTTTAATGGCATCCCTATTAGAAAGCTTAATAGTAACATCAATGTCTTCTAATTCAACGGGTGAAATGTCATGCATAATTTCTTTATATAAATCATAAGGTATAACGCTAGCACTAGCACCCATATCACATAAGCCATGATAACAATGTTCTCCTATTTTAACAGAAATAACAGACATGCCTATGACAGGTCTACGTGTCTTAGTATCTGGCCTAGCAATATTAGCGGTCTCACCACAGAAATAAATAACATGCCCATCTAAATCATCATCCAAGAGATCTTTAACCATAGCAATACTAGGTTCAACATTAATTTGCTCAAGAGGTGTATAAGTCCTAGTATTACTCTTACGAAGAACAATCGAAGCTTTAGCATGATCCTTTATCCTAACAGGAAAAGGAGGTTTTTCAACATAAGCAGTAGGAACAATAGGATCACTATAGGTAATAGTCTTTTCTTCGACTGTAATAGGTGCAACTAGTTTAACTTCAACAGGAGGATTATATTTAAACCACGTCTCTTTAGGGAGATCAATGTGAGTAGCAAAAGATTCATAGAAAGAAGCTACTATCTCAGAGTCAAGTCCATACTTAGCGCTAAATCCACGAAAAACATCGGTATCCATAAAAGATTTAACACAATCGAACTCAGGTGTCACACCTGACTCCTTACCATCGTCGGAACCCCAATCTTCAGAGTTGCGTTTAACTCTTTCCAATAAGTTCCATTTGAAATCAATAGTCTTCAGCATATAAGAACCAGCACAGGAAGTATCGAGCAGGTTGTGATTATCAAGAGAAAGCCGAGCATAAAATTTTTGAATAATCATTTCCCGAGAGAGCTCATGATTGGGGCGTGAATATAACATTGACTTAAGCCTCCCCCAAGCTTGAGCGATGCTTTCTCCTTCACGAGGTTAGAAATTATATATGTAATTACGATCACGATGAACAAGATGCATAGGATAGAACTCCTGGTGAAATTCCAACTTCAATCGCTTATAATTCAAAGATCTCGTATCATCACATAGCCTATACCAGGTCAATGCATCTCCCTTCAAAGATAAAGGGAAGACCTTCCTTTTGACAACATCATCAGGAATACCTACAAGCTTAAATAATCCACAAACTTCATCCACAAAGATAAGGTGTAAATCAGGATGCAATGTTCCATCTCCTACAAATGGATTAGCTAGCAGTTTCTCTATCATACCCGAAGGAATCTCAAAATAAATATTTTCATAAAGTTCAGTAGGTTGAGGAGAAACTCTTTGCTCTTCTGGTTGGGGATAAGATGCCCCAAACAAGCCCCTCAAAGGATTAGTTTCCATAGGGACAAGTAACAGAAAATTTCAGCACACTATATAAATGTTTCCTTACCAAGTTCCACTCACCAAAAGCGCTACACTCCCCGGCAAGCGCCAGAAAAGAGTCTTGATGACCCACAAGTGTAGGGATCTATCAGTCCTTTCAATAAGTAAGAGTGTCGAACCCAATGAGGAGCAGAAGGAAATGATAAGCGGTTTTCAGTAAGGTTTTCTGCAAGCACTGAAATTGTAGGTGATAGATAGTTTTGTGATAAGATAAATAGTAACGAGTAACAAGTAAACAAGGTAAATAAAGTGCAGAAAGGTGGCCCAATCCTTTATGTAGCAAAGGATAAGTGAGGGAGTCCTGGATAAGGGGGTATTCGGACAGCCGGACTGTATTCATCGTACGGACTATAGAAGCATCAAGATACAAGACTCAAGACTTCGGCTCGTGTCCGGATGGGACTCTCCTTTGCGTGGAACACAAGCTTGGCGATCCGGATATTATGTTTCCTTCCTTGTAAACCGACTCCATGTAAACCCTAGCTCTCCGGTGTCTATATAAACCAGAGAGCATGGTCCTTAGAAGGCCGATCACAATTACAATCGTACCATCATAGGCTAGCTCATAGGGTTTAGCCTCTACGATCTCGTGGTAGATCTACTCTTGTATTCCACACATCTTCAATATTAATCAAGCAGGAAGTAGGGTCTTACCTCCATCGAGAGGGCCCGAACCTGGGTAAACATTGTGTCCCTTGCTTCCTGTTACCATCAGCCTAAGACGCACAGATCGGGACCCCCTACCCGAGATTTGCCGGTTTTGACACCGACATTGGTGCTTTTATTGAGAGTTCCTCTGTGTCATCGCTTCGAGGCTTGATGGCGTCTTCAATCGTCAACGACCCGGTCCAGGGTGAGACTTTTCTCCGCGGACAGATCTTTCTGTTCGGTGGCTTCGCACTGCGGACCAATTCGCTTGGCCAGTTGGAGCAGATCGACAGCTTCGCCCCTGGCCACCAGATGAGATTCGGAAACTTGAACTACACGGCGGATATCCGCGGAGACTTGATCTTCGACAGATTCGAGCCTGCGCCAGGAGCGCCGGACAGCCACGATGAGCACGGCCTAGACCTGCTGTCGAACAGTGCCCGGGACATCATCCGCGGAGTAGCCTTGGATCAAAATCCAGGACAGGTTGTGTTGCCTATGGACGGAGGGCTGGACCCCGCACCGCATGCCGCACACTTATCGGCGGTAGAGCCGAACATGGGTCTCACCTCTGTGGAGACCTGTAACCCCGGGCCCCCGGACTCATATCCGGCTGTTGGTCCTGGTCCTCTCACTCTCGAGCCAGCCGAGCTAAGCTGGCCTCCGCTAATGGAGTTTACCATTGCGGACATCTTTCAGCACTCGCCCTTTGGTGACATGCTAAACTCATTGAAGTCTCTCTCTTTGTCAGGAGGCTCCAGGCCGAACTATGTCTGGCTTGAGTGGGAAGCAGGCGACGAAGGGATTCGCTGCCCACCCACCACCCACTTTGTCACCACGATCGATGATTTAACCGACGTGCTCGACTTTGACTTCGTAGACATCAACGGTATGGACGACGATGCAGGAGACATACAGGAGCCACCGCTCACAGGGCGGTGGACAGCCACCTCTTCAAATGATATATACATGGTGGACACTTCAAAAGAAACCAATGGCGATGAGGCAGTGGAGGACAACCCCTCGGGAGGAAAAGCAAAATATGGGCGTCTCCGACGCCACTCTAAGCCCCGCCACATTAATACCGGTCCTGGAGATTATCCGGATAGTACCGAAGAGGAATACAGTCCTGATCAGCCGACCATCAAGCAGGTCGTACAGGCCACGGTGGGATACTTGGAGAGGAACAACTATACACCCCCCTCCGAAGACAAGGTAAGCCTCGATAATGACGAATTCGGCGTGCCTGAAGATCCAGTGGACGACGACTCATAGCCACTGCAAAGAGTCTGCAAAGGAAGCAGGAGCAGCTTAATGCCGAACATGATTTGCTAATAGAACGATGGACCAAGATACTGGCCACTGAGAAGTACGGACTCGACCGCCCTAACAAAGGGCACAAGCGGCACAACTGGCTACCTCAACCTAAGCAGGAAAATCAAAGGCACACAACCCGACGTCCGCACACCACCACGGTCCAAACCAGCAACAAGGATACACGAAGAAGCAGCCTCAAGCCCCAGTGCAACAGTCATAAACGGCAAATCAGGGAAGCTGGTATTAAGTTCAGCAAATCCCACTCCGGTCAACGGACAAGGAATGGCTCAAGCCTATTTGGCCCAAGCCACAAACTCGATAAACCGCGTGAAATTCATGGTACTCCCAAAAGAACGGCAAAACATACTAATAGAGAATGTCGGATCTCCAAAGTAAAGCAACTGGGCGTGTGCCGGAAACATTGAGGGGAGGCGCTTAGTCCAAAGCCCCCCCTCCAGCACAACAGTACGGCCGATCGCCCCCTACCATACAAACCACAACAATTCAGTTGCATACCCCCAGACCTAACAGTCCAGGGGCTCCTCAAACAATAAAGGCTAGCCCAAGCGGGTGTACAAATAAACACCTTCTACAAGGTGCCAGGCACAAAGGCCAAGATCATTGGCCCGCCGCCCTAACGGTTGTTTTCAAATAACCAAATAAGGCCGCGCCATCGGCGCATTCCCCCTATACGGTATCACACCGTATGATAACAAGAAGAAACACGTTGGCTAGATTCCACGTGGTAAATCACCAGGCCAGCACCGGTGATACGCTCACGCCTGCGTGCAGAGCCAAACCCCGCCCTTAGCAGCGGGGATCATACAGCTGCAAGAGTAGCAAGTCACGCATGCCTCTCAATATTTTGATATGATAGCCAACTATCCGGACACCAATTGAGGAGTCCGGGCTGCTTCTCGAATAGTGGCTGGGGTCACCAGAGTCCAATCAGGAACCTTTGGACCAACCACAGGAGGAAGTTCGACGCCCTCTGCTCACTTAACTTCACAAACTAACTCTTATGCATAACAGGTTTGGCGGCGTGAAGTCGGCCCGGACACACAAGGACAGGACCATGCAGGTAGACGACAGTTCGAATTCACTTTCGATCCATTCATAGCCCCCTCCAGTCCGGCCACCACAGGTTCCGCCAGAAAACCATCTCTTTTTCATAATCATAAATCGCATCCATATGCATGGACATATCATATTACTGCAATGCGTAGACTTAACTAAACATGCACCGATCATCGTTTATCATCGACGCCTCTCTGCCATAAAATTGGCAGCCACGGTTCGTGTTACGCCCGGTTATGCCAGGGGCTCCATAGTACGGCAAGAAAGTCCAACCACGTTCTCGATCGCTCGGCACCCTGAACTTATAGCACTATATGCATTAGCTCCGAATCATGTCTTGGGTCATTGGTTGGGTTTGCCCGGCTCTCATGTTTTGGTACCTTACGTTCCGTTCCGTCAGCTAAGGTATAACTACTGCGATTGTGTCCCGAATCTGCCGGACGAGCACCTCAGTAGAGAAAGCTGAAAACCGACTGTCATGATGCGGCGAGAGCTGGTCAGCTGTTCGAGAGGTTGCAAAATCCTTAAAGATTCATTCCGCATAATGCCACCATAAAATGCAGATTGCGACGGATCGGTCTACCGATCAGGCGCTAATAGAGCCCCTAGTCTGGCCTTCTGAACACTAGGGGCTGCACCGACCATACTCGTATTCCTATGGCTAAGTGAGAGTAGTAAAGCCCTATAGTATGATTGCCTGGTTCGTGGTGAGAAACGCCTCCTTATAAGGACACAACAATGGGATAAAGAGTGTTCATAAATACCCCGAACACCCCCGTACTTCTCTCGTGGGGGCTGAAGCCGACGACTGGCCAACTCTCAGAATTTATATACAATAAACAGCTGCAAATGAAGAACACATGTTCAAACCAAATAGGCAACATATAATAAAAGTGCCATTATCCCATATTACAAACGATGGCAAAAATACCTTCAGGGAAATATAATGTCTTTGGTGCACTTGTCCGCCGCCAGGCGGGCACCCTTCATTACACCTTCATAATACAATTCGGGCTTGAGATGCTCCTTACCCTCTGGTGGCCTCTCAGTTATCAGCTTTTCTGCGTCAAGCTTCCCCCAATGCACTTTTGCATGGGCAAGCGCCATTCGCGCATGTTCTATACATACTGATCGCTTGATAATATCAAGCCGAGGATAGGCACCCACAATTCGCTTGACGAGTCCGAAGAAACTGCTGGGAATTGGCTCTGCAGACCACAGCCGGATGACCAAGTCCTTCATGGCTAGTTCGGTCGCCTGGTGCAGTTCGACCAGCTGCTTCAGCTGATCGATAAAAGGCACCGGATAGTTCGGCGCTAGATACTGCGACCAGAAGTTCCTCCCCGCAGACTCCCTCTCCTCGGACCGGTAAAATTGGGCCGCATTTGATATGCTACGAGGCAGATCCGCAAACGCCCCTGCAAAATCAAGAATTCGGCTTGCCTCTTAGAGTTCTCCATATTTTAACATCATAACGACCATAGATACAATAGGCCTTACCAGCCGCAACTTTCCGGGCCTCCTGCATGTCCCGTACAGCACCTCGGGCTTCTTCCCGAGCATCTTCCGCGGCTTGGAGAGCTTGGGCGAGTTCGGATTCTTTCCTTACTAAACTCTGCTCCAAGCTCTCGCTTTTCTTCACAGCATCCTGAAGCTCCCGCTCAGCTATGACGACCCTGGCCTCGTGTTTTTCACGCAGAGCCTGTTTGGCGGCAGCCTTCTCTTGGGCATCAGCCGCCGCTTTCTTTAGCGCCTCATATTCGGCACTCGCTCCTAGGGCGCATAACATAAATACTTTTCAAATAGGCACACTTATTGATTTGTGCCCAACGCAAGACAATGTACAACATACCTTTCCTCTCCTCCAATTGCTTCTTCACACGGCCAAGTTCTCCTTCGGCCCGTCTCACGCTCTCTTTCAGCTCGGACACTTCCGCATCACGAGCGGCCATCCTCTCCACAGACGCCTGTTTTCAAAAACATGGGTATACAGCATTAAAAGTTCCCATTACAACTGAGGATTTGATCCCCTGCCCGGCTTTATTTTTTCTAGCCAGTGTATCAGGGGCTACTCCTCATATCATACTAATTCTTTAAAGGTTCCTTAGAAACCATACCTCAAAGTCCTTTATAAGGCCAAGACAGGACTCATTCAGCCCGCTTTCGGCAGCCTGAATCTTTCCAACCACCGCACCCATAAGGGTCCGATGTTCATCAACGACGGACACGTTCTTTAACGCTGTCAACAGACCGCCCGACAGCTCGGCGTATACTGAGGTGCTCGACGGAGTAGGCAAACCTCCCTCCATGGAGGATGGCCGTTGGCCCGATCCTGGAACCTTAGGGGCCTCCAGAACTTTATCCGGCCCCGAGTCTCTTTGAGACGACACCTCGGTGTCGCGCCCGGACTTCGGAAAAGGAATCCCCGGAGGCGTCTCGCTCGCCACAGCATTCGAGCTCAACGAATCCTCCGATGAGGATTGTCCGGCAGGAGACCTTGTCGGGCTGTATGAGATATGGCGACAGTTAAAACTACAATACCCGAACAACCCTGGATACATAGGCGTATTCGGATTTCGGTTACTTAAGATTTTCCCAGGGGCTGGGCCTCGGGATCCCACTCCGGGCTGTTATCGGCAGCCAGGGTGGATGCCTTTGGAGGGGAACCTCGCCTTCTCTTGGGCGACTCGGCCTCCAGGGATGGGGAAGTTGCACGCTTCTTCCCGCCGACAAACCGGGGCTCGTCCTCCTCCGCCTCCTCGTCTTCATCTTCGGAAGAAAGAGCGTTGCTAGAGCCTTCGGACCGGATGTCCGGAGCCTCGCGAAAATGGAGGCCACTCCGGGTCTTCTTGACCAGCTTGGGGGCCTCCTTCTTGGGCGCCTTGTAAGGTGCAGGGACCAGCATCTTCGTCAGAAGAGGTCCGGTCGGTTCCTTCGGCAGTGGGGCCGGATATTGTATCCGCTCCACCCTTTTTATCCATCCCTAAAGCCACAATGAAGCACGTTTTCGCCCCCCCCCCCTTATGATATGCCGGCTGAAGCCTGGACGGACGGGGCGTGGCTATAACTTACCGGGCTTGCAGAATGGGATAATTGATACCCCCAGTCCTCAGAAGAGTCTGGCCATGATTTGCTAGACTTAAAGAGCACCTTCCAGATATCCTTGTGGGAGGAATCATGGAGCTCCCAGAGGGTTTGGTGCTCGGATGGGTCGAATTCCCATAAAGTACAGGCTCGATGCTGGCAAGGGAGAACCAGGCGAACTAGCATCACCTAGACCATGTCAACAAGCTTGACGTCCTTGTCGACCATATTCCGAACACGCGTCAGGAGCAGTGACAGCTCATCGGACGAGCACCAGTTCGGGCCCTTCTTGGGCCAGGACGTAAGCCGCAGCGGAGCTCCGGATCTGAACTCAGGAGCTGCTGCCCATTCTTCACCACGTGGTTCAGTGATGTAAAACCACTTCTGCTGCCATTCCTTGACGGAGTCGTTAAAAGTGCCATTCGGCCAAACGACCTTGGGCATCTTGCTCACCATGGCGCCGTCGCACTCGGCGTGTTCGCCACTCACCACCTTGGGCTTCACATTGAAAATCTTCAGCCACAGGTTGAAGTGAGGCGAAATCCGGAGGAAGGCCTCGCATGCGAGATGAACATCGAGATATTGAGAAAAGAGTTGGGGGAAAGATCATGAAAATCAACCCCATAGTAATACATGATTCCACGTACAAATGGGTGGAGGGGAAACCCGAGCCCGCGGACAAAATGGGGAAGGAACACGACTCTCTCGTGGGGCTCCGGAGTAGGGACAACATGTCCCGCCGGTGGGAGACGGTGGCCAATCTCCTTGGCCAGATACACGGCTTCCTGGAGCTTCTTGATATCCTTCTCCCGGACGGTAAAGGCCATCCATTTGCCTCCTGCCCCGGATCCGGACATCTTTGGAAACCCTCTCTTCGATGGAAAAGAAAGGCGCTCGGGCGTTAGGGCTCGAGCAGAGGGAAGTGAGTTAGCGGAAGGAGAAGGCGTGGGTAAAAGAGGAAGATGCCCTATCTCTTTATAAGAGAAGGTAAGAGCTTTTTGCGCCTCCCCACTTGCCTGGTGGAACCCGCTCACCTCCCGCTCGCCGCGATTAGTGGTACGGTTGGATTACCCATACCCGTATCGATGAGAATCCCGTGATAAGGGGACACAATCTTCGCTTCGACAAGACGTGCTCAGGAAACCGCCTCGCAGTATACGCTATGGCTGGTTGTGGGAAAAACGGTTCGGATAATAACCTGACTGTAATAACATATCTCATCGTCTAAAAAGTTGTCCGCTAAAGTATCATTCTCTCTACGGTGGTATGTAAAGATCATTTTGCAGATCCAGACACAGATTACGTGTTCAATAATTACCTTGGAGTATTCGGAGGAGGAACTTGCCTTGCAATGCCGAAGACAAGACTGCACGCCGGACTCGTCGTCATTGAAGCCTGGTTCAGGGGTTACTGAGGGAGTCCTGGATAAGGGGGTAACCGGACAGCGGGACTGTATTCATCGCCCGGACTATAGAAGCGTCCAGATATAAGACTCAAGACTTTGGCTCGTGTCCGGATGGGACTCTCCTTTGCGTGGAAGACAAGCTTGGCAATCCAGATATTATGTTTCCTTCCTTGTAAACCGACTCCATGTAAACCCTAGCTCTTCGGTGTCTATATAAACCGGAGAGCATGGTCCTTAGAAGGCCGATCACAATTACAATCATACCATCATAGGCTAGCTCTTAGGGTTTAGCCTCTACGATCTCGTGGTAGATCTACTCTTGTATTCCACACATCTTCAATATTAATCAAGCAGGAAGTAGGGTTTTACCTCCATCGAGAGGGCCCGAACCTGGGTAAACATTGTGTCCCTTGCTTCCTGTTACCATCAGCCTAAGACGCATAGATCGGGACCCCCTACCCGAGATCCGCCGGTTTTGACACCGACAATAAGCCTGGACAATTTCTAATAATGATAAAGGAGCTCCCGAGGACACATGGGAATTATCGTCAAGCTAGTTTTCATCACGCTCATATGATTCGCGTTCGGTACTTTGATAATTTGATATGTGGGTGGACCGGTGCTTGGGTACTGCCCTTACTTGGACAAGCATCCCACTTATGATTAACCCCTATTGCAAGCATCTGCAACTACAACAAAAGTATTAAGCTAAACCTAACCATCGCATGAAACATGTGGATCCAAATCAGCCTCTAACGAAGCAACGCATAAACTATGGTTTAAGCTTCTGTCACTCTAGCAACCCATCATCTACTTATTACTTCCCTATGCCCTCCTCTAGGCTCAATAATGGTGAAGTGTCATGTAGTCGACATTCACATGACACCACTAGAGGATAAGACAACATACATCTCATCAAAATATCGAACGAATACCAAATTCACATGACTACTAATAGCAAGACTTCACCCATGTCCTCAGGAACAAACGTAACTACTCACAAAGCATATTAATGTTCATAATCATAGGTGTAATAATATGCATTAAGGATCTGAACATATGATCTTCCACCAAGTAAACCAATAAGTATCAACTACAAGGAGTAATCAACAGTACTAGCAACCCACAAGTACCAGTTTGTGGTTTTGGACAAGATTGGATACAAGAGATGAACTAGGGTTTGAGAGGAGATGGTGCTGGTGAAGATGTTGATGGAGATTGACCCCCCTCCCGGTGAGAGCATCGTTGGTGATGACGTTGGTGATGATTTCCCCCTCCTGGAGGGAAGTGTCACCAGCAGAACAGCTCTGCCAGAGCTCTAGATTGGTTCCGCCAAGGTTCCGCCTCGTGGCGGCAGAGTTTCCTCCCGTAAGCTTGCCCACAATTTTTTCCAGGGTGAAACGATGATATAGCAGAAGATGGACACCGGAGGCCCACCAGGGGGCCCAGGAGATAGGGGCGTGCCCTATAGGGGGGCGCCCCCTGTCTCCTGGACACGGTGTGGGTACCCTGGTGTATTTCTTTTGCTTAGAAATTCTTATTAATTCCAAAAGGTTGTTTTGTGGAGTTTCATGACTTTAGGAGCTGTGCAGAATAGGTTTCCAATGTTTGTTGCTTTTTCAGCCAGAATTCCAGCTGCCGGCATTCCCCCTCTTTACGGTAAACCTTGTAAAATAAGAGAGAATAGCCATAAGTATTGAGATATAATGTGTAATAACAGCCCATAATGCAATAAATATTGATATAAAAGCATGATGCAAAATGGACGTATCAAGACCGAACTGGACACTGTTTATGAGTCGGCCGGGACTCTGAGATCCGCTGGTCATCGACCTGTGTATATAAAGGGACGACCCAGCGGCGGTTCAGGACAAGAAACGAGCAGATCGAGAACTAGGTCAAGCGGATTCTCTCCCTGGTAATCGAGGCATAATCAATCCCACCTCAAACTGGATTAAGCCATTACCTTCACCGCAAGGGGACAAACCAATATAAACTCCCGTGTCCATTTTCCCGTTTTAATCCCTTTAAGCTTCCTAGTTACGATGGCTCCACGACTAAGTCCTTTCACTAGGACATCTGCCATGACTATTCCATGACAGGGTTCGTTAATGGTGGAAATCACTCCGGGACTCCAAAACAATGAGTAATAGTCCACGAAACGGGCCAGAATCGACTAAAACAGTGAGTGTTGATGACCGACACGTAAACGCACCCCGGGGTTCGTTAATAATAGAAATCACTCTAGGACCCCAAAACACTGAGTAATAGTCCATGATCAGGGTCAGAATTGGCCAAAACTATGAGTGTTGACGACGGACGCGTAAACGCACCCCGGGGATTGTCAATCGTGGAAATCGCTCTAGGACCCCAAAATGGTGAGTAATAGTCCACGAAACGGGACAAAATCGACTAAACCCGCGAGTGTTGATGACCGGCACGTAAACGCACCCCGGAGTTCGTTAATGGTGGAAATCATTCCGGGACCCCAAAACAGTGACTAATAGTCCAAGAAACGGGCCAGAATCGGCCAAAACATTAAGTGTTGATGACCGACACATAAACGCACCCCGGAGTTCGTTAATCATGGAAATCACTCCGGGACCGCAAAACAATGAGTAATACTCCACGAAACGGGCCGGAATTGGCCAAAACTGTGAGTGTTGATGACCGACATGTAAGCCCACCTTGGGGTTCGACAACCATGGAAATCGCTTTGGGACCCCAAAACGGTTAGTAATAGTCCATGAAACGGGCCAAAATCGGCCAAAACTGTTAGTGTTGATGACCGACACGTAAATGCACCCCGGGTTCCTTAATGGTCGAAATCATTCCGGGGCCCCAAAATAGTGAATAATAGTTCAAGAAACGGGCCAGAATCGGCCAAAACTGTAAGTGTTGATGACCGACACGTAAACGCACCCCGGAGTTTGTTAATCATGAAAATCACTCCGGGATCCCAAAATAGTAAGTAATAGTCCATGAAACGGGCCAGAATCAGCCAAAACTGTGACTGTTGATGACCAACACGTAAGCGCACCTTGGGGTTCGACAACTATGAGAATCGCTTTGGGACCCCAAAACGGTGACTAATAGTCCAAGAAATGAGTAAGAATCGACGAAAACCGTGAGTATTTATGACCGACACGTAAACGTAGCCCGGGGTTCGTCAATCGTGGAAATCTATCCGTGACCGTAAAACAATGACTAATAATCCAAGAAACGGGCCAGAATTGGCCAAAACTGTGATTGTTGATGACCGACACGTAATCGCACCCCGGGGTTTGTTAATCTTGGAAATCAATCCGGGCCCCCAAAACAATGAGTAATAGTCCACAAAACAGGCCAGAATCGGCCAAAACTGTGAGTGTTAATGACCGACACGTAAACACACCACGGGGTTCGTCAATCGTGGAAATCTCTCCTGGAGCCCAAAACAGCGAGTAATAGTCCAAGAAACGGGCCAGAAACGGCCCAAACTGTGATTGTTGATGACAGACACGTAAGCGCACCTTGGGGTTTGAGAACCATTGAAATGACTTTGGGACCCCAAAACGGTGAGTAATAGTCCATGAAATGAGTCAGAATCGACAAAAACCGCGAGTATTGATGACCGACACGTAAACGTAGCCCTGGGTTCGTCAATCGTGGAAATCTCACCGGGACCCCAAAACAGTGAGTAATAGTCTAAGAAACGGGCCAGAATCGGCCAAAACTGTGACTGTTGATGACCGACACGTAAACGCACCCTGGGGTTCGTTAATCGTGGAAGTCACTCCGGGACCCCAAAACAGTGAGTAATACTCCACGAAACGAACCAGAATCGGCCAAATTTGTGAATTTTGATGACCGACACGTAAACGCACCCCGGGGTTCGTTTATCGTGGAAATCACTCCGGGACCCTAAAACAATGAGTAATAGTCCATGAAACGGGCCAGAATCGGCCAAAACTGTGAGTGTTAATGACCGACACGTAAACGCACCCCGGGGTTCGTTAATCGTGGAAATCTCTCCGGGACCCCAAAACGCTAAGTAATAGTCCAAGAAACGGGCCTGAATCGGCCCAAACTGTGATTGTTAATGACCGACACATAAGCGCACCTTGGGATTTGACAACCGTTGAAATGGCTTTGGGACCCATAAACGGTGAGTAATAGTCCACGAAACGAGTTAGAATCGACAAAATTGCGAGTATTGATGACCGGTATGTAAACGTAGCCCGGGTTCGTCAATCGTGGAAATCTCTCTGGTACCCCAAAACAGTGAGTAATAGTCCAAGAAACGGGCCAGAATCGGGCAAAACTATGATTGTTGATGACCGACACGTAAACGCACCCCGGGGTTCGTTAATCGTGGGAAATCACTCTGGGGCCCCAAAACAATGAGTGATAGTCCATGAAACGGGCCAGAATCTGCCAAAACTGTGAGTGTTAATGACCGACACGTAAACGCACCCTGGGGTTCGGCAATCGTGGAATCTCCCCGGGACCCCAAAACAAACGGGCCAGAATCGGTCGAAATTGTGAGTGTTGATGACCGACATGTAAGCGCACCCCGAGGTTCGTTAATCGTGGAAATCACTTCGGGACCCCAAAACAATGAGTAATAGTCCATCAAACGGCCCAGAATCGGCCAAAACAGTGAGTGTTGAAGACCGACACGTAAACGCACCCCGGGTTCGTCAATCATGGAAATCTCTCTGCGACCCTTAAACAGTGAGTAATAGTCCAAGAAACGAGCCACAATAGGCCCAAACTATGAGTGCTGATGATCGACACATAAGCACACCGTGGGGTTCAACAACAACGGAAATCGCTTCGGGACCCCAAAACGGTGAGTAATAGTCCATGAAACGGGTCAGAATTGGCCAAAACTGTGAGTGTTGACGACGGACACGTAGACGCACCCCGGGGTTCGTTAATCGTGGAAATCACTCCAGGACCCCAAACCAGTGAGTAATAGCCCATGAAATGGGCCAGAATCGTCCAAAACTGTGAGTCTTGATGACCGACACGTAAACACACCCCGGGGTTCGTCAATCGTGGAAATCACTCCGGGACCAGAAAACAGTGAGTAATAGTCCAAGAAACGGGCCAAAATCGGCCCAAACTGCGATTGTTGATGACCGACACGTAAGCGCACCTTGGGGTTTGACAACCATTGAAATGGCTTTGGGACCCGAAAACGGTGAGTAATAGTCCGGGGTTCGTCAATCATGGAAATCTCTCCGAAACCCCAAAACAGTGAGTAATAGTCCAAGAAACGGCGCAGAATCGGCCAAAACTGTGAGTGTTAATGACTGACACATAAACGCACCACGGGGCTCGTCAATCGTCGAAAACTCTCCGGGACCCCAAAATAATGAGTAATAGTCCACGAAACGGGCCAGAATCATTCAAAACTGTAAGTGTTGATGACCGACATGTAAATGCACCCTGGAGATTTTTAATCATGAAAATCACTCCGGGACCCCAAAATAGTGAGTAATAGTCCACGTAACGGGCCAGAATCGGCTAAAACTGGGAGTGTTGATAACCGACATGTAAGCGCACCTTGGGGTTTGATAACCATGGATATCGCTTTGGGACCCCAAAACGGTGAGTCCATGAAACGAGCCAGAATCGGTCAAAACTGTGAGTGTTGATGACCGACACGTAAACGCACCCCGGGGTTCGTCAATAGCGGAAATCTCTCAGCGACCCCAAAAGAGTGAGTTATAGTCCATGAAACGAGTTAGAACAGGCTCAAACTTCGAGTGCTGATGACCGATACGTAAGCGCACCTTGGGGTTCAACAACAACGAAAATCGCTTTGGGACCCCAAAACGGTGAGTAATAGTCCATGAAACGGGCCAGAATCTGCCAAAACTGTGAGTGTTGATGACGGACATGTGAACGCACCCCAGGGTTTGTTAATCGTGGAAATCAGTCTAGGACCCCAAACCAGTGCGCAATAGTCCATGAAACAGGCCAGAAACGGCCAAAACTGTGTTTGTTGATGACCGACACTTAAGCGCACCTTGAGGGTCAACAACTATGGAAATCGCTTTGGGACCCTAAAACGGTGAGTAATAGTCCACAAAACGGGTCAGAATTGGCCCAATCTGCGAGTGTTGAGGACCGACACGTAAACGCACCACGGGGTTTGTTAATGGTGGAAATCTCTTCAGGACCCCAAAACAAGGAGTAATAGTCCACGAAACGGGCAGAATCGGCTAAAACAGTGAGTGTTGATGACCGACACGTAAACGCACCCCGGGGTTCGTTAATCATGAAAATCACTCCGGGACCCTTAAACGGCGAGTAATAGTCCACGATACGAGTCAGAATTTGCCAAAACTATGAGTGTTGACGACAGACACGTAAACGCACCCCGGGGATCGTCAATCATGGAAATCGCTCTGGGACCCCTAAATGGTGTGTAATAGTCCAAGAAAACGGGCCAAAATAGACTAAAACCGCGAGTGTTGATGACCGACACGTAAACGCACCTCGGAGTTCGTTAAAGGTGGAAATCATTCCGGGACCCCAGAACAGTGAGTAATAATCCAAGAAACGGGCCAGAATCGGCCAAAACAGTAAGTGTTGATGACCGACACATAAACACACCCCGGAGTTTGTTAATCATGGAAATCACTCCGGGACCCCAAAACAATGAGTAATACTCCACGAAACGGCCCAGAATCGGGCAAAACTGTGAGTGTTGATGACCTTCACGTAAATGCACCCCGGGGTTCATTAATGGTGGAAATCATTCCGGGACCCCAAAACAGTGAGTAATACTCCACGAAACGAACCAGAATCGGCCAAATTTGTGAGTTTTGATGACCGACACGTAAACGCACCCCGGGGTTCGTTTATCGTGGAAATCAATCCGGGACCCTAAAACAATGAGTAATGGTCCAAGAAACGGGCCAGAATCGGCCAAAACTATGATTGTTGATGACCGACACGTAAACGCACCCCGGGGTTCGTTAATCGTGGAAATCACTCCGGGACCCCAAAAAATGGGTAATGGTCCACGAAACGGGCCAGAATCTGCCAAAACTGTGAGTGTTAATGACCGACATGTAAACGCACCCCGGGGTTCGTCAATCGTGGAAATCACTCCGGGACCCCCAAACAGTGAGTAATAGTCCAAGAAACGGGCCAGAATCGACCCAAACTGTGATTGTTGATGACCGACACATAAGCGCACCTCGGGGAACGTCAATCGTGGAAATCGCACTGGCACCCCAAAACAATGATTAGTAGTGCTTGAAACGGACCAGAATCAGCCAAAATCGTGAGTGTTGATGACCGACACAAAAATGCACCTTTAGGTTTGTCAATCATGGAAATCGCACAGGGACCCCATATCAGTTAGTAATAGTCCATGAAACGGGCGAGAATCAGCCAAAACTGGGATTGTTGATGACCGACACGTAAGCGCACCTTGGGGTTCAACAACCATGGAAATCGCTTTGGGACCCCAAAACGTTGAGTAATAGTCCACAAAACGGGTCAGAATCGACAAAAACCGTGAGTGTTGATGACCGACGCATAAGCGCACCTCGGGGTTCAACAACCATGGAAATCACTTCGGGACCCCAAAACGGTGAGTAATAGTCCACGAAACGGGTCAGGATCGACAAAAACCATGATTGTTGATGACCGACGCGTAAACGCAACCCGGGCTTCGTTAATCGTGGAAAACACTCGAGGACCCCAAAACAGTGAGTAATAGTCCATGAAACGGGCCAGAATCGGCCAAAACTGTAAGTGTTGATGACTGACACATAAACGCACCCCGGAGTTCGCAAATCATGGAAATCATTGCGGGACCCCAAACAGTGAGTAATAGTCCATGAAATGGGCCAGAATCAGCCAAAACTGTCAGTATTGTTGTCCAACACGTAAACGCACCCCGGGTTTTGTTATCGTGGAAATCACTCTGGGACCCAAAACAGTGAGTAATAATCCATGAAATGGGCCAGAATTGTCCAAAACTATGAGTGTTGATGAACGACACATAAGCGCAACTTGGGATTCAACAATTATGGAAATCGCTTCGGGACCCCAAAACGGTAAGTAATAGTCCACGAAATGGGTCAGAATTGGCCAAAACTGTGAGTGTTGATGATGGACACGTAAATGCACCTCGGGGATCGTCTATCGTGGAAATCGCTATAGCACCCAAAAATGATGAGTAGTAGTGCTCGAAACTTACAAAAATCAGCCAAAATCGTGAGTGTTGATGGCCGACACGTAAATGCACCCCAGGGTTCGTCAATCATGGAAATCGCTCAGGGACCCCAAATCAGTAAGTAGTTGTCCAAAAAACGGGCCAAAATCGGCCAAAACTGGGATTGTTGATTACCGACACGTAAGCGCACCTTGGCGTTCAACAACCATGGAAAATGCTTTGGGACCCCAAAACGGTGAGTAATAGTCCATGAAACGGGTGAGAATCAACAAAAACCATGAGTGATGATGACCGACGCGTAAACGCAACCTAGGGTTCATTAATCGTGAAAATCACTCGAGGACCCCGAAACGGTGAGTTATAGTCCATGAAACGGGTCAGAATCGACCAAAACTGTCAGTGTTGATGTCCCACACGTAAATGCACCCCAGGGTTCGTTAATCGTTGAACTCACTACGGGACCCCAAAACAGTGAGTAATAGTCCATGAAATGGGCTCAGCCAAAACTGTTAGTGTTGACGAACGACACGTAAGTGCAAATTGGGGTTAAACAACTATGGAAATCGCTTCGGGGCCCCAAAACGGTAAGTAATAGTCCACGAAATGGGTCAGAATTGGCCAAAACACTACAAGAAATATGTCAACTATGACCTTCTGTCAGTGACCCTGGAAGAATTGGTCATAGATCTATGACCATTTGAGACCAATTGGTTAGAAGCTGTTCGGGGGGCTCCAAACCCTAAACCATTGCGACCATTTTGGTCAGAAAGGTCGTAATTTCCTTACACGAAATGGTCATAAAGCAAACAGTGCTGGTCCGCTGCCTTATTTCTAGTTGTTAACGACCAATATAGATGGTCACAACCTTGTAGATTGTGGTGGGTTGTGATGACTAGGCGCCACCTCATCAATTTTGCCTATGTGGCATGTCCATGTGGCAGTTTTTACCCTAGGTTGTTAAGCAACCTATATTTCTGTCATTCCCAAAATTCCCAAAAAAATCTCATAAATTCTTTGGGTCATATCTTCGTCAAATATGTAAAAACCTTCCTTGCCTAGTTCAAAAATAATTAAAAAATATTCATCGTCCTATTATGTTCAGAACAACAGTTTATGAAGGAAGTACCACTTTGGCATGTCCAAATAGTATCCATTTTCTACAGTGTTTTCCTATGCCCAAATAACCATCCTCCACCAAATGCCAGCTCAATCTATTCATTATTTTGAGCCGAGCTTCAACATTCGTATTTATGTCCAGTGTGGTAGTTTGTAAAGCAAGTACCACCTAGGCTCCTCTTTTTGAGCTGAAAATTTGTGAAGACAGTCTTCTTAGTAACTAATCATCCTCAGCCAAAACTCACGCCCATTAGCCATGTACATTTCCCGTACCGCTAATCAAACACTTGGCTACTAATTCATGTTTGAGCATCGATCGGTCTCCGCGTGAGAATCTTATGTTGTAATTTTATTCCTAGCACCTACCTGGGGAGTGCCCAACCCACTAGACATGCCTAGGCTACCCAGAACACATGGCAACACCACGGTCAGGCGGTGACCACGCGGCGGGCATGCGAGTTTACATGCTCTAGAGTTGGGGCCCTCGGCCACCGCCCAAACCTCGACGTATCGCCACCAAACCATGTATTTATGATTAAATAGGTACTTATGTAACTAGAAATGATTTTTGGAAAAAATAAATAGCAAACTATGAGGCAACTGCAGTTCAAATTTGACCCGCTTCCATCTGAATCGGCGGGAATTTGCCTTTTTCACCAGAGGTGGATCAAAACTTTTGACACCCAACCATTTTGTCAATTGTGCATTAAATATGGCCTACTATTTTAGAAAAATGATTTGGTACAATTTTGCAACAAATATATGGTAGGTCCTTCACAAAAAAACCTTAATTCGGGCCCTCGAAAAATGAAAATGAATTATCCGTGCAAAGAAAATGAAAACTCCCTTTGGCAACTTTGTTTGGAATTCCAAGATGCACCCTTGTGCAAAATATGAGATCATTTGAACAAACTATGCCATGAATGTGGCCATGAGATTGAGCGTTTGGGTTGAAATCCATGAATCTTCACACAAGATAGCTCATTTCTGAGAACACTTTTCTAAAATAATTTCCGTATTACAAATTTATTATTTTTCCTGGAAACTTCGTCACATATAATGACACAATGCGAAGGTTTTCCAATTTTTTGATTTTTTTTATTTTTTTATGCCCGTTTCAAAACGCGGTCAAAATGGTGGGCTTGACCGTTCCTAGCTAGTGGTTAAATCTTGGAACAATTTTGATGTTTCTATGATTAAATAGATACTTATGTAACTAGAAACGATTTTTGGAAAAAATAAATAGCAAACTATGAGGCAGCTGCAGTTCAAATTTGACCCGCTTCCACCTGAATCGGCCCGAATTTGTCTTTTTCACTAGAGGTGGATCAAAACTTTTGACACCCAACCATTTTGTCAATTGTGCATTAAATATGGCCTAGTATTTTATAAAAATGATTTGGTACAATTTTGCAACAATATATGGTAGGTCCTTCACAAAAAAACCTCATTTCGGGCACTCGAAAAATGGAAAATGAATTTTCCGTGCAAATAAAATAAAAACTCCCTTTGGCAACATTGTTTGGAATTCCAAGATGCACCCTTGTGCACAATATGAGATCATTTGAACAAACTATGCCATGAATGTGGCCATGAGATTGAGCGTTTGGGTTGAAATCCATGAATCTTCACACATGATAGCTCATTTCTGAGAACACTTTTCTAAAAAAATCCGTATTACAAATTTATTATTTTTCCTGGAAACTTGGTCACATATAATGACACAATGCGAAGGTTTTCCATTTTTTTGATTTGTTTTGAATTTTTATGCCCGTTTTGAAATGCGGTCAAAACGGCGGGCTTGACCGTTCCTAGCTAGTGGTTGAATCTTAGAAAAAATTTGATGTTTCTCTGATTAAATAGATACTTATGTACCTAGAAATGATTTTTGGAATATATATATAGCAAACTATGAGACAACTGTAGTTCAAATTTGACCCGCTTCCAACTAAATCGGTGGGAATTTGTCTTTTTCACCAGAGGTGGTTCAAAACTTTTGACACCCAACCATTTTGTCAATTGTGCATTAAATATGGCCTAGTATTTTATAAAAATGATTTGGTACAATTTTGTAACAAATATATGGTAGGTCCTTCACAAAAAAACCTCATTTCGGGCACTTGAAAAATGGAAAATGAATTTTCCGTGCAAAGAAAATGAAAACTCCCTTTGGAAACATTGTTTGGAATTCCAAGATGCACCCTTGTGCACAATATGAGATTATTTGAACAAACTATGCCATGAATGTGGCCATGAGATTGAGCATTTGGGTTGAAATCCATGAATCTTCACACATGATAGCTCATTTCCGAGAATACTTTTCTAAAATAATTTCCGTATTACAAGTTTATTATTTTTCTTGGAAATTTGGTCACATATAATGACACAATGCGAAGGTTTTCCAATTTTTTGAATTTTTTTTTGAATTTTTTATGCCCGTTTCAAAATGCGGTCAAAACGGCGGGCTTGACCATTCCTAGCTAGTGGTTGAATCTTGGAAAAAATTTGATGTTTCTCTGATTAAATAGGTACTTATGTACCTAGAAACGATTTTTGGAAAAAATAAATAGCAAACTATGAGGCAGCTGTAGTTCAAATTTGACCCGCCCAAATTTGAATCGGGTAAATTTGTCTTTTTCACGAGAGGTGGATTAAAAGTTTTGACACCCAACCATTTGGTTATTTGTACATTAAATATGGTCTAGTATTTTAGAAAAATTATTTGATATAATTTTGCAACAAATACATGTTAGGTTATTCACAAAAAAACCCATTTTGGGCACTCGAAAAATGGAAAATGGCTCTTTGTCCAATGAAAATGAAACCCCCCAAATCAAAATTATTTTTCATCCTAAGATGCACACATGTGCACAATATTGATTGATTTTAACAAACTATAAGTGGTCAATATGTTGAATGTCTGCCCTTAATATGTGGATAAAAACTGTAAGCAAAACAAAAGATTTTTTTTACAGAACCTTAATTCTGATTGGTTGAATTAGCTATGGCATGGATTGATGACATGGCGGAGATCCGTCCATCCATACAGCCATCCACCGTCCATCCAACTCACTGATCCAGATCCTACCCTACCCTGCGCTTCTCTCCCCGATCCAACCCACCTATCCCCCTCCCCGCCGCCACCCCTCACCTTCTCTCCCCGATCCAGATCCGCACGCCGTCGCCGCCCCTCATCTCCCTCGACGGCTTGCATCCCCACCGACGAACTCGATGCCCTTCTTCCCCTCCCCTCCCGCACGGACGCACGCAACCACGAGAGCATCAGCCCCTCCATCCATCTCCCCGCTGCGCGCGAGCAGCCGGAGGAGGTCTTGAGCGGGCGGCGAATGCGATAGGAGGCAGAGATGGGGTCGAGGACCAAGGGGTGCTGCGGGTGGCTCCTCATGGCGCTGGTGCTGGCGTTCGTCGGAGCCGCCCGCACGGCTCCGCCACTGACCTTGCCATCTTCTCCACTCTGACCATGACGCGGCGGGCGGATCCAGGCTGTGCGAGCGAGACGGCAGCCAGATCCTCGACGGCGAGGACACGCAGCGGTCCCTGCCGGCCAAATCAGGTTTGTCTCCTCCCGCAGCTGAGTCATTTTACTGGGGATTTGCCTCGCACAGCCATGACCTCTGACCCCTTCTCACTGATTTGCTCGGGCGGCCGCCTCTCCCACCATCGACGGCGCGTGCTCAACGCCGAGATCCGCCGCGCCAAGGCCAAGCTCCTCGAGGAGGATCCACCCAAGCTACACGCCGACCACAGCCCCCCCACTAGCGAATCCTCTCCGGCGGAGTCGCGTCCTCCTCCCAAAGCAGTCGTCCCCGGCCGCGCCCTCTTGCCGGCGGAGTCGCGTCCTCCTCCCAAAGCAGTCGTCCTCCTCCGACCGCGCCCTCTTGCCGGAGGACTGCTGGACACGTCAGCCACCGGCAGCATCTCCCAAGGTATCCCCTCCTCTCTTTCCGTCCCTTTACTGTCAAATCCACACCGTGTTGTTGCCAAGACCACACCTTGTCTTGTCCCGTCCGAACCCGATGAATCATCCTATTTCTATGCATGCACCGTTTTGTTTGCTGCAGAATGGTTATGGGATCTTCATTTTCCTTAACTACTCCTCCACAATCTTAATTTTTGTATCATAACAAGCAGGGCATCATGCCAGGGTGAAGTAATTCTTCTTAATATGTGCATCACACTATGTACTATTTTGTCTCATGGCAGGGCATGGTAGGCCGTTCATTTTTCCGCATCTATCACGCCTGATGCATGTCTCTTCGGAAGAATCAATCAATAAAATTAAAATCATGGCACAACTTACTGTTTTGAGTTCGTGAGATTAGACGCTCTTCAGCTGGTATCTAAAGTCTGAAGTATGAACCTTTCTTCTATACTCCATCCTTAGTTATGGCACAACTTACTGTTTTGAACTTCTCTGAATTATGATTGATGCACTAATAGTTCAGGTTTGCAAATAGGTTTAGTGATAGATAGCCGAGGTAGGATGAGGGAACAAGTAAAGGTTAAATGGAGAAGCCGATGACCTAGAACATGAAGTGGACTCTGTTAAGTAGACTAGTATTTTTGCATTTTCATGGCCTGCTACGAGGTCAGAAAAGATGTCAAAATACTCGCTGATGTTCTGTCCAATGGAGTTCAGAATTGTTGATTGTAAATCCTCTGATCTGTAAAAGGATAGATACTTGCGATCATCTATAAATTGGAAAAAGAACTGATGTTTTATATCATTTTTTATGTGGGGTTTTTTCACAGCTAATATGTCTTTTACATGCTCATATCTTGATTTTGTTGCAAACAGGAAAGCACCGCTAGGTCTTGCTAGGTTTTACAAGAGAGAATCTCATTTCCCTTTTTTAGAAATGATGACTCAATGTCTCAACAGTGAAAGCATGCAGATTTCACATTTTAGATTTCTGAACATTTCATTGTACTTATACAGCCCTGATTAGAAAGTGATTTAGATGGATTCAAATTGGACTGAAATTTAAACATAATACTAAGATAACACTTCATCATCACAGCAACGTATGCATAGGTTTATTTTTTGTAAATAGATTTGTAACAATGAGTATAGGTGGTTATACGTTGCTGTGATGATGAATATAAATATTAATAAGTGCTCATGCATGCATCTGGACCTCTTATTGTAGTAGCTGGTATGCTTGATGCGTGTATCTCCGTATCTTTACTGTTTTCCTATAACCATAAATCATGATCTGTTTTGTTACATCTGTTCTACTGCTGCTTACAATTCTTTTTCATTTCTATGATCAATTTAGTTAGAGTTGCACATGTCAGTATACTATATACCAAAAATCCTAGCTAGTGAGAATATTTTAGTCACTCCATGAACACATACCGGTTAGTGTTAGTCATACTATTTATGTACATCTCATTTGCTGTCAATTCTTGCTTATAAGTTATTGGATCCCTCATTGTCTACTGTTTGATGTTTTGTACACATTCTTATTATATATGTTCATTCTTATTTTTTGCACAGGTGAAGCGCGAATCCAAGTTCGAAGTTGTGAAGCATATCAACAAAGACTAGAATATTATGTGTTGTAAATGTATGCAGTAGTAGGCTTATCTATGTTGTAGTATATTGTAACATTTGTAATAGATCAATGCCGTGTTGTTTTGGACGAATTTCATTTGCTATTTGCATTGTTTGAAATAATGATTGTGTATGTGATTTGAATACCCGTCAAATGGAAACCTGACAAGGGGGTCCAAGTTATAATGGTTGTTTGACAGATTTTGAAAAATTTGATGTGTGGGATCAATTTTGTGATAAGCATGACAAGTGGGACCAATCTGATTGGTGGGACTAGTGGCAAAAAAAAAGGATGAAAATAAAAAATCAGTAGACTGTAAAAGGCTACCAAAAATTAACAAGAAAAAATACATTAAAAGGCCGAATTGTTGGGCTAGGCCCATGTAGAAAATCGAATTGGACCGGGCTGAATCTTGTGCCACATCAGATTGCTACGCTGGAGGCCTACATGGCCTGGGGAGGTTGCTAGTGACCAAAACGCCATAGTAGACGTATTTTGGTCATAAACGTGTTCGACCATTCTAGAAGAAAGGTCGCTATAGTCAGTTTACGACCCCCAGCTTTTGACCTTATGTTTTTGGTCACAAAAAGGTCGCAAATGAAAAACCATGACCTTTCAGAGACCAATAGTGGTGGTCACAAGTTGACATATTTCTTGTAGTAAAACTATGAGTGTTGATGACGGACACGTAAACGCACCTCGGGGATCGTCAATCGTGGAAATCGCTCTGTCATCCCAAAATGATGAGTAATAGTGCTCGAAACGGAACAAAATCAGCCAAAATCGTGAGTGTTGATGACCCACACGTAAATACACCCCGAGGTTCGTCAATCATGTAAATCACTCCGGGGCCCCAAAACTGAGTAATGCTCCAAGAAACGGGCCAGAATCGGCCCAAACTTTGACTGTTGATGACCAACACGTAAGCGCACCTTGGGGTTCGAAAACCATGGAAATTGCTTTCGGACCCAAAGACGGTGAGTTATAGCCCACTTAACGGGTCGGAATCGACAAAAACCGCGAGTGTTGATGACCGACAGGTAAACGCACTCCAGGGTTCATCAATCGTGGAAATCACTTTAGGACCCCAAAACTGAGTAATAGTCCAAGAAACGGATCAGGTTCAAACCCAAACAGCGAGTCTTGACGACCAACATGTAAGCACAGCTTAGGGTTCGACAACCATGGAAATCGCTGCGGGACCCTAAAACAGTTAGTAATAGTCCATGAAAGAATCGAGAATCGGACAAACCGAGGATTCTTGATGAATGATACATAAATGCACGCCGGGGTTCGCCAATCAGGGAAATCATTCGGGGACCCCAAATCAGTTAGTAATAGTCCATGAAACGGGCCACAATCGGCCAAAACTGGGATTGTTGATGACCGACACGTAAGCGCACCTTGGGGTTCAACAACCATGGAAATCGCTTAGGGACCCCAAAACAATGAGTAATAGTCCATGAAACGGGTCAGAATCGACAAAATACACGAGTATTGATGACCGACGCGTAAACGCACCCCAGGGTTTGTTAATCGTGGAAATCACTCGAGGACCCCAAACAGTGAGTAATAGTCGACAAACGGGCCAGAATCGGCCAAAACTGTTAGTGTTGATTCCGACACGTAAACGCACCCCGGGGTTAGCTAATCGTGGATATCACTCCGGGACCCCAAAATAGTGAGTAATAGTCCACGAAACGGGCCAGAATCGGCCAAAACTGTGAGTGTTGATGAACGACATGTAAGCGCAACTTGGGCTTCAACAACTATGGAAATCGCTTCAGGACAGCAAAACGGTAAGTAATAGTCCACGAAACGGGTCAGAATTGGCCAAAACTGTGAGTGTTGACGATGGACATGTAAACGCATCCCAGGGATCATCAATCGTGGAAATCCGGCTGGCACCCCAAAACGATGAGTAATAGTTCTCGAAATGGACCAGAATCGGCCAAAAATGTGAGTGTTGATGATCGACACGTAAATGCACCCCGTGGTTCGTCAATCGTGGAAATCACTACGGGACCCAAAACTGAGAAATAGTCCAAGAAACGGGGCAGAATCAGCCCAAACTGCGATTCTTGATGACCGACATGTAAGCGCACCTTGGGGTTCGACGACCATGGAAATCGCTTTGGGACCCAAAACCGGTGAGTTATAGTCCACGAAACGGGTCCAAATTGATATAAACCGCAAGTGTTGATGACCATCACATAAACGCACCCCAAGGTTCATAAATCGTGGAAATCACTCCCGGACCCCAAATCTGAGTAATAGTCCAAGAAACGGGTCAGAATCAAACCGAAACTGTGAGTCTTGACGACCAACACATAAGCACAGCTTGGGGTTCGACAACCATGGAAATTGCTTTGGGACCCCAAAACGGTTAGTGATAGTCCATGAAAGAGCCCAGAATTGGACAAAACGAGGATTATTGATGAACGACACATAAACGCACCCCGCGGTTTGTCAATCATGGAAATCGCTCAGGGATCCCAAATCAGTTAGTAATAGTCCATGAAACGGGCCAGAATTGCCCAAAACTGGGATTGTTGCTGACCAACACGTAAGCACACCTTGGGGTTCAACAACCATGGAAATCGCTTTGGGACCCCAAAACGGTGAGTAATAGTCCACGAAACGGGTCAGAATCGACAAAAACTGTGAGTGTTGATGACCGACGCATAAACGCAACCCGGGGTTCGTTAATCATGGAAATCACTCGAGGACCAAAAAGCAGTGAGTAATAGTCCATGAAACGCGCCAGAATCGGCCAAAACTGTCAGTGTTGTTGTCTGACACATAAACGCACCCCGGGGTTCGTTAATCATGGAAATCACTCCGGGACCCCAAACCAGTGAGTGTTGAGGAACGACACGTAAGCAAAACTCGGGGTTCAACAACTATTGAAATCGCTTCGGGACCCCAAAACGGTAAGTTATAGTCCACGAAACGGGTCAGAATCGACAAAAACCGTGAGTGTTGATGACCGACGCACCACTAGGGGAAACCCTAGTAGTAATGCGGGTTTAAAGCCCACTAGTAGTGCGTGCTGTCGCGCTACTAATAAGGTGCTACAGTTATTACTTAGCAGTAGCGCATGTGACACGTGCTACTGGTAAGAGACATAGCAGCAGCGCTTGTTCACACCCGCGCTGCTGCTAATCTAGCTACTTGCAGCGTGTTTACTGTCCATCGCTACTAGTATTCTTTTTTTAGTGTATTTATCCGCCGTTGCACAAATTTTGGTACAATACCAATTATGTGGTTTATATCATTATGTCCATAACAGTGTGTCAAATGAAGGTGGATTAGGTTCAAGTGGAGGCAATATGTGGTGCATGACAAAAGTATACTACTAATCCAAACTTGATCTAGTTTGGACTAGTAGTCCTTTTGATGTGCACCACATGTTGCCTCCACTTGAATTTAATCCGCCAACACAAGCTATTTAATCATCATCATAGTCATTAGCACCAATAGTATTTATTTAATCACCACTAACACTAGCTCATAATAATCATCATAGTCATTACCACCAACACTAGCTATTTAATCATCATAGTCATAGTGTTGCACATCATCATCTTTACACTCATTTCTAGCTAGCTAATCACTCTTGCTGCTCTCTCAGGTAAAATAACATAAAACATGTGTAGCTCTCCTACTACATCAAGTTGGAGCATGCAGATGAACCTGTCTCTTAATGGTGGGTTGCGCTTCTGATTGCTGCCCCCTAGTACTTGTCTGCGCTCCTCCATCACAGATTTGGTCCAGTCTTTCACTATTAAGAATTCGTCGCTAATCCTGAATGCACTATAACTTACCGTAAGCTAGCAATACTCATGGTACCTTTAGTCTCGATCCCATAAGGCACAACATTCATCGGGAGTCCCTGTTGAAGAACATCGTATGGTAACATACTTAGCAATGAAGTTTAGCTTAAAAAATAATGTATGGAAAAGATGCACTGAGGACAAATAGTAAAAATCTTACCATCTTTCCTAAATAGATGTGACCGTAGTTCATTTGAACACTTTTGGTTGCACATTTTTAGTACTAACATTTCTAAATCCAGGAAGAAAATTTGTCTTGATAGTATCAAGATCCGCAAGCCATGAAACATAATGACTTAGCTCCTCGCAGTTTAGTTCAGCCCCGGACAGTAGTAGGTCCTGTCTACCAAGCGCTGGACATGTTTGCTTGAACGAAAATAAGCTGGCAATAGAAATTAGTTGTCAACTATTTTTGAATAAACAATATCAAAGACATAAATATGGTTGAGAAACTCACATAATGGTATAAATAGAGGTGTCTGCACATCGACCCAGATGTCGGTATTACCTTCAATATCATCTTCCGGCTCAAATGCATAAGTCTTGCATAGTGCTCGCCTTGTTTTGCATCCAAAATAGGTGTACTCATCTAAATTGTATAATTTTGCATGGAAAATATAACCATGCTCGGTCTTCAAGTAAACTTTATTTACCTCCATAGTACGACTGAAACCTATCTTATCCAATACAAAAACTCTTGCATGGCAGGGGATACGCTAGTAGAATAGTAAAAAATATATAAGTTGAAGCAAATGAAGCAGATGTCATGCTTAATTACGAAAAAAGACTTGTCATTGTGACTTCATGTATCCACTTGAAGTTCTCGCCGACTTGATGTGAAGCACCTATCATCATCTAGGAAGATTCCGTCGCATGTGTCGCTTCGTCTTCGCAGAATTTGCAAATACGAAATCCGTTTCATCGTCAGACATTTCCTATGTTCATAGTTAAAACATTAATTGAAAATCAATCGAAGAAAACTACCAGGATGCTCAACACACAAATCCGGGGCACTCGATATTTCCTACATATTCTGGCACAAGTCATGCCAAAATTCACGGAAGAATCCGGCATGACCTTTGCTAAAATAGGACATATCGAGCGCCTGAAATTTGCCGGAACAGAAATGAATCAACACTCTGGCAAAACATAGGCCACTCGGAGGTGTAACCTGCAAACATGACCGGCCACTTGGGCAAGCACATATCCTATTTGAGCAACACAAGATATACATTGCAAAATATCTTATAGGACTCAAATTAGCATGCATTCAATAAGCAAAAGTAAATCATCTCATGCGTCCGTACATCGTCGAATATTATCACTAATACATCCCGAATAGTATCATACATATAACATCACTAATACAACTAAAACCATAGCACACGACGGGTATCGGCGCGGGCGGTGGACACCCACAGAGAAGGAACCATCACCGGATCATAGCCGTAGTGAGATCCCTGGAGAACCTGCCAGGTATTGGAGAACATGTGCTCCAATGCAAACAAGTAGCAACGGACGTGCGCGTCCTCCTCACTGACACGGTGATGCACCACCTCCGCGGGGTCCTCGAGCCTCTGGACCGTCACTGGCCCACGCGACCGCCACCAAAGAAGGTTCGGGTCAACGACAGGCTGGCTCCTCACCAACCTGCGCCCCCGGTAGGTAGCGCCTCCCAGTACCACCCCGGCGGAGCCCAGTCCCGGACATGGCCCATCTGGTCAAGCAGGTGTCGTGCTCCGCCGACTCGACGACTAGGATGCGGCATAGGCATCGTCCACGTCGATGCGGGAAAAATTGCTTTAAGTAAAAAAATAGCAACAAGCTCTTACTAAATAATTCTATTAATTCAACTAGTTCTTACTAAAAATAAAATTACTATAAATGAAATAAACTAGTACCAAATTAGTACCTAGTTCTTACTAACTAATTAGTACCTAGGAACTACTGCCCTAATTACCATATAAGTATCCATTTTTTAACTAGGGTTCGTACTACCTAATTAAATAGGGTTAATAGTAATTGTAATTAACTAACTAGCACTAAAAATAGCCTAGGGTTCATACTAACTGGCACTAAATAGCTAGGGTTCATACTAACAGAGAGTGGAGAAGAGGGAAGGGGAGAGTGCTTACAGAGGGCGGGGAGAGAGATGTGGTCGGGGGAGACGGCGGCCAGGCGGGGTAGGGGGAGACAACGGCGAGGCGGGGTCTGGGGAGATGGCGGTGAGGCGGGTCGAGGGAGGTGGCGGTGGAGAGCAAGGGCAGGGGCTCCGGCAAGTATGAGGTCGAGGAGGAGGAGGCCTGAGGCGTGCACGCACGTCGAGGCGAACTCGGCGGAGGCGAGGCGGGGCCTCCCGTGAGGGCGAGGGGGGGGAGTCGAGGAAGCGACGAGGGGGGAAGAGAGAGTGGGGAATTTGGGGAGGAAGCAGAGGAGAGGGAAGCCCACGCGGGGGGTTAGGTGAAAGTAGCTTTAAGAATAGTGTGGGGAGCGAAAACGCGCTGCTGCTAAAATCCGTAGCAGTAGGGCGCCCTCACAAACGCGCTACTCCTAAGATGGGCACGTCCTGTGGTGTGTTCAAACTTAGCAGTAGCGCCCTACCCTAAAAGTGCGCTTCTACTAATTTTGTAGTAGTAGCGCGGTTTTTAGAAGGGCGCTACTACTATACCTAGCACGACGGGAACGGTGTGGCAATTATAGTAGTAGCGCTTTTTGTTCTGCGGCGCTCTTGCTAAGTGGATAACGATGGCGCCCTTTAAGTTAACGCGCCATTGCTAAATAGCGATGGCGCCTCATTTTAACACGCACTACTGATAAGATTCTGTGTATAAGGTTTTCCCTAGTAGTGACGCGTAAATGCAACCCGGGGTTCGTTAATCATGAAAATCACTCGAGGACCCCAAAACAGTGAGTAATAGTCCATGAAACGGGCTAGAATCGGCCAAAACTGTCACTGTTGTTGTCCGACATCTAAACGCACCCCGGGGTTCGTTAATCGTGGAAATCACTCTGGGTCCCAAAAACAGTGTGTAATAGTCCATGAAATGGGCCCAAATCGGCCAAAACTGTGAGTGTTGGTGAACGACACATAAGCGCAACTTGGGGTTCAACAACTATGGAAATCGCTCCGGGACCCCAAAACGGTAAGTAATAGTCCACAAAATAGGTCAGAATTGGCCAAAACTATGAGTGTTGATGACGAACACGTAAATGGACCTCGGGGATTGTCAATCGTGGAAATCGCTCTGCCACCCCAAAATGATGAGCAGTAGTGCTCGAAACGTATCAGAATCAGCCAAAATCATGGGTGTTGATGACCGACACGTAAATGCACCCTGGGGTTTGTCAATCATGGAAATCGCTCAGGGACCCCAAATCAGTTAGTAATAGTCCATGAAACGGGCCAGAATTGGCCAAAACTAGAATTGTTGATGACCGATACGTAAGCGCACCTTGAGGTTCAACAACAATGGAAATCCCTATTGGGCCCCAAAATGGTGAGTAATAGTCCACGAAACGGGTCAGAATAACAAAAACCATGAGTGTTGATGACCGACGCGTAAACGCAACCCAGGGTTCATTAATCGAGGAAATCACTCAAGGACCACAAAACAGTGAGTAATAGTCCACGAAAAGGGCTAGAATCGGTCAAAACTGTTAGTGTTGATGTCCGACACGTAAACGCACCCCGGGGTTCATTAATCATGGAATCACTCCGGGACCCCAAAACAGTGAGTGTCGATGAACGACAGGTAAGCGCAACTTGGGGTTCAACAACTATGGGAATTGCTTTGGGACCCCAAAACGGTAAGTAATAGTCCACGAAATGGGTCAGAATTGGCCAAAACTGTGAGTGTTCAGGACGGACACGTAGACGCACCTCAGGGATCGTCAATCATGGAAATCCCTCTGGCACACCAAAACGATAAGTAATAGTGCTCGGAACGGACCAGAATCTGCCAAAATAGTGAGTGTTGATGACCGACACATAAATGCACCCCGGGGTTTGTCAATCGTGGAAATCACTCCCGGACCCCAAAGCTGAGTAATAGTCCAAGAAACGGGCCAGAAACGGCCCAAACTTTGATTGTTGATGACCGACACATAAGTGCACCTTTGGGTTCGACAACCATGGAAATCACTTTGGGACCCAAAAAGGGTGAGTTATAGTCCACTAAACGGGTAGGAATTGAAAAAAACCACGAGTGTTGATGACCGGCACGTAAACGCACCCCAGGGTTCGTCAATCATGGAAATCACTATAGGACCCCAAAACTGAGTAATAGTCCAAGAAACGGGTAAGATTCAAACCCAAACTGCGAGTCTTGACAACCAACACGTAAGCACGGCTTGGGGTTCGACAACCATGGAAATCGCTTTGGGACCCCAAAACGGTTAGTGATAGTCCATGAAACATCCCAGAATCGGACAAACCAAGGATTATTGATGAACGATACATAAACACACCCTAGGTTTCGTCAATCATGGAAATCACTCAGGGACACCAAATTAGTTAGTAATAGTCCATGAAATGGGACAGAATCGACCAAAAATGGGATTGTTGATGGCCGACACGTAAGCGCACCTTGGGGTTCAACAAGCATGGAAATCGCTTAGCGACCCCAAAACTGTGAGTAATAGTCCACGAAACGGGTCAGAATCGACAAAAACCGTGAGTGTTGATAACCGACGTGTAAACGCTCCCCAGGGTTTGTTAATCGTGGAAATCACTCGAGGACCCCCAAAACAGTGAGTAATAGTCCACAAAACGGGCCAGAATCGGCCAAAACTGTCAGTGTTGATGTCTGACACGTAAACGCACCCCGGGGCTCGTTAATCATGGAAATCACTCCGGGACCCCAAAACAGTGAGTAATAGTCCACGAAACGGGCCAGAATCGGCTAAAACTGTGTGTGTTGATGAACGACGAGTAAGCGCAACTTGGGTCTCAACAACTATGGAAATCGCTTCGGGACCGCAAAACGGTAAGTAATAGTCCACGAAACGGGTCAGAATTGGCCAAAAAAGTGAGTGTTGACGACGGACACGTAAACACACCCAGGGGATCGTCAATCATGGAAATCGCTCTGGCACCCCAAAACAATGAGTAGTAGTGCTTGAAACTGACCAGAATCGGCCAAAATCGTGAGTATTGAAGACCGACATGTAAATGCACCCTGAGATTCGTCACTCGTGGCAATCTCTATGGGACCCCAAAACTGAGTAATAGTCCAAGAAACGGGCCATAATAGGCCCAAACTGTGATTGTTGATGATCGACACGTAAGCGCACCTTGGGGTTTGACAACCATGGAAATCGCTTTGGGACCCAAAAACGGTGAGTTATAGTCCGCGAAACGGGTCAAAATAAACAAAAACCGCAAGTGTTGATGACCGACACATAAACGCACCCCATGGTTCGTCAATCGTCTTAATCTCTTTAGGACCCCAAAACTGAGTATTAGTCCAACAAACGGGTCAGAATCGAACCCAAACTGCGAGTCTTGGCGACCAACACGTAAGCACAACTTGTGGTTCGACAACCATGGAAATCGCTTTGGGACCCCAAAACGGTTAGTAATAGGCGATGAAAGAGCCCAGAATCGGACGAACCGAGGATTATTGATGCACGACACATAAACGCACCCCGGGGTTCGTTAATCATGGAAATCGCTCAGGGACCCCAAATCAGTTAGTAATACTCCATGAAATGGGCATGTATCGGCCAAAACAGGGATTGTTGATGACCGACACGTAAGCGCACCTTGGGGTTCAACAACCATTGAAATCGCTTTGGGACCCCAAAACGGTGAGTAATAGTCCACGAAACGGGTCAGAATCAACAAAAATCGTGAGTGTTGATGACCGATGCGTTAACGCAACCCGGGGTTCGTTTATCATGGAAATCACTCGAGGACCCCAAAACAGTGAGTAATAGTCCACGGAACGGGCCAGAATCCGCCAAAGCTGTTAGTGTTGATGTTAGACAGATTAATGCACCCCGGTGTTCGTTAATCGTGGAAATCCCTCCGGGACCCCAAAACAGTGAGTAATTGTCCATGAAATGGGCCAAAATCAGCCAAAACTTGGGGTTCAACAAATATGGAAATCACTTTGGGACCCCAAAACGGTAAGTAATAGTCCACGAAATGGGTCAAAATTGGCCAAAACTATGAGTGTTGATGACGAACACGTAAACACACCTCGGGGATCGTCAATCATGGAAATCGCTCTGGCACCCCAAAACGATGAGTTGTAGTGCTCGAAGCATACCAGAATCAGCCAAAATCATGAGTGTTGATGACCGACACGTAAATGCACCCCAGGGTTCGTCAATCATGGAAATCGCTCATGGACCCAAATCAGTTAGTAATAGTCCATGAAACGGGCCAGAATCGGCCAAAACTGCGATTGTTGATGACCGACACGTAAGAGCACCTTGGGGTTCAACAACCATGTAAAACGCTTTGGGACCCCAAAACAGTGAGTAATAGTCCACGAAACGGGTCAGAATTGACAAAAAACGTGAGTGTTGATGACCGACACGTAAACGCACCCTAGGGTTTGTTAACCATTGAAATCACTCGAGGACCCCAAAACAGTGAGTAATAGTGCACAAAACGGGCCAGTGTTGCTGTCCGACACGTAAAGGCACCCATGGTTCGCTAATTGTGGAAATCACTCCGGGACCCCAAAACAGTGAGTAATAGGTGTACTCATCTAAATTGTATAATTTTGCATGGAAAATATAACCATGCTCGGTCTTCAAGTAAACTTTATTTACCTCCATAGTACGACTGAAACCTATCTTATCCAATACAAAAACTCTTGCATGGCAGGGGATACGCTAGTAGAATAGTAAAAAATATATAAGTTGAAGCAAATGAAGCAGATGTCATGCTTAATTACGAAAAAAGACTTGTCATTGTGACTTACTGTATCCACTTCGAAGTTCTCGTCCAGCTTGATGCTGAAGCACCTATCATCATCTAGGAAGATTCCGTCGCACAGGTCGCGCTCGTCTTCGCAGAATTTGCAAATACCGAAATCCGTTTCATCGTCAGACATTTCCTATGTTCATAGTTAAAACATTAATTGAAAATCAATCGAAGAAAACTACCAGGATGCTCAACACACAAATCCGGGGCACTCGATATTTCCTACATATTCTGGCACAAGTCATGCCAAAATTCACGGAAGAATCCGGCATGACCTTTGCTAAAATAGGACATATCGAGCGCCTGAAATTTGCCGGAACAGAAATGAATCAACACTCCGGCAAAACATAGGCCACTCAGAGGTGTAACCTGCAAACATGACCGGCCACTTGGGCAAGCACATATCCTATTTGAGCAACACAAGATATACATTGCAAAATATCTTATAGGACTCAAATTAGCATGCATTCAATAAGCAAAAGTAAATCATCTCATGCGTCCGTACATCGTCGAATATTATCACTAATACATCCCGAATAGTATCATACATATAACATCACTAATACAACTAAAACCATAGCACACGACGGTATCGGGCGGCGGTGGACACCACAGAGAAGGAACCATCACGGATCATAGCCGTAGTGAGATCCCTGGAGAACCTGCCGGTATTGGAGAACATGTGCTCCAATGCAAACAAGTAACAACAGACGCGCGTCCTCCTCATCGACACGTGATGCACCACCTCCATGGGTCCTCGAGCCTCTGGACCGTCCATCGCCCATGCGACCGCCACCAAAGAAGGTTGGTCAACGACAGTGGCTCCTCACCAACCTGCGCCCCGGTGGTAGCGCCTCCAGTACCACCGCGGAGCCAGGTCCGGACATGGCCCATCTGGTCAGCGGTGTCGTGCTTCGCCGACTCGACGACTAGGATGCGGCATAGGCATCGCCCACGTCGATCTGGGAAAAATTGCTTTAAGTAAAAAAATAGCAACAAGCTCTTACTAAATAATTCTATTAATTCAACTAGTTCTTACTAAAAATAAAATTACTATAAATAAAATAAACTAGTACCAAATTAGTACCTAGTTCTTACTAACTAATTAGTACCTAGGAACTCTGCCCTAATTACCATATAAGTATCCATTTTTAACTAGGGTTCAGTACTACCTAATTAAATAGGGTTAATAGTAATTGTAATTAACTAACTAGCACTAAAAATAGCCTAGGGTTCATACTAAGCGGCACTAAATAGCTAGGGTTCATACTAACAGAGAGTGGAGAAGAGGGAAGGGGAGAGTGCTTACAGAGGGCGGGGAGAGAGATGTGGTCGGGGGAGACGGCGGCCAGGCGGGGTAGGGGGAGACAACGGCGAGGCGGGGTTGGGGGAGATGGCGGTGAGGCGGGTCGAGGGAGGTGGCGGTGGAGAGCAAGGGCAGGGGCTCCGGCAAGTACGAGGTCGAGGAGGAGGAGGCACTGAGCGTCTGGCGACGTCGAGGCGAGACTCGGCGGAGCGAGGCGAGGAGCCTCGGCAGGGCGAGGCGGGGATCCGCAAGCGACGAGGGGGAAGAGAGTGGGGAATTTGGGGAGGAAGCAGAGGAGAGGAAGCCCGCGGGGATTAGGTGAAAGTAGCTTTAAGAATAGCGTGGGAGCCAGCAGCTGCTTGCTAAAATCCGTGCAAGATGGGCGCCCTCAAACGCGCTACTCCTAAGATGGGCACGTCTGTGGTGTGTTCAAACTTAGCGATGGCGCCCTACCTAAAAGTGCGCTTCTACTAATTTTGTAGTAGTAGCGCGGTTTTTAGAAGGGCGCTACTACTATACCTAGCACGACGGGAACGGTGTGGCAATTATAGTAGTAGCGCTTTTTGTTCCTGCCGCGCTACTGCTAAGTGGATAACAGTAGCGCCCTTTAAGCCAACGCGCTACTGCTAAGTAGCAGTAGCGCCTCATTTTAACACGCACTACTGATAAGATTCTGTGTATAAGGTTTTCCCTAGTAGTGACGCGTAAATGCAACCCGGGGTTCGTTAATCATGAAAATCACTCGAGGACCCCAAAACAGTGAGTAATAGTCCATGAAACGGGCTAGAATCGGCCAAAACTGTCACTGTTGTTGTCCGACATCTAAACGCACCTCGGGGTTCGTTAATCGTGGAAATCACTCTGGGTCCCAAAAACAGTGTGTAATAGTCCATGAAATGGGCCCAAATCGGCCAAAACTGTGAGTGTTGGTGAACGACACATAAGCGCAACTTGGGGTTCAACAACTATGGAAATCACTCCGGGACCCCAAAACGGTAAGTAATAGTCCACAAAATAGGTCAGAATTGGCCAAAACTATGAGTGTTGATGACGAACACGTAAATGGACCTCGGGGATCGTCAATCGTGGAAATCGCTCTGCCACCCCAAAATGATGAGCAGTAGTGCTCGAAACGTATCAGAATCAGCCAAAATCATGGGTGTTGATGACCGACACGTAAATGCACCCTGGGGTTTGTCAATCATGGAAATCGCTCAGAGGACCCCAAATCAGTTAGTAATAGTCCATGAAACGGGCCAGAATTGGCCAAAACTAGAATTGTTGATGACCGATACGTAAGCGCACCTTGAGGTTCAACAACCATGGAAATCCCTTTCGAGCCCCAAAATGGTGAGTAATAGTCCACGAAACGGGTCAGAATAACAAAAACCATGAGTGTTGATGACCGACGCGTAAACGCAACCCAGGGTTCATTAATCGAGGAAATCACTCAAGGACCACAAAACAGTGAGTAATAGTCCACGAAAAGGGCTAGAATCGGTCAAAACTGTTAGTGTTGATGTCCGACACGTAAACGCACCCCGGGGTTCATTAATCATGGAATCACTCCGGGACCCCAAAACAGTGAGTGTCGATGAACGACAGGTAAGCGCAACTTGGGGTTCAACAACTATGGGAATTGCTTTGGGACCCCAAAACGGTAAGTAATAGTCCACGAAATGGGTCAGAATTGGCCAAAACTGTGAGTGTTCAGGACGGACACGTAGACGCACCTCAGGGATCGTCAATCGTGGAAATCCCTCTGGCACCCCAAAACGATAAGTAATAGTGCTCGGAACGGACCAGAATCTGCCAAAATAGTGAGTGTTGATGACCGACACATAAATGCACCCCGGGGTTTGTCAATCGTGGAAATCACTCCCGGACCCCAAAGCTGAGTAATAGTCCAAGAAACGGGCCAGAAACGGCCCAAACTTTGATTGTTGATGACCGACACATAAGTGCACCTTTGGGTTCGACAACCATGGAAATCACTTTGGGACCCAAAAAGGGTGAGTTATAGTCCACTAAACGGGTAGGAATTGAAAAAAACCACGAGTGTTGATGACCGGCACGTAAACGCACCCCAGGGTTCGTCAATCATGGAAATCACTATAGGACCCCAAAAGCGAGTAATAGTCCAAGAAGCGGGTAAGATTCAAACCCAAATCTGCGAGTCTTGACAACCAACACGTAAGCACGGCTTGGGGTTCGACAACCATGGAAATCGCTTTGGGACCCCAAAACGGTTAGTGATAGTCCATGAAAGATCCCAGAATCGGACAAACCAAGGATTATTGATGAACGATACATAAACACACCCTAGGTTTCGTCAATCATGGAAATCACTCAGGACACCAAATTAGTTAGTAATAGTCCATGAAATGGGACAGAATCGACCAAAATGGGATTGTTGATGGCCGACACGTAAGCGCACCTTGGGGTTCAACAAGCATGGAAATCGCTTAGGGACCCCAAAACTGTGAGTAATAGTCCACGAAACGGGTCAGAATCGACAAAAACCGTGAGTGTTGATAACCGACGTGTAAACGCTCCCCAGGGTTTGTTAATCGTGGAAATCACTCGAGGACCCCCAAAACAGTGAGTAATAGTCCACAAAACGGGCCAGAATCGGCCAAAACTGTCAGTGTTGATGTCTGACACGTAAACGCACCCCGGGGCTCGTTAATCATGGAAATCACTCCGGGACCCCAAAACAGTGAGTAATAGTCCACGAAACGGGCCAGAATCGGCTAAAACTGTGTGTGTTGATGAACGACGAGTAAGCACAACTTGGGTCTCAACAACTATGGAAATCGCTTCGGGACCGCAAAACGGTAAGTAATAGTCCACGAAACGGGTCAGAATTGGCCAAAAAAGTGAGTGTTGACGACGGACACGTAAACACACCCAGGGGATCGTCAATCATGGAAATCGCTCTGGCACCCCAAAACAATGAGTAGTAGTGCTTGAAACTGACCAGAATCGGCCAAAATCGTGAGTATTGAAGACCGACATGTAAATGCACCCTGAGATTCGTCACTCGTGGCAATCTCTATGGGACCCCAAAACTGAGTAATAGTCCAAGAAACGGGCCATAATAGGCCCAAACTGTGATTGTTGATGATCGACACGTAAGCGCACCTTGGGGTTTGACAACCATGGAAATCGCTTTGGGACCCAAAAACGGTGAGTTATAGTCCGCGAAACGGGTCAAAATCAACAAAAACCGCAAGTGTTGATGACCGACCCATAAACGCACCCCATGGTTCGTCAATCGTCTTAATCTCTTTAGGACCCCAAAACTGAGTATTAGTCCAACAAACGGGTCAGAATCGAACCCAAACTGCGAGTCTTGGCGACCAACACGTAAGCACAACTTGTGGTTCGACAACCATGGAAATCGCTTTGGGACCCCAAAACGGTTAGTAATAGGCGATGAAAGAGCCCAGAATCGGACAAACCGAGGATTATTGATGCACGACACATAAACGCACCCCGGGGTTCGTTAATCATGGAAATCGCTCAGGGACCCCAAATCAGTTAGTAATACTCCATGAAATGGGCCAGTATCGGCCAAAACAGGGATTGTTGATGACCGACACGTAAGCGCACCTTGGGGTTCAACAACCATTGAAATCGCTTTGGGACCCCAAAATGGTGAGTAATAGTCCACGAAACGGGTCAGAATCAACAAAAATCGTGAGTGTTGATGACCGATGCGTTAACGCAACCCGGGGTTCGTTTATCATGGAAATCACTCGAGGACCCCAAAACAGTGAGTAATAGTCCACGGAATGGGCCAGAATCCGCCAAAACTGTTAGTGTTGATGTTAGACAGATTAATGCACCCCGGTGTTCGTTAATCGTGGAAATCCCTCCGGGACCCCAAAACAGTGAGTAATAGTCCATGAAATGGGCCAAAATCAGCCAAAACTTGGGGTTCAACAAATATGGAAATCACTTTGGAACCCCAAAACGGTAAGTAATAGTCCACGAAATGGGTCAAAATTGGCCAAAACTATGAGTGTTGATGACGAACACGTAAACACACCTCGGGGATCGTCAATCATGGAAATCGCTCTGGCACCCCAAAACGATGAGTTGTAGTGCTCGAAGCATACCAGAATCAGCCAAAATCATGAGTGTTGATGACCGACACGTAAATGCACCCCAGGGTTCGTCAATCATGGAAATCGCTCATGGACCCAAATCAGTTAGTAATAGTCCATGAAACGGGCCAGAATCGGCCAAAACTGCGATTGTTGATGACCGACACGTAAGAGCACCTTGGGGTTCAACAACCATGTAAAACGCTTTGGGACCCCAAAACAGTGAGTAATAGTCCACGAAACGGGTCAGAATTGACAAAAACCGTGAGTGTTGACGACCGACACGAAAACGCACCCTAGGGTTTGTTAACCATTGAAATCACTCGAGGACCCCAAAACAGTGAGTAATAGTGCACAAAACGGGCCAGTGTTGCTGTCCGACACGTAAAGGCACCCATGGTTCGCTAATTGTGGAAATCACTCCGGGACCCCAAAACAGTGAGTAATAGTCCACGAAACGGGTCAGAATCGGCCAAAACTAATAGTGTTGATGAACGACACGTAAGCGTAACTTGGGTTCAAAAACTATGGAAATCGCTTCGGGACCGCAAAACGGTAAGTAATAGTCCACAAAACGGGTCAGAATTGGCCAAAACTGTGAGTGTCGACGACAGACACGTAAACGCACCATGGGGATCTTCAATCGAGGAAATCCCTCTGGCACCCCAAAACGATGAGTAATAGTTCTCGAAACGGACCAGAATAGGCCAAAATTGTGAGAGTTGATGACCGACGCGTAAATGCACCCCGTGGTTCGTCAATCGTGGAAATCACTACGGGACTCCAAAACTGAGAAAAAGTCCAAGAATCGGGCCAGAATCGGCCCAAACTGCGATTGTTGATGACCGACACGTAAGCGCACCTTCGGGTTCGACAACCATGGAAATCGCTTTGGAACCCAAAATGGTGAATTATAGTCCACAAAACGGGTCCAAATCGATAGAACCGCGAGTGTTGATGACCGTCACATAAACGCACCCCAGGGTTCATTCATCACGAAAGTCACTTTAGGACCCCAAAACTGAGTAATAGTCCAAGAAACGGGACAGAATCGAACCGAACCTGCGAGTCTTGATCACCAACAGATAAGCATGGCTTGGGGTTCGACAACCATGGAAATCGCTTTGGGACCACAAAACGGTTAGTAATAGTCCATGAAAGAGCCTAGAATTGGACAAAACGAGGATTATTGATGAACGACACATAAACGCACCCCGGGGTTCGTCAATCATGGAAATCGCTCAGGGACCCCAAATCAGTTAGTAATAGTCAATGGAACGGGCCAGAATCGGCCAAAACAGGGATTGTTGATGACCGACACATAAGCGCACCTTGGGGATCAACAACCATGCAAATCGCTTTGGGACCCCAAAACGATGAGTAATAGTCCATGAAACGGGTCAGAATCAACAAAAACCGTGAGTGTTGATGACCAACGCGTAAACGCAACCCGAGGTTCGTTATTCATCGAAATCACTCGTGGACCCCGAAACAGTGAGTAATAGTCGACAAAACGGGCCAGAATCGGCCAAAACTGTCAGTGTTGTTGTCCGACACGTAAACGCACCCCGGGGTTTGTTAATCGTGGAAATCCCTACGGGACCCCGAAAGAGTGAGTAATAGTCCATGAAATTGGCCAAAATCGGCCAAAACTGTGAGTGTTGATGAACGACACATAAGCGCAACTTGGGGTTCAACAACTATGGAAACCACTTCGGGACCCCAAAACGGTAAATAATAGTCCATGAAATGGGTCAGAATTGGCCAAAACTATGAGTGTTGATGACGGACACGTAAACACATCTCGGGGATCGTCAATCGTGGAAATCGCTCCGGCACACCAAAACGATGAGTAGTAGTGCTCGAAATATACCAGAATCAGCCAAAATCGTGAGTGTGGATGACCGACACGTAAATGCACCCCGGGGTTCCTCAATCATGAAAATCGCTCAGGGACCCCAAATCAGTTAGTAATAGTCCATGAAACGGGCCAGAATCGGCCAAAACTGCGATTGTTGATGACCGACGCGTAAACGCAACCTGGGGTTCGTTAATCGAGGAAATCACTCGAGAACCGCTAAAAAGTGAATAATAGTCCATGAAACGGGCCAGATTCGGTGAAAAATGTCAGTGTTGATGTCCGACACGTAAACGCACCCCAGGGTTCGTTAATCGTGGAAATCACTCCAGGACCCCAAAACAGTGAGTGTTGATGAACGACACGTAAGCATAACTTGGGGTTCAACGACTACGGAAATCGCTTCGGGACCCCAAAACGGTAAGTAATAGTCCACAAAATGGGTCAGAATTGGCCAAAACTATGAGTGCTGAGGACGGACACGTAGACGCACCTCGGAGATCGTCAATCGTGGAAATTGTCCTGGCACCCCAGAACGATGAGTAATAGTGCTCGAAACGGACCAGAATCAGCCAAAATCGAGAGTGTTGATGACCGACACGTAAATGCACCCCGGGGTTCGTCAATCGTGGAAATCACTCTGGGACCCCAAAACTAAGTAATAGTCCAAGAAACGGGCCAGAAACGGCCCAAACTTCGATTGTTGATGACCGACACGTAAGCGCACATTTGGGTTCGACAACCATGCAAATCACTTTGGGACCCAAAAAATGGTGAGTTATAGTCCACTAAACGGGTCAGAATCGACAAAAACCACGAGTGTTGATGACCGACATGTAAACGCACCCCGGGGTTCGTCAATCGTGGAAATCACTTTAGGACCCCAAAACTGAGTAATAGTCCAAGAAACGGGTCAGAATCAAACCCAAACTGCGAGTCTGGGCGACCAACACGTAAGCACTCCTTGGGGTTCGACAACCATTGAAATCGCTTTGGGACCCCAAAACGGTTAGTAATAGTCCATGAAAGAACCCAGAATCGGACAAACCGAGGAGTATTGATGAACGATACATAAACGCACCCTAGGGTTCGTCAATCATGGAAATCGCTCAGGGACCCCAAATCAGTTAGTAATAGTCCATTAAATGGGCCAGAATAGGCCAAAAATGGGATTGTTGATGGCCGACACGTAAGCGTACCTTGGGGTTCAACAACCATGGAAATCGCTTAGGGACCCCAAAACTGTGAGTAATAGTCCATGAAACGGGTCAAAATCGACAAAAATCGTGAGTGTTGATGACCAACGCGTAAATGCACCCCAGGGTTTCTTAATCGTGGAAAACACTCGAGGACCCCAAAACAGGGAGTAATAGTCCATAAGCGGGCCAGAATCGACAAAACGGTTAGTGTTGATGTTCGACACGTAAACACACCCCGGGGTTCGTTAATCGTGGAAATCACTCTGGGACCCCAAAACAATGAGTAATAGTCCACGAAACGGGCCAGAATCGGCCAATACTGTGAGTGTTGATGATCGACACGTAAGCGCAACTTGGGTTTCAACAACTATTGAAATCGCTTCGGGACCCCAAAACGGTAAGTAATAGTCCATGAAACGGGTCAGAATTGGCCAAAACTATGAGTGTTGACGACGGACACGTAAACACACCTCGGGGATCGTCAATCATGGAAATCGCTCTGGCACCCCAAAACGATGAGTAGTAGTGCTCGAAACGTACAAAAATCAGCCAAAATCGTGAGTGTTAATGACCGACAAGTAAATGCACCCTGGTGTTCGTCAATCGTGGAAATCACTCCGGGATCCCAAAACTGAGTAATAATCCAAGAAATGGGCCAGAATCGGCCCAAAATTCTATTGATGATGACCGACACGTAAGCGCACCTTGGGGTTTGACAACCATGGAAATCGCTTCAGGACCGAAAAACGGTGAGTTATAGTCCACTAAACGGATCAGAATCGACAATAACCGCGAGTGTTGATGACCGACACATAAACGCACCCCAGGGTTCGTCAATCGTGAAAATCACTTTAGAACCCCAAAACTGAGTAATAGTCCAAGAAACGGGTCAGAATCGAACCCAAGCTGCGAGTCTTGACGACCAACACGTAAGCACAGCTTGGGGTTCGACAACCATGGAAATCGCTTTGGGACCCCAAAACGGTTAGTAATAGTCCATGAAAGAGCCCAGAATCAGACTAACCAAGGATTATTGATGAACGATACATAAATGCACCCCGGGGTTCGTCAATCATGAAAATCGCTCAACGACCACAAATCAGTTAGTAATAGTCCATGAAACACGCCAGAATCGGCCAAAACTGGCATTGTTGATGACCGACACGTAAGCGCACCTTAGGGTTCAACAAACATGGAAATCGCTTTGGGACCGCAAAACAGTGAGTAATAGTCCATGAAACGGGCCAGACTCGACCAAAACGGTCAGTGTTGATGTCCGACACGTATACGCACGCCGGGTTCGTTAATCATGGAAATCACTCCGGGACCACAAAACAGTGGGTAATAGTCCACGAAACGGCCGAAATCGGCCAAAACTATAAGTGTTGATGAACGACACATGACAGCAACTTGGGTTCAACAACTATGGAAATCGCTTCGTGGCCCGAAAACGGTAGGTAATAGTCTATGAAACGGGTCAGAATTGGCCAAAACTGTGAGTGTTGATGACGGACATGTAAACGCACCCCGGGGATCGTCAATCTTAGAAATTGCTCTGGCACCCGAAAATGATGAGTAATAGTGCTTGAAACAGACCAGAATCAGCCAAAATCATGAGTGTTGATGACCCACACGTAAATGCACCCCGGAGTTCGTCAATCGTGGAAATCACTCCGAGATCCCAAAACTGAGTAATAGTCCAAGAAATGGGCCACAATCGGCCAAACTTTGATTGTTGATGACCGACATGTAAGCGCACCTTGGGTTCCACAACCATGGAAATCGCGTTGGGACCCGAAAACGGTGAGTTATAGTCCATGAAACTGGTCAGAATCGACAAAAACCGTGAGTGTTGATGACCGACACGTAAACGCACTCCAGGGTTCGTCAATCGTGGAAATCACTTTAGGACCCCAAAACTGAGTCTTAGTCTAAGAAACGGGTTAGAATCGAAACCAAACTGCGAGTCTTGACGACCAACACGTAAGCACATCTTGGGGTTCGACAACCATGGAAATCGCTTTGGGACCCCAAAACGGTTAATAGTCCATGAAAGAGCCGAGAATCGGACTAACCGAGGATTATTGATGAACGATACATATGTTGGGGAACGTAGCAGAAATTCAAAATTTTCCTACGTGTCACCAAGATCTATCTATGGAGAAACCAGCAACGAGGGGAAGGAGAGTGCATCTACATACCCTTGTAGATCGCTAAGCGGAAGCGTTCAAGAGAACGGGGTTGAAGGAGTCGTACTCGTCGTGATCCAAATCACCGGAGATCCTAGTGCCGAACGGACGGCACCTCCGCGTTCAACACACGTACAGCTCGGTGACGTCTCCCACGCCTTGATCCAGCAAGGAGAGAGGGAGAGGTTGAGGAAGACTCCATCCAGCAGCAGCACAACGGCGTGGTGGTGATGGAGGAGCGTGGTAGTCCAGCAGGGCTTCGCCAAGCACCGCGAGATCTGAGGAGAAGGGAGAGAGGTATGGCTGCGCCAACAGGAGAAGAAACTCGTGTGTTGATAGCAGCCCCAAACCTCAAGTATATATAGGGGAGGGGAGGGCTGTGCCCCCATCTAGGGTTCCCCCCCCCAAGGGGTGCGGCCAGCCCTAGATGAGACTTGGGAAGGCAGCCAAGAGGGGAGAGAGGGGGAGGCGCCCACTAGGTGGGCCTTAAGGCCCATCTGGACCTAGGTTTTGCCCCTCCCTACACTTCCCATGCCTTGGGCCTTGGTGGGGGGCGCCCCAGTCCACCTAGGGGCTGGTCCCCTCCCACACTTGGCCCACACAGCCTTCTGGGGCAGGTGGCCCCACTTGGTGGACCCAGGACCTCCGGTGGTCCCGACGATATCGATAAAACCCAAACTTTTAGGTGACCAAAACAGACTTCCCATATATAAATCTTTACCTCCAGACCATTCCGAACTCCTCGTGACGTCCCGGATCTCATCCGGACTCGAACAACATTCGGTAACCACATACAAGCTTCCTTTATAACCCTAGCGCCATCGAACCTTAAGTGTGTAGACCCTACGGGTTCGGGAGACATGTAGACATGACCGAGACGTTCTCGGTCAATAACCAACAGCGGGATCTGGATACCCATGTTGGCTCCTACATGTTCCACGATGATCTCATTGGATGAACCACGATGTCAAGGACTCATCGATCCCGTATACAATTCCCTTTGTCTAGCGGTATTTTACTTGCCCGAGATTCGATCGTCGGTATACCGATACCTTGTTCAATCTCGTTACGGCAAGTCTCTTTACTCGTCCGCAACACATCATCCCGTGATCAACCCCTTGGTCACATTGTGCACATTATGATGATGTCCTACCGAGTGGGCCCAGAGATACCTCTCCGTTTACGGAGTGACAAATCCCGATCTCGATCCATGTCAACCCAGCAGACACTTTCGGAGATACAGTAGTGCACCTTTATAGTCACCCGATTCGTTGTGACGTTTGATACACCCAAAGCACTCCTACAAGATCCGGAGTTACACGATCTCATGGTCTAAGGAAGAGATACTTGACATTGGAAAAGCTCTAGCAAACGAACTACACGATCTTTGTGCTATGCTTAGGATTGGGTCTTGTCCATCACATCATTCTCCTAATGATGTGATCCCGTTATCAACGACATCCAATGTCCATAGCAGAAACCATGACTATCTGCTGATCACAACGAGCTAGTCAACTAGAGGCTCACTAGGGACATATTGTGGTCTATGTATTCACACGTGTATTACGATTTCCGGATAATACGCTTATAGCATGAATAAAAGACAATTATCATGAACAAGGAAATATAATAATACTTTTATTATTGCCTCTAGGGCATATTTCCAACAGTCTCCCACTTGCTCTAGAGTCAATAATCTAGTTCACATCGCCATGTGATTAACATTCACAGGTCACATCACCATGTGACCAACATCATCAAATGAGTTCTGGGGTTTGATCATGTTTTGCTTGTGAGAGAGGTTTTAGTCAACGGTCCGAACCTTTCAGATCCCGTGTGCTTTGCAAATTTCTAGGTCATATTGTAAATGCTGCTTCCACGCTCCACTTGGAGCTATTCCAAATGGTTGCTCCACTATACGTATCCGGTTTGCTACTCAGAGTCACTCGGATAGGTGTTAAAGCTTGCATCGACGTAACCCTTTACGCCGAACTCTTTATCACCTCCATAATCGAGAAACATGTCCTTATTTACTTCAAGGACAATTTTGACCGCTGTCCAATCATCCATTCTGGATCATTCTTGTACCCTTTGTGACTCATGGCAAGGCACACTTCGGTCGGTACACAAAGATAGCATACTATAGAGCCTACGTCTGAAACATAGGGGACGACCTTCATCCTTTCTGCTGTGGTTGAGTTTTAAGTCTTAACTTCATACCTTTCAACTCAGGCAAGAACTCCTTCTTGACTGATCCATCTTGAACACCTTCAAGATCATGTCAAGGTACGTGCTCATTTGAAAGTACTACTAAGCATTTTGATCTATCTTATAGATCTTGATGCTTATTGTTTAAGTAGCCTAATCCAGGTTTTCTATTGAAAAACACCTTTCAAATAACCCTATATGCTTTACAGAAAATTCTACATCATTTCTGATCAACAATATGTCAACAACATATACTCATCAGAAATTCTATAGTGCTCCCACTCACTTCTTTGGAAATACAAGTTTCTCATAAATTTGTATAAACCCAAAATCTTTGATCATCTTATCAAAGTACATATTCCAACTCCGAGATGCTTACTCCAGTCCTTAGAAGGATCGCTGGAGCTAGCATACCTTTTAGCATCCTTAGGATCGACAAAACCTTTCGGATTGTATCATATACAACCTTTCCTTACGAAACTGGTAAGGAAACTCGTTTCGACATCCATCTGCCATATTTCATAAATGCAGCTAATGCTAACATGATTCCGACGAACTTAAGCATCGCTACGGATGAGAAAATCTCATCGTAGTCAACTCCTTGAACTTGTGAAAAACTCTTCGCCACAAGTCGAGCTTCATAGACGGTGACATTACCGTCCACGTCCGTCTTCTTCTTAAAAATCCATTTATCTCAATGGCTTGCCGATCATCGGGCAAGTCCACCAAAGTCCATGCTTTGTTCTGATACATGGATCCTATCTCGGATTTCATGGCTTCTAACCATTTGTCCGAATATGGGCCCACCATCGCTTCTCCATAGCTCGTAGGTTCATTGTTGTCTAGCAACATGACCTTCAAGACAGATCACCGCACCACTCCAAGCAAGACACGTCCTTGTCGCCCCACGAGGTTCGGTAGTGACTTGATCTGAAGCTTCATGATCACTATCATAAGCTTCCACTTCAATTGGTGTAGGTGCTACAGGAACAACTTCCTGTGCCCTGCTACACACTAGTTGAAGTGACAGTTCAATAACCTCATCAAGTCTCCACCATCCTCCCACTCAACTTTTCGAGACAAACTTTTCCTCGAGAAAGGACTCGATTCAAGAAACAATCCCTATTGCTTTCGGATCTGAATTAGGAGGTATACCCAACTATTTTAGGTGTCCTATGAAGATGCATTTTATCCGCTTTGGGTTCGAGCTTATCAACCTGAAACTTTTTCACATAAGCGTCGCAGCCCCAAACCTTTAAGAAATGACAGCTTAGGTTTCTCTAAACCATAGTTCATACGGTGTCATCTCGACGGAATTACGTGGTGCCCTATTTAAAGTGAATGTGGTTGTCTCTAATGCCTAACCCATAAACGATAGTGGTAATTCGATAAGAGACATCATGGTCCGCACCATATCCAATAGGGTGCAACTATGATGTTCGGACACACCATCACACTATGGTGTTCCAGGCGGTATTAATTGTGAAACAATTTCCACAATGTCCTAATTGTGTGCCAAACTCGTAACTCAGATACTCATCTCTATGATCATATCATAGACATTTCATCCTCTTGTCACGATGATCTTCAACTTCACTCTGAAATTACTTGAACCATTCAATAATTCAGACTTGTGTTTCATCAAGTAAATATACTCTACATCTACTCGAATCATCTGTGAAGTAAGAACATAACGATATTCATTTGATGCCTCAAAGACTCATTGGACTGCACTCATCAAAATGTGTTACTTCCAACAAGTTGCTATCTTGTTCCATTTTACTGAAAAACGAGGCTTTTTAGTCATCTTGCCCATGCGGTATGATTTGCATATCTCAAGTGATTCAAAATCAAGTGAGTCCAAACGATCCATCTGCATGGAGTTTCTTCATGCGTATACACCAATAGACATGGTTCGCATGTCTCAAACTTTTCAAAACCGAGTGAGTCCAAAGGTCCATCAACATGGAGCTTCTTCATGCGTTTTACACCAATATGACTTACATGGCAATGCCACAAGTAAGTGGTACTATCATTACTATCTTATATCTTTTTGGCATGAAAATGTGTATCACTACGATCGAGATTCAATAAACCATTCCTTTAGGTGCAAGACCATTGAAGGTATTATTCAAATAAGTAGAGTAACCATTATTCTCCTTAAATGAATAACCGTATTGCGATAGACATAATCCAATCATGTCTATGCTCAACGCAATACCCAAATCTCGATGGTAGAGGGAGCGTGCGATGCTTGATCACATCAACCTTGGAAACACTTCCAACATATATCGTCAGCTCACCTTTAGCTAGTCTCCGTATATTCCGTAGCTTTTATTTCAAGTTACTAACACTTAGCAACCGAACCGGTATCTAATACCCTGGTGCTAGTAGGAGTACTAGTAAAGTACACATTAACATAATGTATATCCAATATACTTCTATCGACCTTGCCAGCCTTCTCATCTACCAAGTATCTAGGGTAATTCCGCTCCAATGGTTGTTCCCTTATTACGTAAGCACTTAGTCTTGGGTTTGGGTTCAACCTTGGGTTTCTTCACTAGAGCAGCAGCTGATTTGCCGCTTCATGAAGTATCCTTCTTGCCCTTGCCCTTCTTGAAACTAGTGGTTTCACCAACCATCAAAATTGATGCTCCTTCTTGATTTCTACTTTCGCGGTGTCAAACATCGCGAATACCTCAAGGATCATCATATCTATCCTCGATATGTTATAGCTCATCACGAAGCTCGCAGCTTGGTGGTAATGACTTTGGAGAAACATCACTATCTCATCCGGAAGATTAACTCCCACTCGATTCAAGTGATTGTTGCACTCGGACAATCGAGCACAAGCTCAACGATTGAGCTTTTCTCCCTTAGTTTGCAGGCTAAGAAAATCGCCGGAGGTCTCATACCTCTTGACGTGGGCACGAGCCCGAAATCTCAATTTCAGCCCTCAAACATCTCATATGTTCCGCGACGTTTGAAAAACATCTTCGTGCCTTAATTCTAAACCGTATATCCGAACTATCACGTAGTTATCAAAGCGTATGTCCGATGTTCGCAACATCCACAAACGACGTTTGGGGTTCAGCACATTGAGCGGTGCATTAAGGACATAAGCTTTCTATTGTCCGCATAATCGCTACTGTCAACTTTCAACTATATTTTCTCTAGGAACATATCCAAATAGTGGAACTAAAGCGCGAGCTTACGACATAATTTCCAAAGATCTTTTGACTATGTTCAGGATAATTAAGTTCATCTTATGAACTCCCACTCAGATAGACATCCCTCTGGTCATCTAAGTGATTACATGATCCAAGTCAACTAGGCCGTGTCCGATCATCACGTGAGACGGCTAGTCATCATCGGTGAACATCTTCATGTTGATCGTATCTACTATACGACTCATGCTCGACCTTTCGGTCTCCGTGTTCCGAGGCCATGTTTGTACACGCTAGGCTCGTCAAGTTAACCCTAAGTGTTTTCGCTGTGTAAAACTGTCTTACACCCGTTGTATGTGAACGTAAGAATCCAACACACCCGATCATCACGTGGTGCTTAGAAGCGACGAACTGTAGCAACGGTGCACAGTTAGGGGAGAACACTTCTTGAAATTTTGTAAGGGATCATCTTATTTACTACCGTCGTCCTAAGTAAACAAGATGCATAAACATGATAAACATCACATGCAATCAAATAGTGACATGATATGGCCAATATCATTTTGCTCCTTTGATCTCCATCTTCGGGCTCCATGATCATCATCGTCACCGCATGACACCATGATCTCCATCATCATGATCTCCATCATCGTGTCTTCATGAAGTTGTCTCGCCAACTATTACTTCTACTACTATGGCTACCGTTAGCAATAAAGTAAAGTAATTACATGGCGTTGTTCAATGACATGCAGGTCATACAATAAATAAAGACAACTCCTATGGCTCTGCCGGTTGTCATACTCATCGACATGGAAGTCGTGATTCCTATTACAAGAATATGATCAATCTCATACATCACATATCATTCATCACATTCTTCTTGGCCATATCACATCACATAGCATACCTCGCAAAAACAAGTTAGACGTCCTCTAATTGTTGTTTGCATGTTTTACGTGGCTGCTATGGGTTTCTAGCAAGAACATTTCTTACCTCACGCAAAACCACAACGTGATATGCCAATTGCTATTTACCCTTCATAAGGACCCTTTTCATCGAATCCGTTCCGACTAAAGTGGAGAGGCGGCACCGCTAGCCACCTTATGCACGAAGTGCATGTCAATCGGTGGAACCTGTCTCACGAAGAGTACGTAAGGTCGGTCCGGCCGCTTCATCCCACAATACCGTCAAACAAGATTGGACTAGTAACGGTAAGCATATTGAACAAAATCAACGCCCACAACTACTTTGTGTTCTACTCGTGCAAAGAATCTACGCAATAGACCTAGCTCATGATGCCACTATTGGGGAACGAAAGAAATTCAAAATTTTCCCACGTGTCACCAAGATCTATCTATGGAGAAACCAGCAACGAGGGAAGGAGAGTGCATCTACATACCCTTGTAGATCGCTAAGCGGAAGCGCTCAAGAGAACGGGGTTGAAGGAGTCGACTCGTCGTGATCCAAATCACCAGAGATCCTAGTGCCGAACGGACGGCACCTCCGCGCTCAACACACGACAGCCCGGTGACGCCTCCCACGCCTTGATCCAGCAAGGAGAGAGGGAGAGGTTGAGGAAGACTCCATCCAGCAGGAGCACAACGGCGTGGTGGTGATGGAGGAGTGGTAGTCCAGCAGGCTTCGCCAAGCACCGCGAGATCTCGAGGAGAAGGAGAGAGGTATGGCTGCGCCAACAGAGAAGAAACTCGTGTGTTGATAGCAGCCCCAAACCTCAAGTATATATAGGGAGGGAGGCTGCGCCCCATCTAGGGTTCCCCCCAAGGGGTGCGGCCAGCCCTAGATGGGACTTGGGAGGCGGCCGAGGGGAGAGAGGGAGGCGCCACTAGGTGGGCCTTAAGGCCCATCCGAACTAGGTTTTCCCTCCCCACACTTCCCATGCCTTGGGCCTTGGTGGGGCGCCCAGCCCACCTAGGGGCTGGTCCTCCCACACTTGGCCCACGCAGCCTTTTGGGGCAGGTGGCCCCACTTGGTGGACCCAGGACCCTCCCGGTGGTCCCGACGCTATCGATAAAACCCAAACTTTTCCGGTGACCAAAACAGACTTCCCATATATAAATCTTTACCTCCGGACCATTCCGGAACTCCTCGTGACGCTAGGGATCTCATCCGGACTCAACAACATTCGGTAACCACATACAAGCTTCCTTTATAACCCTAGCGCCATCGAACCTTAGTGTGTAGACCCTACGGGTTCGGGAGACATGTAGACATGACCGAGACGTTCTCCGGTCAATAACCAACAGCGGATCTGGATACCCATGTTGGCTCCTACATGTTCCACGATGATCTCATCCGATGAACCACGATGTCAAGGACTCGGTCGATCCCGTGATACAATTCCCTTTGTCTAGCGGTATTTTACTTGCCCGAGATTCGATCGTCGATACCGATACCTTCTTCAATCTCGTTACGGCAAGTCTCTTTACTCGTTCCGCAACACATCATCCCGTGATCAACCCCTTGGTCACATTGTGCACATTATGATGGTGTCCTACCGAGTGGGCCAGAGATACCTCTCCGTTACACGGAGTGACAAATCCCGCCTCGATCCATGTCAACCCAATGACACTTTCGGAGATACCGTAGTGCACCTTTATAGTCACCCGATTACGTTGTGACGCTTGATACACCCAAAGCACTCCTACGGTATCCGGAGTTACACGATCTCATGGTCTAAGGAAGATATACTTGACATTGGAAAAGCTCTAGCAAACGAACTACACGATCTTTGTGCTATGCTTAGGATTGGGTCTTGTCCATCACATCATTCTCCTAATGATGTGATCCCGTTATCAACGACATCCAATGTCCATAGCCAGGAAACCATGACTATCTGTTGAGCACAACGAGCTAGTCAACTAGAGGCTCACTAGGGACATATTGTGGTCAATGTATTCACACATGTATTACGATTTCCGGATAATACAGTTATAGCATGAATAAAAGACAATTATCATGAACAAGGAAATATAATAATACTTTTATTATTGCCTCTAGGGCATATTTCCAACAACATAAACGCACCCCGGGGTTCGTCAACCATGAAACTCGCTCAGGGACCACAAATCAGTTAGTAATAGTCCATAAACGGGCCAGAAACGGTCAAAACTGGGATTTTTTTATGACCGGCAAGTAAGCGCACCTTACGGTTCAACAACAATGGAAATCGCTTTGGGACCCAAAAACGGTGAGTTATAGTCCATGAAACGGGCCAGAATCGGCCAAAACTATGAGTGTTGATGAACAACACGTAAGCGCAACTTCGGGTTCAACAACTATGGAAATTGTTTCGGGACCCCAGAACGGTGGGTAATAGTCCATTAAACGGGTCAAAATTGGCCAAAACTGTGAGTGTTGACGACGGACATGTAAACGCACCCCGGGGATCGTCAATCGTAGAAATCGCTCTGGCAACCCAAAACGAGGAGTAATAGTGCACGAAACTCACCAGAATCAGCCAAAATCATGAGTGTTGATGACCCACACGTAAATGCACCACGGGGTTCGTCAATCATGGAAATCACTCCGGGACCCCAAAACTGAGTAATAGTCCAAGAAACGGGCTAGAATCGGCCAAACTTTGATTGTTGATGACCGACACGTAAGCGCACCTTGGGGTTCCACAACCATGGAAATCGCTTTGGGACCCAAAAACGGTGAGTTATAGTCCACGAAACGGGTCAGAATCGACAAAAACCGCGAGTGTTGATGACCGATACATAAACGCACTCCAGGGTTCTTCAATCGTGGAAATCACTTTAGGACCCCAAAACTGAGTATTAGTCCAAGAAATGTGTCAGAATCGAACCCAAACTACGAGGCTTGACGACCAACACGTGAGCACAACTCGGGGTTCGACAACCATGGAAATCACTTTGGGACCCCAAAACGGTTAGTAATAGTCCATGAAAGAGTCCAGAATCGGACAAACTGAGGATTATGGATAAACGATACATAAACGCACCCTGGGGTTCGTCAATCATGGAAATCGCTTAGGGACCTCAAATCAGTTAGTAATAGTCCATGAAACGGGCCTGAATCGGCCAATACTGGGATTGTTGATGACCGCACCTTGGGGTTCAACAACCATTGAAATCGCTTTGGGACCCCAAAATGGTGAGTAATAGTCCACGAAACGGGTCAGAATCTACAAAAACCATGAGTGTTGATGACCGACGCGAAACGCAACCTGGGGTTTGTTAATCGTGGAAATCACTCGAGGACCCCAACACAGTGAGTAATAGTCCATGAAACGGGTCAGATCGAACAAAACTATCAGTGTTGATGTCCGACACGTAAACGCACCCCGCGGTTCGTTAATCGTGGAAATCAATCCGTGACCACAAACAGTGAGTAATAGTCCATGAAATGAGCCAGAATCGGCCCAAACTGTGAGTGTTGATGAACAACACGTAAGCGCAACTTGGGGTTCAACAACTATGGAAATCGCTTTGGGACCCAAAATGGTAAGTAATAGTTCTTGAAATGGGTCAGAATTAGCCAAAACAGTGAGTGTTAACGACGGACACGTAAACGCACCTCGGGGATCGTCAATCATGGAAATCGCTCTGGCACCGCAAAACAATGAGTAATAGTGCTTGAAATGGACACGTAAGCGCACCTTGGGGTTCGACAACCATGGAAATCGCATTGGGTACCAAAGACGGTGAGTTATAGTCCACTAAACGGGTCAGAATCGACAAAAACCGCGAGTGTTGATGACTGACACATGAACGCACCCCAGGGTTCGTCAATCGTGGAAATCACTTTAGGACCCCAAATATGACTAATAGTCCCAGAAACATGTCAGAATCAAACCCAAACTATGAGTCTTCACGACCAACACGTAAGCACAGCTTGGGGTTCGACAACCATGGAAATCGCTTTGGGACCCCAAAACAGTTAGTAATAGTCCATGAAAGAGCCCAGAATCGGACTAACCGAGGATTATTGATGAACGATACATAAATGCACCTCGGGGTTCGTCAATCATGAAAATCGCTCACGGTCCACAAATCAGTTCATAATAGTCCATGAAACAGGCCAGAATCGGCCAAAACTGGGATTGTTGATGACCGACACGTAAGCGCACCTTGGCGTTCAACTACCATGGAAATCGCTTTGGCACCCCAAAACGGTGAGTAATAGTCCACGAAACGGGTCAGAATCGACAAAAATTGTGACTGGTAATGACCGACGCGTAAACGCACCCTGGGGTTTGTTAATCGTGGAAATCACTAGAGGACCCCAAAACAGTGAGTAATAGTCCATGAAACGGGCTAGAATCAGCGAAAACTATCAGTATTGATGTCCGACACGTAAACGCTCCCCGGGGTTTATTAATCGTGGAAATCACTCCAGGACCCCAAAAGAGTGAGTAATAGTCCACGAAACGGGCCGAAATCGGCCAAAACTGTGAGTGTTGACGGTATGGAAATCGCCAAAATTGTGGATCAGCCAAAATCGTGACTGTTGATGACCGACACGTAAATGCACCCCGGGGTTCGTCAATCATGGAAATCACTCTAGGACCCCAAAACTGAGTAGTGGTCCAAGAAATGGGCCAGAATCAGCCCAAACTTCGATTGTTCATGACCGACACGAAGAGCACCTTGCGGTTTGACAACCATGGAAATCGCTTAGGAACCCAAAAATGTGAGCTATAGTCCACGAAATGGGTCAGAATCGACAAAAACCGCGAGTGTTGATGACCGACACGTAAACGCACCCAGGGTTCGTCAATCGTGGAAATCACTTTAGGACCCCAAAACTGAGTGATAGTCTAAGAAACGGGTCAGAATCAAACCCAAACTGCGAGTCTTGGTGACCAACACATAAGCACAGCTTGGGGTTCAACAACTATGGAAATCTCTTCGGGACCCCAAAACGGTAAGTAATAGTCCACGAAACGGGTCAGAATTGGCCAATATTGTGAGTGTTGACGACGGACACGTAAACGCATCTCGGGGATCGTCAATCGTGGAAATCGCTCTGGCACCCCAAAACGATGAGTAATAGTGCTCGAAACGGACCAGAGTCGGCCAAAATCGTGAGTGTTGATGACCGACACGTAAATGCACCCCGGGGTTCATCAATCGTGGAAATGACTCCGGGACCCCAAAACTGAGTAATATCCAAGAAAGGGGCCAGAATCGGCCCAAACTACGATTGTTGATGACCGACACATAAGCGCACCTTGGGGTTCGACAACCATGGAAATCACTTTGGGACCCAAACACAGTGAGTTATAGTCCACGAAACAGGTCAGAATCGACAAAAACCGTGAGTGTTGATGACCGACATGTAAACGCACCCCAGGGTTCGTCAACCGTGGAAATCTGTTTAGGACCCCAAAACTGAGTAATAGTCCAAGAAACGGGTCAGCATCGAACCCAAACGGCGAGTCTTGACGACCAACACGTAAGCACAGCTTGGGATTCGACAACCATGGAAATCGCTTTGGGACCCCAAAATGGTTAGTAATTGTCCATTAAAGAGCCCAGAATTCGACAACCGAGGATTATTGATGAACGATACATAAAAGCACCCCGGGGTTTGCAATTATTGAAACCGCTCAGGGACTCCAAATCAGTTAGTAATAGTCCATGAAAGGGCCAGAATCGGCCAAAGCTGGGATTGTTGATGACCGGCACGTAAGCGCACCATGGGGTTCAACAACCATGGAAATCGCATTGGGACCCGAAAATGGTGAGTAATAGTCCATGAAACGGGTCAGAATCGATAAAAACCATGAGTGTTGATAACTGACGCGTAAAGGCAACCCAAGGTTCGTTAACCGAGCAAATCACTCGAGGACCCCAAAACAGTGAGTAATAGTCCACGACGGGCCAGAATCGGTCAAAACTGTCAGTGTTGATGTCCGACACGTAAACGCACCCCGGGGTTCGTTAATCATGGAAATCACTCCGGGACCCCAAAACAGTGACTGTTGATGAACAACACGTAAGCGCAACTTGGTCTTCAACAACTATGGAAATCACTTCGGGACCCCAAAACGGTAAGTAATAGTCCACTAAATGGGTCAGAATTGGCCAAAACTGTGAGTGTTGAGGACGGACACGTAGACGCACCTTGGGGATCGTGAATCGTGGAAATCGTTCTGGCACCCCAAAATGATAAGTCATAGTGCTCGAAACAGAGCAGAATCAGCTAAAATGAAGAGTGCTGATAACCGACACGTAAATGCACCCTGGGGTTCGTCAATCGTGGAAATCACTCCGGGACCCCAAAGCTGAGTAATAGTCCAAGAAACGGGCCACAAACGGCCCAAGCTTTGATTGTTGATGACCGAAACGTAAGCGCACCTTTGGGTTCGACAACCATGGAAATCACTTTGGGACCCAAAAACGGTGAGTTATAGTCCACTAAACGGGTCAGAATCGACAAAAACCACGAGTGTTGATGACCGACACGTAAATGCACCCCAGGGTTCGTCAATCGTGGAAATCACTTTAGGACCCCAAAACTGAGTAATAGTCCAACAAACAGGTCAGATTCAAACCCAAACTGCGAGTCTTGACAACCAACACATAATTACAACTTGGGGTTCGACAACCATGAAAATCGCTTTGGGAACCCAAAACGGTTAGTGATAGTCCATGAAAGAACCCAGAATCGGACAAACCAAGGATTATTGATGAACGATACATAAACGCACCCCGGGGTTCTTCAATCAGGGAAATCGCTCAGGGACCCCAAATCAATTAGTAATAGTCCATGAAATGGGCCAGAATCGGTCAAATCTCGGATTGTTGATGGCCGACACGTAAGCGCACCTTGGGGTTCAATAACCATGGAAATCGCATAGGGACCCCAAAACTGTGAGTAATAATCCACGAAACGGGTCAGAAACGACAAAAACTGTGAGTGTTGATGACCGACGCGTAAACGCACCCCAGGGTTTGTTAATCATGAAAATCACTTGAGGACCACAAAGCAGTGGTTAATAGTCCACAAAACGGGCCAGAATCAGCCAAAACTGTTAGTGTTGATGTCCGACACGTAAACGCACCCCGGGGTTCGTTAATCGTGGATATCACTCCGAGGCCCCAAAATAGTGAGTAATAGTCCATGAAACGGGCCAGAAATGGCCAAAACTGTGAGTGTTGATAAACGACACGTAAGCGCAGCTTGGGGTTCGACAACTATGGAAATCGCTTTGGGACCGCACAACGGGACAGAATCGGCCAAAATCGTGAGTATTGATGACCGACACGTAAATGCACCCCGGGGTTCGTCAATCATGGAAACCACTATGGGACCCCAAAATTGAGTAATAGTCCAAGAAACGGGCCAGAATTGGCCCAAACTTCGATTGTAGATGACCGACACGTATGCGCACATTCGGGTTCGACAACCATGGAAATCGGTTTGGGACCCAAAAATGGTGAGTTATAGTCCACGAAACAGGTCAGAATCGACAAAAACTGCTAGCGTTGATGACCGACACATAAACGCACCCCGGGGTTCGTCAATCGTGGAAATCACTTTAGGATCCCAAAACTGAGTATTAGTCCAAGAAACGGGTCAGAATCGAACCCAAACTGTGACTCTTGACGACCAACACGTAAGCTCAGCTTGGGGTTCGACAACCATGGAAATCGCTTTGGTACCCCGAAACGGTTAGTAACAGTCCATGAAAGAGCCCAGAACCGGACAAACCGAGGATTATTGATCAATGTTGAGGATATCGCTTATCGTTATCGTCTCGGTCAGCTAGGGGTTAGAGATTAATCGGAAATCGGGTGCTTAATCGATTTTATCGGTCGACTATTAATTGGATATCTTTTTGTAAATCTCAGGTTCCCACCATTAAAATACGCTATTTTCAACACCAAAAGAGTATTAGACATAAGTGTCACAATGATTCCTAGCCTTTCAATCCTCATATGATGACAAACAAAATAGGACAACGGTACATATTACATAACAAGGTCCACAAAACATAAATAAACAAAGTTTTTGCAAACATAGTGCTATGAATAGGTCTGATTTATCAGTAGATTCTTGATAAATCGCTTGCGAGAGCGATAAATTGGTCCAAAAGATAAATGGTCAAGATTAATCATTGAACCGGAAGATTTTTTGAACAGTGTTACTGATAAAGGATACATAAACGCACCCTGGGGTTCGTCAATCATGGAAATCACTTAGGGACCTCAAATCAGTTAGTAATAGTCCATGAAACGGGCCTGAATCGGCCAAAACAGGGATTGTTGATGACCGACACATAAGCGCACCTTGGGGTTTAACAACCATTAAAATCGCTTTGGGACCCCAAAACAGTGAGTAATAGTCCACGAAACAGGACAGAATCTACAAAAACCGTGAGTGTTGATGACCGACGTGAATTGCTACACGGGGTTCGTTAATTGTGGAAATCACTCGAGGACCCCAAAACAATGAGTAATAGTCCATGAAACGGGCCAGAATCGGTCAAAACTGTCAGTGTTGATGTTCGACACGTGAACGCACCCTGGGGTTTGTTAATAATGGAAATCACTCCGTGACCCCAAAACAGTGAGTAATAGTCCACGAAATGGGCCAGAATCGGCCCAAACTGTGAGTGTTAATGAACGACACGTAAGCGCAACTTGGGGTTCAACAACTATTGAAATCGCTTCGGGACCCCAAAATGGTAAGAAATAGTCCTCGGAATGGGCCAGGATTGGCCAAAACAGTGAGTGTCGACGGCGGACACGTAAATGCACCTCGGAGATCGTCAATCGTGGAAATCGCTCTGGCACCCTAAAACGATGAGTAACAGTGCTCGAAACGGACCAGGATCAGCCAAAATCATGAGTGTTGATGACTGACACGTAAATGCACCCTGGTGTTCGTCAATCGTGGAAATCCCTCCGGGACCCCAAAACTGAGTAATAGTCCAAGAAATGGGCCAGAATCGGCCAAAACTTCGATTGTTGATGACCGACACATAAGCGCACCTTGGGGTTCGACAACCATGGAAATCGCTTTGGGTCCCAAAAATGGTGAGTTATAGTCCACTAAATGGGTCCGAATAGACAAAAACCGCGAGTGTTGAGGACTGACAAATAAACGCACCCTAGGGTTCGTCAATCGTGGAAATCACTTTAGGACCCCAAAACTGAGTAATAGTCCAAGAAACGGGTCGGAATCGAACCCAAACTGCGAGTCTGGACGACCAACACGTAAGCTCAGCTTGGGGTTCGACAACCATGGAAATCGCTTTGGGACCCGAAAACGGTTAGTAATAGTCCATGAAAGAGCCCAGAACCGGACAAACCGAGGATTATTGATCAATGTTGAGGATATCGCTTATCGTTATCGTCTCGGTCAGCTGGGGATTAGAGATTAATCGGAAATCGGCTGCTTAATTGATTTTATCTTTCGACTATTAATTGGATATCTTTTTGTAAATCTCAGGTTCCCACCATTAAAATACGCTATTTTCAACACCAAAACAGTATTAGACATAAGTGTCACCCATATTCCTAGCCTTTGAATCCTCATATGATGACAAACAAAATAGGACAACAGTACATATTACATAACAAGGTCCACAAAACATAAATAAACAAAGTTTTTGCAAACATAGTGCTATGAATAGGTCTCATTTATCGGTAGATTCTTGATAAATCGCTTGCGAGAGCGATAAATTGGTCCAAAAGATAAATGGTGAAGATTAATCATTGAATCGGAAGATTTTTTGAACAGTGTTACTGATAAACGATACATAAACGCACCCTGGGGTTCATCAATCATGGAAATCACTTAGGGACCACAAATCAGTTAGTAATAGTCCATGAAACGGGCCTGAATCGGCCAAAACAGGGATTGTTGATGACCGACACGTAAGCGCACCTTGGGGTTCAACAACCAATAAAATTGCTTTGGGACCCCAGAACAGTGAGTAATAGTCCACGAAACAGGTCAGAATCTACAAAAACCGTGAGTGTTGATGACGGACGTGAATTGCAACCCGGGGTTCGTTAATCCTGGAAATCACCTGAGTACCCCAAAACAATGAGTAATAGTCCATGAAACGGGCCAGAATCGGTCAAAACTGTCAGTGTTGATGTCCGACACATAAACGCACCCCGGGGTTTGTTAATAATGGAAATCACTCCGTGACCCCAAAACAGTGAGTAATTGTCCATGAAATGGGCCAGAATCGGCCCAAACTGTGAGTGTTAATGAACGACACGTAAGCGCAACTTGGGGTTCAACAACTATTGAAATCGCTTCGGGACCCCAAAATGGTAAGAAATAGTCCTCGGAATGGGCCAGGATTGGCCAAAACAGTGAGTGTCGACAACGGATACGTAAACGCACCTCGGAGATCGTCAATCGTGGAAATCGCTCTGGCACCCCAAAACGATGAGTGACAGTGCTTGAAACGGACCAGGATCAGCCAAAATCATGAGTGTTGACGACTGACACGTAAATGCACCCTCGTGTTTGTCAATCGTGGAAATCCCTCCGGGACACCAAAACTGAGTAATAGTCCAAGAAATGGGCCAAAATCTGCCCAAACTTCGATTGTTGATGACCGACATATAAGCGCACCTTGGGGTTCGACAACCATGGAAATCGCTTTGGGTCCCAAAAACGGTGAGTTATAGTCCACTAAATGGGTCGGAATAGACAAAAATCGCGAGTGTTGAGGACTGACAAATAAACGCACCCTAGGGTTCATCAATCGTGGAAATCACTTTAGGACCCCAAAACTGAGTAATAGTCCAAGAAACGGGTCGGAATCGAACCCAAACTGCGAGTCTGGACGACCAACACGTAAGCTCAGCTTGGGGTTCGACAACCATGGAAATCGCTTTGGGACCCCAAAACGGTTAGTAATGGTCCATGAAAGAGCCCAGAACCGGACAAACCGAGGATTATTGATCAATGTTGAGGATGTCGCTTATCGTTATCGTCTCGGTCAGCTGGGGATTAGAGATTAATCGGAAATCGGCTGATTAATCGATTTTATCGATCGACTATTAATTGGATACCTTTTTGTAAATCTCAGGTTCCCACCATTAAAATACGCTATTTTCAACACCAAAACAGTATTAGACATAAGTGTCACCTTGAATCCTATCCTTTGAATCCTCATATGATGACAAACAAAATAGGACAACAGTACATATTACATAACAAGGTCCACAAAACATAAATAAACATAGTTTTTGCAAACATAGTGCTATGAATAGGTCTGATTTATCGGTAGATTCTAGATAAATCCCTTGCGAGAGCGATAAATTGGTCCAAAAGATAAATGGTGAAGATAAGGCATAATCTTATCGGTCATGCCCTAATTAGTGATAAATCGGAAGATTAATCATTGAATCGGCAGATTTTTTGAACAGTGTTACTGATAAGCGATACATAAACGCACCCTGTTGTTCGTCAATCATGGAAATCACTTAGGGACCTCAAATCAGTTAGTAATAGTCAATGAAACGGGCCTGAATCGACCAAAACTGGGATTGTTGATGACCGACACGTAAGCGCACATTGGGGTTCAACAACCATTGAAATCGCTTTGGGACCCCAAAACAGTGAGTAATAGTCCACGAAACAGGTTAGAATCTACAAAAACCGTGAGTGTTGATGACCGACGTGAATTGCAACCCGGGGTTCGTTAATCGTGGAAATCACTCGAGGACACCAAAACAATGAGTGTGGAAAACTCGGCCAGAATCGGCCAAAACTATCAGTGTTGATGTCCGACACGTAAACGCACCCGGGGTTCATTAATCATGGAAATCACTCCGTGACCCCAAAATAGTGAGTAATAGTCCATGAAATGGGCCAGAATCGGCCCAAACTGTGTGTGTTAATGAACGACACGTAAGCGCAACTTGGGGTTCAACAACTATTGAAATTGCTTCGGGACCCCAAAATGGTAAGAAATAGTCCTTGAAATGGGCCAGAATTGGCCAAAACAGTGAGTGTTGACGACGGACACATAAACGCACCTCGGAGATCGTCAATCGTGGAAATCGCTCTGGCACCCCAAAATGACGAGTAACAGTGCTCGAAACGGACCAGGATCAGCCAAAATCATGAGTATTGATGACTAACACGTAAATGCACCCTGGTGTTCGTCAATCGTGGAAATCACTCCGGGACCCCAAAACTAAGTAATAGTCCAAGAAATGGGCCAGAATCGGCCCAAACTTCGATTGTTGATGACTGACACATAAGCGCACCTTGGGGTTCGACAACCATGGAAATCGCTCTGGGTCCCAAAAACGGTGAGTTATAGTCCACTAAATGGGTCAGAATAGACAAAAACCGCGAGTGTTGAGAACTGACAAATAAACGCACCCTAGGGTTCGTCACTCGTGGAAATCACTTTAGGACCCCCAAAATGATTAATAGTCCAAGAAACGGGTTGGAATCGGACCCAAACTGCGAGTCTTGACGACCAACACGTAAGCACAGCTTGGGGTTCGACAACAATGGAAATCGCTTTGGGACCCCAAACGGTTAGTAATAGTCCATGAAATTGCCCAGAATCGTACTAACCGAGGATTATTGATGAACGATACATAAACGCACCCCGGGGTTCATCAATCATGAAAGTCGCTCACGGACCACAAATCAGTTAGTAATAGTCCATGAAACGGGCTAGAATCGGCCAAAACTAGGATTGTTGATGACCGACATGGAAGCACACCTTGGGGTTCAACAACCATGGAAATCGCTTTGGTACCCCAAAACGGTGAGTAATAGTCCACGAAACGGGTCAGAATCGACAAAAACCGTGACTAGTAATGACCGACGTGTAAACGCACCCCGGGGTTAATTAATGGTGGAAATCACTTGAGGACCCCAAAACAGTGAGTACTAGTCCACAAAACGGGCCAGAATCGGCCAAAACTGTCAATGTTGATGTCCGACACGTAAACGCTCCCCGAGGTTTGTGGAAATCACTCCGGGACCCCAAACAGTGAGCAATAGTCCACGAAACGGGCCAGAATCGGCCAAAACTGTGAGTGTTGATGAACGACACGTAAGCGCAACTTGGGGTTCAAGAACTATGGAAATCGCTTCGGGACCCCAAAACGGTAAGTAATAGTCCACGAAATGTGTCAGAATTGGCCAAAACTGTGAGTGTTGACGACGGACACGTAAACACATCTCGGGGATCGTCAATCGTGGAAATCGCTTGAGGACCCAAAAACGATGAGTAATTGTGCTCGAAACGGACCAGGATCAGCCAAAATCGGATTTGTTGATGACCGACACATAAATGCACCCCGGGGTTCGTCAATCGTGGAAATCACTCCGGGACCCCGAAATCGAGTAATGGTCCAAGAAGTGGGCCAAAATCGGCCCAAACTTCGATTGTCGATGACCGACATGTAAGCGCACCTTGCGGTTCGACAACCAAGGAAATCGCTTAGGGACCCAAAAACGGTGAGTTATAGTCCACAAAACGGGTCAGATTCGACAAAAACCGTGAGTGTTGATGACCGACACGTAAACGCACCCAGGGTTCGTCAATCGTGGAAATCACTTTAGGATCCCAAAACTGAGTAATAGTCCAAGAAACGGGTAAGAATCGAACCCAAACACATAAGCACAACTTGGGGTTCAACAACTATGGAAATCACTTCAGGACCCCAAAGCGGTAAGTAACAGTCCATGAAAAGGGTCAGAATTGGCCAAAGCTGTGAGTGTTGACGACAGACATGTAAACGCACCCCGGGGATCGGCAATCATAGAAATCGCTCTGGCAACCCAAAACGAGGAGTAATAGTGCTTGAAACAGACCAGAATCAGCCAAAATCATGAGTGTTGATGACCCACACGTAAATGCACCCCGGGGTTCGTCAATCGTGGAAATCACTCCGGGACCCCAAAACTGAGTAATAGTCCAAGAAACAGGCCAGAATCGGTCAAACTTTGATTGTTGATGACCGACACGTAAGCGCACCTTGGGGTTCCACAACCATGGAAATCGCGTTGGGACCCTAAAACGGTGAGTTATAGTCCACGAAACGGGTCAGAATCGACAAAAACCGTGACTAGTAATGACCGACGTGTAAACGCACCCCGGGGTTAATTAATCGTGGAAATCACTTGAGGACCCCAAAACAGTGAGTACTAGTCCACAAAACGGGCCAGAATCGGCCAAAACTGTCAATGTTGATGTCCGACACGTAAACGCTCCCCGAGGTTTGTGGAAATCACTCCGGGACCCCAAACAGTGAGCAATAGTCCACGAAACGGGCCAGAATCGGCCAAAACTGTGAGTGTTGATGAACGACACGTAACCGCAACTTGGGGTTCAAGAACTATGGAAATCGCTTCGGGACCCCAAAACGGTAAGTAATAGTCCACGAAATGTGTCAGAATTGGCCAAAACTGTGAGTGTTGACGACGGACACGTAAACACATCTCGGGGATCGTCAATCGTGGAAATCGCTTGAGGACCCAAAAACGATGAGTAATTGTGCTCGAAACGGACCAGGATCAGCCAAAATCGTGACTGTTGATGACCGACACATAAATGCACCCCGGGGTTCGTCAATCGTGGAAATCACTCCGGGACCCCGAAATCGAGTAATGGTCCAAGAAGTGGGCCAAAATCGGCCCAAACTTCGATTGTCGATGACCGACATGTAAGCGCACCTTGCGGTTCGACAACCAAGGAAATCGCTTAGGGACCCAAAAACGGTGAGTTATAGTCCACAAAACGGGTCAGATTCGACAAAAACCGTGAGTGTTGATGACCGACACGTAAACGCACCCAGGGTTCGTCAATCGTGGAAATCACTTTAGGATCCCAAAACTGAGTAATAGTCCAAGAAACGGGTAAGAATCGAACCCAAACACATAAGCACAACTTGGGGTTCAACAACTATGGAAATCACTTCAGGACCCCAAAGCGGTAAGTGTAGATCCATGAAAAGGGTCGAATTGGCCAAAGCTGTGAGTATTGACGACGACATGTAAACGCACCCGGGATCGGCAATCATAGAAATCGCCCGCAACCCAAAACGAGGAGTAATAGTGCTTGAAATGCACCAGAATCAGCCAAAATCATGAGTGTTGATGACCCACACGTAAATGCACCCCGGGGTTCGTCAATCGTGGAAATCACTCCGGGGCCCCAAAACTGAGTAATAGTCCAAGAAACAGGCCAGAATCGGTCAAACTTTGATTGTTGATGACCGACACGTAAGCGCACCTTGGGGTTCCACAACCATGGAAATCGCGTTGGGACCCTAAAACGGTGAGTTATAGTCCACGAAACGGGTCAGAATCGACAAGAACCGCGAGTGTTGATGACCGATACATAAACGTACTCCAGGGTTCGTCAATCGTGGAAATCACTTTAGGACCCCAAAACTGAGTATTAGTCCAAGAAATGGGTCAGAATCGAACCCAAACTACGAGGCTTGACGACCAACACGTAAGCACAACTCGGGGTCTGACAACCATGGAAATCACTTTGGGACCCCAAAACGGTTAGTAATAGTCCATGAAAGAGCCAAGAATCGGACAAACCGAGGATTATGGATAAATGATACATAAACGCACCCTGGGGTTCGCCAATCATGGAAATCGCTTAGGGACCTCAAATCAGTTAGTAATAGTCCATGAAACGGGCTTGAATCGGCCAAAACTGGGATTGTTGATGACCGACATGTAAGCGCACCTTGGGGTTCAACAAACATTGAAATCTCTTTGGGACCCCAAAACGGTGAGTAATAGTCCACGAAACGGGTTAGAATCTACAAAAACCATGAGTGTTGATGACCGACACGAAACGCAACCTGGGGTTTGTTAATCGTGAAAATCACTCGAGGACCCCAACACAGTGAGTAATAGTCCATGAAACGGGCCAGATCGAACAAAACTGTCAGTGTTGATGTCCGACACGTAAATGCACCCCGGGGTTCGTTAATCGTGGAAATCACTCCGTGACCCCAAAACAGTGAGTAATAGTCCATGAAATGGGCCAGAATTGGCCCAAACTATGAGTGTTGATGAACAACACGTAAGCGCAACTTGGGGTTCAACAACTATGGAAATCGCTTTGGGACCCAAAAACGGTAGTAATAGTTCTCGAAATGGGTCAGAATTGGCCAAAACAGTGAGTGTTGACGACGGACACGTAAACGCACCTCGGGGATCGTCAATCATGGAAATCGCTCTGGCACCGCAAAACAATGAGTAATAGTGCTTGAAACGGACACGTAAGCGCACCTTGGGGTTCAACAACCATGGAAATCGCATTGGGTACCAAAGACGGTGAGTTATAGTCCACTAAACGGGTCAGAATCGACAAAAACCGCAAGTGTTGATGACTGACACATAAACGCACCCCAGGGTTCATCAATCGTGGAAATCACTTTAGGACCCCAAATATGACTAATAGTCCCAGAAACAGGTCAGAATCGAACCCAAACTACGAGTCTTCACGACCAACACGTAAGCACAGCTTGGGGTTCGACAACCGTGGAAATCGCTTTGGGACCCCAAAACAGTTAGTAATAGTCCATGAAAGAGCCCAGAATCGGACTAACCAAGGATTATTGATGAACGATACATAAACGCACCCCGGGGTTCGTCAATCATGAAATTCGCTCAGGGTCCACAAATCAGTTCGTAATAGTCCATGAAACGGGCCAGAATCGGCCAAAACTGGGATTGTTGATGACCGACACGTAAGCGCACCTTGGGGTTCAACAACCATGGAAATCGCTTTCGCACCCCAAATCAGTGAGTAATAGTCCACGAAACGGGTTAGAATCGACGAAAATTGTGAGTGGTAATGACCGACGCGTAAACGCACCCCAGGGTTTGTTAATCGTGGAAATCACTCGAGGACCCCAAAACAGTGAGTAATAGTCCATGAAACGGGCCAGAATCAGCGAAAACTATCAGTGTTGATGTCCGACACGTAAACGCTCCCCGGGGTTTATTAATCGTGGAAATCACACCAGGACCCCAAAAGAGTGAGTAATAGTCCACGAAACGGGCCGGAATTGGCCAAAACTGTGAGTGTTGACGGTATGGAAATCGCCAAAACTGTGTTTCAGCCAAAATCGTGACTGTTGATGACCGACACGTAAATGCACCCCGGGGTTCGTCAATCATGGAAATCACTCTAGGACCCCAAAACTGAGTAGTGGTCCAAGAAACGGGCCAGAATCAGCCCAAACTTCGATTGTTCATGACCGACACGTAAGAGCACCTTGTGGTTTGACAACCATGGAAATCGCTTAGGAACCCAAAAACGTGAGTTATAGTCCACGAAATGGGTCAGAATCGACAAAAACCGCGAGTGTTGATGACCGACACGTAAACGCACCCTGGGTTCGTCAATTGTGGAAATCACTTTAGGACCCCAAAACTGAGTCATAATCTAAGAAACGGGTCAGAATCAAACCCAAACTGCGAGTCTTGGCGACCAACACATAAGCACAGCTTGGGGTTCAACAACTATGGAAATCTCTTCGGTGCCCCAAAATGGTAAGTAATAGTCCACGAAACGGGTCAGAATTGGCCAATATTGTGAGTGTTGACGACGGACACGTAAATGCAACTCGGGGATCGTCAATCGTGGAAATCGCTCTGGCACCCAAAAGATGAGTAATAGTGCTCGAAACGGACCGGAGTCGGCCAAAATCGTGAGTGTTGATGACCAACACGTAAATGCACCCCGGGGTTCGTCAATCGTGGAAATCACTCCGGGACCCCAAAACTGAGTAATATCCAAGAAACGGGCCAGAATCGGCCCAAACTACGATTGTTGATGACCGACACATAAGCGCACCTTGGGGTTCGACAACCATGGAAATCACTTTGGGACCCAAACACAGTGAGTTATAGTCCACGAAACAGGTCAGAATCGACAAAAACCGTGAGTGTTGATGGCCGACATGTAAACGCACCCCAGGGTTCGTCAATCGTGGAAATCTATTTAGGACGCCAAAACTGAGTAATAGTCCAAGAAACGGGTCAGAATCGAACCCAAACTGCGAGTCTTAACGACCAACACCTAAGCACAGCTTGGGATTCGACAACCATGGAAATCGCTTTGGGACCCCAAAACGGTTAGTAATAGTCCATTAAAGAGCCCAGAATTCGACAAACCGAGGATTATTGATGAACGATACATAAAAGCACCCCGAGGTTTGTCAATTATGGAAACCGCTCAGGGACCCCAAATCAGTTAGTAATAGTACATGAAACGGGCCAGAATCGGCCAAAACTGGGATTGTTGATGACCGGCACGTAAGCGCATCATGGGGTTCAACAACCATGGAAATCGCTTTGGGACCCCAAAACAGTGAGTAATAGTCCACGAAACGGGTCAGAATCGACCAAAACTGTCAGTGTTGATGTTCGAAACGAATATGCACCCCGGGGTTCGTTAATCATCGAAATCACTCCGGGACCCCAAAACAATGAGTAATTGTCCACGAAACGGCCAGAATGGGCAAAAATGTGAGTGTTGATGAACGACACGTAAGTGCAACTTGGGGTTTAACAACTATGGAAATCGCTTCGGGACCCCAAAATGGTAGGTAATAGTCCACGAAACGGGTCAGAATTGGCCAAAACTGTGATTGTTGACGACGGACATGTAAACGCACCTCGGGGATCGTCAATCGTAGAAATTGCTCTGGCAGCCCAAGACGATGAGTAATAGTGCTCGAAACAGACCAGAATCAGCCAAAATCGTGAGTGTTGATGACCCACACGTAAATGCACCCGGGGTTCGTCAATCTCGGAAATCATTCCGGGACCCCAAAACTGAGTAATAGTCCAAGAAACGGGCCAGAATCGGCCCAAACTTTCATTGTTGATGACCGACACGTAAGCGCGCCTTGGGGTTCCACAACCATGGAAATCACTTTGGGACCCAAAAATGGTGAGTAATATTCCATGAAACTGGCCAGAATCGACCAAAACTATGAGTGTTGATGACCGACACGTAAACGCACCCCTGGGTTCTTCAATCGTGGAAATCACTTCAGGACCCCAAAACGGAGTAATAGTCCAAGAAACGGGTCAGAATCTAACCCAAACTGCGAGTATTGACGACCAACACATAAGCACAGCTTGGGGTTTGACAACCATGGAAATCGCTTTGGGACCCCAAAAGGGTTATTAATAGTCCATGAATGAGCCCAGAATCGGACAAACCGAGGATTATTGATGAACGACACATAAATGCACGCCGGAGTTTGTCAATCATGGAAATCGCTCTGGGACCCTGAATCAGTTAGTAATAGTCCATGAAACGGGCCAGAATTGGCCAAAACTGGGATTGTTGATGACCGACACGTAAACGCAGCTTGGGGTTCAACAACCATGGAAATCGCTTTGGGACCCCAAAACAGTGAGTAATAGTCCACGAAACGGGTCAAAATCGACAAAAATCGTGATTGTTCATGAACGATGCGTAAACGCAACCCCGGGTTCGTTAATCATGGAAATCACTCAAGGACCCCAAAACAGTGAGTAATAGTCCATGAAACGGGCCAGAATCTGCCAAAACTGGCAGTGTTGTTGTCCGACACGTAAACGCACCCCGGGGTTCGTTAATCATGGAAATCACTCCAGGACCCCAAAACAGTGAGTAATAGTTCATTAAATGGGCCAAAATCGGCCAAAACTGTGAGTGTTGATGAGCGACACATAAGCGCAACTTGGGGTTCAACAACTATGGAAATCGCTTTGGGACCCAGAAACGGTAAGTAATAGTCCACGAAATGGGTCAGAATTGGCCAAAACTGTGGGTGTTGATGATAGACACGTAAACGCGCCTCGGGGATCGTCAATCATGGAAATTGCTCTGGGACCCCAAATCAGTTAGTAATAGTCCATGAAACGGGCCAGAATCGGCCAAAACTAGGATTGTTGATAGCCGACACGTAAGCGCACCTTGGGGTTCAACAACCATGGAAATCGCTTTCGGACCCGAAAATGGTGAGTAATAGTCCACGAAACGGGTCAGAATCGACAAAAATCATGAGTGTCGAGGACCCAAGGTTCAGAACCGACACATAAGCGCACCTTGGGGTTCGACAACCATGGAAATCGCTTTGGGACCCAAAAATGGTGAGTTATAGTCCACGAAACGGGTCAGAATCGATAAAAACTGCTAGTGTTGATGACCGACACGTAAACGAACCCCGGGGTTCGTCAATCGTGGAAATCACTTTAGGACCCCAAAACTGAGTATTAGTCCAAGAAACGTGTCAGAATCGAACCCAAACTGCGACTCTTGACGACCAACACGTAAGCTCAGCTTGGGGTTCGACAACCATGGAAATCGCTTTGGGACCCCAAAACGGTTAGTAATAGTCCATGAAAGAGCCCAGAACCGGACAAACCGAGGACTATTGATCAATGTTGAGGATATCGCTTATCGTTATCGTCTCGGTCAGCTAGGGATTAGAGATTAATCGGAAATCGGGTGCTTAATCGATTTTATCGGTCGACTATTAATTGGATATCTTTTTGTAAATCTCAGGTTCCCACCATTAAAATATGCTATTTTGAACACCAAAACAGTATTAGACATAAGTGTCACCTTGAATCCTAGCCTTTCAATCCTCATATGATGACAAACAAAATAGGACAACAGTACATATTACATAACAAGGTCCACAAAACATAAATAAACAAAGTTTTTGCAAACATAGTGCTATGAATATGTCTGATTTATCAGTAGATTCTTGATAAATCGCTTGCGAGAGCGATAAATTGGTCCAAAAGATAAATGGTGAAGATTAATCATTGAATCGGAAGATTTTTTGAACAGTGTTACTGATAAAAGATACATAAATGCACCCTGGGGTTCGTCAATCATGGAAATCACTTAGGGACCTCAAATCAGTTAGTAATAGTCCATGAAACGGGACTGAATCGGCCAAAACAGGGATTGTTGATGACCGACACGTAAGCGCACCTTGGGGTTCAACAACCATTAAAATCGCTTTGGGACCCCAAAACAGTGAGTAATAGTCCACGAAATAGGTCAGAATCTACAAAAACCGTGAGTGTTGATGACCGACGTGAATTACAACCCGGGGTTCGTTAATCGTGGAAATCACTCGAGGACCCCAAAACAATGAGTAATAGTCCATGAAATGGGACAGAATCGGTCAAAACTGTCAGTGTTGATGCCCGACACGTAAACGCACCCCGGGGTTTGTTAATAATGGAAATCACTCCATGACCCCAAAATGGTGAGTAATAGTCCACGAAATGGGCCAGAATCGGCCCAAACTGTGAGTGTTAATGAACGACACGTAAGCGCAACTTGGGGTTCAACAACTATTGAAATCGCTTCGGGACCCCAAAATGGTAAGAAATAGTCCTCGGAATGGGCCAGGATTGGCCAAAACAGTGAGTGTCGACGACGGACACGTAAACACACCTCGGAGATTGTCAATCGTGGAAATCGCTCTGGCACCCCAAAACGATGAGTAACAGTGCTCGAAACGGACCAGGATCAGCCAAAATCATGAGTGTTGATGACTAACATGTAAATGCACCCTGGTGTTCGTCAATCGTGGAAATCACTCCGGGACCCAAAACTGAGTAATAGTCCAAGAAATGGGCCAGAATCGGCCCAAACTTCGATTGTTGATGACCGACACATAAGCGCACATTGGGGTTCGACAACCATGGAAATCGCTTTGTGTCCCAAAAACGGTGAGTTATAGTCCACTAAATGGGTCGGAATAGACAAAAACCGCGAGTTTTGAGGACTGACAAATAAACGCACCCTAGGGTTCGTCAATCGTGGAAATCACTTTAGGACCCCAAAACTGAGTAATAGTCCAAGAAACGGGTCGGAATCGAACCCAAACTGCGAGTCTTGACGACCAACACGTAAGCACAGCTTGGGGTTCGACAACCATGGAAATCGCTTTGGGACCCCAAACGGTTAGTAATAGTCCATGAAAGAGCCCAGAACCGGACAAACCGAGGATTATTGATCAATGTTGAGGATATCGCTTATCATTATCGTCTCGGTCAGCTGGGGATTAGAGATTAATCAGAAATCGGCTGATTAATCAATTTTATCGGTCGACTATTAATTGGATATCTTTTTGTAAATCTCAGGTTCCCACCATTAAAATACGCTATTTTCAACACCAAAACAGTATTAGACATAAGTGTCACCTTGAATCCTAGCCTTTGAATCCTCATATGATGACAAACAAAATAGGACAACAGTACATATTACGTAACAAGGTCCACAAAACATAAATAAACATAGTTTTTGCAAACATAGTGCTATGAATAGATCTGATTTATCGGTAGATTCTAGATAAATCCCTTGCGAGAGCGATAAATTGGTCCAAAAGATAAATGGTGAAGATAAGGCATAATCTTATCGGTCATGCCCTGATTAGTGATAAATCGGAAGATTAATCATTGAATCGGAAGATTTTTTGAACAGTGTTACTGATAAATGATAGATAAACGCACCCTGGGGTTCGCCAATCATGGAAATCACTTAGGGACCTCAAATCAGTTAGTAATAGTCCATGAAACGGGCCTAAATCGACCAAAACTGGGATTGTTGATGACCGACACGTAAGCGCACCTTGGGTTCAACAACCATTGAAATCGCTTTGGGACCCCAAAACAGTGAGTAATAGTCCACGAAACAGGTCAGAATCTACAAAAACTGTGAGTGTTGATGACCGGCGTATTACAACCCGGGGTTCGTTAATCGTGGAAATCACTCGAGGTCCCCAAAACAATGAGTAATAGTCCACGAAATGGGCCAGAATCGGCCAGAATTGTCAGTGTTGATGTCCGACACGTAAACGCACCCTGGGGTTCGTTATCATGGAAATCACTCCGCGACCCCAAAATAGTGAGCAATAGTCCATGAAATGGGCCAGAATCGGCCGAAACTGTGTGTGTTAATGAACGACACGTAAGCGCAACTTGGGGTTCAACAACTATTGAAATTGCTTCGCGACCCCCAAAATGGTAAGAAATAGTCCTCGAAATGGGCCACAATTGGCCAAAACAATGAGTGTTGACGACGGACACGTAAACGCACCTCGGAGATCGTCAATCATGGAAATTGCTCTGGCACCCCAAAACGATGAGTAACAGTGCTCGAAACGGACCAAGATCAGCCAAAATCACGAGTGTTGATGACTAACACGTAAATGCACCCTGGTGTTCATCAATCGTGGAAGTCACTCTGGGACCCCAAAACTGAGTAATAGTCCAAGAAATGGGCCAGAATCGGCCCAAACTTTGATTGTTGATGACTGACACATAAGCGCACCTTGGGGTTCGACAACCATGGAAATCGCTTTGGGTCCCAAGAACGGTGAGTTATAGTCCACTAAATGGGTCGGAATAGACAAAAACCGCGAGTGTTGAGAACTGACAAATAAACGCACCCTAGGGTTCGTCAATCGTGGAAATCACTTTAGGACCCCAAAACTGAGTAATAGTCCAAGAAACGGGTCGGAATCGAACCCAAACTGCGAGTCTTGACGACCAACACGTAAGCACAGCTTGGGGTTCGACAACAATGGAAGTTGCTTTGGGACCCCAAACAGTTAGTAATAGTCCATGAAATTGCCCAGAATCGTACTTGTCGGTGTCAAAACCGGCGGATCTCGGGTAGGGGGTCCCGAACTGTGCGTCTAGGCGGATGGTAACAAGAGACGAGGGACACAATGTTTTTACCCAGGTTCGGTCCCTCTCGATGGAGGTAAAACCCTACGTCCTGCTTGATTAATATTGATGATATGGGTAGTACAAGAGTAGATCTACCACGAGATCAAGGAGGCTAAACCCTAGAAGCTAGCCTATGGTATGGTTGTTGAGATGTATGTTCGTCCTACGGACTAAGGCCCTCCGGTTTATATAGACACCGAAGAGGCTAGGGTTGCACAGAGTCGGTCACAATGGTAGGAGATCTACATATCCGTATTGCCAAGCTTGCCTTCCACGCCAAGGAAAGTACCTTCCGGACACGAGCCGGAGTCTTCAATCTTGTATCTTCGTAGTCTTGGTGTCCGGCGGATATTGATAGTCTGACTGTTCGGACACCCCCTAGTCCAGGACTCCCTCAGTACTAACCGAGGATTATTGATGAACGATACATAAACGCACCCCGGGGTTCGTCAATCATGAAAGTCGCTCACGGACCACAAATCAGTTAGTAATAGTGCATGAAATGGGCTAGAATCGGCCAAAACTGGGATTGTTGATGACCGACACGTAAGCACACCTTGGGGTTCAACAACCATGGAAATCGCTTTGGTACCCCAAAACGGTGAGTAATAGTCCACGAAACGGGTCAGAATCGACAAAAACCATGAGTAGTAATGACTGACGCATAAACGCACCCCGGGGTTAATTAATCGTGGAAATCACTTGAGGACCCCAAAACAGTGAGTACTAGTCCACAAAATGGGCCAGAATCGGCCAAAACTGTCAATGTTGATGTCCGACACGTAAACGCTCCCCGGGGTTCGTGGAAATCACTCCGGGACCCCAAAACAGTGAGCAATAGTGCATGAAATGGGCCAGAATCGGCCAAAACTGTGAGTGTTGATGAACGACACGTAAGCGCAACTGGGGGTTCAAGAACTATGGAAATCGCTTCGGGACCCCAAAACGGTAAGTAATAGTCCACAAAATGTGTCAGAATTGGCCAAAACTGTGAGTGTTGACGACGGACACGTAAACACATCTCGGGGATCGTCAATCGTGGAAATCGCTTGAGGACCCGAAAACGATGAGTAATTGTGCTCGAAACGAACCAGGATCAGCCAAAATCGTGACTGTTGATGACCGACACGTAAATGCACCCCGGGGTTTGTCAATCGTGGAAATCACTCCGGGACCCCGAAATCGAGTAATGGTCCAAGAAGTGGGCCAGAATTGGCCCAAACTTCGATTGTCGATGACCGACATGTAAGCGCACCTTGGGGTTCGACAACCAAGGAAATCGCTTAGGGACCCAAAAACGGTGAGTTATAGTCCACGAAACGGGTCAGATTCGACAAAAACCGTGAGTGTTGATGACCGACACGTAAACGCACCCAGGGTTCGTCAATCGTGGAAATCACTTTAGGATCCCAAAACTGAGTAATAGTCCAAGAAACGGGTAAGAATCGAACCCAAACACATAAGCACAACTTGGGGTTCAACAACTATGAAAATCACTTCAGGACCCCAAAACGGTAAGTAACAGTCCATGAAAAGGGTCAGAATTGGCCAAAGCTGTGAGTGTTGACGACGGACATCTAAACGCACCCCGGGGATCATCAATCGTAGAAATCGCTCTGGCAACCCAAAACGAGGAGTAATAGTGCTCGAAACAGACCAGAATCAGCCAAAATCATGAGTGTTGATGACCCACACGTAAATGCACCCCGGGGTTCGTCAATCGTGGAAATCACTCCGGGACCCCAAAACTGAGTAATAGTCCAAGAAACGGGCCAGAATCGGCCAAACTTTGATTGTTGATGACCGACACGTAAGCGCACCTTGGGGTTCCACAACCGTGGAAATTGCTTTGGGACCCAAAAACGGTGAGTTATAGTCCACGAAACGGGTCAGAATCGACAAAAACCGCGAGTGTTGATGACCGATACATAAACGCACTCCAGGGTTCGTCAATCGTGGAAATCACTTTAGGACCCCAAAACTGAGTATTAGTCCAAGAAATGGGTCAGAATCGAACCCAAACTACGAGGCTTGACGACCAACACGTAAGCACAACTCGGGGTTCGACAACCATGGAAATCACTTTGGGACCCCAAAACAGTTAGTAATAGTCCATGAAAGAGCCCAGAATCGGACAAACCGAGGATTATGGATAAACAATACATAAACGCACCCTGGGGTTTGTCAATCATGGAAATCGCTCTGGGACCCCAAATCAGTTAGTAATAGTCCATGAAACGGGCATGAATCGGCCAAAACTGGGATTGTTGGTGACCGACACGTAAGCGCACCATGGGGTTCAACAACCATTGAAATCTCTTTGGGACCCCAAAACGGTGAGTAATAGTCCACGAAACGGGTCAGAATCTACAAAAACCATGAGTGTTGATGACCGACGCGAAACGCAACCTGGGGTTTGTTAATCGTGGAAATCACTCGAGGACCCCAACACAGTGAGTAATAGTCCATGAAACGGGCCAGATCGAACAAAACTGTCAGTGTTGAAGTCCGACACGTAAACGCACCCCGGAGTTCGTTAATCGTGGAAATCACTCTGTGACCCCAAAACAGTGAGTAATAGTCCATGAAATGGGCCAGAATTGGCCCAAACTGTGAGTGTTGATGAACAACACGTAAGCGCAACTTGGGGTTCAACAACTATGGAAATCGCTTTGGGACCCAAAAACGGTAAGTAATAGTCCACGAAATGGGTCAGAATTGGCCAAAACTGTGGGTGTTGATGACAGACACGTAAACGCGCCTCGGGGATCGTCAATCTCGGAAATTGCTCTGGCACCCCAAAACGATGAGTAGTAGTGCTCGAAACGTAGCAGAATCAGCCAAAAACGTGAGTGTTGATGACCGACACGTGAATGCACCCCGGGGTTCGTCAATCATGGAAATCGTTCAGGGACCCCAAATCAGTTAGTAATAGTCCATGAAACGGGTCAGAATCGGCCAAAACTGGGATTGTTGATGACCGACACGTAAGCGCACCTTGGGGTTCAACAACCATGAAAATCGCTTTCGGACCCGAAAATGGTGAGTAATAGTCCACGAAACGTGAGTGTTTGCGCAGAAGAGACCATGTTTTGCAGCATGGTGAAGAGGATGATGGCCTGAATGGGCTGGCTTATTCGGATCGGTCCCCTTGTCGAGAAGGTACCTCATAACATGCATTCTTCCATCCGCTGCAGCAGCAGCCAAAGCAGTCACACCTGCCAATAAAATCAAAGACAAGTAACTAGTGCTTCTTAGAGTATCTAAAACTGATGCGCTGAATGAATTTACTGAAATATACAGAGACTGAAAGATCACGCACAGTAGCAACATTGCGAAATTGAGCATAACCGTAACACGAACAGAAACAATCAGCACAGAGAAAGCGCGTGCATACCCGCTTGGCTGCCAGCATTGACATCGAAGCCCAGCTCCTCGACCATGCACCTGACGGCGTCCAGTTTCCCCAAGCGTGCCGCCGTCTGCATCGGGCCCGCACCTACGAGGCACACATCGGCAAGCCAGGCCATCCCCTCCACGTCCCTGCCGCTCGCCAGCCCTTCAAAACAACACCGAGAAATCTGAGGTGAGACACATGGCCGGCGGCGCTACATTGCAGAGCGAAAGGGGCAGACGCATGCCATCCATTCCCCCCAAACCAAAACCCTAGCAGACGCGAGGCCGCATTGGAGGGAGGGAGGGGGCGGCGAGCGGCCAGGCGGTTGACGGATTGGATTGGATCGAGGGGGAGGTCGCTCACCCCTGAGGCGGGGAAGGTCGCCCTCGAAGGCCGCGTCGAAGAAGGCCATCTGCGGCGAGCCCTCGGTCGGGAGGCGCGGGTACCCGCCGTACGGACGGTCGCGACGAAGGGCTCTCTCGAAGCCGAGCACGACTCTAAAGTCTGCGCACTCCATTGCCGCCGGTGACGGGCCCTGCCGCCTTGCCGCCGCCTCGGAGAGTCGAGAGTTGTGGGGGGTTTGGGAAGCAGAAAAAGCGGCACCGAATATTGAAGTCGCTCCAAAGAAACGAAATGCAGCCTTTATACTGTGCAAACAACTCATTCACTTTACAGTTTACACACTTTTCAAATCAAAAGGAATAGGAAAAGTGAAGATTAGGAAAAAAAGCTTGAGACACTTATTTTAGACGAAGGGAATATTCAGGAACACAAGGAGCACTAAGAACATCTACAGCCGGTGTCCTAAACCCTGCTTGTGCGTTCGGACAGACGGCCCGGCCAGGACCGGTCAAAAAACCGACCAAGACAAACAGGCGCCTCAAACCGGACTCAAACGTCCGGACTGGCTGGCGCGTTCGACACATCAGATCTGGCCCACCTGATGTCACATTATATTCGTCCCCAACCGCTCCCCGGACCAAACTTTAGTCATTCCACTCCGCTCCACCCCACCCCACCACCCAAGCTCCCTTCCGTCGATCTCCGGCATGACGGGCAACGAATCCTAGTCGTACACCTTCAGATCAGTCGACCCATATCACATCCCACGCGGCCCTGAGGAGGAGATGACCGTCCAGCGATCTCCGTCCTTCTCCGGCATGACGGGCAACAGATCCTAGTCGTACACCGTCAGATCCATCAATCCGGAGCACATCCCATGCGGCCCTGAGGAGGAGATGATCGTCCGGCTTGCACTCTGCCACTCCGGGGAGGAGGTCACTCGGCGGCGCTCGAACTCCTTTCGTCGGGTATCCATTGCGTCCGCCCAAATGATGCACGGATCTACCGCGAGGTGTGGCATCGCTGCCTCACCAGAGGTGGTGCGGTCCGTCTGGCGTCCAAACACGGTGGCGGACATGCAACCCCTCTGTTAACGCGACGAGGCGAAGATGAATGCACCATGGGCATCATGTAACGCAAACATGGCGCGACGTGCCCGCGTGCCCTCGTAGCGGTGGATGTTGGCGAAGCGGAGTGGCATTCTCCGGCGCCCCGTTGAAAGGATCGAGATGGACCTAGAGGGGGGTGAATAGGTACAGTTACAAATTTTAATTATTACTAAGCAATTTTTAGGCAATAAAGCGGAATATGAAGGTGAGCCTAACAATTGCTAGTAAGTACAAAGTACTAGGCAAGTGACACAAGCATATAAGAGAGCAAGCACAATAAGTAGTAAGTAAGGCAATCACAACAAGTAACCACAAGTATAGAGTTAGGGTTAGGAATAACCGCTACTCCGGGAGACGAGGATGTATGCCGATGTTCACTTCCTTGGAGGAAGCTAGTCACCGTTAGAGGGGCGGATGTTACCACGAAGGCACACCCACGCCACGAAGGCTCACCCTATTCTCCCTTTGAGACAACACCACAAAGGCGTTTCTCAACCACTAGTGGTAGACCTTGGGTGGTCTCCAAACCTCACAAACTTGTTCGGGGTAATCACAAAGGTCGATTCCTCCTAAAGACTCCTACCGCCTAGGAGTCTCCAACCTCCAAGAGTAACAAGATCGATGGGGATTTGCTTAAGACTTGCTCAAATCACGAACTCCTTGGGTGCAAAGAAGGAGAGGGAATGGATCTATCACTTGATCGGACAACTTCTTTCCAAAGCTCTCAAATCCCTTGGGGATCTAAGATTTGGTGTGGAGGAATGAGAGAGAGTGAGAAGTGTTCTAGGGTTTGTTCAAAGTGAATGGTCAACCTCTAGTGGGAAGAGAGGCACTATATATAGTGTGAGCTCAAAATATGACCGTTGTAGTGCAAGTGATCGGGCAGGCGGACATCCGGCTAGAGGCCGGACATCCGACGTGACAAGCCGCTTGGAGCAGAATAGAACAGAGGAGAGTTAGAGGAGCCGGACATCCGGGGCAAGCCCGACATCCGCATGAAAGGAAGCCGGACATCCGCAAATAGCGGACATCCGGAGTTTCAATGAACATTTACGTAACCATATCAAAGCGCCGAAAAAGAGGAGCCCGGACATCCGGAAGGAGGCCGGACATCCGCAAGACAGATGGCCCGGACATCTGGCGCCATCCGACATCCGTGTAAAACAGAAACCCTTCGACATGGGGCCGAAATCCGGGCAGGAGCGGACATCCGGGAGGACAGCGGCCGGACATCCGTGCACAGCCCGACATCCGCCTTCCTGAGGCGAATAGATCGAGAAAAACAGAAAAGAGCCTTTTGACTTTGAGCAAGCTCACATTAACCCAATCGATCCCTCTTAATAGTGCGGGATCCTATACTCAAGGAAATAAAATGAAACCACATTTTAATACTTCAACCTTGAGAGAAACACTTCAGATGCTCTTGATCCACACACAATTTAACTAACCGGGACCAACACCGAGATTCACTTGGCAGCCATTGTTAGTCCCTACATGTAGATTGTCATCAACCAACAAAAACACACTATAAGGACATGATTGCACTTTCAATCTCCCCCTTTTTGTTTGTTGATGACAATCATACATGTAGTATCATAGATGTAATAAATAGTCATAGCAATGATAATCTTGGGAGCAAACCAGTTACAGAATATGTTTGATTACACTTTGCTTTTAGCTCCCCCTCATTGAGTGCATGCGATGAATATATTAGGATGGCCAACACAAAAATTTGTATGATTTCATACATGACTTAAGGAATTTGCGAAGTAAGAGACGAGCACATATGAAATCATCATAACACTTTAAGTAGACTGAGAACATTTTATGGCCATGCCATAATCATAACATAGTCTCACGCGAAAGGTACCATAGGTAGCATCATAAACATAATCATAACATAGTCCTGCTTAACAAGTACCATAGGATAGGTTTTAATAACATATCATAGCATGACCATATTACTACGATACTACTTCTCCCCTTTGACAAAGAACAAGTAAAAAGGGTGAAGGTCTAGGCAGCCTCAAATCACTCGACGGATGTCATCATCATCATCAAGAAACTCGGGAAGTCAAGACGAGATGGAAAACCGAAAGTGGACGAGGATGGAGCTGCAGAAGAGGATCATCATCACTAACGGGACTCCCACGGTCACGGAGGCGCTGTTTGAGTATATTCTTGGAGATGACAAGGCGCTTCAACATCATGATTCTGGCCGACATTAAAAGTGATTGCCTTCATGATAGCAGATCGAGCCTTACTCAAGAATGATGCCAACCGCCACGAGAAGCGATCGAGGAAGATGGGACGAGAAGAACCGATGGGCTGAGTAGGAGCAGTTGTTCTCCGCTGCAGACCGCTTTGGCTGAGTAGAAGCTCGAGGCGCCACACGCATGTGAGGAGGAGGTTTCAAATGGAATGCACAGTTGACTAAACCACCTTAAATGGAGCAGTGTGATCAATCGAGCTTGAATATATGGGGCATGAGGAACCGCCATGATCGAATAAAATCTGCACAGCGGATCTCATGCCAAATGAAGTTGGCAAAGTGTCCAGAGGTTGATGGGTTTCTCATGCATATGAACCATCAAGTCAATACAATAGTTGTGAGCCCTCGGCGATCTCCTTCTTAGGATATAGAGTGCGAAGCACACACCTGAAAGAGTATAAAGAAGGGAGCACGGAAGATGGATACCTCATTGATCGGATATGCTTTTTCTTCATCGGTGAGCTGAGAGGAGGTTTTACAAGAGACATGCAAGCATCAATTCCTTTGGGCTTGCCCTCCGGATCCATCTTGTGGATGCAGTACAACACCGAGAGACCCAAAATCTGAACAAACTGTCATAGGTGATGCTCAGTAGTGTCATCGGTCATCCAAGTGAGAGTGTTGTCGGACCAAAGAAACAGTGGCATAGAAGCTCGAGAATGGCAGCATCACTCCAATCACACCAAGGTCATTGCGGGACCAAGAGTCATGTCATCAATGATCTTGACTGGTCGTTAGGGAACATGGCAGGATTATCACGCGCGAAGTTTAGATCCAAGTATGAGTGAGGGCAAGGCCACGCCCATGGACAAAGCTGGAATAGAGATCCTGTTGCATACGAGTCTGGAACCGAGGATCTTCGGCATCAGCCACCATCTCATATTGATTGACATCCCGACGGAACTGAAGATATTGCCCTGCCCCCATAGTTTTGAAGGCGTGAGTGGGGCGACCTCCACTATCAGGAAGCTCCATGGAGATGTGACGACCAGGGGTACTGGGTATTGCAGAACCATGAACTTGAGGGATCGGCGCCCTCCTGGTATCGGGCTTGGACTGTCCAACAGACTGTCGTGGTGCACTGTCATCCTCTTCCTCTCCAACATAGTCCACATCATCCGGATCCGAGGCCGACGGACTAGTGGATGGTGCACGCTTCTTCTTCTTGGCGATGGCCTTCTTTTTCTTGGGCCGCGCATGCTCATCTGAGTCGGTGGAGCCTTGCCGGCGATCAACTGGAATGGATAAAGAATGGTTTTTCAATAAGAAGGAGCCAAAGAATATGAACAAGGATACGCCAAATTAAACCGTGGAATGAACAGATTTCATTCCCATGGTTAAGTTGAGTAACCGAGTGCATATCAAGTTGTTTGTAGGCTTAGGTAAACAGAACCTAAACACGAGAGTAATGGATATGGCAAGACGTACAAGAAGAGTAATGCAACCCAATAAGATTTAGGCATAAGCATGGAAAGATGAGAGGAGATAGCACCCTTACCCCGAGAATACACCTCGGGGCGCTTGGGACCGCAGTTCTTGGTACGAGCCATCAAGAACTCCGGAGGCGAATCTCACGAACACGGGGCCCTCCCGAGAGACTCAAGCCATAATCCAAGGAATGGATTGGATAGAATCGTAGATCGGGAGGAGAAGAGTCCGTTGGCAGGAGATCGTGGCGAAGGTCGGAGGAGGTGGCGGGCAAAGACCGAGTCTTGCCCGGCGGCGGGTGTGAGTCGATGGGGAGAGGGACGAAGGGAAGAGGGAACTGCCCCACCCACCCCCTGTATATGCGATTTATGGAGACGGGCGGACATCCGGGCAAGGCCCGGATATCCGCAGTGGGGAACAGAGAGCAGAGACACAGCGCCCGGATGTCCGGCTGAGGCCCGGATGTCCGGCCACTGATGACAGTTGATGATTGTTTTGATGGGCAAGGGAAATTATTATTTTTTTATTATTATTATTATTTTATATATAAGGTCCAGATGTCCGACGAGTTTAAATATATGGACACCGCCAAGGAGTTGATATGAGATTAATAAGGAGGACATCGTGAGAAATCTAAGTCCATGCTAAGATGCATATATAATTCAACCATGATTAAGCAGAAGGGTCCATATAAGCATTGTACATGCGGTGACTGAGGTCACATGTTTGAGCATATGGAACGTAGTACCACAAAGATATAAACTTTGAGCACATGGTCACGACTCCATCATATTAAAGTATCCTAAAAACTAGGATAACTTTGAGAGTGTTTGTTCAATTTATGCATTATGTAAGGTGAGAACACTCATTGGATTGAGTGTCTCCCCCTAAATATATGCCTACACCAAGACAAGACATTAAGTTTATGCATGGATGAGCACTAAATTTCACATAATGTTGTCAAGCTCCAAGATACCAAGTTCACGCCTAAGTCAACAGAACCTTGCTTCATCCAATGGTTTGGTGAAAATATCTACCAGTTGCAAATCTGTCCCAATATGATCAATATGAATATCACCCTTCTCAACATGATCTCTCAAGAAATGATATCTAATATCAATGTGTTTGGTGCGGAGATGATCTTTGGGGTTTTCAGTAATATTGATGGCACTTTCATTATCACACGAAGCGGCACATTTCTATAGGTGATACCATAATACTTTAAAGTCTGCGCATCCATAACAACCGAGTTACTAACCGGCGGCAACAATGTATTCAACCTGCGGTGGAGAGAGCAATACAATTTTGTTTCTTCGAGGACCAACTCACCAATGATCGTCCAAGAAACTGACATGCACCTGATGTGGACTTACGATCCACTTTATCTCCAGCCCAATCCGCATCCGTGTACCCAATTAGATCAAACTTAGCATCCTTGGGGTACCAAAGGCCCAACTTTGGGGTGTGAACAAGGTATCTAAGAATATGCTTAACCGCCTTATGATGACTTTCCTTAGGGAAAGTTTGAAATCGAGCACACATGCATACACTAAACATGATGTCTGGTCTAGATGCACAAAGATAAAGCAAAGAACCAATCATAGAGCGGTATTTAGATGGGTCGAAAGGAATACCGTTTGTGTCTTCAGTGAGAGTTATTTTGGTTGGCATTGGTGTCTTACATGGACTAGCATCGACATACCAAACTTCTAAGATATCCTTGAGGTATTTTGCTTGAGACAAGAAAATTCCTTCTTGAAATTGTTGAATTTGAAACCGAGGAAGAACTTCAAACCGCATTGAGTGACATTTCAAAATTCTTGGTCATTGAGTCCGCAAACTTCTTGCACAAGTGAATGTTAGGAGAACCAAAAATGATATCATCTACATAGATTTGGCATAAGATCAAATCACCCTTATCCCTCTTAGTAAAAAGAGTTGGATCGATCACCCCTCTCACAAAACCATCATCGAGTAAGAACTTCTTAAGATGATCATACCAAGCACGAGGTGCTTGTTTGAGACCATACAAAGCCTTATGAAGTTTATACACATAGTCTTTGTGATCGGGATCAACGAACCTGTGGTTGTGATACATATACTTCTTCTTGTAGAGGACCGTTAAGGAAAGCACTCTTCACATCCATTTGATGTAATGTGAAACCATTGAAAGCAGCATAAGCAAGTAGGATGCGAATGGATTCAAGACGGGCAACGGGGGCAAAGGTCTCACCAAAGTCCAAACCTTCAACTTGTGAGTACCCTTGTGCCACTAACCTTGCCTTGTTTCGGATGATCACACCATTCTCATCTTGTTTGTTCTTGAAAATCCATTTTGTTCCAATGACGTTGTGCTCGGTAGATGGCCTCTTGACTAATGACCACACTTGGTTGCGTTCAAAACTGTTCAACTCTTCTTGCATAGCAACTAGCCAATCGTTGTCCATCAATGCATCTTGTACCTTGAGGGGCTCAAAACTAGACACAAAAGAGAAGTGAGCACAAAAGTTGGTCAAATGTTTACGAGTGACCCTACCTTCCGATATGCCGGTGAGTATTTTGTCAACGTCAACACGACCGGCCACTCGTGGCATGATAGAGGTAAGGGTTTCACGAGGTTCAACTTCATGTCCATCATCCTCATCCTCAACATATGGATCATTAATGTGTGGAGGAAGATCTTCTTGTTCATATTGCATTTGTTGAGGTTCATCATCAATGATTGGATTTTCTTGTTCTTGTTCTTGAAGATTGTTATGAGGAGGAACTTGATCATCTTCTTCAACTTGGATTAAGGGTATCGGTTGAACAACAGGAGCTTGTGGCGGTATGGATGTTGAAGTAGTTTGATGATGTGTGAGACTTCCATCTTCTTCTTCATCATCATGAGGTTCTTGTTCCATAGGAAGAAGGGCACCAACCCCCATGGTCAAAATGTCTTGAGAAGAATCTTCTTCACCTACATCACTTAGATCAACTTGCTCCCCATGGGAGCCATTAAATTCATCAAACACCACGTCACAAGTTTCTACAACACATCCATTGGATTTGTTGTAGACTCTATAGGCGTGAGAGTTTGATCCATAGCCAACAAATATACCCTCAATCGTTTTGGATTGAAATTTTCCTAACCGTTCTCTTTTGTTGAGGATGAAACATTTGCACCCAAATACACGAAAGTACTTGACATTTGGCTTGTTTCAGTTAGAAGCTCATATGGAGTCTTTTCCAATATAGTACGGAGGAAGAGCCGGTTTGATGCATGGCATGCGGTGTTGATGACTTCGCCCAAAAACTATGTGGTGACTTGTATTCATCCAACATTGACCTTGCCATCTCCACAAGTGTGCGGTTCTTCCTTTCGGCTACACCATTCTGCCGAGGAGTGTATGGAGCTGAATATTGATGCTCAATCCTTCATCACTAAGGAATTCTTCCAAGGTGTAGTTTTGAACTCAGATCCATTGTCACTTCTTATTGCCAAGATTTCTTTGTCAAACTTGCGTTGTGCTTGCTTGGCAAAGTCAATGAAAGTGATCTTCGTCTCGTCCTTGGACTTGAGGAAAACACCCATGTATATCTTGAGTAATCATCAACAATGACAAGTCCATACTTTTTCCCACCAAGACTATCCCATGAAGGAGGCCCAAAAGATCCACATGAAGGAGCTCCAAAGGCCTTGAAGTAGACACAATATTCTTGGGTGGGTGCTTTGATTGATGTTGCTTCCGGCTATACATGCACTACACACACGATCTTTCTCAAAAGAGACATTTGTTAGTCCAAGGATGTGATTTCCTTTAAGAGATCTTGAAGATTTCTCATGCCGACATGGGCTAGCCGGCGATGCCATAGCCACCCTTGTTGGCCTTGGCCATTAGACAAGTTGCATGGAATGTGCTCTCTTTCGAGAAATCAACCGTAAAGGTTGCCATCCAACTCTCCAACAAAGGCCACTTCGAGAGTATCTCTCTTAAAGACTTTCACATCCGTTAGTCCAAAAGTGTATCATAACCAACAGATGCCAATTGACTAACGTAAAGTAAATGATATTTAAGGATTGCACAAGCATGACATTTGCAAGAGACATGTCATTTGTGATAGCCACTTTCCCCAACCCAAGTACATGTCCTTTTGATCCTCCACCAAACATAATGCTCATAAATGGTTGAATAGCTTCCATGAAATCGTAGAGCAATTTGCTATCTCCAGTCATATGATTGGTACATCCACTATCAATCACCCATTTTACTCCACCGGAGAAGGCAACCTACACACAATTATTACTTGGTTAGAGGCACCCATTTTGCAATGGCACCTCTCAAGTTAGTCACAAGGGTCTTAGGGACCCAAATAGCATAAAACCGAAATGCATTTCGAGGACCAACAAACTTTGCATAAACTTCTCCATCCTTAGTCTTACGAAGTACATAGGATGGGGGCATGAACTCTTTTGGCTTGTTGAGAGTGGGTATGCCCCTTGTGGCCTTCCCACTAGCAACCTTACCTTTCTCCTTGTGTCCTTCTCGTACAAAAGTTTCTTTCAAGGGAGTGGTGCACTTTTGAGAGAAGGTCTTCTTCTTGCTTGTGCTTGGGTTAAACCCGAGTCCCTCTTTGGCGAACACTTCATTGTGTTGACTCAACACCTCATTAAGGTTCTTTTGCCCTTGAGCACATGTCATGAGCCCCTTCTCGATTTGAGCCTTGAGAAACCGATTTTCCTCAAGAATAGATGCTAGATCACTACTAGAGTTAGTAGAACAAGCATCAACATTTATAATAGGAGATGAATAGGCCTTAGCTAGATTTTCAAGATAAGTAAGCTTGAGCGTCTCAAAACTCTTTGTAAGAAGGGTGAGCTCTTCTTCCTTAGTCTTGAGGGACATGGATAGAAGCTCACAATCCTTAGAGAGAGAAGCATGAGACTTCACGAGCTTACTTTTATCATTCATCAACTCTTCACACGAGCCAATAGCCTTTTTCAAGGAGGCAAGATCTTTAGTATGAAGATCAATATTTGTGCCAATTTTTAAGCATAGTTCATCATTTCGTGTTTCCTCATATTGGACTTTCCGCTCAAGGATTTCACATTTTTCCTTTTCCTCGGTGACGAGGGTTTAGAGTTCCTTAATGGTGGTGGTGTGCTTACTTACCATCTCCATAATCATACGAAACACAGTGAGCTTCTTTCCTTTGAGGGAGCACATGAAGTTATTAAGTTTAGCAAGCATAGGATCACTTAGATCATCATCCTCATAACTATCCTCCGCATCAAGATACTCATCACTAGAATTAGGAGGAGTGAGAAGAGGAGGGTTTGATCGTGGGGTTACCTTGACCTTGTCAGGAGAATTTTGATCCTCTCCATCTTCTACCACGGCCTTTGCCATGAGGCACTTGTGAGCGTTGCCCTTGTAATCCTTCATGTTGTTGTAGGTGACAACTTCACCACTCTTATTGACTAGCCTCAATGTGTTTTGCGAATCTTGAGCAACTCCGGCAACACCACTAACATCATCCGGATCGGATTCTTCTTGAGCAACCATTGCTTTCCCATCTCTCTTCTTGAGCTTGGAGTTCAAAGGGTTTGGCAACTTCTTCTTAGGAAAGGTCTTGGGAAACCTTGGTCTATCTTCTCTCTTCTCATAAGGGCACTCATTTGAGAAGTGGTTGGTTTCCTCACAGTTGTAGCATTTTCTTACTTTCTTCTTTTGGAATCTTCCCTTGAACTTTCCCGCGGTAAACTTCTTGACAAAGAGAGCCATGTCTTCATATGACGGGCCCTCGTCGGATTCAATATCATTACCATCTTCATCATCATCATCTTCTTCTTCTTCTTCACTTTGCTCATCTTCACATACATGCTTGGCCTTCAATGCAAGATTGACCTTTGATGATGGGGAACCATGCATGGCAAGATGTTTTGTGGCATTAGCCTTTGACTCTTCAAATAGTTGAAAGGTGGATATGATGTCATCTGTAGTCATTTCCTTGAAAGTATGGTGTTGTCTTATGTCCCACACCATTTGATGGTGATATGGAGCAAGAGCATGAAGCAATTTATCCACAAGGAATCTCTTTGTCATGTTGAATCCATCTTGTGTCTTGTCACACTCACATGACTCAATATCGGCAGTGAGAGTCATGAGGCGCTCATGGAGTTGATTGGGGGTTTCACCTTTCTCCATACAAAAGTTTTGCAATTGTCCCTTGGCAATTTCATATTGAGCACTCCGGAGGGTAGAGGTGCCAGTCTTGGATCGTATGATACTTTCCCATAGTTCCTTGGCACTTGTGATGTGTATGAACGGTCTCCTTTGCTTTTCATCCATGCCTCTCCTTATGCACATGATAGCAGTGTCATTGAGATTCTTGTCATATATTTCTCTTGGTGTGGGGTTCTTTGGATCAACCACATGATAGCCATACTCCAAGATGTCCAGCATCTCGTCATTTCCATGTCGAAGATGATCTGCATAGCAACTCTCCACAAGGCAAAATCGAAGTGGCACTTAGTAAAGGAGGTTTGCCTTGAGGGTTATATCTTGGTTTCTCAACCCGAGGTCTTGCATAAAGCCAAGGAACACTGGCGTGTTCATTGCTAGGAGGTTGTTGACCAAGTGATGGAGTAAACACAGTTGGCCTCAAAGCAGCACCACCCGAGAGTGGTGCAAGCACTGTGGACAACGTGGCTAATCTCATTTGGACCAAGGCCTCAAGAGAAGCATCATGCTCCTCTTTTTGTTTAGCAAGGGCCCGTTCTAGATCCTCCGACGTAAAGGTCTTGACTTCAGAGGAAGCCACACCTTTATCCTTAGGATCTACAACAAGGGGAGTCCCATCCGGGTTCATCTCGCTCTAGGGCGGTTAAGCCACAAGAATAGAGCACGAGGCTCTGATACCAATTGAAAGGATCGAGATGGACCTAGAGGGGGGGTGAATAGGTACAGTTACAAATTTTAATTATTACTAAGCAATTTTTAGGCAATAAAGCGGAATATGAAGGTGAGCCTAACAATTGCTAGTAAGTACAAAGTACTAGGCAAGTGACACAAGCATATAAGAGAGCAAGCACAATAAGTAGTAAGTAAGGCAATCACAACAAGTAACCACAAGTATAGAGTTAGGGTTAGGAATAACCGCTACTCCGGGAGACGAGGATGTATGCCGATGTTCACTTCCTTGGAGGAAGCTAGTCACCGTTAGAGGCGGATGTCACCACGAAGGCACACCTACGCCACGAAGGCTCACCCTATTCTCCCTTTGAGACAACACCACAAAGGCGTTTCTCAACCACTAGTGGTAGACCTTGGGGTGGTCTCCAAACCCTCACAAACTTGTTCGGGGGGTAATCACAAAGGTCGATTCCTCTCCGAAAGACTCCTACCGCCTAGGAGTCTCCAACCTCCAAGAGTAACAAGATCGATGGGGATTTACTTAAGACTTGCTCAAATCACGAACTCCTTGGGTGCAAAGAAGGAGAGGGAATGGATCTATCACTTGATCGGACAACTTCTTTCCAAAGCTCTCAAATCCCTTGGGGATCTAAGATTTGGTGTGGAGGAATGAGAGAGAGAGTGAGAAGTGTTCTAGGGTTTGTTCAAAGTGAATGGTCAACCTCTCTAGTGGGAAGAGAGGCACTATATATAGTGTGAGCTCAAAATATGGTCGTTGTAGTGCAAGTGACCGGGCAGGCCGGACATCCGGGCTAGAGGCCGGACATCCGACGTGACAAGCCAGTTGGAGCGTAAGTAAGCAGAGGAGAGTTAGAGAGCCGGACATCCGGGGGCAAGCCGGACATCCGGCATGAAAGGAAGCCGGACATCCGCAAATAGCGGACATCCGGAGTTTCAATGAACATTTACAGAACCATATCAAGCGTCGGCGGAGGAGCCCGGACATCCGGAAGGAGGCCGGACATCCGCAAGACAGACGCCCGGACATCCGCGCTCATCCGGACATCCGGCGTAAAACAGGAAACCCTTCTGGACATGGGGCCAGAAATCCGGGGCAGGAGCCGGACATCCGGGGGAGGACAGCGGCCCGGACATCCGGTGCACAGCCCGGACATCCGGCCCTCCCAGAGGCAGAATGGATCAGAGAAAACAGAAAAGAGCCTTTTGACTTTGAGCAAGCCTGTTACTAACCCAATCGATCCCCTCTTAATAGTGCGGGATCCTATACTCAAGGAAATAAAATGAACCAACATTTTAACACTTCAACCTTGAGAGAAACACTTCGTATGCTCTTGATCCACACACAATTTTGACGAACCGGGGACCAACACCTGAGATTCACTTGGCAGCCATTGTTAGTCCCCTACATGTAGATTGTCATCAACCAACAAAAACACACTATAAGGACATGATTGCACTTTCACCCGTATGGTGTACCAGTCCGGGCACCGCAACCGCGTCGTGGTGGATGTCACCGGCTCCTCCCATGATGGACCCATCATCGATTTGACGTCCACCGGCATCATCAGGGTGTCGGGCTCCGACGAGGAAGTGTGGGCCATGGGAGACGGCGACACCTTGAGTCCCGTGAGTCGGCACGTGTCCCATGTCCTACTCTACCTCGCCGGCAACCGGACCAACACTCTAAGGGGCGCAGCCGGCCACCGGACATGGACATGGCGGAGCCGGACGAGCTCCACTCAGGATTAGGTTTACGTTGCATGTAATAGTATGGATTTGAAGCATTCGGTTGTGTAATCGATTATTTAAGGCGTGGCCGGTCATTGTCCGCGAACGCACCCGGACGCGTCTGCGGCCGTTTGTGGGGTCGAATTTGTTGTATCCAGCTATAGGTACTCTAAGGGTATCTGTAGTAGACCCCTAAAACTCAAATTTGAGGAGCAAAAGTGAAATTTGAGCGAAAAAACAAAAAACAAATAGCAGATGCCCCCTAAACCCAAAACTTTTTTAAATTTGGGTTTTTGACCCCCAAAACTTACTCCCCCCTCTCAAATTTAGTTCGCAACCGCTTGGTTGAGTAAAAGTAGGAGACGCTCCATTCCCATAAGCCACCGCCCCGTGACTGAACAAATGATATCCCCAATCATCCCCTACATTCAGCGACCTTCGCTGACGTCGGAATCCTGTGCACGACGAGGAATTTTGCGATCATCGACATGGCTCTGCAGTCGGGCGCCTCAAACCCGTCTCAAACGCTCGGACCAGTCATTGACCGATAAAAAAATGACCCATCCAGGCGCCTCAAACCGGCCTCAAACGACCGAGCTGTCCGACCCGGGCACGTCCGCACGGCCCACCACCGACCACACGTCATCCCCACTAAAAAAATCCCAATTCGTCCCCTCTCCGAACCCTAGCTCACTCCACCATCCTCTCTCACTCCGTCCCCTCTTCTTCCCTCTCCGATTCTGATAGAATCCAGCGCGATGTCGAGCTCCGGCAGCTACTCGTGCTCCGACCTCGACGTCGACAAGGAGCTGGCCACGGATAGTGAGGTCTTTTTTTTGTAGTGCCATCTGATATTCTGATTGATACCGGGCTTGTGAGTTTAGAGAGGCAATGCTTCTAACTTGGTCAGTGAAAAGGAACTGTTATACACAAGATTACAATCTGACAGTGTCATAGTGTGATGCATCATCGTACAAACGAAATTCTGATTTCTGAGAGCTCCAGGACATCATGAACCGCAAGATCATACATAAATTTGGTGATAGCTAGGCTGACAGATAGCTGCCAATTTTGGTGATAAACTGAACCAAGTTACATACATATTGGTGAACCAAGTTCAAGTTGTAAACGGTGCAATTCAAAACCAATCTCACAGCTACAGTGTACATTTCCTAAATATTGTGTACAAAACAGGAAATTCAGTGAAATCCAAAGGGATGCAGGCGGTGGCTGGCTTAGTACAATCGCCCACGTACGTTGTTGCAGCAGCTCAGCGGGTGTTGCGGCCGCGCCCCTTGCGTGCCTGCTTTCCTCTAGCTGCATGGCTTGAAGCATTTTCTCTTTTTCTGGCCAAGTCATCCTTTTTCATCGCCTCAACTGCCTCCCTGCAACCAGGAAACAATACAAAACTGGTTTTCAGCCCTTCAATCTAGGCATCAAATGTAATTTACCCTCACAAACACAAGCATTTCAATTCAAGAAACAACGGAGGAGTTGGAGTTTCTTTCTTCTTACTAGAAAAGGCTGAAACACATTTAGTCGCTTACTGGAATACTTTCTCCATCTCGGTGTTTCCAGGGTCCAGTTTCAGTCCGGCCTCGAACGCATCACGTGCTTCTTTGTACTCCTGTAAACATGGACAGCTACGCAGATTATATGGGTGGAGGTGGTGGCATAAACACACACAAGTGCAGGTCAGGAAAACTAGCTAGGATTCTCACCTTGAGCGACATGAGAGCAGCTCCTTTCCTGTAGTAACCTTTTAACCATTCGGGCCGTAGTTTTATGCAGGTGTTTGCATCACGCAATGCCTTATCTGCTTCAGTCATTTGCAGGTAGCAAAGGCTCCTGTTTGCATACAGCGTCGCATCACTAGGATCCAGCTCAATTGCCTGCATATCAGCAATAACATACAGGTTAACAAGACAATGCTGATTCCAAGTATATCAGCAATAACATACAGGTTAACAGGATAATACTGATTCCAAGTATGTCAGCAATGACAAAACAGGTTTATTTAGTGATGCTTTAAATTGGTATCAGTATGAACCTGAGAACCGAGGTTTCTCAAACCTCTGGACCTATGACTGCTGAAGCCTTGTTTGGTTGTACTGCTGCCGGAGCTAATGCCTTAATGGCCGTCAAAGGATTACAGGCAACACGAATATGCAATGCATCTCAAATTAGTCCGGAGTGGCAGTACAGTGGATACAAAATATAAATGCAAATGATGTATACAGAGAGATATTTGGCTTATAGTTGCACAGATTATCAACTGAAATAATTCAAATGGTGTTAGTCCTGTCAACAATATCAAAACATATAATAAAATACTCCCTCTGTAATCAGATATAAGACGTCTAGTGACCTAAAACGTCTTATATTTGTTTACAGAGGTAGTACAACATAAGCAGAATCTCTCCTTGTATGTTTATTACAGGAAAGGTAAAAAAAGTAGCGTGCACATGCATATTGTAAGGAACATAAATCCAAATAAACAAATGCTACTGTTTTTTACTCCCTGCCTTATTTTTATTAGCAATGGCAGCTGTAGGAAAGAACAGAAAAGATTAAAGATAGATTCAACAACCATATAGCTCAGGACAACAAGTAGTACTACAAAGATTGAGTATTAGTGTGTGCACAATTTATTCACATCATTGCTAACCTCGCTGTAGAATGCTGACGCGCCACGGTAATTCTTTCTCTTAACAGCTATGTCACCACATAGTTTCAGCTCAGCTTTTGTGTTTTTGTCATCTTGCTCATCCTAAATCATGGACATTATTAGTTAAGCCACGCAAAATAAAGATACAAAACGTACAAGGTTCATGAAGATTAAAAAGGTTAAAGGTATTTTGGTGATCATCAACTCAGCAAAGATGTGAAAGACCTTAGAAACAACCACAGTAAAGGACCTTAGAAACAACCTAGATACACACAGATCCCTGGCACTTAACTGAGTCAAACATGCCCAAAATGCGTGTCCTTTGGCAGTAGGAGCAAGCTTCGAGATGACACCGTGACACGGACCATACAAACGACCCAAGAAAAGTAAAGCAAAATAAAACTACCCAAGATTAGCCAAAAGCAACAGCTAACGGAACAGAAAGCAGACTAGCAGTACACAGACCGATTTTAGGAACTTGACGAAGTGATGCACAGTTGAAACACAAAAATATCAACTTGCCTGCTTTTTTTCAGAAACAGAGAGCGAAGAAAGCGCAACATCTGAAAAATATACGCTGCAAACTGGGTTTTTAGACACTAGTGCCTCGAAGAATTAGCCTAAAAGGTGCTGCAAAACTCGCATTTGGCTTGAGACATCCATCAAAGGCCGGTCCGTTAAACAAACGTTGGGTAATTAATTTTGGGCACGACATTTGTTTGAGCGGAAGGGGATGGAACCAAGTTCCAGCGTTGAATGGCGAAGAAGCGGAGCCCAAACCAGCAGAGACGGAACCGGAAATTGATCTGGGAGATGAAGCAAACTCACCATCCTTGCCTTGCCGCCTATGGAGCCTGCTGTGGATCGCCTCCTTGTTCTGTCTGCTGCCTTGTCCGAGACGATGGTAAAAGAGAACAATGTGATCGTCGCACGCACACTGCTGCTGGGCTTTCGGCCTGTTACTAACGATGAGTCAGATCGCTCGCTGGGCTTCAAAAATTAAGCGTCTACCCATTGGCCGGCCATTGCTGCCTAATCCAAGCAAATTCGTTGCGGTGAGGACAGATTAGCACACACCTGCCGAGAATGGTGGAGTCGAGGGTCGGGGATGCTGGCGCTGGCGCTGGCGCGGCGATCTTCCTCTCCGATGAGGGGTGGGAGCGGGAGGAGGAGAACGGCGGTCGCCGCAGTGGCGAGGAACCGTGGCGGCGATTTAGGTCTCGGGTCGGGTGTGGCCAGGTTGTGCGTGCGGCTTCCCTCAATCAGCAGCGATGTGGGGGGATTGCAGGCCTTGGGCAGCAGCTGGGCCTTTGCGTGCAAATCAATAGCCCACCTAGGTCCGTACTTGGCCCAGGGCGCGACTATTTCTCAAAAAAATCTAATTAAAGACTACTATTTCTCAAAAAAAAAAACTAATTAAAGACTACTTAGTCTCAAAAAATAATAATTATAGAGTACTTTTGCAAAGGTCACTCTCATCTGATATTCTGATTGATGCTGGCTCGTGAGTTTAGAGAGGCAATGCTTCTAACTTGACCGGTGAAAACGAACCGTTGTACACAAGATCACAAACTGTTAGTGTCATAGTGTGATGCATCGTGCAGACGAAATTCAAGAATCACATGGGAGAAATATCATGGTGTTCAACAGTTATCTATATATAATTGCATGTTTTTCTTCTATATATTTTTTAATACCCAACAGTTCTATTTGTTCTGCTTCCATGTTTGCAGAGGTTGGGCTGGTGCTGCTCCCGGTCTGCATTTTTTTTGCAAATACAGTAGTTTAGCAAGATGAGTCATGCTATTCATGTTTCTTGTTTTGGAACTACCAATGACACATTCATTGGCCAAAATGTTTCCTCTTAACTTTATAAGAATTCAATCATTCAGTACTCATCATCCTTTCATCATAACACAACAGGTAACACAGTTCAGACGGCCAAAATAAAATGAGAACCGCTAATAACCAAAGTACTAACAAACACTTCCAAAAGTTCAAAGCAACCACCATTGATAATACAGTTCACTTTCAAATCAACCACTTTTTGCGTCCAAGTGTGAGCATTGTGGGTAAAGCATTTTTGCTTTATGGTCGGCCCTTATCGTCTTGTTGGAGTGGATTATGGCAAACGACTCAATCCCCGCGGTGATTCTCTTCTTCAGTGAAATCTTCTGCCTTTTAGTCCAGGCGAACCTGGTGGGCTTCTTGTCCTGGCAGTTGCCGCACTCCAACTCCAACCTACTATAGAGGAATACATCCTCTAGATTGACAGCCGCCACCATGACACGCCTGACATAATCAACAGCATAATCTTCAGATTCAAAGCCAAAGATGACTAGTGTGACCAAACTGTGGTGTTGGAAATCAGCTGCGGCCAAGCCCCACTCTACACCCTTGTTCTCACTATACGATACATTTTTTCTCTTCTCCTCATCCATTTCCATTGAACACAAATCATCCCAGACCTGCATGTCAGCAATAGGACAAACATAGAAATAAACTGTCTTTAGACATATATATATACCTGGTGAGAAACCCTTGAAAAAACTAATATTAAGCACATGTGGCTAAAAGAGAACTTTAGAAAAACACATACTGTCATGTATAGCTCCTTCAGTAAGGGTGCAGCTTCAAGAATAAACATTGTCCAGGTGAGATCATACCCTTCAGGAAGTTTAACAAGGTTCACAAACCTTAGTTGGCGGAACACAGATGCCAGATCTTGCGTTGGACATTCTGGCTGCACCCAAATCTGCAAATAGTATACACATGATAAGATGAGCAGAGCAGAGAAGAAGTGAAGCCACAACTAGGAAAGCAACAATCTTGACTTACCTTTTCGGACCTAAACCCCAACTTCAGAACTCGTGGAGAGGCACTGCCAAGAAACCTACTTAACTTGACCATCTTGTTGAAACTAAGGGCAACATTTGTGAGGCTTACAGACTCGAGCAATGGAACATGACCAAGAACCAGTGGATCTTGGAAATCTATCCAACCGTCAAAGACTATGCTTGTGAGCTGAGGGAGCCAGTTCAGCTTAACTTGCTCGAGACTACAATATACGATACAGAGCTCACTGAGATTAGCGTGTTCAACTTGCAGGGTGCTAGAATCACCCGAGTCACAATTGTACAAGTGCATACGCTTCAGCCGCTTGCAAGTGGTGAGGATGCTGGATATGTCTGATTCATCAAATCTCAAATTTCCTATGTTGAGACTAGTGAGACCACCAAATGCAACTGGAGAAGCATCAAAGAACAACATGAATCGTCTCGCCCAGATGACCAGTTCTTCATCATCATCGATTTCATCATCTTCATCCTTCCTTGTCCTAACACAAAATTTGGCATTCTTGACTAGGTGCGTCACTATGGCATGACCAACTGCATGCCCGATGGATATGGGGATATCATCTATCAAGTGGAACGTCATGGACAGAAGGCCGATGGTGTGTTCACCAGGACTTCTGCGCACCAGTACGCTCTTTGTTGCCTGAACCACGGCTGCATTGATCCGAACCAATTCATCGTCAGAGATGCTGGCACTGCTGCGTGACACGTCCTTGGGCAGGAAGTCCAGAACACTTATTATAAGCCGAGAGAGCTTGGCGCAGAGCTGACTCCACCGTCTTGAGAGGACGCTGGTTCTTGCAGCATCGCGCACATTGAGTCGGTCAAGAATGTTGACCAGAATGTCATCCGGCAATGCGCTGAGCCTGTCATCTTTATTGCCTTTCTGCACTTGGCATGGACATCAATAAGAGTTGATTTCAGACTTAGTAAAGCAATTTCTACACAGTTGCAAAGATGCAATTTCAATGATAAAAGACACAGACTTGCATATGTTTTTGCCATACCAAAACTGCAATTATCAAATATACAATTTTGATTCGGTCGCAAAGATGCAATTTTTACAGTAATAAAAATGCAATTTTGATGTGAAGTGCAAACTCTCTGAAAACAAAGGATCCGGCAAGGAAAAGAGGACAATGAACTCACCCCCATGGCTCCGGCGTAGATCCGCCGAGGCCCGAGAAGAATTGGTCACGGGTTGCCGGGACAAGAATTGGTCTCTTCCGAAGATTGGCGAGTACCGCGGTGTCCGCCCGGCCAGATATAGCTGCTGGGTTCCCGCCACCAATGGAAACTCGGAGACTGAACTCGAAAGAGGGCCTGATTCTGATTGTAATCCGGGAAGGACTGCTTTGATTCCAGATTGCTAAAAAAGGGAGCCGCTTCGATTGCGGACTGCGGGTCGGAGAGGAGCCGCTTGATTGCTTCGATTGCCGGTTGCAGCTCAGAGCGGAGCCGCTTGATTGCGGATCGCCGCTCCCAAAAGAGCTGCTGCTCTTGCTGCTTCGATTGGGGACTGCAGCCCCGGCTTTGGGAGCTGCTTATTTGGTCGACTCTTCGCAAGCAGCAATGGATCCTCATTCGAGGCCTCCGACGGCAATTGCGACAGCGCGAGGGGGGAGATGGGTGCACGGCAGGCGGCGGCGCATAACTGACTCCCGATCCCCTTTGCTCTCTCTCTCTCTCTCTCTGGTGAAACCCTAGGTGGGAGGGGGCGGCGTGGTTGGGAGGATCACCATTTTATATGTGCGGCCTATATGCGAGTCGGCCGGCCCATTAGCAGCGCGAGACTGCACTGGAGCCCTGCACCGACACTGTAACGGTGGACCGAGGTGCTGTGCTAACGTTTAAAAAAAATTGAGAACAACTTTCGAGCATTTTTAAACATTTTTTTCATATTTTATGAAATTCGGCACTCTTTTATGGAAAAGCTAACAATTTTTGAAAATCTTAATAACATTTAAAAAATAGACTTTCAAATTCAAACATTGTTTGGAAAATAAAATAAATTTCTTCACGCTTCTTGAAAAATGTGAAATTTTGAATATTTTTGAAAACATGTGAACAATTTTGAACCATTTTTAAAATTGGGAACATTTCTTGAAATAACGAACAATTTTTAGTTCCTTAACGTTTTAATTCCAACTATCTTTTGAAGTGTGAAATTTTTTAATTAAGAAAACCAAAAAGAGAAGAACCGGAAAATATAGGAAAAAACTGGACCTGAACCGAACCGGAAACTTTTGGACGGTTCCCAAAACCGGTAACCAGGATCCAATTGCTCCTAAATGGGTTGGGCCATGTCGGTCGCTCGGCTTAGTCACCTCCACACCAAGCAACGACAGCATGACGCAAAGCACATCAAATAAGGAAGTTTCATCCCTCTAACCACCCCTTACTCGATGTCGACTACGAAAAAAACTTTTACAACCATATAACATATTCAATTTTTTAATAACTGTGTGTAGTGTATACTTAAAATTCCATTATCCACCTCCTCTTATGGCTCATTTGGTTGCCGGAGGGAACAAAATCAGGGCAGCTAACCATCTCGGGGGAATTCGAGGCGCATGTACGATCCCCTCCTCTTGTAGGGGAAATATCCCTCAATTCACGTGACCAAGGGGGAGATCTTTTTTGTATGAAAAGAAACTGGATCGGGGGAGATGAACCAGCGTGAACGGTAGCGGGCGTCGCGAACAATGATTACGCGTGAGAAGAGAACGAGTGGGGGAATCTCCTGCAGAGGCCTCGAAACTGCACTTGGGAAAATAGAGGGGTTGGGGCCGGCATGCCCCATGGACTGGGCCATCCAAATGTTGGTCTCGTTTCTCCCGGGGACAATTTCTGCATGGGTTTCACCCCCTGGATAAAGGTCGGGATCCCCGAGGATCCGCAACAACCAAAGGAGGCCTTAAGGCCTCGTTTGTTTCGCGAGTATTGGAGGGGTTTTCAGCGAAATTTCCCCGCGAGGCCCAGATTCCTCCCGAATACCCGTTGGCCCATTTGGTAGGCATGGTTTTCTCGACCCAACCCCTTCGATTCCCCTTCGACCCACCTGTTCCCACACGGTTCAAAATCATCTCGCCCCCCCCCCCTCGAGGATTTGGCCATCCCGACTCAGAGCCGACGCCGCGCCACCTCCTCCCCAAGATGTCGCGCCGCCCAACTCGACGTCGGCGATCTCCTCCGGCCTACTGGACTTCTCACATGTGGTTAGTCATCGCAACCCCTCCCCTCCCCCCCCTCCTCTCCATGGCTGCCACCGCCCGCACGCCCTCCGTCCGCCTCGTCCTCACCGGCAAGCATGCCAAGAACGACGTCCCCTACCCCAGCTCCACATGGACCCTAACCCTAGGCCTACACAGCTAGCTTGCCAAGAAAGCCCGCCTCCTCTAGCCTATCTGTTTGTTTGTGCTACCGGGCTCTATTCTGACCCAGTGGCAAAACAGATGTTAGCTTGTGCCTGCTATTCTATACTGCCTTATTTTCTATACTGTTGTTCCGATCTAGTGGCAAAACAGATGCTAACTCTGTCATGTGACTATCTTCTACATACAGTATCTTTAACTAAAGTGGCATTTTGATTATCAAGGAAATTATCAGTATCTCGGTAACTAAAATGACATTTTAATTAGCAGCGACTATTAAGATTTAACAAGTGTAAGGGCATATTTATCCCTTAGTAGTTTTGGTGATTGATGACAATATGTTTGCGGACTAATCGTGTGCATTAAGCTTTTCAGGTTATCTAATATAAGAGCACTATGCGATTGTTACCCCTCGAGGACTTCACTTTAGACGGATTATTTTCCTTCGTTTCTTTTCGGTGGAATTGAGTCGTAGGGATAACCGTACTATCAAGAGGGGATCCGTTTTGGAAGAGTATGGGTGGAATCATCACGTTCACATTCTCCTTGCACCCTCGCCTTCTTCTTGCTTCTTTGGAGTTTCCGTGTTGTGCAAAACAAGGGGTGATGTGCACTAAGCGATAGTACCGCGGCCAGGGCGGTAGTACCGCCTATCGGTGGTAGTACCGCCTATCGGTGGTAGTACCGCTGGTACTGCCGCCCCTACTGTGGTCTCGATTTTTCGTATCGGTTTTCCATAAAGGACCACCCAGGGGAGCGGTAGTAGGGACGACAGTAGGGCGCGGTAGTACCGCTTCTCGGCGGTAGTACCGCTCCTACTTCCACTCAGCGCCGCTCAACTCATTGCCTCCCTGCTTTTCGGTGGCGATCCGCCTATCGGCAGTAGTACCGCCCTAGTGCGTGTACTTCTTCTCCCTCAGCCCTGGATGCCCTATGCCTGCTTGCCTCGTAGTAGTACCGGCTGTGGCGTGTACTAGCGCCTCAAAGAACAGTAGTACCGCCCGAGATGCGGGCTGCGGGCTGCATAACGGTTGGATGTGTCCCCCACTATATAAACGGGTCTTCTTCTCCAAGAAGACTCACCTCTTCCATCCCCAAACTCCATTGTTGCTCCAAGCTCCATTTTCGCCCGATCTCACTCCCTAGCCAGTCAAACTTGTTGATTCTCTAGGGATTGGTTGAGAAGGCCCCGATCTACACTTCCACCAAGAGAAATTTGATTCCCCCCACTAATCCCTTGCGGATCTTGTTACTCATGGGTGTTTGAGCACCCTAGACGGTTGAGGTCACCTCAGAGCCATAGTCCATTGTGGTGAAGCTTTGTGGTGTCATTGGGAGCCTCCAATTAAGTTGTGGAGCTTGCCCCAACCTTGTTTGTAAAGGTTCGGTCGCCGCCTCCAAGGGCACCAATAGTGGAATCATGACATCTCACATTGTGTGAGGGCGTAAGGAGAATACGGTGGCCCTAGTGGCTTCTTGGGGAGCATTGTGCCTCCACACCACTCCAACGGAGACGTACTTCCCCTCAAAGGGAAGGAACTGTTGGGGAACGTAGCAAAAATTCAAAATTTTCTACGCATCACCAATATCAATCTATGGAGATTCTAGCAACAAGAGAGGGAGATGATGAGTGCATCTTCATACCCTTGAATATCGCGATGCGGAAGTGTTACAAGAACGCGGATGAGGGAGTCGTACTCGCGGCGATTCAAATCACGGAAGATCCGATCTAACGCCGAACGGACGACGCCTTCGCGTTCAACACACGTACAGCCCGGGGACGTCTCCTCCTTCTTGATCCAGCAAGGGGAGAGGAGAAGTTGAGGGAGAGCTCTGGCAGCACGACGGCGTGGTGGTGGAGCTTGCAGTTCTCCGGCAGGGCTTCGCCAAGCACTACCGAGGAGGAGGTGGAGTTGGAGAAGGGGAGGGCTGCGCCAGGGGCAAGGGTGAAGCTCCCATGCGCCTCCCCACTGTATATAGGGGTGGAGGGGGCTGGTTTCTTGCCCTCCAAGTCCATTGGGGCATTGGCAAAGGTGAGAGGAAAGAAATCCCATCATTTCCTTCCCCACCGATTGTTATCCCCCTCTTTTAGGGATCTTGATCTTATCCCTTCGGGATATGATCTTATTCCTTCTAAGGGGGGATCTTGGTGCACCTTGACCAGGGGTGTGGGGCCTTGCCCCCACTACCCACGTTCATGTGGGTCCCCCATGCAGGTGGGCCCCACTCGGGAACCTTCTAGAACCTTCCCGGTACAATACCGAAAAATCTCGAACATTTTCCGGTGGCCAAAATAGGACTTCCCATATATAAATCTTTACCTCCGGACCATTCCGGAACTCCTCATGACGTCCGGGATCTCTTCCGAGACTCCGAACAACATTCGTTAACTGCACACTAATTCTCATAACAACTCTAGCGTCACCGAACCTTAAGTGTGTCGACCCTACGGGTTCGGGAATCATGCAGACATGACCGAGACAGCTCTCTGGCCAATAACCAACAACGGGATCTGGATACTTTTTATTCCTTTTTGTAGCTGATGCCTTGTCAGCTCTCTTGAATAAGTCAATGGTAGAGGAAGGTTTGAAAGGGGTCAAAATATGTCGAGGTGCTCCCGAGATATCACATCTTTTATTTGCAGATGATTCTCTATTATTTTTTCAAGCGTCGGAGCAGCAGGCTATGTTGGTGAAGGGTTTGTTGAGCACTTACGCGGAGGCCACGGGCCAACTCATTAATCCATCCAAGTGTTCCATCCTTTTCTCCGAGCATTGTTCAACTACGGTCGCTACAGAAGTTAAGGGAATTCTGGAAATTAACCAGCAATGTTTTGAACCTAAGTATTTAGGACTCCCTGTGCCGGAGGGGAGAATGCACCAAGGCAACTTTGAATCTATTCAGGAAAGACTAAGGAAGAGGTTGGTAGATTGGGGGGAACAATATATGTCTACTGGCGACAAAGAGATTTTAATCAAGTCAGTGGCACAAGCAATTCCGACTTATGTGATGAGTGTTTTTAAACTCCCTCCATCAGTCTGTGATGAATTAACTCGCATGATTAGACAGTACTGGTGGGCGGTGGAGAAAGGGAAGAGGAAAATGGCATGGTTGAGCTGGGAGAAAATGAAGCTACCAAAATCCATGGGTGGTATGGGTTTCAGAGACATGAGGGCTTTCAACCAAGCTCTACTTGCTAAACAGGCCTAGAGACTTACTGATACACCGGACAATTTATGTGCAAGACTGTTGAAAGCGAAGTGTTACGCAGCCGGTAATCTCCTGGATACTGTGTTCAAGGGTAATGGGTCAGCGGTCTAGAAGGGTATATTGCATGGGCTCGAGCTGCTAAAGAAGGGCATAATTTGGCGCGTCGGGAATGGTACCCTTGTTCGGACATGGAGAGACCCGTGGATCCCTCGGCCATATTCTTATAGACTGATTACACCAAAGCGAACGTGCCGTTTTAATAGTGTCTAATTTTCTGGATGGCAATGGAGCTTGGCGGATGGACAGATTAAGAGAACATTTTTGGCCGATGGACATTCAGCATATACTCAGGATACGCACCTCGCCAAGGCAGCGCACCGATTTTGTTGCTTGGGCACTAGAGAAAAGTGGGTTGTTCACGGTGAGAAGCGCATACTTCTTGGCCACATGCGATCATAATGCTTGCTTCGCAGGTGGATCCTCTAGCTCTGCTTCAAATGGGAGCCGCAATCTTTGGAACTGCATATGGAAATCATCGGTCCCTCAACGTATGAAAATCTCAGCTTGGAAAGCTGCTACAAATGCCCTCCCAACGCAGAAGTGCAAAGTGTACAGGCATCTGGCTACCAGATCCACGTGTCCATTGTGCGGGATGGAGGAGGAGGGTGAAGGAAATATGCCCTAGAGGCAATAATAATAAAGTTATTATTTATTTCCTTATATCATGATGAATGTTTATTATTCATGCTAGAATTGTATTAACCGGAAACATGATACATGTGTGAATACATAGACAAACTAAGTGTCACTAGTATGCCTCTACTTGACTAGCTCGTTTATCAACGATGGTTATATTTCCTAGCCATGGACAAAAGAGTTGTCATTTGATTAACGGGATCACATCATTGGTATAATGATGTGATTGACTTGACCCATTCTGTTAGCTTAGCACTTGATCGTTTAGTATGTTGCTATTGCTTTCTTCATGACTTATACATGTTCCTATGACTATGAGATTATGCAACTCCGTTTACGGAAGAACACTTTGTGTGCTACCAAGCGTCTACAACGAATCGGGTGATTATAAAGGAGCTCTACAGGTGTCTCCGAAGGTACATGTTGAGTTGGCATATTTCAAGATTAGGATTTGTCACTCCGATTGTCGGAGAGGTATCTCTGGGCCCTCTCGATAATGCACATCACTATAACCCTTGCAAGCAATGTGAATAATGAGTTAGTTGCGGGATGATGCATTACATAATGAGTAAAGAGACTTGCCGGTAACGAGATTGAACTAGGTATTAAGATACCGACGATCAAATCTCGGGCAAGTAATATACCGATGACAAAGGGAACAACGTATGTTGTTATGCGGTTTGACCGATAAAGATCTTCGTAGAATATGTGGGAGCCAATATGAGCATCCAGGTTCCGCTATTGGTTATTGACCGGAAACGTGTCCCGGTCATGTCTACATTGTTCTCGAACCCGTAGGGTCCGCACGCTTAAAGTTAGATGACGGTTATATTATGAGTTTATATGTTTTGATGTACCGAAGGTAGTTTGGAGACCCGGATGTGATCGCGTACATGACGAGGAGTCTCGAAATGGTCGAGACATGAAGATTGATATATTGGATGACTATATTCGGACACCGGAATAGTTCCGAGGGTAATCAGATATATACCGGAGTACCGGGGGGTTACCGGAACCCCCCGGGGGGTTAATAAGCCTCTTGGGCCCAAAGTGGAGAAGAGGAGGGGCGACCAGGGCAGGCCGTGCCCCCCCTCTAGTCCGAATAGGACAAAGAGGGGGGGTGGCGCCCCCCTTTCCTTCCTCCCCTCTCTCCCTTCCTCCCTCCTCTCCTACTTGGACAAGGAAAGGAGGGAGTCCTACTCCCGGTGGGAGTAGGACTCCTCCTGGTGCGCCCCCTCCTGGCCGGCCACTCCCTCCCCCTTGCTCCTTTATATACCTGGGCAGGGGGCACCTCTAGACACAAGAATTGATCATTGATCTCTTAGCCGTGTACGGTGCCCCCCCCCACCATAATCCACCTCGATAATATCGTAGCGGTGCTTAGGCGAAGCCCTGCGTCGGTAGAACATCATTATCGTCACCACGCCGTCGTGCTGACGAAACTCTCCCTCGACACTCGGCTGGATCGGAGTTCGAGGGACGTCATCGAGTAGTACGTGTGCAAGAACTCGGAGGTGCCGTGCTTTCGGTGCTTGATCGGTCGGGTCGTGAAGACGTACAACTACATCAACCGCGTTGTGCTAACGCTTCAACTTACGGTCTACGAGGGTACGTGGATACACTCTCCCTTCTCGTTGCTATGCATCACCATGATCTTGCGTGTGCGTAGGAATTTTTTTGAAATTACTACGTTTCCCAACAGTGGCATCCGAGCCTAGGTTTTATGCGTTGATGTTATATGCACGAGTAGAACACAAGTGAGTTATGGGCGATACAAGTCATCCGCTTACCAAAGATGTCACACTTTGGTTGGCGGTATTGTTGGATAAAGCGGCCTGCACCGACATTACGCCGACGCTTACGCGAGACCGGTTCTACCGACGTGCTTTGCACATAGGTGGTGGCGGTGTCGGTTTCTCCAACTTTAGTTGAAGCGAGTGTGGCTACGCCCGGTCCTTGAGAAGGTTAAAACATCACTAACTTGACGAACTATCGTTGTGGTTTTTGATGCGTAGGTAAAAACGGTTCTTGCTCAGCCCATAGCAGCCACGTAAAACTTGCAACAACAAAGTAGAGGACGTCTAACTTGTTTTTGCAGGGCATGTTGTGATGTGATATGGTCAATACGTGATGCTATATTTTATTGTATGAGATGATCATGTTTTGTAATCGAGTTATCGGCAACTGGCAGGAGCCATATGGTTGTCGCTTTATTGTATGCAATGCAATTGCCCTATAATCGCTTTACTTTATCACTAAGCGGTAGATAGTCGTAGAAGCAATAGGTGGCGAAACGACAACGATGCTACGATGGAGATCAAGGTGTCGCGCCGGTTGATACGTCTCAACGTATCTATAATTTTTTATTGCTCCATGCTACTTTATCTACTATTTTAGGCAATATTGGGCTTTATTATCCACTTTTATATTATTTTTGGGACTAACCTATTAACCGGAGGCCCAGCCCAGATTTGCTGTTTTATGCCTATTTCAGTGTTTTGAGGAAAAGGAATATCGACGAGTCAAAAGCGAGCGAAATCAAGCTGGAGAAGTTATTTTTGGAAGGAAACTCACCTCATGGACTTGGACCCCACGTCAGAAGATACGGGAGGTGCTCACGAGGTGGGGCGCCCCCCCTGGCGCGCGCCTGCCTCGTGGGTCCCCGTAGCTCCATCGGCGTTCTCCTTTCACCCATATATACCTCGTGCCCTAAAACTTCCGAGCAGAAAATAGATCGGGAGTTCCGCGCCGCAAGCCTCTGTAGCCACCAAAACCAATCGGGGCCCGTTAGGCACCTGAGGAGGATCCCATCACCGAGGCCATCTTCATCATCCCGCGCTATCCATGACGAGGAGGAGTAGTTCACCCTCGAAATTTGAGGGTATGTACCGATAGCTATGTGTTTGATCTCTCTCTCGTGTTCTCTCTCGTGTTCCTCTATGGCACGATCTTGATGTATCCCGAGCTTTGCTATTGTAGTTGGATCTTATGATGTTTCTCCCCCTCTACTCTCTTGTGATGAATTGAGTTTCCCCTTTGAAGTTTTCTTATCGGATTGAGTCTTTATGAGAACACTTGATGTATGTCTTGCCGTGATTATCTGTGGTGACAATGGGATATCATGTGCCACTTGATGTATGTTTTGGTGATCAACTTGCGGGTTTCGTGACACTTGGGGACCTATGCATAGGGGTTGGCACACATTCTTGACTCTCCGGTAGAAACTTTGGGGCACTCTTTGAAGCATTTTTATGTTGGTTGGATGAATCTGAGATTGTGTGATGCATATCGTATAATCATGCCCACGGATACTTGAGGTGACAATGGAGTATCTAGGTGACATTAGGGTTTTGGTTGATTTGTATCTTAAGGTGTTATTCTAGTACAAACTCTTTTATAGATTGATCCGAAAGAATAGCTTTGTGGTGGTTTCGTACCCGACCATAATCTCTACGTTTGTTCTCCACTATTAGTGTCTTTGGAGTGACTCTTTGTTGCATGCTGAGGGCTTGTCATATGTTCTATCTATGTTATTATTGTTGAGAGAACTTACACTAGTGAAAGTATGAACCCTAGGCCTTGTTTCCTATCATTGCAATACCGTTTACGCTCACTTTTACCGCTCACTACCTTGCTGTTTTTATTATTTCAGATTACAAAAACCTATATCTACTATCTATTTTGCACTTGTATCACCATCTCTTCGCCGAACTAGTGCACCTATACAATTTACCATTGTATTGGGTGTGTTGGGGACACAAGAGACTTTTTGCTATTTGGTTGCAGGGTTGTTTGAGAGAGACCATCTTCATCCTACGCCTCCTACAGATTGATAAACCTTCGGTCATCCACTTGAGGGAAATTTGCTACTGTCCTACAAACATGTGCACTTGCAGGCCCAACAACGTCTACAAGAAGAAGGTTGTGTAGTAGACATCACCGGTGATGATGGTGATCATGACGGTGCTTCGAAGATGGAGATCACAAGCACAAGATGATGATGGCCATATCATATCACTTATATTGATTGCATGTGATGTTTATCCTTTATGCATCTTATTTTGCTTTGATTGACGGTAGCATTATAAGATGATCTCTCACTAAATTTCAAGGTATAAGTGTTCTCCCTGAGTATGCACCGTTGCAAAAGTTCTTTGTGCTGAGACACCACGTGATGATCGGGTGTGATAGGCATTACGTTCAAATACAACGGGTGCAAAACAGTTGCACATGCGGAATACTCAGGTTAAACTTGACGAGCCTAGCATTAACAGATATGGCCTCGGAACACTGAGACCGAAAGGTCGAGCGTGAATCATATAGTAGATATGATCAACATAGTGATGTTCACCATTCAAAACTACTCCATCTCACGTGTTGATCGGACATGGTTTAGTTGATTTGGATCACGTGATCACTTAGATGATTAAAGGGATGTCTATCTAAGTGGGAGTTCTTAAGTAATATGATTAATTGAACTTAAATTTATCATGAACTTAGTACCTGATAGTATTTTGCTTGTCTATGTTTGCGGTAGATAGATGGCTCATGCTGTTGTTCCATTGAATTTTTAATGCGTTCCTTGAGAAAACTAGGTTGAAAGATGATGGTAGCAATTACACAGACTGGGTCCGTAACTTGAGGATTATCCTCATTGTTGCACGGAAGAATTATGTCCTGGAAGCACCGCTGGGTGCCAGGCCTGCTGCAGATGCAACTGCAGACGTTGTGAACGTTTGGCAAAGCAAAGCTGATGACTACTCGATAGTTCAGTGTGCCATGCTTTACGACTTAGAACCGGGACTTCAACGACGTTTTGAACCTCATGGAGCATACGATATGTTCCAGGGGTTGAAGTTAATATTTCAAGCAAATGCCCGGATTGAGAGATATGAAGTCTCTAATAAGTTCTATAGCTGCAAGATGGAAGAGAATAGTTTTGTCAGTGAACATATACTCAAAATGTCTGGGTATAATAATCACTTAATTCAACTGGGAGTTAATCTTCCTGATGATAGTGTCATTGATGAATTCTTGATCATCGCCACCAAGCTACAAGAGCTTTGTGATGAACTATAATATGCAAGGGATGAACAAGACTATTTCGAGCTCTTCGCAATGCTAAAAGCTGCGGAGGTAAAAACAAAAGGAGCATCAAGTGTTGATGGTCAACAAGACCACCGATTTCAAGAAAAAGGTAAAGGGAAGAAGAAGGAACTTCAAGAAGAATTGCAAACAAGTTGCTGCTCAAGAGAAGAAACCCAAATCTGGACCTAAACACGAGATCGAGTGCTTCTACCGCAAGCGGTAGTCCTTTGAAGCGGAACCGCCCCAAGTATTTGGCGGATAAGAAGGATGGCAAGGTGAACAAAGGTATATGTGATATACATGTTATTGATGTGTACCTTACTAATGCTTGCAGTAGTACAGGTATTTGATCTGGTTACATTGCTAATATTTGCAACTCGAAGCAGGACTACGGATTAGCGAAGATTGGCTAAGGGCGAGGTGACGATCGGCGTGGGAAATGGTTCCAAAGTCGATGTGATCGCGATGGCACGCTACCTCTACATCTACCTTGGGATTAGTTTTAGACCTGAATAATTGTTATTTGGTGCCAGCGTTAAGCATGAACATTATATCTGGATCTTGTTTGATGCGAGACTGTTATTCATTTAAATCAGAGAATAATGGTTGTTCTATTTATATGAGTATTATCTTTTATGGTCATGCACCCTTGAAGAGTGGTCTATTTTTATTGAATCTCGATAGTAGTGATACACATATTCATAATGTTGAAACCAAAAGATGCAGAGTTGATAATAATAGTGCAACTTATTTGTGGCACTGCCGTTTGGGTCATATTGGTGTAAAGTGCATGAAGAAACTCTATACTGATGGACTTATGGAATCACTTGATTATGAATCACTTGGTACTTGTGAACCATGCCTCATGGGCAAGATGACTAAAACGCCGTTCTCCGGAACTATGGAGCGAGCAACAGATTTATTGGAAATCATACATACTGATGTATGCAGTCCAATGAATGTTGAGGCTCGCGGCGGGTATCATTATTTTCTCACCTTCACAGATGATTTGAGCAGATATGGGTATATCTATTTAATGAAACATAAGTCTGAAACATTTGAAAAGTTCAAAGAATTTTAGAGTGAAGTGGAAAATCATCGTAACAAGAAAATAAAGTTTCTACAATCTGATCGTGGAGGAGAATATTTGAGTTACGAGTTTGGTTTACATTTGAAACAATGCGGAATAGTTTCGCAACTCATGCCACCTGGAACACCACAACGTAATGGTGCGTCCGAACGTCGTAGTCGTACTTTACTAGATATGGTGCGATCTATGATGTCTCTTACTGATTTACCACTATCGTTTTGGGGTTATGCTTTAGAGACGGCTGCATTCACATTAAATAGGGCACCATAAAAATCCGTTGAGACGACGCCTTATGAACTGTGGTTTGGCAAGAAACCAAAGTTGTCGTTTCTTAAAGTTTGGGGCTGCGATGCTTATGTAAAGAAACTTCAACCAGATAAGCTCGAACCCAAATCGAAGAAATGTGTCTTCATAGGATACCCAAAGGAGACTATTGGGTACACCTTCTATCACAGATCTGAAGGCAAGATGTTTGTTGCTAAATTTGGATCCTTTCTAGAGAAGGAGTTTATCTCGAAAGAAGTGAGTGGGAGGAAAGTAGAACTTGATGAGGTAACTGTAACTGCTCCCTTATTGGAAAGTAGTTCATCACAGAAACCGGTTCCTGTGACAACTACACCAATTAGTGAGGAAGCTAATGATATTGATCATGAAACTTTAGATCAAGTTACTACCGAACCTCGTAGGTCAACCAGAGTAAGATCCGCACCAGAGTGGTACGGTAATCCTGTTCTGGAAGTCATCTTACTTGACCATGACGAACATACGAACTATGAGGAAGCAATGATGAGCCCAGATTCCGCAAAATGGCTTGAGGCCATGAAATCTGAGATGGGATCCATGTATGAGAACAAAGTGTGGACTTTGGTTGACTTGCCCGATGATCGGCAGGCCATTGAGAATAAATGAATCTTCAAGAAGAAGACTGACGTTGATGGTAATGTTACTGTCTTCAAAGCTCGACTTGTTGCAAAAGGTTTTCGACAAGTTCAAGGGGTTGACTATGATGAGGCTTTCTCACCCGTAGCGATGCTTAAGTCTGTCTGAATCATGTTAGCAATTGCCGCATTTTATGATTATGAAATTTGGCAAATGGATGTCAAAACTGCATTCCTAAATGGATTTCTGGAATAAGAGTTGTATATGATGCAACCAGGAAGTTTTGCCGATCCAAAGGATGCTCACAAAGTGTGCAAGCTCTAGTGATCCATTTATGGACTGGTGCAAGCCTCTCGGAGTTGTAATAAATGCTTTGATAGTGTGATCAAAGAATATGGTTTTATACAGACTTTTGGAGAAGCCTGTGTTTACAAGAAAGTGAGAGGGAGCTCTGTAGCATTTCTGATTTTATATGTGGACGGCATATTATTAATTGGAAATGATATAGAATTTCTGGATAGCATAAAAGGATACTTGAATAAAAGTTTTTCAATGAAAGACCTCGGTGAAGCTACTTACATATTGGGCATCAAGATCTATAGAGATAGATCAAGACGCTTAATTGGACTTTCACAAAGTACATACCTTGATAAAGTTTTGAAAAAATTCAAAATGGATCAAGCAAAGAAAGGGTTCTTGCCTATAATACAAGGTGTGAAATTGAGTCAGACTCAATGCCCGACCACTGCAGAAGATAGAGAGAAAATGAAAGAAGTTCCTATGCTTGACCATAGGCTCTATCATGTATGCAATGTTGTGTACGGACTGATGTATGCTTAGCAATAAGTTTAGCAGGGAGGTACCAAAGTAATCCAGGAGTGGATCACTGGACAGCGGTCAAGAATATCATGAAATACCTGAAAAGGACTAAGGATATGTTTTTCGTTTTTGGAGGTGACAAAGAGCTAGTCGTAAGTGGTTACGTCAATGCAAGCTTTGACACTGATCCGGAAGATTCTAAATCGCAAACCGGATACGTGTTTATATTGAACAGTGGGGTTGTAAGTTGGTGCAGTTCTAAACAAAGCGTCGTGGCGGGATCTACATGTGAAGCGGAGTAGATAGCTGCTTCGGAAGCAGCAAATGAAGGAGTCTGGATGAAGGAGTTCATATCCGATCTAGGTGTCATACCTAGTGCATCGGGTCTAATGAAAATCTTCTGTGACAATACTGGGCACTTGCCTTGGAAAAGGAATCCAGATATCACAAGAAGACCAAGCACATCAAGAGACGCTTCAACTCCATCCGGGACCAAGTCCAGGTGGGAGACATAGAGATTTGCAAGATACATACGGATCTGAATGTTGCAGACCCGTTGACTAAGCCTCTTCCACGAGCAAAACATGATCAGCACCAAGGCTCCATGGGTGTTAGAATCATTACTGTGTAATCTAGATTATTGACTCTAGTGCAAGTGGGAGACTGAAGGAAATATGCCCTAGAGGCAATAATAATGAACTTATTATTTATTTCCTTATATCATGATGAATGTTTATTATTCATGCTAGAATTGTATTAACCGGAAACATGATACATGTGTGAATACATAGACAAACTAAGTGTCACTAGTATGCCTCTACTTGACTAGCTCGTTTATCAAAGATGGTTATGTTTCCTAGCCATGGACAAAAGAGTTGTCATTTGATTAATGGGATCACATCATTGGTATAATGATGTGATTGACTTGACCCATTCCGTTAGCTTAGCACTTGATCGTTTAGTATGTTGCTATTGCTTTCTTCATGACTTATACATGTTCCTATGACTATGAGATTATGCAACTCCCGTTTACCGGAAGAACACTTTGTGTGCTACCAAACGTCAGCAATGAATCGGGTGATTACAAAGGAGCTCTGGTGTCTCGAAGGTACATGTTGAGTGGGCGTATTTCAAGATTAGGATTTGTCACTCCGATTGTCGGAGAGGTATCTCTGGGCCCTCTCGATAATGCACATCACTATAAGCCTTGCAAGCAATGTGACTAATGAGTTAGTTGCGGGATGATGCATTACATAACGAGTAAAGAGACTTGTCGGTAACAAGATTGAACTAGGTATTAAGATACCGACGATCAAATCTCGGGCAAGTAACATACCGATGACAAAGGGAACAACGTATGTTGTTATGCGGTTTGACCGATAAAGATCTTCGTAGAATGTGTGGGAGCCAACATGAGCATCCAGGTTCCGCTATTGGTTATTGACCGGAAACGTGTCTCGGTCATGTCTACATAGTTCTCGAACCTGTAGAGTCCGCACGCTTAAAGTTAGATGAAGGTTATATTATGAGTTTATATGTTTTGATGTACCAAAGGTAGTTTGGAGTCCCGGATGTGATCACGGACATGATGAGGAGTCTCTAAATGGTCGATACATGAAGATTGCTATATTGGACGACTATATTCGGACACCGGAATAGTTCCGGGGGTAATCGGTTATATATACCGGAGTACCGGGGGGTTACCGGAACCCCCCGGGGGGTTAATAGGCCTCATGGGCCCAAAGTGGAGAAGAGGAGGGGCGGCTAGGGCAGGCCGCATGCCCCCTCCCCCTCTAGTCCGAATAGGACAAAGAGGGGGGCGGCGCCCCCCTTTCCTTCCTCCCCTCTCTCCCTTCCTTCCCCCTCTCCTACTTGGACAAGGAAAGGAGGGAGTCCTACTCCCGGTGGGAGTAGGACTCCTCTGGCGCCCCTCTGGCCGGCGCTCCTCCCCTTGCTCCTTTATATACGGGGGCACGGGAACCTCTAGACACAACAATTGATCATTGATCTCTTAGCCGTGTGCGGTGCCCCCCTCCACCATAATCCACCTCGATAATATCGTAGCGGTGCTTAGGCGAAGCCCTGCGTCGGTAGAACATCATCATCGTCACCATGCCGTCATGCTGACGGAACTCTCCCTCGACACTCGGCTGGATTGGAGTTCGAGGGACGTCATCGAGCTGTACGTGTGCAAGAACTCGGAGGTGTCGTGCTTTCGGTGCTTGATCGGTCGGGCCGTGAAGACGTACGACTATATCAACCGCGTTGTGCTAATGCTTCCGCTTACGATCTACGAGGGTACATGGACACACACTCCCTTCTCGTTGCTATGCATCACCATGATCTTGCGTGTGCGTAGGAATTTTTTTGAAATTACTACGTTTCCGAACAGAGGGTTCCTTTCATGCCTTAGTGGCGTGCCCTCATGCCAGGAGTGTCTGGCTAAGCATGCGCACTAGATGGCCACTTCCTGGCGATGAGGTTTTGATCGATAACGGTAAGGAATGGTTACTACATCTCTTGTCCAGGTGCCCAGATGACATACGGGACATGATCATTATGATTTGCTGGCGTATATGGCAATTGTGGTCAGATCAAACACATGGTAAGGAGGTGCCTCCGGTCCATGTTACGGTCGATTTTCTGGATAGCTACTATAAGTCGATCGTCTTTGGTGGCGGTTCTCTTTGTGAAATCATCAAGGGAAGATGCCATCTTGGTGCCCTCCCGGATAGAAGATGGCGCCTTTGGCCAAGCCGTGGCCAAACCCCACTCCAGGGCGTGTTGCTCTCTCCGTGGACGGGTCGTTCGATGGCTCTGATGGATCGGCCGCCGCGGGGATGGTCTTATGGGACAGCAATGGTCAGCTCATCTTCTCTACGTACCGCGTGATATTCAACTGTAATGACGCTCTGGAAGCCGAACTTCATGCGATAATGCAAGGAATGGCTTTGGCCAACCAACATTCTACACTTCCAGTGGTCGTTCAGTCGGACTCGGCTGAAGCGCTCTCAAGTTTGTTGAGCAAGGGACTGGAGCGTTCAGCATATGGGCATCTGGTTCGTGAGACCAAGGAGTTAATGTGTAATAGGGAGTTTTATCCTCAGAAAATTCATCATAGTCAAAATAGAGTTGCAGATCGGTTGGCCAACTATAGTCGTACGGAGAGTAGTACTGCTGTATGGTTAACTTCGGCTCCACCTTGTATCGAGGAGCTATGGCCTCTTGATTGTAACACTATTATCCAGTAATAAAACTCCTTTACCCCGCAAAAAAAAATGACGCATTGATTCCGAAACATTGACTCGTTTCTAAATATACTCCTTCTGTTTTTATATACTCCCTCTGCCCCATAATATAAGAACATTTTTGACATTAGTATAGTTTTTAAAACATTTTTATATTTATGGGAGGGAGGGAGTACTAGTCTTTGGTCCACACATTGACTCATTTTGCACAGTTGTTCACATCGTTTCTACTGCCTCTATTGATTCCGACAAAACCATCTCTATTCCATTGGGAATCTTCCGTCTCTGCCAACTTTGAGCCTCACGCCCTCACAACAGGTTTCGTTGATAATTACAACGTTTTGTCCCAAGCACCCCAAGAGAATGCAATCAAACTTATTACACCTCTATCCGTAAAATAGATTGGTTCCTATAAAGCGTTCGGTCAAATTTCTAAAACTTGATTATTAATATACATACAGAATATTTAAACTCCTAAGTTGAAGTAGTGTAATTGGATTTCCCATGGAAAATAGTTGCATATTGTACAAAAAAAATTCTTTGATTTTTCAAAATAAAATTAATTTGTAAACATTCAGTATATTGTACACTAATTTGAGGAATTTATCTTCGTCATGTACATGTGCTAATCTGCTGCATAAAGTCTTGTATTGATACGTGGTTATAGTGTTCACAAACTACCTTTATTATATTTGCTAATATATGTACTAAATCAGCGACAACTAATATGGAACGAGGGAGTAATATACACGCTACTATCCAGCATATAGCATACCACCTTATTATACTTATGTTTTTGTTCCTTTTCTTACTCCTTTTCTGCAGTAAACCCAGCTCAGACAGAGATAGATGGTTGCCAATACACCGACAACGGAAAAAGTCCATTTTAAACCTTGAACTTGTAGAGGTCGGGCGAAATGAACCCCCAAGTCAAAATCCCGGTGAACTATGCAATCCCGGACTAAATCGAACCTTGGCATCGTTTGAACTGGGATTCGTTTGGTGGGCTGGCCCGCTGGAGTATTTTTCCGTTCAAGATTTTTTTTTTCAAAGGGCGCACACCCTGCTCCCCGCTGGACCAGCCCACTTTAGTTCTTTTCATTAAAAAAAATTTGGCGCGCGGTGGTGGCTCGAACAGAAAATCACGTGTTGTTGATCGAAGCAACAAACCACCAGGACACCACTTGCGTTGTGTTCCGTTGCTCCATTTTTCTTCCTTTTCTTCTTTCTTTTCTTTCCTTTTTCTTTTTTCTTTTTCATTTTTCATTTTTTCTTAAATTCTCGAACCTTATCTGAAAGCTACGAACTTTTTTTTTCAAATTTCCATATTGTTTTAAAATCCCGTAAATATATTTCTAATGCTCAGATTATTTTAAGTATATAAAATCTAGCCCATTTGGAGCTATTGAATAGTGGGCGTGCAAAACAAAAACTATAAATATATGTGTTGGACAATTTTTGAATATGCATTGAACATTTTTGAAAACAAATATGAATATATGCATCGATTTTTTTAAAAAAAATACGGATTGAACATTTTTGTAATATATGTCAAACTATCTTCGAACATTGAACATATGCATGATATACACTGAACAAATTTCTAATATACGATGAACATTTTTATAAATAAGTGAAATGTTTGTAAATATACCCTGAACATTTCCTTAATATACGCAATGAACTTTGTATAAATACAGGAAAAAGAAACAAAAGAAAAAAAAGTAGAAAAAAAAGAAAAAAAAATCTATGAACTCTTTTTTCATGGAGGTTCTCGAATCCGTGAACATTTTGTTCAAATTTCGTGATTTTTTTCTTTTGAAATTATGCTTCACAAGGTTATTTTTTTGGTTTGCTATTTCCTAGTAAAATGGCCACCGGTTTTTATACAGCTTCAAAAAACTCGAGCTTTTAAAAAATAAAAAATTACAGGCTTCAGAAATAATATGCAAATTTGGGAAAAGATCGCCAATTTCAAAATAAATCTTGAACTTAAAAGATAATTAAAAATTAAAAGAAAACAAAAACAAAAAGAAAACGAAAGAAAAAGGAAAGGAAAGAAAGAAGAAAAGAAGAAAAAGGGAGGAAGTTATCTCAATGTATGTAGTGTCCCTGGTGGTTAGTTGCGTCGTTTGAACAACGCCAATGCGGGGTCTCGAGTTCAAGCCACAGCGTGCGTTTCGAAACATGAAGTTGTTGTTATACATCTTCGAAATGATGTCTGGTCTCAAAGATAACTTCTAAAAAAAGTGAATTTTTGACTGTTGGTGGGGATGCTGCCACCAACCAAGCATATGTTGATATGTTTAATTGTGAGGTTGGAAGCTTCCCACTTAAATATTTAGGAATGCCTGTGAGTGTCACCTCCTTGAGAATTGGCGACTGGGACTTCCTCGAGGGCAGATATCTTCAGAGATTTGATGCTTGGGTTGGTAATGATGCCTCCATGTGTGTGTGTGGGGGGGGGACACCCTGCTAAATTTTGTAGTAACACATTATCTTTATACCGCATGTCCATGTGGTTGATGAACAAAACCTTCATTGAAAAATTAGATAAACATAGAAGGAGATTTTTCTGGCAAGGCTGCAACAAAAAGAGAAGATACCACCTGGTTAGATGGAGTAGAATACGCAGATCTAAGAGTAAAGGAGGCCTGGGAGTAAAGGACCACTACTAGGTGAGGGAGTCCTGGACTAGGGGGTGTCCGAACAGCCGGACTATCAATATCCGCCGAACTCCCAGACTACGAAGATAGAAGATTGAAGACTCCGGCTCGTGTCCGGATGGTACTTTCCTTGGCGTGGAAAGCAAGCTTGGCGATACGGATATGTAGATCTCCTACCATTGTAACCGACTACTGTGTAACCCTAGCCCTCGGTGTCTATATAAACCGGAGGGCCTTAGTCCGTGGGGCGAAGATACATCTCAACAATCATACCATAGGCTAGCTTCTAGGGTTTAGCCTCCTTGATCTCGTGGTAGATCTACTCTTGTACTACCCATATCATCAATATTAATCAAGCGGGGCGTAGGGTTTTACCTCCATCGAGAGGGCCCGAACACAGGTAAAAACATCGTGTCCTCGTCTCTTGTTACCATCCGCCTAGACGCACGATTCGGGACCCCTACCGAGATCCGCCGGTTTGACACCGACATTGGTGCTTTCATTGAGAGTTCCTCCGTATGCGTCATTGATAGGTCGATGGCATCTTCAATCAACAACGCTGTCCGGTGAGATTTTTCTCCCGGACGGATCTTCGATTCGGCGGCTTTGCTGCGGGCAATTCTCTTGGCCATCTGGAGCAGATCGAAGCTCGCCCCGGCCGTCAGTCGGTTGGAAGCTTAAACTTCACGGCCGATGTCGCGGAGACTTGATCTTGACGGACTCGAGCCACAGCCAGCGCCCGCCTTTGTGACGATGGGCACAATCTAGCTCTACCGCCGAGCGATTGCCTTGGTGGCGACATGGATCAACTTCGCCATTGGCGAGCCGATCGCCCAGATCAAGGTCGGCGGATAGGCGCGCATACGGGGCTTCAACATCCATGGCGATGGGCCGAACACCAATCTTGTCCCTTGCGAAACTTCGTGAATCCGGCGCGGACTCCTCGCCGGACTCGAACCTCCGCGCCCTACCAATCAATCCGGATTGGGCGCGGTTATGGAATTCACCGCGCGGACATATCCCAACACTCGCCTTTTGGCGATATCCTAAATTCATTAAAGCATCTCGTTATCGGGAGAGTCTGGCGGACTATGGCGGGATGGTTGGAGTACAGACGACGAAGAAATTGAGCCCACCCACCACCCACTTTGTAGCCACTGTCGAGATTTAACCGACATGCTAGACTACGACTCGAAGACATCGGCGCTATGGGCGGCGATGCCGGAGGCGAACGAGAACCAGCGCCTACGAGGCTTTGGAAGGCCACCTCGTCATATAGCGTGTACATGGTGGATACCCCAAAAGAAGGGATGGCGAAGAAGCGGTGGAGGCGGACTCTTTAAAGAAGAGCCCAAACGCCGGCGTCGGTGGCGCGCTCTAAATCCGCCACAGCAAGAATAGAGATTCCGGCATAGGAGATAACAAACCCCAGAGAGTGCCGAAGACAACCCCCTCCAGCAAGACTCAGCGCAGGAGGATGCAGAAGCAAGCCCTCACGAAAGGGCGGCAAACGAAGAGGTCGAGGATCATAGCTATATACTCCCTCCAAGAAGGCGAAGCAAGCCTCAATGACGACAAACTCGTCGGCGCCGAGGACCCCGTCGAACAAGAGCTTTTTAAGCGCGGGCTTATCGCCACGACAAGAAGCTCAAGAAGAAGGAAGCGGAAGCTCAAAACAATGGAAGACATGCTCGAGAATAAGATGGAGCAAAGTACTCAAAACCATGAGATAAATCGGCAATGGCCACCAATCGAAGAGCTACGAAGCATAAGTTGCTACGAATTGACGAAGAGGCCATAGAGCCTCCACGATCAAATGGCGCAGCCAGTCCGTCTGGACCCAAAAAGAAGGCCCGAGGAAGCAAGGCAACACGTCAAGTGTCCGGTGATAGCGGCACATACAAGTCTGAGGCACCGCACACCCACTATGTTTCACCGATGAGGTCTTTGGACCATGAATTCCCGGCGGCAGGTTTAAACCCATAAACATAGAGGCCTACGATGGAACAACGGACCACAGAGTGCGGATAGAAGATTATATCTGCATATACACATGGCGGAGGAGGCGATCTCACGCCATAAAATATCTACCCTCAAGCTCAAAGGGCCAGCCCGTCATTGGCTCAAAGCCTCCCGAAAAACTTGTTGGAAGTTGGGAAGAGCTCGAGAAGCGTTTGAAGCAAATTTTCAAGGGACTTATGCCCGTCCTCCGGATGAGATGATTTAAGTCATATAACTCAACAGCCCGGAGAGTCAAGACGAAATTGGAGCAGGTTCCTTACCAAAAGAACCAAATAGTCATTGTCCGGACGCGAAGCCTTAGCAGCTTTCAAGCACAATGTCGAGACGAATGGCTTGCGTGCACCTCGGCCAAGAGAAACCGAGGACAATGTCGCACTAACAAGCCTCATGACCCGCTTACATGCGGGAGAGGATAGCAGCTAGCAAGAAGCGGCACCAGCGACCCAAGTACATCCGAGATAAGAGATGGAAGCGGAAAATCACGGTAGTGAAAAAGAGCAGCACAGGAATAAAGAGAAAAGCCCAAAAACACGGCGATAACGCCGGATTCAAAAGCTCGCGCCCAATAACAAAACTCAACCTCTTAAGGATAGCGGTGTGAATTGTCCAACAAACAAAATTTTGGGTCGGATATGCCAAATCCACAGCACCTGGAAGGCTTGCAAATCACACCCACGAGGATTGTTGGGTTTTAAGCGATCTGTCCGATTAAATGCGAACACAAGGGGCTCGGCGTCGAGCGAAGAAGATAAACCCCCTTGACAGGGCACCGAAAACAAAAGACTTTCCCACAAGGGGTCAAAGCGATAAACTCACTTCATGTGATAACACGGAAAAATAGTGCGGCACTTTCTAAAAGAGCCGCACTATCAACCCAAAGCAGAACCGTAGAGATTGGATATCAAAACCAATCACTTTCGACCACTGGACTATTCGAAGCGTTCAAAGCAGCGGGGCGGACTCCCCGATATTGAATCCCATAATAGGCGGATTACAATTCACTAACGTCCTAATGGGCGGAGGCGATGACTTAAACTGCTATATTCAAGCACAATCCGCAGGATGAGGATGAACCCTACCAAAATTCGACACGGCCGCACTTCCTTCAAAGGAGGCGCGAGCCCTTCGCCAAGTGCATAGGCTCTATATTACTAGAAGTCGTGTTGGATCGCGAACAATTGTCGACGAAAAATTAATTTTCATATCGTCCCATTTGAAAGTGAATATCAAGCACTCACAGGGACGAAAGGCTTTTGTCGCTTCAACGCCATACCGCATTACGCGTCTCTTACACTCAAGATGCCCGTGCTGCGGCGCCATTTTAGTCGAGGGTCATAAGGACCCGGACTCGGATAAACGAATCCGGCCTCGGCGGGCTAGGGCTCCCTAGCCGCATACCCCTTCACGAGGGGCTGCGGCGCTAAACAATCGCGGTTTCATATAAACCTTGCTTTAATTATTTATATTTCTTATTTTACATATTTTTTGCACAAATTGTTTCTAAAACTAAGCGTTCCTCTCTTTCTACAAATGAACAACGTGCATACCCGTCGAGATAATGGCGCAACAGAGACACAGCGAGCGTGCGATGGGACCCGTTGCAAGGATTTTTTTTGATTAAGACCTGCGTAGACCTTTTTCTTGTCTCTTGTTGTTACTCTCCTTGGTTTCTTCCTATAGCTAAAGCGAACTGGCGCTTTGGCATCGGCGCGTCGAAGACCATGCCGTGCGGACACTAGGGGCTTAGGGCATCTTTACGCCCATTATTATAAAGACCGAACACCTTAGGGAGTGTTCGGCATCTCGAGATTAGGCATTATATGCATCAGCTCGAATCATGTCTTTGGTCAAATGTTGGGTTTGCGGCTCTTGTGTTTTGATGCCTTACGTTCCGTATCGCCGGCTAACGCGGCACCGGAGAACTCTGCGATTGTGCCCCGTTAATTTGGCGAGCACCTCGATGAAAGCCGAAAACCGCTGTCATGATACAAGCGAGTCGGTCTACCACTCGATCGACTATCGGAATGTTTAGAATTCCCGCTTTGACGAAGGACCGTTTCGGTCGAGCACATCGCACCGAATCCGGAGATGTGCGGTGCCACCGAGGCTATATCATAGCCCCACCCTCGAGCTCCACTAGCTAAGTGAAAGTGATAAAGCATTAAAGTCCGGATTGCCTCGTTAGCTCGCTACCACCTCCTTATAAAAGGACCAAAGCGTCGGATTAAGTGTGAAAAGCGCTATTTTGCGAACACCCGGCACCTTGTGCGTGAAATTTGTCAAGAACGCCATCTTCGGGTTATACACAAGTATCGTAAGCGGCCGCCGGAGAAGTTTTACTTGGGCGCACAAGTATAAAAGCAGTTATAATATAATCATTAATTTACAAGCTAATGCGTTCATTTGAATGTTACATTCTTGAGCACTGCGACTCTATTATCTGGCCGCGCATGACTTCTCAGTAGTGCTCGGCGAGGAGCGGCTTTCGTCCGGACCACAGGCGGCAACAGCGGTGGCATCCATCTTGGACAATGCGGCTTCACGGGCAAGAGCCATCCGCGTGTCCTCGATGCGAGCCGACCGCTTCATGTCCTTTATATGCGGCACCACTCCAAGGAATTGCTGCGATGGCGAAGTAGCTCGTCGCCTTGGACCTCTCGGCGGACATGGGCCACGATGTCGATCATGGCAAGTCCGGACAATCTATTTAGCTCGGCCCATTCGGCCAACCGGTCCGTCAATGGAAGGGAGCGATCGGGCTGTGGAATTGAGACCAATACAGCTCTTCCGTCTCGTGATCCCCGGCTCGGAAGTGCTTGCGGCATCACCGCACTTGCGCTAAATCCATATAGGATCCTCCGGACTCCACAACCGCTCAAATTGAGCATACTTTGCATCCATAAACGGCGACCGGCGAGAATAGGCTTGCCGACCACGATCTCTCGACTGGCGCAGCTCCTCCTTCATAGCCCGCATTGCGAGCGGGCATCCTTGGCTTCGGCGGTGGCCTTCTTGAGGTCTTCCCGCTCTGATAAGTGCTCCTTCTCAAGAGCCTCATTGCGGTCGGTAGCATCCTTTAATTTCCTGGCCAATTCGGCCACCTCCGCCCTGCTTAGGCAGTGCGCAGCCTTTTCGACTTTCAACTCTTCGGCCGCCTTCGAGGCAGCCGCGTCACTCCTTCGGGCTTGCTCCTTTGCTCGAGCAAGTTTGACCCGAAGGCTCTCCACAGCAGCAGCATCGTCTGTACAACAGCATACAATTTATCAGAGGAGGGCTTCGACCCCCCTTAAATAAAGCAACTGCGGAGTATTTATTTACCTTGTGACTCGTCAAGTCACCGGTTGACAAGTGCGATGTCAGCATCTGCCACGTCAAGTTGCCGACTTAATTTGGCAAACTCATTAGTCCGGCTGGCCCCCGGACTATCCGCCCACAATATAAGGACGGCGGTATTCATTACTTGAGATTTTGAGATTTCGATCCTCGACGCTGTCGTTTCCGACAACCTACCGAGTCTCAGGGCTACTATCTATCTGAGGCGCATTTTTATATGCAAAACTGTTAAAAGATGAAGGGTGCGTCATTATTGCATACCTCAAATCCGCCAACAAACTCATGGCGGCATTACGCAATCCGCTTTCGTGGACAAAATCCTTCAATCACCATACGCATTAACGCACGGTGATCTTCTCAAATGGGCGCCCTCTCAGCGGATGCTTGATTCTCCGGCGGATACTAGTAGGTGCGAACTCTCGGCCCCTCCGGACTCGGGGATACCCTCCGTGATGACACCGGGTTCTTTGCCTCATCCCGTGGCGCCGCGGATGGGCGTGTCGCTCTCCATCATCTCCGGAAGAAGGTCCCCTGAAGATGAACTCATCTGAGAAGGCTGCAGATCCGAACTGCGATATAAATACTTCGGTTACCTACGGAAGCACAAATGAAGGTATTTCCTTACTAGTTAATTCCCTCTTTCACACTCATGGCTCGCTGGAGGGCCGATCCTTTGGTGATGATTGTACGTCCGGACCCTCTCCGGACGCCGGACCCCCCAGGGAAGATCTCTTCCTGCGCTTAGGGGCTTTGGCCTCCAGATCTTGGGCGGTCCTCTTCTCCCCCGAAGGAGGATTCTTGGTTCCCTCCTCTTACATGCGCCCCTTTAGGCGAAATATTAGCTCCTCTATTTTCCCGTTGCCCCTTACGTGGGAGCAACCTCCAACATTCCCGACCAGCCACGGGCTCGGTCACGGTCTCGGGAGGGCGGACATCTTATCGGCCTTGATCGCGCCACCCATTCTGTAAAGAACAAAGGGTAAGGATGCGAACTCTTGAAAGGCACATAAAGAATGTTCGGACTCCGAGCTATTTACCGAGTATCCAGGCGATTGCGGCTTAGACACGCATCCTCGGTGAATCCGGACACGCCACTGCGGTCAGAAGAACAACTTGTACATCTCCATGGGTGTCGCACCCATGAAGTGTTGGAGAATCCGAGGTCCCTCGGGTTGAATTCCCATAGGCGGAGAGGGCGGCGTTTGCGAGGGCGAAGATGCGACTAGCATAACCTTCATCACCTTGATCGGTCGATCTCCCTCGCTTGGAGATCTCAAATCAGCCTGCGGTGAGGCACGTCTTGACGGCCCCAGTTGAGCTCCTTGGTTGACCCACGACATCGGTTGGCGTGGAGGTCCGGCGGAATGAGGCGGCGGCTTTTACTGCTGCCCACAGGAGCGTGATGTAAAACCACTCCTGCTGCCACAGTCCAAGTTCCTCCTTGAAGGAACCCTCGAGCCACGGGCATCAACCTTCTTGCTTATGGTCGCCCCAAGACTCCGCTTGAGCGCCCCCGACCATCTTGGCTCCACCTTGAAGGTCTTCACCATAGGCGAAGTGGGGATGACGCGGAGGAAGGCTTCGAGATGATAATGAATGCGGAGATATGGAGGATAGACTCGGAGCCAAGTCGTGAAAGTCCAGCCCATAGTAGAGCAGAGCCCTCTCACGAAGGATCCGTCGGGAAGCCTAAACCCGGCGGAGGTGGGATCTGAAACGCGTATTCACCGGGCTCGGGGCTCGCACCGCCTGCCCTTGGGCAGGCAACTGTCTAAAACCTCGTGGGCAGTGCTTGGCCACAAACTTCAATATGTCCTCCTCCGTGGCGGAGGAGGGCATCCACCGCCCTGGAGGTCGGGCGGACATGATTGAGGATCCGGCGCTCGAATCTGAGGCTCTGGGTGTTGGGCGGGAGGCGGGAAAAGATTCGATCGAGATTGAAGAACAAGGACGGGCCTTGGTCCTCTTATAAAGGGAAGAAATACCAAGGGCCGTCTCGTGACCGTTTGAGATTCCCTTCGATAGAGGAGGCGTGGCGGCAGGAGCGGTTGGGTTACCCACGCACGTATTGATGAGAATCCGGAATAAGGGAACACGATCTCTGCTCCGGCGGGGCGTGCCAAGAAACCGCTTCGCTAAGCGTCTTTGGTGGTATAGTAATTCAAACAAAGGCTTGGTTGCGGTGTGATGACACGCCGCATAATACGTCAACAGATTGAGCTAAGTGTACATTTTATTCTCTCTACGGTGGAATGTGGAATTTATTTTGCGAGCGGACACTATCTGGTGTTCATGATCTTCTCTGGATTATTCAAGGAAGGAACCCGCCTTGCAATGCCGAACATTATGCACGCCGGACTTATCGTCATTGAAGATTGGTTCGGGGGCTCTTGAGGAGTCTGGACTAGGGGTGTCCGGACGGCGGACTATCAATATCCGCGGACTCCGGATGCGAAGATAGAAGATTGAAGACTCGGCTCGTATGCGGATGGTACTTTCCTTGGCGTGGAAGGCAAGCTTGGCGATACGGATATGTAGATCTCCTACCATTGTAACCGACTACGTGTAACCCTAGCCCTCTCCGGTGTCTATATAAACCGGAGGGCCTTAGTCCGTGGGGCGAAGATACATCTCAACAATCATACCATAGGCTAGCTTCTAGGGTTTAGCCTCCTTGATCTCGTGGTAGATCTACTCTTGTACTACCCATATCATCAATATTAATCAAGCGGGGCGTAGGGTTTTACCTCCATCGAGAGGGCCGAACACAGGTAAAAACATCGTGTCCCTCGTCTCTTGTTACCATCCGCCTAGACGCACGATTCGGGACCCCCTACCGAGATCCGCGGTTTGACACCGACACTAGTTAAAACCTTATACACAGAATGTTACGATGGCGCTTGTTAAAATGAGGCGCTCATGCGCTTTTGTAGTAGCGTTTAGCGAGAACCGCTTCTGATTAACGAGAATAGCGATAGCGCTGTCCTGCAGTAAAGCGCTACTACTATAATGCCACACCGTTCGGCGTGCTAGGTATAGTAGTAGCACCCTTCTACGGACAGCGCTACTACTATGGATTTTTAGCGGCAGCGTTTTCCTTCCCACGCTTCTGATTAAAGCTATTTTCACCTAACCCCAGCGGCTGATTCCCTCTCCTCTGCTTCCTCCCCAATTCCAGACCCGCCTCGCCACCGCCTCGCCTGACCCGCCTCTTGCCGTCTCCCCGACCCGCCTCGCCGCGCCTCGGTGCTGCCGTCTCCCGACCCGCCTCGCCGCCGTCTCCCCGACCCGCCTGCGCGCCGTCTCCCCGACCCGCCTGCTTGTTGTCTCCCCGACCCGCCTCGCCACCGTCTCCCAGACAGCCGCCTCGCCCGCGCCTCTCGGTGCCGCCGTCTCCCAGACCCCATCTCTCTCCCCTCTATAAGCACTCTCCTTCCGATCCCTCTCTCCCCTTCTGATCCCTCTTCTCTGCTTAGTATGAACCCTAGGTATTTAGTGCTAGTTAGTATGAACCCTAGGCTATTTTTAGTGCTAGTTAGTTAATTACTTAGATGGTAAGAATTAGGTACTAATCGGTACTAGAATATTTTTATTTATAGTATTATTTTTAGTAAGAACTAGTTGAATTAATAGAACTAGTTAGTAATAACTTGTTTCTATTTTTAGTTAAAGCAATTTTTCCCGCCTCGGCGTGGGCGATGCCTATCCGCATCCTCGCTGCCGAGTCGGCGGAGGACGACACACGCTTGACCAGGTCGGCCATGTCCGGGCCCAGGCTCCGCCGGGTGGTACTGGAGGCGCTACCTCACCGGCGCGAGGTTGGTGAGAGCCAGCACTGTCGTTGACCGAACCTTGTTTGGTGGCGGTCGCATGGGCGATGGCGATCCGAGGCTCGAGGACTCCGCGAGGTGGTGCATCACCGTGTCGATGAGGAGGACGCGCCGTCCATCGCTACTTGTTTGCGTTGGAGCACGAGCCGTTCTCCAATACTGGCAGTTCTCCGGGATCTCACTTTGGAGCTATGATCCCGTGATGGTGCCTTCTCTGTGGGTGTCCACCGCCCGCGCCGATACCCGTCGTGTGCTAGAGTTTTAGTTGTATTAGTGATTTTATATGTATGACACTATTCGTGATGTATGAGATGATCTACTTTTGCTTATTGAATGCATGCTAATTTGAGTCCTATAAGATATTTTGAAATGTATATCTTGTGTTGCTCAATATCAATTGGCGGTCATGTTTGCAGGTTATACCTTGAGTGGCCTATGTTTTGCGGAGTGTTGATTCATTTCCGTTCCGGCAAATTTCAGCGCTTCGATATGTCCTATTTAGCAAAGGTCATGCGGATTTTTCCGTGAATTTTGGCATGACTTGTGCTAGAATATGTAGGAAATATCGAGTGCCCAATTTGTGTGTTGAGTATCTTGGTAGTTGTCTTGATCGATTTTCAATTAATGTTTTAACTATGAACATAGGAAATGTCCGATTGACGAGAAGGATTTGGTATTTGCAAATCTGCGAAGACGAGCGGCTGACTGTCTTGACGGAATCTTCCTAGATGATGATAGGCGCTTGACATCAAGTGGACGAGAACTTGAAGTGGATCTGATGAAGTCACAACGACAAGTCTTTTTTCGTAATTAAGCATGACATCCGCTTTCATTTGCTTCAACTTATATTTTTTACTATTCTACTAGCGTATCCCCGCCATGCAAGAGTTTTTGTATTGGATAAGATAGGTTTCAGTCATAGTATGGAGGAAAAGAAAGTTTACTTGAAGACCGAGCATGGTTATATTTTCCATGCGAAGTTATACAATTCGACGACTACACCTATTTTGGATGCAAAACATGGCGAGCACTATGCAAGACTTATGCATTTGAGCACGATATGGTTATCACCTTTGATATTTGTCCAGGAAGATGATATTGAAGGTAATACCGACATCCGGGTCAATGTGCAAATGCCTCGATTATACCATTATGTAAGTTTCTCAACCATATTTATGTCTTTGATATTGTTTATTCAAAATAATTGACAACTAATTTGTATTGTCGACTTATTTCCGTGCAAGCAAACATGTCCGGTAGCTTGGTAGGCAGGACCGTATATCGTCACGGGGCTGAACTCAAGCTGCGAGGAGCTCGGTCATTATGTTTCATGGCTTGAGGATCTTGATCTTGTCAAGACAAATTTTCTTCTGCATTTAGAAATCTTAGTCTGAAAATGTGCGACCAATAGTGTTAAGTAATGAACTACGGTCACATCCATTTAGGAAGGATGGTAAGATTTTTACTTTTATCCTCATTGCATCTTTTCCATACATTATTTTTGAAGCTAAACTTCATTGCTAAGTATGTTACCATACGATGTTCTTCAATGAGGACTCCGATGAATGTTGTGCCTTATGGGATCGAGACTAAAGGTGTCATGAGTATTATCAACTTACGGCCAAGATATCCTACAGCTTACTTTAGTGTATTCAAGATTAGCGACGGATGCTTAATAGTGCAAGACTGGACCAAATATGTGTTAGGGGAGCGCAGAGAAGTACTAGGAGCAACAACGAGAGCGCCTTCCACGATTAGGAGGCAGGTTCATCTGCATGCTCCAACTTGATCAAGGAGGAGAGCTATACATGTTTTATGTTCTTTTACCTAAGAGAGAGCAAGCAGGAGTGAGTAGCGTGGGTGAGTAGGCGGCTAGAAATGAGTTTCAGGATGATGATGTGCTACACTATTATTATGATGATAAAATAGCTAGTGTTGGTGGTAATGACTATGATGATTATTATTAGCTAGTGTTAGTGGTGATTAAATAAATAATGTTGGTGGTAATGACCATGATGACGATTAAATATCTTGTCTTTGGCTGATTAGATTCAAGTGGAGGCAATATGTGGTGCACATCGAAAGTACTACTAATCCAAAGTAGATCAAGTTTGGATTAGTAGTATACTTTTGACATGCACCACATATTGCCTCCAATTGAACCTAATCCACCTTCATTTAATACCTTTGTTATAGACATAATGATGTAAACCTCATAACAGCTGGTATTGTACCAATATTTGTATGATGGTAGCGTAAATACGGTAAAAATAAAATAATTATAAAAAATACTAGTAGCGATGGTTAGGAAACACGCTACAAGTAGATAACTTAGCGATGGCTGATCTTGAACAAGCGCTGCAGCTATTTGTACTAGCGATGGCGCGTGATGGCACAGCGTTCTTGCTAAGCAATAGTGTGGCGCCTTATTAGTAGCGCGGCTTCCCGCGCTACTAGTAGGCACAAAACACGCGCTACTGCTAGGGTTTTCCCTAGTAGTGGACCTTCATAAACAGAATATCAACCTCATGGTCAAGTGGTGGTGGAAGTTAGATATGCAACAAGGTATTTGGCAGGATATTGTGGAAGCTAGATATGTTAGAAAGCAGTCGGTGGCTACGGTTAAAACCAAGTTCTCTAACTCGCCTTGCTGGAAAGCTCTCCTGAAAGTGAAGGAACTATATATGATGGGCAGAAAAATCATAACTTGGATCTGGTGATCTTGTTAGACTTTGAAATGACACTATCGAAGGGCTATCCCCTTTGTGTGAACAATTTTTAGGGTTGTTTGAGATCTGCAATGAGTAGGACTATACAGTTGATAGGTGGGACATCATTTCTATCTCCTCGTTTATTCGTAGGAGACTGAATCCGGAGCTGTCTAACCAATGGAGTGAAATGTGTGCCTTGATGGCTACGGTTCAGCACTCATCTGAAAAGACAATGTGTACTGGGGGCTTAACAAAACTGCTCATTATACTACTAAATCCATGTATAAATGGTTAGAAATACCACTCAGTGGTTGCAATTTTAAGTGGATTTAGGACGCCAAGATCCCCTTAAAAATCAAGATTTTCCTCTGGCGGTTGTTTCAGGATGCTATCCTTACTAGAGATGTTATGAAACATCGACACTGGCCTGGCAACCCGAGTTGTTCTTTTTGCACAGCTCGTGAGACCTCTCAACACTTATTCTTCGCCTGCCATGTTGCTCGTGTGGTTTGGCGGTCCATCGGTATGATGCTGGGCACAGATCTTTGTCCAAAAAATCACTGGCAATACTACTCCGGTGCCACAAATACCTCCCCGGGGGCGACCGATTTTATACCTAAAGGAAATATGCCCTAGATGCAATAATAAAGTTATTATTTATTTCCTTATTTCATGATAAATGTTTATTATTCATGCTAGAATTGTATTAACCGGAAACATAATACATGTGTGAATATATAGACAAGCAGTGTCACTAGTATGCCTCTACCGGACTAGCTTGTTAATCAAAGATGGTTAAGTTTCGACCATAGACAAAGGAGTTGTCATTTGATTAACAAGGTCACATCATTAGTTGAATGATCGATTGACATGACCCATTCCATTAGCTTAGCACCCGATCGTTTAGTATGTTGCTATTGCTTTTATCCATGACTTATACATGTTCCTACAACTATGAGATTATGCAACTCCGTTTGCGGAGGAACACTTTGGTACTACCAAACGTCACAATGAATCGGGTGATTATAAAGGAGTACTACAGGTGTCTCCAAAGGCGATGTTGGGTTGGCGTATTTCGAGATTAGGATTTGTCACTCCGATTGTCGGAGAGGTATCTCTGGGCCCTCTCGGTAATACACATCACTTAAGCCTTGCAAGCATTACAACTAATGAGTTAGTTGCAAGATGATGTATTACGGAACGAGTAAAGAGACTTGCCGTAACGAGATTGAACTAGGTATTGGATACCGACGATCGAATCTCGGGCAAGTAACATACCGATGACAAAGGAACAAGCGTATGTTGTTATGCGGTCGACCGATAAAGATCTTCGTAGAATATGTAGGAGCCAATATGGGCATCCAGGTCCCGCTATTGGTTATTGACCGGAGGCGTGTCTCGGTCATGTCTACATTGTTCTCGAACCGTAGGGTCCTGCACGCTTAAGGTTTCGATGGCGGTTATATTATGAGTTTGTGTATTTTGATGTACCGAAGGAGTTGAGTCCGGATGTGATCACGGACACGACGAGGAGTCTCGGAATGGTCGAGACGTAAAGATTGATATATTGGACGGCTATGTTCGGACATCGGAATGGTTCAGTGGTTTGGATAATCTGGAGTGCTTGGGAGGTTACTGGAACCCCGGGAAGTAATGGGCCTTAATGGGCCACGAGGGGAGAGAGGGCTGCACCACAGGTGGCGCGCCCCCCATAAGGAGTCGAATTGGACAAGGAGGGGCGGCCCCTTCCTCTCCCTCTCCTCTCCTTCCTTCCCCTTCCCCTTCCTTGTTGGACTAGGAAAGGGAGTCCTACTCCCACTAGGAGGAGGACTCCCCTCCCTGTGACCCTCCCCTTGCTCCTTTATATATCAGGGCAGGGGGCACCCTAAGACACACAAGTTGATCCTTGAGATCGTTCCCAAGCCGTGTCGGTGCCCCCTCCACCATATTCCACCTCGGTCATATCGTGGCGGTGCTTAGGCAAAGCCCTCGTCGGTAGAACATCAAGATCGTCACCATGCCGTCGTCTTGTGGAACTCTCTCCGAAGCTTTGCTGGATCGGAGCCCGAGGGCGTCACCGAGCTGTCGTGTGTCAAGAACTCGGGCGCCCGAGTAATGGCTGGATCGGTTGGATCGCGAGGAGAACGTACGACTACTTCCTCTACGTTGTGATCGCTTCCGCTTCGGTCTACAAGGGTATGTAGACAACACTCTCCCCTCTCTTTGCTATGCATCACCATGATCTTGCGTGTGCGTAGGAAATTTTTTGAAATTACTGCGTTCCCCAACGGTGGCATCCGAGCCTAGGTTTTTATGGTTTGATGTTTTGCACGAGTAGAACACAAGTGAGTTGTGGACGATACAAGTCATACTGCCTACCAGCATGTCATACTTTGGTTCAGCGGTATTGTTGGATGAAGCGGATGTCAGTTTCTCCAACTTTAGTTGAACCGAGTGTGGCTACGCCCGGTCCTTGAGAAGGTTAAAAGCGAGTCTATTTGACGAAGTATAGTTGTGGTTTTGATCGTAGGTGAGATTGGTTCTTGCTTCACCCGTAGCAGCCACGTAAAATTTGCAACAACAAAGTAGAGAACGTCTAACTTGTTTTTGCAGGGCATGTTGTGATGTGATATGGCCAAGGCGTGATGCTATATTTTATTGTATGAGATGATCATGTTTTGTAACCGAAGTTATCGGCAATGGCAGGAGCCATATGGTTGTCGCTTTATTGTATGAAATGCAAGCATACGTAATTGCTTTACTTTATCACTAAGCGGTAGCGATAGTCGAGAAGCAATAGATGGCGTAACGACAACGATGCTACGATGGAGATCAAGGTGTCGCGCGGTGGCGATGGTGATCACGACGGTGCTTGAAGATGGAGATCACAAGCACAAGATGATGATGGCCATATCATATCACTTATATTGATTGCATGTGATGTTTATCCTTTATGCATCTTATCTTGCTTTGATTGGCGGTAGCATTTTAAGATGATCTCTCACTAAAATTATCAAGTAGTGTTCTCCACGAGTATGCACCGTTGCCAAAGTTCGTCGTCTTCGAGACACCACGTGATGATCGGGTGTGATAAGCTCTCGTCCATCTACAACGGGTGCAAGCCAGTTTGCACACGCGAGAATCTGAGGTTATACTTGGCGAGCCTAGCATATGCGAGATATGGCCTCGGAACACGAGACCGAAAGGTTGGCGTGAATCATATAGTAGATATGATCAACATAGTGATGTTCACCATTGAAAACTACTCCATCTCACGTGATGATCGGTTATGGTTTAGTTGATTTGGATCACGTGATCACTTACATGACTAGAGATGTCCGTCTAAGTGGGAGTTCTTAAGTAATATGATTAATTGAACTTAAATTTATCATGAACTTAGTACTGATAGTATCTTGCTTATCTATGTTTGTTTGTAGATAGATGGCTCGTCTTTGTTGTTCCGTTGAATTTTAATGCGTTCCTTGAGAAAGCAAAGTTGAAAGATGATGGTAGCAATTACGGATCGGGTCCGTAACTCGAGGATTATCCTCATTGCTGCACGGAAGAGCTACGTCTGGAAGCACCGCTGGGTGCGAACTGCTTCTTGATGCAACCGACGGCGTTAAGAATGTCCGCGAGCAAAAGCGATGACTACTCTATAGTTCGATGTGCCATGCTTTACAACTTAGAACCGGGTCTTCAACGGCGTTTTGAGCGTCATGGAGCATATGAGATGTTCCAGAGTTGAAGTTAATATTCAACAGAATGCCCGGATTGAGAGATATGAAGTCTCCAATAAGTTCTATAGCTGCAAGATGGAAGAGAATGGGTCATCGGTGAGCACATACTCGGAATGTCCGGGTATTACAATCACTTGAGTCAACTGGGAGTTAATCTTCCGGATGATTGTGTCATTGATGTAATTCTTCAATCACGCCACCAAGCTACAAAGGCTTCGTGATGAACTATAATATGCAAGGGTTAGTAAAGACTATGCCCGAGCTCTTCGCAATGCTAAAGGCTGCGGAGGTAGAAATCAAGAAGGAGCATCAAGTTTTGATGGTCAATAAGACCACTAGTTTCAAGAAGAAAGGCAAAGGGAAGAAGAAGGGAACTTCAAGAAGAACAGCAAGCAAGTTCTTTGCTCAGAGAAGAAACCCAAGTCGGACCTAAACCTAAAAGCGAGTGCTTCTCCGCAAGCGGTGGTCACGGGAAGCGGAACTGCCCCAAATATTTGGTGGATAAGAAGGATGGCAAGGTGAACAAAGGTATATGTGATATACATGTTATTGATGTGTACCTTACTAGAGCTCGCAGAGCACTGGTATTTGATCTTGGTTACATTGCTAATATTTGCAACTCGAAGCAGGACTACGGATTGCGAACACCGGCAAAGGACGAGGTGACGATGCACGTGGGAAATGGTTCCAAAGTCGATGTGATCGCGGTCGGCACGCTACCTCTACATCTACCTTGAGATTAGTTTTAGACCTAAATAATTGTTATTTGGTGCCGCGTTGAGCATGAACATTATATCTGGATCTTGTTTGATGCGAGACGGTTATTCATTTAAATCGAGAATAATGGTTGTTCTATTTATATGAGTAATATCTTTTATGGTCATGCACCCTTGAAGAGTGGTCTATTTTAATGAATCTCGATAGTAGTGATACACATATTCATAATGTTGAAGCCAAAAGATGCAGAGTTGATAATGATAGTGCAACTTATTTGTGGCATTGCCGTTTAGGTCATATCGATTATAAAGCGCATGAAGAAACTCCATCTTGATGGACTTTTGGAGTCACTTGATTATGAATCACTTGGCACTTATGAACCGTGCCTCATGGGCAAGATGACTAAAACCCGTTCTCGGTACTATGGAGAGAGCAACAGATTTGTTGGAAATCATACATCTGAGATGTATGTGGTCCGATGAATGTTGAGGCTCGTGGCGGATATCGTTATTTTCTCACCTTCACAGATGATTTAAGAAGATATGGGTATATCTACTTAATGAAACACAAGTCTGAAACATTTGAAAAGTTCAAAGAATTTCAGTGTGAAGTTGAAAATCATCGTAATAAGAAAATAAAGTTTCTACGATCGATCGTGGAGGAGAATATTTGAGTTCTGAGTTTGGTCTACATTTGAAACAATGCGGAATAGTTTAGCAACTCACGCCACCGAACACCACACGTAATGGTGTGTCGAGCGTCATGTCGCACTTTACTAGATATGGTGCGATCTATGATGTCTCTTACAGATTTACCGCTATCGTTTTGGGGATATGCTCTTGAGGCGGCCGCATTCACGCTGAATAGAACACCGTCAAAATCCGTTGAGGCGACACCTTATGAACTATGGTTTAGCAAGAAACCAAAGTTGTCGTTTCTTAAAGTTTGGGGATGCGATGCTTATGTGAAAGAGCTTCAACTGATAAGCTCGAACCCAAATCGGAGAAATGTGTCTTCATAGGATACCCAAAGGAGCAGTTGGGTACACCTTCTATCACAGATCCGAAGGCAAGACATTTGTTGCTAAAATGGATCCTTTCTAGAGAAGGAGTTTCTCTCGAAAGAAGTGAGTGGGAGGAAAGTAGAACTTGATGAGGTAATCTGTACCTTCTCCTTATTGGAAAGTAGTATATCACGAAACCGGTTTCGCGACATCTACACCAAATAGTGAGGAAGTTGATGATGTTGATCATGAAACTTGAGATCAAGTTACTCTGTAACCTCGTAGATCAACCAGAGTAAGATCCGCACTGAGTGGTGCGGTAATCCTGTTCGGAAGTCATGCTACTAGATCATGATGAACCTACGAACTATGAAGAAGCGATGGTGAGCCCAGATTCCACAAAATGGCTTGAGGCCATGAAATCTGAGATGGGATCCATGTATGAAAACAAAGTGTGGACTTTGGTTGACTTTCCGGAAGGTCGGCAAGCAATAGAAAACAAGTGGATCTTCAAGAAGAAGACCGACACGACGGTAATGTTATCGTCTACAAAGCTCGACTTGTCGTAAAGGGTTTCGACAAGTTCAAGGGATTGACTACGATGAGACCTTCTCACCCGTAGCGATGCTTAAGTCTGTCCGAATCATGTTAGCAATTGCGCATTTTATGATTATGAAATTTGGCAAATGGATGTAAAAACTTCATTCTGAATGGATTTCTAGAAGAAGAGTTGTATATGATGCAACCGAAGGTTTTATCGATCCAAAGGAGCTAAAAAGTGTGCAAGCTCTAGCGATCCATTTATGGACTGGTGCAAGCATCTCGGAGTTGGAATAAGCGCTTTGATAGTGTGATCAAAGCATTTGGGTTTATCTGAGACTTTTGGAGAAGCTGTATTTACAAGAAAGTGAGTGGGAGCTCAGTAGCATTTACGATATTATATGTAGATGACATATTATTAATCGGAAATGATATAGAATTCTGGATAGCATAAAGGGTACTTGAATAAGAGATTTTCAATGAAGGACCTCGGTGAAGCTGCTTACATATTGGGCATCAAAATCTATAGAGATAGATCAAGACGCTTAATTGGACTTTCACAAAGCACATACCTTGACAAAATTTTGAAGAAGTTCAAAATGGATCAAGCAAAGAAAGGGTTCTTGCCTGTGTTACAAGGTGTGAAGTTGAGTAAGACTCAATGCCCGACCACCGCAGAAGATAGAGAGAAGATGAAAGATGTTCCTATGCTTGACCATAGGCTCTATCATGTATGCAATGTGTGTACGGACACGATGTGTGCCTTGCTATAAGCTTAGCAGGAGGTACCAAAGTAATCCAGAGTGGATCATCGACATGGTCAAGAACATCTGAAGTACCGAAAAGGACTAAGGATATGTTTCTCGTATATGGAGGTGACAAAGAGCTCATCATAAACGGTTACGTTGATGCAAGCTTTGACACTGATCCGGACGATTCTAAATCGCAAACCGGATACGTGTTTACATTAAATGGTGGAGCTGTCAGTTGGTGCAGTTCTAAACAAAGCGTCGTAGCGGGATCTACATGTGAAGCGGAGTACATAGCGACCGGAAGCAGCTAATGAAGGAGCGGATGAAGGAGTTCATATCCGATCTAGGTGTCATACCTAGTGCATCGGGTCAATGAAAATCTTTTGTGACAATCTTGGAGCAATTGCTTTAGCAAAGGAATCCAGATTTCACAAGAGAAGCAAACACATCAAGAGACGCTTCAATTCCATCCGGACTTGGTCGGTGGGAGACATAGAGATTTGCAAGATACATACGGATCTGAATGTAGCGGACCGTTGACTAAGCCCTTCCACGAGCAAAACATGATCGGCACCAAGACTCCATGGGTGTTAGAATCATTCTTGTGTAATCTAGATTATTGACTCTAGTGCAAGTGGGAGGCTGAAGGAAATATGCCCTAGAGGCAATAATAAAGTAATTATTTATTTCCTTATTTCATGATAAATGTTTATTATTCATGCTAGAATTGTATTAACCGGAAACATAATACATGTGTGAATATATAGACAAGCAGTGTCACTAGTATGCCTCTACCGGACTAGCTTGTTAATCAAAGATGGTTAAGTTTCGACCATAGACAAAGGAGTTGTCATTTGATTAACAAGGTCACATCATTAGTTGAATATCGATTGACATGACCCATTCCATTAGCTTAGCACCCGATCGTTTAGTATGTTTCTATTGCTTTTATCCATGACTTATACATGTTCCTATAACTATGAGATTATGCAACTCCGTTTGCGGAGGAACACTTTGGGTACTACCAAGCGTCACAACGAATCGGGTGATTATAAAGGAGTACTACTGGTGTCTCCAAAGGCGGATGTTGGGTTGGCGTATTTGAGATTAGGATTTGTCACTCCGATTGTCGGAGAGGTATCTCTGGGCCCTCTCGGTAATACACATCACTTAAGCCTTGCAAGCATTACAACTAATGAGTTAGTTGCAAGATGATGTATTACGGAACGAGTAAAGAGACTTGCCGTAGCGAGATTGAACTAGGTATTGGATACCGACGATCGAATCTCGTGCAAGTAACATCCGATGACAAAGGAACAAGCGTATGTTGTTATGCGGTCCGACCGATAAAGATCTTCGTAGAATATGTAGGAGCCAATATGGGCATCCAGGTCCGCTATTGGTTATTGACCGAGGCGTGTCTCGGTCATGTCTACATTGTTCTCGAACCGTAGGGTCCGTGCACGCTTAAGGTTTCGATGATGGTTATATTATGAGTTTGTGTATTTTGATGTACCGAAGGAGTTCGAGTCCGGATGTGATCACGGACACGACGAGGAGTCTCGAAATGGTCGAGACGTAAAGATTGATATATTGGACGGCTATGTTCGGACATCGGAATGGTTCAGTGGTTTGGATATCTGAGTCTTGGGAGGGTTCTGGAACCCCGGGAAGTAATGGGCCTTAATGGGCCACGAGGGAAGAGAGAGGGCTGCGCCAGAGGTGGCGCCCCATAAGGAGTCCGAATTGGACAAGGAGGCGGGCCCCTTCCCTCTCTCCCTCCCTCTCCTTCCTTCCCTTCCTTGTTGGACTAGGAAAGGGAGTCCTACTCCCACTAGGAGGAGGACTCCCCCCCTTGGCGCGCCCTCTAGGGCGGCCGGCCCTCCCCTTGCTCCTTTATATCTGAGGCGGGGGCACCCTAAGACACACAAGTTGATCCTTGAGATCGTTCCCAAGCCGTGTCTGGTGCCCCCTCCACCATATTCCACCTCGGTCATATCGTGGCGGTGCTTAGGCAAAGCCTGCGTCGGTAGAACATCAAGATCGTCCACCACGCCGTCGTGCTTACGGAACTCTTTCCCGGAGCTTTCTTTGGATCGGAGCCCGAGGAGCGCCACCGAGTGTCACGTGTGTCAAGAACTTCGAGGCGTCGAGTAACGGCGGGATCGGTTGGATCGCGAGGAGAGCGTCGACTACTTCCTCTACGTTGTGATCGCTTCGCTTGGTCTACAAGGGTATGTAGACAACACTCTCCCCTCTCGTTGCTATGCATCACCATGATCTTGCGTGTGCGTAGGAAAAATTTTGAAATTACTGCGTTCCCCAACAATACCGTGGGTTTGGCTGCTGTTACTTGGGCTATTTGGTTAGCTCAAAATCGAGCTACCTTTGAGAAAAAACTAATCAAATCCCCTTTTGAGATAGTGTTTAGGACATGCTCTTTCTTGCTATATTGGGCAGGGCTTTAGACGAAAGGAGATCTTAAGAAGATGCGAGGAGGTATCCAGGCGATTCTTGAAGGAACGGTGATGCTGATGAGAACTTGTGAATCTGCGAGAAGGACGCTTGGGGAGGCCTAAAGCTGGTGTGATAGATGGATCTTGGTTTAGCTTGTGGGTGATGTTCCTCTACTAGTGCATTTTGTTGGCCTGTACTGTCGCTAGTCTTTTGAACTTTTGGATGCGGATCCCTGTCCGTAATAGGATAGTCCTTTGATATGGTGTTGCCAGGTTTTAGTCCCATAGTGGCTGTTTTGATGTCGAGCTGTTACAGTGGTTTTCCTGGTAATGTGTCGAACTCGCTTTCTTCCTTTCCATTCTCCTGATTTTCCTCGAACTGATGTATTTGCCCGATTTGAAAAAAAATCTCCTCATGAACATATACAATCAAAGAAAAAAAACTTGCATATGCCTCCTTCTCCGCTGGATCAGACCTTTGGCGTTAGCAGCACGTCCTAGGAGAGGTGGATAACAAGATCTCGCAGCACCACCGAGCAGCGGCGGAGAACCAGAGCTCGCAGCCCCGCCCAATGAAACTTTTGAATTGTGTTTCAAAATGTGTTCCGTCGGTAATATGGAAAGGTTAGGTATTGTACATGAGAAAACATCTCTACTCCATTTGTGTTCCGCCGCTAATATGGAACTCTAGATTGTTGTTTTCTGTTCGATGGCTGATTGATGTTGCATACGGGAAGTATCGATTGCTGATTTGTGGTCTCCATCGATTGCCTGTCGTTGTAACCAGATTCATTGGTTAGTTTAGAGAAAACTAGAACGGGATGGATAAAAATCGGTGGATCCCGTCCCACGGGATAACGATCCATGTGGATGGGGTGTAGGTGGTCTATTGATCTGGATGTAATTTTTATTAGTTTTAGTGTTCATTGTACTGCTATGATTGAAGATGTATAGATTGAAAGTTTTTTCGCAATAAATAAATAAATATCTGCCAAGATTATTTTTTTGGAGAAGTTGCCATGATTTTTTTAGCAACAGCTGCCGCAAAAAAAGAGAGTTGTAAGCTGGGTTTGCCGCAAAAAACAAGAGAGTTGTAAGCTGGATAACGTTTCAAGGTTACAACTTACAAGCCCAATCGTGCCTAGCATGGACACCGGGCCTAGCATACAGTGGGCTTCCGATTCTACCCATTCTGTTCTCCCCATTCCAGCTCACTGTGTCTACAGTGGTCGCCAGTGAGTGTCCTCCACTTCGCGCCGCCGCGTCCCTCGCCGACGTCGATCGATCGAGCGCCGCCGACGCCTGAGACGCCGTCCTGCCTCCCAGCTGCGTACTACTAGGTCAGTGACTAACGATGGGTCTCTGCGTTTTATGATTAGACGGTGGGGATTCGTTCAGCGGCTATGGGTTAGGGCCGAGGAACGCGCTGTCGCGCCGGCCGGCCGCAGTGGGTGGACGGAGCTTGCGGCTGGGGGCTGTTGGCCGCTGCTGCGGACGAAGGCTTAAGCCGGGAGAGTAGCAAACATTACTTGGGTCTGCTTTCGCAATTGTTCAGTTCGTTTTTACCGTGTGTTATGCTACATGATGACTGAAGAAGAACGCCTTTGTTACCCGTGATATTACCAGATTGAGAGGCCAATTCTCATTTGTTATAAATGTGAATTTTCTTTTGGGAAAACAGAAAGTGGGTTCATTTGGATGCCGTTCGATGCTAGCTAACTCAGTGCATGTAGGGGGGAGGAAACACTAGTTTGAAATTTATTAGGTAATTAGTGACTTTGGGTGTCAAATACGGACTTCATACTTTCGCTTGCCATCGGTTGGATGTGCAGGTATTCTATGTCAACAAACTGGTTGATACACAGCAAGTATGTAAACGGATGAGACAATGATTTAATGGACACCCAAAAGACACTCAACGGATGACACAATGATTTAATGAGCTTCATTTGGAATCCGCTGGTATCTCTCCATCGAGAGTTGTTGTGTGATGGGTAGAAATTTCTATACGGATGAAAATCGATTGCCATGCTTTGCATCTAATAGCACTTTTACATTTTTTGTGAATCCCAACACATTTAGTTGCCTCCTGTTTAAAGCAGAGCAGGCTTGTCCCGTTCGGTCACAGTTGGGCATTGATAATTATTTTAGTTGAGAATGTTGAGTTAATTGTTGGAATTACAGTTTCCTAATTGAAAAGTTTTTTCTCTGCATTAAGTATTAATAGCTTGCCGTTGTTAATAATACCATTGGTTTTGGTAGTGTATTGGGCCAAATCCTCTCACACGTTTTCCCAAGATTTCTGTAGTGCGTATTTGATTAATGATGCGTTGTCTTGTTGGAGTCATGCAGCCCTTTGACAAAATGTCTGCACCGGCATCCAGTTCCAAGAGGTCGTGCGGACCAGCAGCGCACAGTGTTGACAGACTCAGCAGCCTTCCTGACCCGCTGCTCCATCTCGTGATGTCCTTCCTGCCGATGCGAGAAGTCGTGCGCACAAGCTTGCTCTTGCCAAGGTGGCGCGATCTCTGGGCCTCCGTGCCCTTCATCCACCTAGATTTCAAGGAATTTGTGGATGCTAATGCTGTTTCTTTTGTTATTGGTGTTGATGATCATGATTGGTTGAAGCTGGATGAGAATAGGCTGCAGAAGTTTGGGGAGCACTTGCTACTTTTACGTGATGGCGCGGTGCCCTTGGATGAGGCTCGGATCTTTATTGGAGGTGCTGATTTGTCTGACAAATATGATATGTGGATTCGTCATGCCATCAGGAATAAAGCTCGGCTGCTTCATGTTTATGCTCATCGCTTCCTCCGAGTAGTATTCAATGATAGATCGATGATTCGTTCTCAGCACCTGAAAATAATCAGGCTCCAAGAAGTCACCTTGACTGACACATCCCTTAGGCCACTGAATTTGTATTTCTCTGTGCTTCAACATCTAGAGCTGGACTGTTGCATTGTCAACTGTGTGAAGAATAAGATCTCATCGAGGTCACTGCAGACTATACGTATAACCTGCTGCGAAGTCTTCGGAGATCTTGAGATTTGTGCTCCAAATCTGAACCATCTGTACATCCTCGACCCAGTTTTTGGAGGGCATGCTATAGTAACAAGGGATCTGTATTCTCTAGTTACAGCTTCAATAAGTCTAAGTGCCTTGGAGCTGGATCATGGTATACTTGATGGCCTCTCACGTGTCACAACCTTGGAGCTGCATGCACCATTACTTGAGGTATGATGGATTGGGTTGTTCTCTATTCACTTTTCCGTTGTGTCCGAGTTACCTGAATATTGTTGATTGCCTTGCTAGATTTTGCGATATTAATCGCTTGATATTAACGCAAGACACCTTCTGCCTTTATGTTGTTGACCAACTATTTCCCTATGTATGTCGTGTTGCTATTTTAACTAGCTATGTTTAATTTCATCTTGCATGAACAAGAAGCCCACGCGGGAGAGGTGTTTGGAAAAATGCCCGGTGTTCAGTAACCTCATAAGCCTGGTGCTTGGCGAATGGTGCATGGCCTCCAACTTCTCTCCGCTGGTCTTCATCCTCCGGCGCTCGCCTAAACTGAAGTATCTGACATTTAAGCTCAGAATGGTACTACTCCTGCTTTCAGATCGATATGCCTGTAACCTTGAAGTAATGTGCTTACCCACTGCTGCCTTTTGACACACTGAATACAGGATCAGCTTGGATCATGCAAGGCTGCTGAGCGTGATCGGTCACCAAGAGGGGACTCGTCGTTGGGCGGCTATCCTAGCATCGAGAGGACCATGATCTACTGTGGCAAAGATGATCCAAGAGTCATTGCGTTGGTGAAGGTGCTGCTACCGATTGTCATCCCAGGCGGGGAAATCAGCATCAAAGGTCACTAGTAGTACCGTATGCATGCCGAGGCACCTTCCCTCTTGCTGACTTCTGCGAGTGCTGTGGATGTGTAAGTATGTCAAGAGGTGTGTTAAGTTCTATCTTTTGCTAGTGATATGGTTGGAGCATCATGTCAAGAACTCTTTTCTAGAGATATTTGTAGGGGTTTGAGATTATGGGCAGTACATGACTCCATATGTAGTAGAAAAAAAAAAGAAGCCGCGTAACTTCGTGCATGTTCTCGTTTGACACATTCTATTGACGGCACCAGAAGATGCCGTCAGGTATGGTGTGTTGTGCTGCTTCTTCTGGAGAAAGATGAAAAAGAGACCAGCACTAACACTTCAACTGCTAAACTGAATGGAATCTTGCTGAGCTGTTTGTGTTCCCCAATGAGATCTTCTGATTGTATGGCTACTCTTATTATATTTATGATCTGGAAAAAATATATTGTACTGTTAATTTCTGTACCCCTCTTAGGAATCCGGTACAGTGCTTGCTTCCATATCTTTGGAGCGGAGATGATCTATTCCATTTTCAGTCACGACCACAGAACCATCAAAATATAGCAGAACTCAAGGCAAAGAGTAGGTTATAATTTTTTTATTTTTTTTTTGAAAAGGAGGATTTCCCCCGGCCTCTCCATCGGAGAGATGCATGCGGCCACTTTATTGAATCAAGTATATCAAAACAAATAATCTGGTCTGCAAAGTACAGCTCTCAAAAGGAGCAATGCAAAATAAAACAACTCAAAGGCACAACCGGCTGGACGAATGACATTAAGGACCTATCCTATGATGCGACCGTCATCCAAACCGGTTGAAGATAACCCATGCTACCATCTCCCATCGGTTGCACCAAGTAGCCAAATGCTCCCTGGAGGCCAAAGGAGTGAGTAACAACCACGTACGGATCCATGTCGTAGCTCTGAAGATAACCTGCAAGAAGTTAATCACATAAAGTCTGTTAAAAATAATGTCGTTCCTGCAGTGCGCATATTCCAATCCGAATACTTGACGCAATATTAGGATTCACTCCATTTAGCCACGTCCCAAGCAACGCTTCTATACTAACTGGAGGAATAATATTAAAAGCTATACGTAAGGACCGCCAAAGTAACTTCGCGAGAGGGCAATCAATAGATAAGTGTTGAATTGTTTCGTCGTGAACACAAAAGCAACATCATGAACTGCTGAATCATCGTCGCTTTAGTAAGTTATCTTTGATAAGGATCACTTGCTTATGAACGAACCACGTAAAAATTTTGATTCGCAAGGGAACCTTAACTTTCCAAATGTGTAGCGATCTTGGGATTAGGCCAGAATTAATAAGGTCTAAGTACATAGATTTGATCGAAAACACACCATTACCCGTTAGCTTCCAGTTCAAGGTGTCTCCCTGATCTGAGAGTTGAACGTCCATCAACCTCCGCACCAAGTGTAGCCAGGAATTCCATCGTTCCCCTACTAGAGCCCTCCTGAACTGGATGTTCAAAGGTACCGTCTGCAATACTGTTGCTACGTAATCCTCCTTACGTTGAGCAATATGATACAGGGAAGGATACTGGAGAGCTAGCGGCAAGTCGCCTAGCCATGTATCCTCCCAAAATCTTGTTGTCGTTCCGTCCCCAATGACGAATTTCACCCTATGGAAGAAGGTCTCTTTCGTTCTCATGAGTCCCTTCCAAAATGGCGAATCATTAGGCCTCACGGTAACCTGAGCTAGAGTTTTAGAGTGCAAGTATTTATTTCTTAGGATTTGTGCCCACATACCATCCGATACTTGAGATAACCTATACAGCCATTTGCTCAAAACGCATTTATTTTTAATCTTGAGGTTCTCGATCCCAAGTCCCCCCGGTCTTTCGGTCGACAAATAATATCCCATCTTGACAGGCGATATTTTGTCTTAACCTCGTCTGTTTGCCAGAAAAAACGAGATCGATAGAAATCAAGTCTCTTTCGTACCCCTTTGGGCACCTCAAAGAAAGATAGACGGAACATTGGCATACTCGTTAGTACTGAATTTATCAATACTAGCCGTCCTCCATATGACATAAGCTTACCCTTCCAACAGCTTAGTTTTTTCTCAAATCGATCTTCGATACATTTCCACTCTTTATGGTTAACTTCCTATGATAGATCGGAATGCCTAGATAACTGAATGGTAATGATCTCAGTTCACAACCGAACAATTGTCTATAGCTGTCTTGGTCATCTTTGGCCCTACCAAGGCAGAACAATTCACTCTTGTGAAAGTTGATCTTCAGACCATACAATTGTTCAAAGAGGCACAAAACAAGATCCATATTACTCGCCTTTGCAAGGCCATGCTCCATGAATATAATAGTGTCGTCAGCATATTGTAAGATAGAAATGCCCCTATCCACCAAATCGGGAACAAGCCCATCTACCAGGCCTTTCTCCTTGGCTCGGCCTATTAGAACGGTCAATATGTCAGCCACAATGTTGAACAGAATAGGAGACATCGGGTCTCCTTGTCTTAGGCCTTTATGCGTCTGGAAATAATGACCAATGTCATCATTCACTTTAATCCCGACACCGCCTTTCTGGACAAAAGAATCCACCTGATTCCTCCATGCCCCATTACAACCCTTCATACGCATGGCCTGCTGTAAGAAAGGCCATTTGACCTTTTCATATGCCTTTTCAAAATCCACTTTGAAGATCACAGTTAGATTGCAAGGAAATCCACTTTGAAGATCACTCCCGCCGTTGCTCGCGCACCTGTCGCGGTCGGTGCGGTGGCTGCTCCCGTGCGCGTCCGTCGCAGACGGCGCGGCAGCTGCTCGCTCCCGTGCGCGCTTGTCCCGGCTGCAGCTTGCTCCCGTGCGCGCCCGTCGCAACCGGAGCGATTGATGCTTGCTCCCGTGCACGCCCGTCCCCGTCGCTGCAGGCGCTGCTGCTGCTCGCGGTCGTGCACGACAGGTCGGCAGGGAGGCTCACCAAAGAGCTTCGTCTGTCGTCCCACGACCCTCCGTCGCCCCTGCCTTGCATCAGCGCCGGTGAAAGCAGCAGGTGCTCCTGTGTCCGACGCCCGCGGCAGCTGCTGCTCTGGCGGCTAAGGGCTACCGCTAGCTGCAGGCAGGAGAGAAATACGAAGATAATGGCCTGATTGCTTTTTTTATTTTTGAAGAAGGGTGTCGGTGTAAAATCCCTGGTCTAACAGCGTCACCTGCAAACCGTTACGCCACGTCGGCAAAAGCGGGACCCACCTGCCATAATCCTGCTTAAAACGACTGAACCGAGTGATTAGTGTTTTTTTGCAAAAAATTTGTACTTTTTGGCACAATTTCGTAAATTTGTGGTACCTGCAAACCTAGCCTGAAGTGTCAATGTTTTTTTGCAATTCACTCCACAAACAAAGATAAACAAAAACCGGATCCATGTGGATCCACCGAAGATAACACCGACCGAATCTCATGAGATTCGCCGGAGACAAATCTTCACACGCTCTCCGATGGTACTAGAAGCACCACCAGGATGGGGATTAAGCAGGGAGAACCTTATTCTATGTTCAGAAAGCCGTCGTCGTCTCACCTCACTAAGCAGAACACAAACCATAACAAAACTCAAAAAATCACGTAAAAATGAAGCCATCCCACCGACAAGGGGCCGAGATCCACCATGCCTTCATGACCCTAAGACTAGGAGGTGAGATAGACTGGCGCTGGTGGGAGGTACGAGGAACCCTAAGCGGCTGGGTGCCTTGGGTACAAGCGAAGGGGTACAAGCCTACTACTTACCGTCCTTGTGACCATCTTTAATCTTTGATGTTATCCTTCCTCCAATCAGCGCGTGAGAGTGTGAGCTTCTTCTTCTTCTTTCTATTTGAGAACGATGTGTGAACCTTTAGAGTGTGTTTAGCCTCGCCTCATGCCTGGATACCACTTTGGATAGATCTGCTTGAGACCGTAACCTTTTAACTAAGAGAAAAAAAGTACCAAGCCCCGCTATATACTCTCTCCGTTTCAAAATAGATGGCTCAACTTTGTACTAACTTTAATACAAAATTGAGTCATTTATTTTGAAACGGAGGGAATAGAAAGCAAAACAGGTTGCTGGGGATCACCCGCACTCGTTCCAACTCCAGACTCGGCGGCTGGCCACCATTAGGAAAAAAAAACATCAACCCACCCAGGGGCCGCCTCGCACCAAAATCAACTTAACACTTTGGCGTATTCTGGTGATATTTTTATTGTGAATGGGAGGATAACCCCTCAGACACCTACATATATAATTCATCCACACAACCATAAGTACGCATTTATCTCCCTTTCATCACGGTTTACGGAAACATGATAACCCATTGCGAGAAAAATCAATGGATAATATATCACTTGGTCTGCCCGTAGTATCATGCATACGATGTTACCTCCGTAATGGATAGTATTATAAATTACTAGTACTTCTGCCGTTCGTAATTATAAGTCTTTTTAGAGATTTTAATATGGACTACATGCGGAGCAAAATGAATGAATATGAACTCTAAAGTACATTTAAAAAAAAGGAACTTTGTATACTCCTTATTGAAATCTCTAAAGAGACTAATATGTAAAAACGGAGCGAGTATCTTAGATAATCATATTTATTTATTGTCATGCAAGACATGTTTATATAATATTTATTTTGATTTTAATATCATGATATGATAGGCAACGCTCTCCCCTCTCGGATTGTGCACCTCAAGGGTCATGAGATGTTTATTCGCAAAAAAAAAGGGTCATGAGATGTTGAGATTTATATGTGTCATGCTCAGTAAGACAAGACGACGACGGTTACCTGGTGGTGCGTCTAGCACTATCGGAGGGCGTGTATAGATGTGTCCCCGGCGGATCTTACGGGATTCGGTCAGCGTTTTTCTTCGATGGATCAACTTGGATCCGGTCTTCTTTCGTCTGTGTTTGTGCCTGATTAGACTGGATAGTTCCGATCTACGCTTCTCTTCATCGGCGGTGGTTGTTGTTCTGGTGCACTAGTTCTGTTGGGCCTTAGCACGACGACTTCCCGACTGTTCATTACAAGAAGGTTTGCTCGGCACCAATGACGGCAGCCCGTCTTCGGCTCGCTCTAGTGCTTATAGTCGTCGCTAGGTGGTCCACAAAACTGGATGTAATTTTTACTTCTAGTGTTTTTTTACTGCCTTTGACAAATGATGAATAGATCAGAAGTTTTTTCCGGAAAAAAGAAAGAAAAGAAAATCAACTGGATTTTTTGTCAATGCAGAAACCATGTGTAACTAATATCTTCTTGATACTACTAATATTAATATTATTACCGTTTTATAAAAATATATGAACATTTTTTTGTTTAACCCGGGCATGCCATCTATCAATCATAATTGCACATGTTCCTTGCTCTCGATAGTACTTAGAGCATGTACAACCGGGCACCTCATATCCGTCCCAAACGCCCGGGCGGCCTACCCGGTCACTATCCGGACGCAAAATTATCACCTAACCGGACGCCCGAAACGCAGCCCAAACACCCGGGTTGATTGGCAACCACCATATCCAGCCCATATACGAGGTGGATATGGGGATGCCAGGACGCGCTCGTCACGTCGGATCCGGCCCCAATATGGCCCACTCGACCCCACATAAATTCATACATATCCGCATTCCAGACCAAACCCTAACCACTCCACTCTCCTCCTCTCTACTCCCCTCCGAGCCCTATCTCATCCCCGGGGAACTCCAGCATGGCAGGTTGCGGATATGACTCCGAGACGTCCGGATTCGTCGACTAGGACCTTGTCCCTTGCGGTCTTGAGGAGATGGTGGCCCGCGCACCTCTCCACCGCTCCCCGGAGGAATGTGCCTGGCCGTGGACGGACTCGTTCCAGCGGGAATCCATTGCGTCCGCACAGATGACGATTAGATATACCAGTGCTCGTGGCGGAAAGCGATGTACCCCTTCCTCACTGGATGTGGTGCGGTCCACCGTGCGCGACCGTCCGTACGGCAGGTACCCACGCCTCCCAACCGAGGGCTCGCTGCAGATGGACTTCTTTGACGCGGCCTTCGAGGGCGACCTTCCCCGCCTCAGGGGTGAGCGACCTCCCCCTCGATCCAATCCATCAAGCATCTGGCCGTGCGCCGCCCCCTCCCTCCCTCCAATGAGGCCTCGCGTCTGCTAGGGTTTTGGTTGGGGGGGGGAATGGATGGGACGTTTGCTAGGGTTTTGGTCCGCTCCTTTCGCTCTGCAATGTAGCACTGCCGTCCATGTCTCTTACCTCAGATTTATCTGTGTTGTTTTGAAGAGCTAGCGAGCGGCAGGGACGCGGAGGGGATGGCCTGGCTTGGCGATGTGTGTCTTGTGGGTGCGGGCCCGTTTCAGACGGCGGCACGCTTGAGGAAACAGAATGCCGTCAGATGCATGGTAGAGGAGCGGACTTTGATGTCAATGCTGGCAGCCAAGCCGGTATGCGCACGCTTTTTCCGTGCTGATTGATTCCGCTCAGTTTCGCAATGTTGCTTGTTTGTACGATCTTTCAGTCTTTGTACATTTCAGTAAATTCGGAGAATCCACACGACTGGTCCTTTGCATTTTGTTCCTTTGGAGCAGAGCTGGCCAAACGGGCCAGCCTAGCACGGCACGGGCCATAGGGGCACGATTAGTAAGCGGGCCGTGTCATGCTGCCTAGCAGCCCAGGCACAACCGCTTAGTTACTCGGGCCGACTGGGTTGTATTTCAGTTATTTTTCCCTGTTTGAGATGTTTTATATAGCCCAAAAATATAAAAAACTGGGAAAATCAAAAACAAAATAGCAAGGGAAAAATAAATAAAGCTAATTGTGCCGTGACGTGCCGGCCCATGTGCCCAGCCTCCAGGCCCAGGCATGGCCCGTGCCACGTGCCAGGCTCGGCCCGTTTAGTTCGTGCCTGGGCCGTGCCGTGCATGCGTGCTAACGGGCTGGCCCAGCTGGCACGGCCCATTTGGCCAGCTTTGCTTCGGAGATATTCGGCGGCGCTTCTTCTGCTTCCCAAAACCCCCAACCTCTCGTCTAAAGAAAAAAAAAAGAGAAAACCCCCAGCTCTCGACTCTCCGTGCCCACGGTGGTTCCAGGCGGCGGCGATGCGCCAGAGCCCGTCGCCGGCGGCGATGGACACCCCGGACTTCAGAGTCAAGCTCGGCTTCGAGAGATCCCTCCGACGCGACCGCCCGTACGGCGGGTACCCGCGCCTCCCGAGCGAGGACTCGCCGCAGATGGCCTTCTTCGACGCGGCCTTCGACGGCGACCTTCCCCGCCTCAGGGGTGAGCGACCTCCCCGTGCGCCCAATCTTCCCGTCAAGCGCCTGGCCGCGCCGCCCCCTCCCTCCCTCCAATGCGGCCTCGCATCTGCTAGGGTTTTGGAGGGGGGGAATGGGCGGGGCGGCCTGCGCGTGCTCTGCCCCTGTAGCGCCGCCGTCCATGTTTCTGACCTCAAAATTTCTCTGTTTTATTGAAGAGCTGGCGAGCGGCAGGGACGCGGAGGGGATGGCCTGGCTTGCCGACGTGTGTCTTGTGGGCGGGGGGCCGCTTCAGACGGCGGCACGCATGGGGAAACTGGATGCCGTCAGGTGTATGGTGGAGGAGCTGGGCTTCGATGTCAATGCGGGCAGCCAATCTGGTATGCGCGCGCTTTCTCTGCGCTGATCGATTCTGTTCATGTTATGGTCATGCTCAATTTTCAGTAACCCCGCTGCATCAGTTTCATTCGCTTTAAGCACTAGTTACTTGTTTCTGATTTTACTGGCAGGTTTAACTGCTCTGACTGCTGCTGCAGTGGATGAAAGAATGCATGTTATGAGATACCTTCTGGACAAGGGGGCTGATGTGAATAAGCCAGTCTATTCAGGCCATTCTCCTCTTCACCATGCTGCAAAATATGGTCTCTTCTGTGCACATATTAAGCTTTCTGTCTTTAGACTTGCGTTTACCACTTGGTTGCTCTGCAATTTAACAGTCTCCAACTCCTCACCAGTGCAGTTTGATCACTTGTGTGGCTTCTAGCTTTTGTTCTATTTTAAACGCTGAATTCTTGCACTTCTACCAAAAGTGTAGTTTATAGGAAATCGATTTGACTATTTTGCACAGTTCATGCTGGTTTTTGGTGCTATCCAACCCTGTAATACGCTTACAAATCACCTTCCAAACCCTCACTGAGATGATGTTCAGTCTGGTTCTGATAATTAGCAATCTAGTATTCCTACTAATTTTATTCCATTTTCATGGCATGTTAGACGAACTCGGTCACGTGACTTTGGAGCTGGGGGCCATCTAGCACATGGTGGCATTTAGATTGTTTCAGTTCAATTTGCTCTCCCTATTTAATATGTCTGGTCCCCAGTAAAAAAAGAAACTAATACGTCTGGTCTTATCTTGTGTTTGTGTCTCCTTATAACAAAACGATAACATATGTCTGGTCTTATTTGTTCTCCCTATGGATTTATACTTTGGTCTTATTTTGTGCTTGTTCTTTTAGTTCTGTAGTATCGGCATGTCTCTTAAATAAAAAACAACAACATCTTCCAATCCCAAAGAAGTTGGGGTAGGCTAGACTTGAAACCTATAAGATCTTGAAACCTAGTTATGGTTTTGCCACTTGGATAGCTAACTTCCACGCACCCCTGTCCATGTCGTGTCCTTAAATAGTTTCACCAAAATAATCATGACGTAGTTAACTCATGCCTGGCCTCTAGCCAAGGCATGTAGGTGGTGGTTCTTGATAATGTTTATAAGAATGCATTTCTTCTGTTGAGCGAGAAATGCTTATTTTTCATTGTAACATTACCTTTCTTTATTTTTTGCACTATGTCTAGGACGTGATGAAGCAGCACGATTGTTGCTATCTAAAGGAGCTAGTGTTGATTCAACTTTTCGTGGTCTGACACCACTACATTTTGCTGCTGGCTTTGGGATGATTGGTGTCATGAAAGTACTGTTGGAGCACCATGCAGATGTAATAAGTAAATTTCATGTTTTTGTATTTGAGCTTTATATGCTACCTTGTTAGAATGCAGATTCATCAGCATTGGATTGCGGTTCCACGCCCTGGTCTTCTCACAGCCTTTTAACTTAGCTGTACATTTTCATCTCTTATATTTCTAACTAATATTATTTTCTAAATCACATAATACAGTAGTTAGCTGGAATGGCAGTTCAAATGGCTTTTCTGCAGGTCACTTCATGCTACTCTGTACCATTGCTTATTTTTCCTTGCTGTGTGATCTTCAGTTCTTCATGATGTTATAGCAGATATTTATGTCAAATGTACAGCTTGGGATCCTCTTGTTCCTATGCAGAAGCTGGATAGATTCCTGCTTTAACATGTGCATGTCTTATTTGATTGGCATAATGTTATTCTGTCTTGTACTATTACCATGTCATTAACTCATAAATACTGGTTAGGTTGAAAGAACTGTCTTTGCAGCTGAGGCTTAGCAATCTATATAAAGTATTTATTGCAAACGTCATTAGCATGGCCAATAATAGCTTTGTCATCCCACTTCTATATAAAAGGAGAATCATGAGAACAGAAACATGATGTTTGTCCCTATGTTATAATTCCCCTCTATTATATTTAAGCATTCAATATCTGCCTATATCCAAGTTATTTTACACTAAAGATTTTCTGTAATAAAAATGTAGCCGAACAAGGTCTCAGAAGAGGGAACTACTCCGCTGACTGAAGCACTTCGTGGCACCGATTCAGGACTACCTGAATCTACTATACTGGAGTGTGTCAAGCTGCTTGTGGAGGTCTGTTAACTGTCCACCTTGTCTTCATGTTAATACATATAGTCTTCTTATGATATTAATCTATTACATGAATTGCATAGTCCATAACTTTTGGTTTTATATGATCCATATCCACAGGCAGGCACAGATGTAAATTCTGCTAATAGCGAAACTCCGTTGGTAATAGCAACTCGTTATGGCTTAACTGACTGCGTCAAGTACCTGTTGAAGGCTGGTGCTTCCAAAAAAACCCAACTCTCAGCTAAAAAGAAAACCCCCAGCTCTCGACTCTCCGATGCCGAGGCAAAGTCGCCGGCGGCAATGGACACCTCAGACTTCAAAGATAAGCTCGGCTTTGAGAGAGCTCGTCGACGCAACCGTTCGTACGGCGGGCTCCCACGCCTGCCAAACGAGGGCTCGCCGCAGATGGCCTTCTTTGATGCGGCCGCCGAGGGAAATCTTCCCCGCCTCATGGGTGAGCGAGCTCTCTATCGGCCCAATCTGTCAAGCATGTGACCGTGCACGTCTGCGCGCCGCTCCCTCCCTTCAATGTGGCCTCGCATCTGCTAGGGTTTTTTTTTTTTGGGGGGGGGGGATGGGCGGTCTGTGCGTGCTTCTGCCCCTTTCGCTCTGCAATGTAGCGCCGTCCATGTTTCTTACCTCAAATTTCTCGGTATTTTATTGAAGAGATGGCGAGAGGCAGGGACGCGGAGGGGATGGCCTGGCTTGCCGATGTGTGTATCGTAGGTGGGGGGCCGTTTCAGACGGCGGCACGCATGGGGGAACTGGATGTTGTCAGGTGCATGGTGGAGGAGCTAGGCTTTGATGTCAATGCTAGTAGCAAAGCTGGTATGCGTGCGCTTTCTCTTTGTTCATGTTATCGTTAGCTCAATTTCACAATGTTGCTCATCTGCATGATCTTTCAGTTTGTGTATATTTAAGTAAATTCACTGCATCAATTTCATATACCTTAAGCACTGCCATGATCCAACTTTTCCTGTCCACTTACTAGGGTATTTGTCGACCCTGACTTGCGGTCTTCTCACTAGTCACTACCTTGGTTGTTCATATCATGAGTACTCACTTACTATATATAGACTATGTAGATGATACATTGGTACTGTTTTCATGTAAATTCATCTTTTAGATGAGAGAGATGTCAGATATAGCACTAGTTACTTGTTTTTTATTTATTTCTGGCAGGTGTAAGTGCTTTGACTACTGCTACAATTGATGAAAGAATGGATGTTATGAGGTACCTTCTGGACCAGGGGGCTGATCTGAAAAAGCCAGATGATTCAGGACATTTTCCTCTACACCTTGCTGCAAAATATGGTATAATCTGTGGAAAATACTAAGCCCTTTGTCTTTAGACTTGCGTTTACCATTTGTTTCCTGTGCAAAGAAGATTTGAATGAGTGGTTCATTGTTCTCCTGAACATTCTTCAACTCCTCACTAATGCAATTTGATCATTTGTGCGGCTGCTCTGGTGTACACTTTTTTTTTTTTGAATTGGATGTATATAGACACACTTTAGTGTGTTTGTTCATTTATCTCAGTCTGCATGTAGTCCGTATTGAAATATCTAAAACATCTTATATTTGTGAATGGAGGAAGTACCTTTCAAACTATCAGTGAGGTGATGTTCAGTCTGGTTATGATAATCAGCAATCTAGTATTCCTACTTATTTTGTTTCATTTTCATGTCATATCAGATGAACTCAGTCACGTGACTTTAGAACTGGGGGCCATCTAGCGGATGGTGGGATTTGCATTGTTTCAGTTCAATTTGTTCTCCCTATGAATTAATACGCTAACATGTCTGGTCTTATTTGTGGTTGTGTCTCCTTATAAAAAAAGGATATCATATGTCTGGTCTGATTTGTTCTCCCTATGAATTAATGCTTTGGTCTTAATTTGTGCTTGTTCTTTCGGTTCTGTAGCATTGTCGTCGTGCCTCTTAAATAGTTTCACCAAAATAATCATGACATAGTTAACTCATGCCTGGCCTCTTGTCAAGGCATACATGTGGTGGTTCTTGATGATGTTTAAGAATACATTTCTTCTGTTGTGCAAGAAATGCTTATTTTTCATGGTAACATTATCTTATATTTTTTTCTGCGCTATGTCTAGGACGTGAAGAAGCAGCACGATTGTTGCTATCTAGAGGAGCTAGTGTTGATGTAGCTTATCTTGGTATGACACCACTATATTTCGCTGCTTCCTGTGGGATGATTGGTGTCATGAAAGTTCTACTGGAGCACCATGCAGATGTAATAAGTAAATTCCATGTTTTTTTCTATCTGAGCTTTATACGCTACCTTGTTGGAATGCAGATTCATCAACATTTAGTATGTTGAATTCTGGTTCCACGCCTTGGTCTTCTCAGCATTTTATCGTAGCTGACTAGCTGTAAATTTTCATCTCTGATATTCTAAGTTCTAACTAATATTAGTTCAAAATCACATATAGAGTAGTTAGCTGGAATGGCAGTTCAAATGGCTTTTCCGCAGGTCATACTTCATGCTACTCTCTACCATTGCTCATTTTTCCTTGCTGTGTGAGCTTCAGTTCTTCATGATGTTATAGCAGATATTGTTGTTAAATGTACAGCTTGGGATCCCCCATATGCTCCTATGCAGAAGCTGGATAGATTCCTGGTTTAGCATGTGCATGTCTTATTTGATTAGCATAATGTTATTCTTCCTCGTACTATTACTATGTCATAAATACTGGTTATATCGAAGTCGATATTTTACACTAAAGATTTTCTGTAATAAAAAATGTAGCCAAACAAGGTCTCAGAACAGGGATGTACTCCGCTGACTGGAGCACTTCATGCCACCGATTCAGGACTACCTGAATCTATTTCACTGAAGTGTGTCAAGCTGCTTGTGGAGGTCTGGTAACTGTCCACTTTGACTTCATGTTAATAGTACATATAGTTTTGTTATGATATTAATCTGTTACATGAATTGCACAGTTCATAACTTTTGATTTATACGATTCATATCTACAGGCAGGCACAGATGTAAATTCTGCTAATATCGAAACTCCGTTGGTAATAGCAACTAGTTATGGCTTAACTGACTGTGTGAAGTACCTGTTGAAGGCTGGTGCAGACCCTAATATCCCAGATATTCATGTGAGTTTTGTTGCATTTTTGCCTGATTGTGTCTTCTACTGCTTGCAGCTTTCTTAGTCATATTATCTAGGGGATCGGGGACATACATAGCATGTGACACATATTTCCTACTTCAGTTCTAACATGCAAACCTTTCCCTGAGGTATCCAATGAATAGGAAGTAAATCATTTATCGTCCCATGATCAAGTAACTGGTAATCCTCTCAGATCTTGATCCGTCACTGAGCAAAATTGTGGGTCACTACCAAACCTGGCCTTACCAAAATATTGCTTGTCCCTACGTTCTTTGGCTATTGTTTGGATAGCTACCAATTTTAGTTCACCCGCGTAACTTCAGCATGCCCCTGTCTGCTTTTTGGCAATGCGCGGGCGGAACGAAGGCGTATAGATCGTTCGCCTAAAAGTTGGCAGCCAATCTCAGCTGCATGCTGCAGGAATCGAAAGAGCACGTTTCTGCAAATATCGATCAGCTTTGCTCTGGTGGCCACCGAAGCTGCCCGACCTCTAATCCTTCTCTCTAAGGGAATCACATCGCATCAACATGTCATTAGCTCCCCACTTACCCTATTTCGATCATTTCTTTCATGGCGTGATTTATCCTGCTGTTGGCTAGATCTAAAGTATTACTTACCAAATCATCGATTCTTAATGTTTTTGAGACCACATGCATGTGATTCCATCAAGCAGATAAATTTTAACTTGATGGATCCTTCGTTCCTGAACTCTGAACTTGATGGATCCTTCGTTCCTTCGTCATTTTAGTTAATGAGGTTGAAATTGCATCCATCCCTCTTACTGACAGTACATGAATGAGGCAATAAAGCTGATGCATGCTTGGTATATTAAGTCTGATGCTATTACCAAGATATTGGCTGAATAATATATGTATATGAAACCATGCCGACTGAAACTTAATTAGTCTTGCTTGCAACGTTACTATTATGAGTTCAGTAAAATGTGCAATTAGCTATCTTTTGTTGCCTCATCACTGAAACTCTGAATTTTAGAACCAAATCACACACACATGCTGATATGTTTTGCCAAATGTTCTGAAGCCATTTGGCTTCAAACCAAATGTAAGCCTATGATTTTGCCAATAAAGTGGTTGTTGCCGCTACAAACCAAACAATCGAGACCTGCCAATGTTTTGGCCATGCCCTTGGTTTGGTCATGCCAAATTTTTGGCAGGACTACATGGGGCTCAAACCAAACATACCCTGTGTCTTATTCCCTCAGTTCCTGACTGTTGAGGATTTGGTCTGATTTACTTCCGAAAATTGATTTATACCGGGTAGTGCTTAAGGCTACCAATATCAGGAACCAAAAGTTGACATGATGTATGCCCGAGTGCAGCTAATTATCTCACTTGATACAGTTAATTTTTCAACAAAAATGTTCTTGACTTTTGGTTGATCGAAGCTGACACTTTGAGAAACAGCAACTCAAATGACATTTTGAAGTGGGTGGGTTATGTAATGTCTAGCATAACTTAATCTATTTATGTGCCCAGTTTCATTGTTTTTATATATTTCCTTATTATTTATTGTGATCTAATTAATACTGCTGAGATTTTTTACTAGGTTTATATTCGTTTTTCAATCCCTGGTAGCTATATAGTAACTTCTGCTACTGAACCATGTGGTTCCTGTTTGTTACTTCTTACTTGTCAGTCTGGTGCCAAGCCAATAGAAGTTGCTGCAATCCGTGGAAGACGGAAGCTTGTGGAGTTACTACTTCCTTTAACTTCTCCTATTCGTACTGTACGAAACTGGACCGTCAAAGGAATTATTGCTCATGTCAAAAGGCCCTCGAAGCCCACGGTATGAATTGGATTTTATGAATTTGAATCATCCTATATTGAGTTATTTCTTTGTCCTTCGACCGTTGCGGCATAAACGTTTGCACCTCTAATCACCTGAATCTTTTCTTTATATGGGACTAGTAGAGATGGGCCTACTTTAAAGGATATGTTATGACAATGTTGTGGTTTTTGTCACTATGCAGATTTTTCATTCTGTTTTGCCATTCTCTCCTTGGCCTACATTTCAGTGACATGACCCAGTGGCAAATTTGCAATGCAAGCAAAAGCGTTATACACAAAATCTAATGGCAAAATCAGTATTGCACCTATATTATAAATACAGAGTACAATAGAAAGATGATCCCTTTGAAAATCTTTGCGAAATATTTTGCGCTTGCTAAATAATTTCGTCATTTGAAAATTTTCTAAAAAAAATCACAGATGAACATGACTGAGTATTATATTTAGACTCTAAATTTGCTGCAAAAATGCGTGTTTCGTTGCCCTGTGGAAAATCCATGTCCTAAACTCCCTCTGATTATCTGTCTACAACTGTACGACTTGGTTAAACAAACAATACAACCTACTCCCTCCGTCCCACAATGTATGATGTTTTTGCAAGCTAACATGGTTTGCAAAAACTTCTTACATTATGGGACGGAGGGAGTAGTTGCTTATGAGTCTTCCGTTGTTATATGAAGTTTAATCATCAAACTATATCTTTTTTGGCACAAAAGGAAACTTCTTTAATCTTCGGTGAACATTGTACATTTTGTATGTATATTTTGCTTGTCTTAATTTGTCTCTATGATTTAGGTTAAGCATGATAAAAGTACGAAAGTTCAGTTGAAATCATTTGGTGAGAAAGCTATTAAGAGAAAGGACTATCATGGCGCGTCAAAGTTCTACACCGAGGTTAGTAGTGATCTGAAGAATGATGTAGTATTGGTTATGCTACTCTAAGGTCTTTGCAAGATGCATATTAGCATATGCATGAAACTTCTACAGTACACCTTATCCTCTCATTATACAAACATTGAGGTTTCTGTTTCAAACTGTTTGTTCAATTGATGGAATCAAGTGTACTTATTTGACAGTCTCCTGGTATAATATGTCTAGATATAAGCCAAGTAGCTCTGTGAATTACATTTATAATTGAATCCACGACAGTATTATAAGATCTCCACTCTCCAGCCAAGTCTGGACACATGTCATGTTGTTTGGAAACCTTCAACAGTCATGACTGCTGGGAACGGTTGAAACCAGCTTCAGCAGCTCTCTGGAAAGAGGTCCATAATGATTATCCGAGAAACATTGGTTCTCAGTTTCAGTTCAGAACCATCATAAAGTGTGAACAGCCCTAATGTTATTGCTGATAAGTCACAGGCATGGATTTCCGGGACCAATGCTGTCTTGTTAACTTGGGTAAATGGGGGTCTTGTAAGGCATACTAGCCCTGCGCAAGCTATAACAGATATACGCTGTTCCGTTCTTTCGCTCAAAAAATTTGTTTCGTTATGAGACATCCCTCTCCATTTTCAATTCTCTGTTTTGATGTAGGCAATCGAGCTGGACCCTAGTGATGCAACACTGTACTCAAACAGGAGCCTTTGCTACCTGCAAATGACTGAAGCAGATAAGGCTTTGCGCGATGCTAGCACTTGCATAAAACTGCGCCCCGAATGGATCAAAGGTTACTACAGGAAAGGAGCCGCTCTCATGTCGCTCAAGGTCAGATAACTCACAGATTACTCACCTTGCACTTGGTTACATGGCATCTCCCTGTATACATGCTATAATCTGCGGAACCTCCCATTGGTAGGACTACAAAGAAGCTTGTGATGCATTCATGGCTGGACTGCAGCTGGACCCTGGAAACGCCGAGATGGAGAAAGTGTTCATGTAAGCTATCCTAACTCGTGCTTCTCTTTCCAAGAATCTCCCCAGTGATGGGAATTTTTTGGGTGTGTTGATGGGCATTGCGGACTGGTCTAAACATGCTGCCGATCAGGGAACTAACTTGGCTCATGTTTGAAGGGAGGCGGTCGAGGAAATGAAGAAGGATCACTTGGCTAGAAAAGGCTCCAAACCATCCGATTAGAGGAAAACCGTGGATCGCCCTGCCCCGTTTCGTGTAAATATTTATCCTAGTGCCAGCAAACATACTCATCTTCTTTTTGCTACCGTAGTGAGTAGCAGATCACTATGACTCCGGATTGCCTGTCAATGGCGCTGTCGCAGAATGCTGCAGTAAACCCTAGGTGTAGTGGAAGTGGACGTTTCCTTTCCTGCGTGCAGCAGTGAAAGAGGACCACCATGTTGGTCATCTGTCTGGGCATTGCTCCTTAAGTTTGTGTACCTTCTGTCGTGATCCGTTCGTCGATAGAAGTTTCCGTTGTTGTTCCATTGAGTTTCTCCGAGGTGGCGGCGGCGGCTGAGCATGTGTGCTCTGCTCCGCGGTAGAAGCTTCGAAACCGTCCTCCTGTAGGCGAAGATGCCCTCGCCCACCCTTATGCGGCCTATTTCTGTACGCCAATTTTGGAAGCAGAGTCATGGACTGAACGGAATGGTAAATCATCTGACCTAAATCACTGGCCGCGATAGCAGAGTAAGCATCAGATATTGTCCCCAGTTTCGAAAAAGCAAATGATAACGATGAATACATGGTTAACCTGAATTTATGTCATAATGTGGATAGCAGTTAGGAGCTTAGTTTGCTGGCAATGCTGTCAGTTTTTTGTTTTGAGGAAGGCATTGCTGTCCGTTGAACATAGACACCCCTTATCTCATCTCAAACAATTTGACTCACAAGTGAATTACATGCCGTAGAATCTTCAGGGTAAAGATGGATTTCATCAAATCAAATAGGGCGCCGTGGCGATAGCCTGGTTTGGTACTCACTCAAGCTCCGGCAAAAAGAGCTTCACTACCCAACTACAAACAGCAACACGATGAACAGTCCCATGAATCACTACTAGACCCAAAAAACACATGGAACTGACCAAAGAAAGATCACACCCAAAAAAGAAAAAAGACGGGGTAAATTCGCCGAAGATGCATCCAACCGACCCGTCTCCGGCCAAGGAAAACTGAATCTTGCGTCTGTCCCAATGAAGGAGGTGTGCTCAGCTCACTGAGAGGACGCCGCGGCGCTGCCGTCCCTGGAGGAGACGGCGGAGGAATCCTCGGAGAACTCGTCGGCGTACATCTCCTCGATCATCGGCTTCCACAGCCGCACCCGCGCGTTGATGAACCAGTTGGATATCTGTCTCCTGCTTAACCCCGTGCTCACGGCCAGCCTCAGCTTCTCGTTGTCGCTCGGGTACCTGCTTCACGTTGCAGCAAAAAACACAGTCGAGTGTCAAACTAGTGTAGCACTTCCTCTGTAAACTAGTGTAGTACTTCCTTTGTAAACTAATATAAATGCTCTTATATTAGTTTGCGGAGTATTAGTTTTGTCTGAAGCCAAACTTTATAAAGAATCATATAGATTTATTTTGGAAAATGTTCACATTGTTTTTTTTTTACAATCCTAGGCAAGCTTGACAAAGTTTGACTTGAGTCGAAGCTAATATGCGATGAGGGAGTAGTATTAGCTTTGAATGTTTCGAATGATACTTTCAAGTATTGAGTTTAAAATGACGGTACTCGGCCTCTCCGTTCCGAAATGTAAGGTGCATTTTTTTTTGTTATTAAAGTCAAGCTTCTCTGTATTTAAATTTGACCAAGTTTGTAGAGCAAAATTCCAGTACTACAATGCCAAGCTTATAGCGCTTGTTTTAGGGTTTTCAAATGTCAAAACTTCTCTACCTTTGGTCAACTTTATTTACAGAGAAAAACAGCAATGTCTACAGTCGCAACTCACTATAATTAGATTCGCCACGAATTATATCTTCATATTTTATTTATTTAGCATCGTAGATGTTGGTCTATTTTCCTATATGTTCGGTCCAAATTAACATAGAAACATTTGACTTTGAAATAACTGATACGCTCTATGTTTTAAGACGGAGGGGGTATGTCGATGTTGGGATGCCAGTTGACAGAGCTTTGTTAGTAGTGTTAAGCAGGTAGCGAGGCGAGGGCACTCACGGATCTAGGAAATGGTTGAAGAGCCAGGCCCGGAGCACGGCCACCGACCCCTCCGGCAGGCCCCTCAGCGGCTTGCACACCTGCTCCGCCGCGCGCGCCGCCGCGGCCTGCTTGGTCCGCCGGACCAGCCTGCTCACCACGTCCTCCGTCCGCGCGGGGTCGTACTCGTCATCGTCGTCCTCGTCCTCGTCGCTGTCCTCGTCCGTCCATAACCTCGCCCTCGGCGCCGGCGCCGGCCTAGTGACCGCGGCGAGCTTGCGGAGGATGGCGCGGCGCAGGTTGGCGAAGTGGCGCGTCATGGCCCGCGACATGAGGGACGTGTACCCGGCCGTCGCGGCCGGCCCCAGCGCCGGCTCGAACGACGACGCCACGCGGCTCAGCTCCTGGAAGTAGTGCTCCTGCCGGCCCTCCAGCTGCGAGAAGTCGATTTGCCGCCATGGATTAGCTAGCCGAGGGAAGAAGAGACAGATTGGCTGATAACGTAGTGGTCTCGCTTGCAATGGATGAATGGAATAGTGCGGACGGACCTCGCTGAGAAGGCCGAGGAGCTTGGCTTGCACCGCCCCGGCGCCGGCGCCGCCGTCGTTCTTGGCCTGGTTCCCGCGGCGGCGCGTCGCTGCCCGCAGACGGATCTCTCGGAGAGCCTCTTCACCGGCCGCCTCGTCTTCGCTGCCTCCTCCCGCGCTCTGGTCGTCGTCGTCTCCACCGACGATGCCGGAGACCGCGTCGCGCAGCAGCTCCTGCACGGGCCTCAGGTACCGGGATCCACGCAGCACCGAGTCCACGGACGGCATAACCCCAGGCGCCAGAGCCGCCGGCGCGTCCGCGTCGGTCGCGCAGCAGCACCGGCGGCAGACGTCGTCGGTTGGCGCCGGGGCGCCGAGCGTGAGCGCCAGCGGGCCAGCGGGCGAGGCCACAGCCGGGTGGCCGCAGCAGCACTGCTCCCGCAAACGGAGCAGCACCAGCGGGCCGTTGGCGCTGTCGGTGGCGACAGGAGCAGGACGGGCTTGCTTCGGCGAGCCGCTTTCCTGGAGGCGCTTGGTCACCATGTCTCCCTACCTACCACCACCACCACCACCACCATTAACCGCCGTTAATTAGCTTATCAAGAAAACATATGATCCTCAGCGCAAATGTCTGGGCAACAAGATAGTAAAGCAGATAGAAACAAGAATCAACAGTAACGCCATTACTACGTGCAGGAGTGGGATGGGTGGGTGATGAACTGAACTGATTAGTGCATGATGATGAACAAGCATCAGCGTAAATGTGGCCATGCATGCATGCATACCTCCTCTAGCTGTTGCCCTGGCCGGCCGGTGAAGAGAGGTGAGTGGTAGACCGGTGCTCCAGAGTAGAGCTACTGAGACAGTGGAGAAGCTACCAGAGAGAGAAGGAGGCAGGTTCAAAGGGGCTTGTCTTGGGTTGGCAGGAGAAGATATATATAGAGTGGTAGCTACTGTGCTGGTCATGGTCCATGCACATACACATACGCAGGCAGTGTGTGTCGGCCGGCCGGCCGGCCCTGTATAGTGTATGCTGCACTCCACAGCTCTACTGTGTGCTCTAGTGTAGTGTAGTGTAGACTGTAGAGGAGCCTCAGCCACCTTGGACAATGTATGTATGTTTGCATTGAAACGACGGCACCAAGCATGCATAGGAGGGAGGGAGGGAAGAGGCTTTTGGCACTGTGACTTCGGTGCAAGCAAGCTAGCAAGCTCTGTGTTTTGGCACTGTACTTGCATGTCCTCCTGTCTCCTCCTCATCACCTATACCTCCTCTACTGCATGCCCTCCATGTCTACTACTGGTATCCATCCATCTAGCCCAGCCTTTCTTTCTTGGGGAGTGCAACCCTGCTTCATATGAGACCTCTCTGTGTGTATGCATGTGTGTTGGCTTGGCTAGGCTGCAAACACACACACACACACACACACACGCACACACACACACACATGGTCATGGTAGGGGCCCCGGTCTCTCTCTCTCTCTCCCTCGGCCCGGCCTTGGTAGAGGTGTAGTGTGGTAGAATCGATCTCAATGCTGTGCTGTGCTGCTTTGTGTAGCTGTCCTAATCTATGGAAAGACCAGTGACTTTTTTCTTCTGGGTGCCTGCAGCTTCTGTGCCTGTTGATGCATGCTTGCTGCTTGGTTCATGGCGTGTGTGTGTGTGTGTGTGTGTGTGCGCCTCCACATGCATGACATGACAAGCAAAGCACTCCGTAGCAATTGATCCGCTGCTAGCCTGCTACCTCAGTACTCCTACTTGCGCCATGCATGCATGCTAAAGGTGACCGGCAGCCTGACAGGTCCGCGATGCACATAAATGGATAGACACATCATACATCAACAAGTCCTTAATTCAGTCATGGCTGTATGCTGTGGAGAGAGAGAGAGAGATGGGAGCCGTGGTGCGAGGGCATCTCCAACGGCAATCACCGAGCGGACACCATGGATGCGTTCGGACGTGTCCGCGGACAGCTCGGTCATCCCAACCGTGTCCCTCAAATCCGTGGGCTATGACTGGTAGCGAATCGGACGAACCAAGAGAAGAAAGAGATTTTTTTTTTCCGATAAAGGACGGTAACTCAAAAGGAAGCATTAAGAAGATACAAACACGATGAGCACACACCCGATCTCTGCATAGTTAGGTGCACACACCCAACACCAACGCACGCACGTAGAAACACGCCGACAAATAGCAAAGTCATATAAGACCAAAACTATGCATATAGGCGAGGAAAAAAAACCCAAAGCGATCAAATCCTGGATCGACAAACTATAACAAAGGCCATATCTGCACCGACCATCACATGACACCACTCGGACGACGAGGTTCTTCAACAGCAACGCCTTCAGGAAGGGAGCGACACTCAGGTGCCACCGTCACCGGATATAGCCACCCAAGGCTGCCATCTAGGTTTTCACCCTGAAGAATCAGTCCGAGCATTCCGAACATTGCCTTCAACAAGGTAACGGCGTAAAAACAAGAGAAGAAAGAGATAAGTTGAAGACATGGGTTGTGGCAACTGACGACTTCCCCAAGACATCTTTTCATTGATAGAAGGAAAGAAAATGAGTGCAATGAAGAATACAATACATGACACAAACACAAAAGGCATGAACATGATGCCAGAGCAGAGAGAGAGGGGTTGCTCGGCCCAAACAGAAAAGACAATACAGCTAAACACACCAAACCCCAAACTAGAGACTAAGCCAAAACCAACGAGACGTTCAACATCATCAAAGCCATTCACGGGACGCCGCGAGCGATCAAGATGACGCCTTCATAAACAAAAAGGCCGTCGTGACGTCTTCACCATCCGGTTTAAAGATCCAGACCTAGGGTTTCCCCCGAGCTGAAAGAGGAACGCTCCCCCGCAAAAAAAAAAAGAAAGAGGAACGCTGACAAATACCATGGCAGCGCCTCCAAAAAAGGAAACACCTCCATGGCAGCGCATCGGTTTGTATGATTTCCAATGTCCGGACCATTTCATAGACATTTAATGCCTGGCGTTGGAGGCCAAAAGACATCCGGACAATCTTATTCGAATATTTGTTGGCGTTTTGGTGGTTGCCTTTGGAGATGCCTGCCCTAAAGGAGGAGGAGGAGGGAAAAGGGGTCAAAGCAAACAAAAAAAACAGTTTCTGAGGTGCCCATCGATGTCACTGGAGAGCGATTGATTGGACTGATCCTAAGCTAGCAGCAGCAGCAGGGGCGGTGGTGGCGCTGTTTGTTGCTCTTTCTTTTGGGGCAGAGGGGCGCCTTTTTATTCGTTCAGGCGATCCCTACAGTGGCGTTCAAACTGACCTGATTTGAGCTGTGAACTGACCACGTCTCAGTTTGACCAATCGAATCAATGCTTGCCCTCACGCCTTTCCGTCCGTTGTGTGTCCCTTGTCTTCTACATGATGATGCCACCGCACGCGTATCGCCTCAGCTCAACTGTATGTACTCCCTCCGTTCGAAATTACTTGTCGCAGAAATCAATTTCGAACGGAGGGAGTATGTCTTGGGTAAATAGTGTACCATCATGGGTGCAAAGTGCCACAGGGAAGCCCAAAATTAATTAACAGCTGGGTTTAGTTTGGCCAAAAGCATATGTACTAGTACAGAATCTGATGGGTATAGGGTGCTGGCGGCTTTGTTCATTTGGAAGCCATCTTGACAATGCCTAGTTTAGCTAGCTTATACTCCCTCCGTTTCAAAATAAATAACCCAACTTTGTACTAACTTTATACTAAAGTTAGTATAAAGTTGAGTCATCTATTTTGGAACGGATGGAGTAATTAATTTGCCTACTTGACATGCTCAAGTCGAGGGCATGCAATCGGTGACAGCGGGTGCCGGATGTCCGACCTTCTGCTTCCGGCGATTCCTTTGTCTAGTGTCTAGTGTGTAAGAGCATCTCTAGCAGATCTCGCAAACCGATGTCCTGTAAATTTTGTTTACAGTATCCCGTAAACGAAATTTACGGTATGGCGGACACCGAGACAGAACAGATCCCGCAAACAAACTGAAACACATACGACATATTCAAACTAGCGGTTCACACCACTTAAAACATCACTGGAGTTCATACTTAAAAACATAGTTCATATTTAAAACATCACCGAAGTGCAAACTAAAACCACAGTTCATACTTAAACATCACCGGAGTTCATAGGTCATACTAGTATAAAACAAAATTTATACTAGATCTACTCGTCATCATCATCACCGAAGTTGCCAACGCTGAGGTGGTGCTCCATGAGGGAGTTGAAGAGCATGAATGCGAGGTCGTACTCCTCCCTCAACGCTGGCACCCGCACCGCTGCAGCTTTGTCCCCTGTGGCGGCCACCTCCTTCGTGTCGAACCAAGCATGCTCGGCTGCCCGGAGGATCGCGGGATCGAAGATCCGGTGGAGGTGGTCAAAGTTGGTCCATGCGAGCTGGCAGGAGCTGCGAGACAGCGCGCTGCGCTTCCACGCCTGCTCCTTGCGCCACTCCTCCACCGGCGGGCGGAGGAAGGAGCTCCTAGGCTCATCATCGTTGCGGCGCTTCCGAGGCGGCTCGCCGCCGCTGCAGCCGAGCCCCCCTCGGCCACCCCTCCCGTCATCCGCGCACGACATCGGGGCTCGGTTCCAGTGGCCACGCTCGCATTGGCCAGTTATGGTTGGCGAGAGAAGTTGCCCAGTTATGAAACCATCTTGTTTTGCTTCATACTTGCATTGCTAGTGTTCCCATGTATCTTTTGTCTATTGTTAAATTCCCTAAATGGGGTATCAAGGCTATTGTTGGTGTAAAAACCGGCGGATCTCGGGTAGGGGGTCCCGATTTGTGCGTCTTAGGCTAATGGTAACAGAAGGCAAGGGACACAATGTTTACCCAGGTTCGGGCCCTCTCGATGGAGGTAAAACCCTACTTCCTGCTTGATTGGTATTGATGATACGAGTAGTATAAGAGTTGATCTACCACGAGATCGTAGAGGCTAAACCCTAGAAGCTAGCCTATGATGATTATGATTGTGATCGTCCCTCTAAGGACTAAACTCTCCGGTTTATATAGACACCGGAGAGGGCTAGGGTTTACATGGAGTCGGTTACAAGGAAGGAAATATAATATTCGGATCGCCAAGCTTGTCTTCCACGCAAAGGAGAGTCCCATCCGAACACGGGACGGAGTCTTGAGTCTTGTATCTTCACGCTCCAATAGTCCGGGCAAAGCATATAGTCTGGCTGTCCGGATACCCCCTAATCCAGGACTCCCTCAGTAGCCCCTGAACCAGGCTTCAATGACGATGAGTCCGGCGTGCAGTTTGTCTTCGGCATTGCAAGGCGGGTTCCTTCTCCGAATACTCCAAAATAATTATCAAACACTTGGACCATGTCCGGATCTGCAAGATGATCTTCATACACCGCCGTAGAGAGAAGATATTTCACAAACATAATATGCTGACAACTTTTAGACAAAGTGACATGACAGTATGGTCGGGTCATTATTCGAACCGTTTTCCCACAACCAGCCTCAGTGTATATCGCGAGGCGGTTTCCTCTGCATGTCTTGCCGAAGCAGAGATCGTGTCCCTAGGGGTACGGGTAACCCAAACGCACCACTAATTGCGGCGAGTGGAGAACGAGCGGGTTCCACCAGGCAAGTGGGGAGGCGCAAAAGCTTTTACCGCCCCTATAAAGAGATAAGGTATCTTCCTTTTTACCCACGCCTTTTCCTTTTGCTAGTCCATTCCCCACTGCTCGAGCCCTAGCGCCCAAGCACTCTTCTTCTCCATCGAAGAGAGGTTCTCCGAAGATGTCCGGATCTGGAGCAGGAGGAAAATGGATGGCCTCTACCGTCCAGGAGAAGGATATCAAGAGGCTCCGAGAGGCCGGGTACCTGGCCAAAAAGATCGGCCATCGTCTTTTGCCGGCGGGACAGATCGTCCCTACTCTGGAGCCCCACGAGAGGGTCGTGTTTCTTCCTCATTTTGTCCACGGGCTTGGGTTTCCCCTTCACCCATTTGTTCGCAGAGTCATGTATTATTACGGGATTGATTTTCATGATCTTTTCCCCCAATTCTTTCCTTAATATCTCGACGTTCATCGTCGTGCGTGAGGCTTTTCTCTGAATTTCGCCTCACTTCGGCCTATGGCTGAAGATTTTCAATGTGAAGCCGAAGGTGGTGAGTGGAGAGCACGCTGAGTGCGGCGGCGCCATGGTGAGCAAGATGCCCAAGGTTGTATGGCCGACGGGCGCCTTCAATGACTCTGTCAAGGAGTGGCAGCAGCAGTGGTTCTATATCACCGAACCGCGCGGCAAAAAGTGGGCTGCGGCTCCTGAGTTCAGATCCGGAGCCCCACTGCAGCTCACGTCCTGGCCCGAGAAGGGCCTGAACTGGTCCTCGTCCGATGAGCTGTCGCTGCTCCAGACGCGCATCCAGAGTGTGGTCGACAAGGACGTCAAACTCGTCGACGTAGTCCAGGTGATGTTAGTTCGCCTGGTTCTCCCTTGCCAACGTCGAGCCTGCAATTTGTGGGAATACGACCCAACCGAGCACCAGACCCTTCGGGAGCTTTATGGTTCCTCCCACAAGGATATCTAGAAGGTGCTCTTTAAGTCCGACAAATCATGGTCGGGCTCCGCCGAGGACCGTGGGTATCAATTATCCCACTCTGCAAGTCCGGTAAGTTATTGCTATGCTCTGTCCATCCACACTTTGGTTGGCATGTCCCGAGGGAGACACTTTTATCATGCTTTATCATAACCCCAGGGTTGGATAAAAAAGGTGGAGCGGATACATTGTCCTGCCCCGCTGCCGGAGGAATCGGTCGGACCTCTTCTGACGAAGATGCTGGTCCCAGCGCCTTACGGGGCGCCAAAGAAAGAGGCCTCCAAGAAGGTCAAGAAGACCCGGAGCGGCCTCCATCGTCGCGATACTTCGGACGCAAAATCCGAAGACTCCGGCGACCATCCTTCTTCCGAAGACGAAGAGGAGGAGGCAGAGGAAGACGAGCCTCCCGCAGGGGGTGGGAAGAAAAGGACGGCTTCCACATCCCTGGAGGCCGAATCGCCAAAGAAGGGGAGAGGTTCCCTCCCAGAGGCATCCACCACGGCTGCTGATAGCATCCCGGAGTGGGATCCCAGGGCCCAGCCCCTAGAAAAATCGTAAGTATATGACATCTGAACGCGCACACGCGCCCGGGGTTATTTGAATGTAGTAGTTTTAATTGTCGCCATATTTCATACAGCCCGGCGGGGTCCCACGCCGGACAATCCTCATCGAAGGATTCGCTGAGCTCGGATGCCCTGGCGAGCGAGACGCCTCCAGAGGCCCCTTCCCCGAAGCCTAGGCGTGACACCGAGGTGTCATCTCAGCGGGACCTGGACCAGGGGGGGGCATATCCCTGGGGCCGGACACACGGAGCAGCGGCTCCTATGCGTGTCGATGGCGGGGGTGATCTTCGGTCCGGACCCCAGCCGGACACAGTCCTGGAGACCTTTAAAGCTCCGGGATCGGGTGAGCGGTCGCCTTTGGGGGGCTTGCCTATTCCGCTAGCGGCATGTGCCCAAGCAGGGCTGCCGGGCGGCCTATCGACAACGCTAAGAAGCGCGTCTATCATCGATGAACATCGTGCCCTCATGGGTGCGGTGATTGAAAAGATTTAGTCTGCTGAGGGTGGACTGAACGAATCCTGCCTTAGTCTTATAAAGGGCTTTGAGGTATGTTTCTTAAGAGACCTTTGGGAGATTTTCATAATATGAGTAGTAGCCCCTGATGCACTGTCCGGCGAAAGAGAGTCGAACAGGGGATCAAATTTTTCTGTTTTGCAGGAGACTCAGCTAATGACGTGTATCCCTTTGTTTGAAAATAGGCGTCTGCAGGGACTGCCGCCGCTCATAGTGCGGAGGTGTCCGAACTAAAGCAGCGTCTGGAACGGGCCGAAGGAGAACTTGGCCGCGTGAAGAAGCAGTTGGAGGACAAGCAAGGTATGCCGGAACCTTGTGCTAATTGAGCACGAATTAGAAGTTGTGCCTAATTAAGATATTTGCATTGTATGCTCTAGGAGCGAGTGTCGAAATCGAGGCACTGAAGAGGGATGTGGCCGAAGCCGATAGTAAGGCCGCCGCCGATCAGGCTCTTCGTGAGAAGCACGAGGCCAGGGTCATAGAAGCTGAGCGAGAGCTCCTGGAGGCCGTGAAGAAAAGCAAGGGCTTGGAGCAGAGTCTAGTAGGGAAAGAATCCGAACTCGCCCAAGCTCTCCAAGCCGCAGAGGATGCTCGGGAAGAAACCCGAGGTGCTTTGAGGGACATTCAAGAGGCCCACAAAGTTGCGGCTGGAAAGGCCTTTTGTTTTTATGGCCATTTTTACATGATAATGGGAGGAACTCTAAGCGATAAGTTGAATTCTTGTTTTTCCAGGGGCGTTTGCGAATCTGCCTCGCAGCATATCAGATGGTGCCCAATTCTACCGGACCGAGGAGAAGAAGTCTGCGGAGAGGGATTTCTGGTCGCAGTATTTGGCGCCGAATTATCCGGTGCCTTTTATCGATCACCTGAAGCAGCTGGTCGAATTGCACCAGGCGGCCGAACTAGCCATGAAGGACTTGGTTGTCCGGCTGTGGCCCGTGGAGCCAATTCCAAGCAGTTACTTCGGACTCGTGAAGCGGATTGTTGGCGCTTGCCCTCGGCTTGATGTCATTAAGCGATCCGTCTGCATAGAGGGTGCGCGCATGGCGTTTGCCCATGCGAAGGTGCATTGGGGGAAGCTTGATGCTGAGAAGCTGATGACTGAGGGGCCACCGGAGGGTAAGGAGCATCGCAAGCCCGAGTTGTACTATGAAGGTGTACTAAAAGGGGCCCGCCTTGTGGCGGATAAGTGTACCAAAGACACTATATTTCCCTGAAGGTAGTCGTGCCATTCTTTGTAATGTGGGATAATGGCACTTTTATTATTTATTGCCTGTTTTGTTTGAACATTTGTTCTTCCTGTGTGGCTGTTTAGTGTATGCAAATCCTGAGAGTTGGCCAGTCGTCGGCTTCTGCCCCCACGTAAAAAGTACAAGGGTGTTCGGGACATACCTGAACACTCTTTATCCCATTGTTGGGTCCTTTTAAGGAGGTGTTCCTCACCATGAACCAGGCAATCAGACTATAGGGCTTTATCACTCTCACTTAGCCATAGGAATTGAGTATGGTGGGCGATCCCTAGTGTTGGAAGGCGAACTAGGGGCTCTATCGGCCACCGATCGGAAGACCAATCTGTCGACTTTGCATTTATAATGGCATTATCGGAATAAATTTTAAAGATTTTACAACCTCTCGAATAGTGACCAGCTTTCATTTGTATCATAATGATCGATTTTGGCTTTCTCTCGAGGTGCTCGTCCGGAAGAACCAGGACACAATCGCAGAGTTCTCCAGCCGCTACCTTAGCCGATGGAGCGAACGTGAGGTACCAAAATATGGGAGCAGGCAAACCCAACTAATGACCCAAGACATGATTCGGAGCTGATGCATATAGTGCTATAAGTTCGGGGTGCCGAGCGACCGAAAAGGTGGTCGGACTTTATTGCCGTACTATGAAGCCCCTGGCATAATCGGGCCTAACACAAGGCGTGGGTGCCGTTTGTGACAAAGAGGCGTCAATGGGAAACGACGGCCGGTAAGTGTTATTTAAGTCTACACATTGTAGTAAAATGACATGTCTATGCATATGAGTGTGGTTTATGCTTATGAAAAGGAGTATTTTTGGCGGAACCTGTCATGGCCGGACTGGAGGAGGCTGTGTGGAGCTGAGTTCTATCTGGACTGCCTTATATGTTCCTGCCTTGTGCATCCGAGCTGATTCCGCGTTGCCAGTCCTGTTCTGCGCCGAAGTTAGTCTGTAAAGACAAATTCTTAAAGGCAGCTGCATATACCATTATGGTTGAACTGCGGGTGCCTGAGCGGAGCCTGGCTGAACCATGCCATAAAGTAGTTCGGATTCCTAAATTGGTGTCCGGGTGTTTGGCTACCAAATCAAAATTTGATAAACAGGCGCGACTAGCTATTCTAGCGGCGGTATGATTTCCACTCTAAGGGTGGGGTTCGACCTTGCCCATAACTGTGACTATGTCATGCGGGACTGGCCTGATGTTGTACCTCGTTGAATCTAGCCAACGTGGTTCATCCCGGTAGTATATGGTAATTACTGTATAAGGGGATAATGCCGAAGACTTATTCTTCGGCGTGGTATTTGTTTGGTGGTCCGAAGACAACCATTAGTATGGTGGGTCAGTTAAAACTTGGCCTTTGCACCTTGCATCTTTGAGGAGATGTTATTGATAGTTTTATGCCTGTGGGGGCTCATGTAAAATGGAGCCCCCAAGCTACTGGGTAGATAGTGAGTGCAATAAAAATTGCTATGGCTGGTGTTGTCCGGACGGTCGATGTGATCGGGGAAGATCGGCCGTACTTTTGTGCTGTGGAGGATCTTCTTTTGACTTCGCCATGTCTGATTGGTCTTTCGTTGTTGGAAACCTCCCTTCATTGTTTCCGGCGCACGACCGGCTGCTTTGTTTTGAGGATCCGGCATTCTCTATTTGTATGCTTGGCCATCCTTCTAGGAGTATCATGAATTTCACATGGTTGATCGAGTATGCTGCTCGGGTCGGATAGGCTTGAGCTGTTCTTTTTCCGCTGACCGGACTGGGAGTTGCTGAATTTGGTACCAACTTCCTTGACTTGACGCTTGTGACGCTTGTGTTGAGGTTTGTGGATGCTGCCTCGCGTTTCCTGCGTATTGTCCCAGACTGTGGTATATTGGCGCCGGGGTGTGGGCTTTAGGTTCCCCTTCTTAGGTTGAGGTACCGAATTGTGCCTTGGGTACCTTTGGGTGGGGCATCTGAGTCCGTATTCCTTGGTGGCCAGGACCCTGGTCCATGTTTCTGTGAGCAATTCTTGGTCGGCTTTGAGCTGCTGTTGTTTCTTTTGCAGGCTTTTCACCGTGGCCACGAGTCGTCGCTTAAAGCAAACTTGTTCCACGGGGTCTTCAGGCACGCCGAATTCGTCGTTGCCGAGGCTTACCTCGTGTTCGAAGGGGGGCATGTAGTTGTCCCTTTCCAAGTATCCGTCCGCCTGTCCGGCCTGCTCGAAGACAGGCTGGTCGGGATTGTATATATCTTTGGCACCGTATGGATTGTTTTTTATTGCTATGCCGGTATTGCTGTGGTGGGGCTTGAGGCGGCGTTGATGACGTTCGTACTTTGCCTTTTTTCCTTGATAGGTTATCCTCGATTGCCTCATCGCCATTGGTTTCTTTTGGAGTGTCCACCATATATATATCATATGAGGAGGTGGCTGTCCACCGCCCCGTGGGCGGTGGTTCCTGTTCTTCTCCTGCATCGTCATGCACGCCATCGATATCTTCGGAATCGAAGTCAAGCACGTTGATACGTCTGCAATGTATCTATAATTTTTGATTGCTCCATGCTACTTTATCTAATGTTTTGGACTATATTGGGCTTTATTTTCCAATTTTATATTATTTTTGGGACTAACCTATTAACCGGAGGCCCAACCCAGAATTGCTGTTTTTTGCCTATTTCAGTGTTTCGAAGAAACATAATATCAAACGGAGTCCAAATGGAATGAAACCTTCGGGAACGTGATTTTCTCACCGAACGTGATCCAGGAGACTTGGACCCTACTTCAAGACGTAACAGAGGCGGCCACGAGGGTGGGGGGCGCCCCTAGGGCTCGCCCCCTGCCTCGTGGCCCTCCTGTTGCTCCACCAACGTATTCCTTCCTCCTATATATACCTACGTATCCCCAAACGATCAGAACAGGAGCCAAAAACCTAATTCCACCGCCGCAACCTTCTGTATCCACGAGATCCCATCTTGGGGCCTGTTCTGGAGCTCCACCGGAGGGGGCATCCACCATGGAGGGCTTCTACATCAACACCATAGCCCCTCCGATGAAGTGTGAGTAGTTTACTTCAGACCTTCGGGTCCATAGCTAGTAGCTAGATGGCTTCTTCTCTCTTTTTGGATCTCAATACATTGTTCTCCCCCTCTCTCATGGAGATCTATTCGATGTAATCTTCTTTTTGCGGTGTGTTTGTTGAGACCGATGAATTGTGGGTATATGATCCAGCTTATCTATGAACAATATTTGAATCTTCTCTGAGTTCTTTTATGTATGATTGAGTTATCTTTGCAAGTCTCTTCAAATTATCCGTTTGGTTTGGCCAACTAGATTGGTAGTTCTTGCAATGGGAGAAGTGCTTAGCTTTGGGTTCAATCTTGCGGTGTCATTTCCCAATGACAGAAGGGGCAACAAGGCACGTATTGTATTGTTGCCATCGAGGATAACAAGATGGTTTTTTTATCATATTGCATGAATTTATCCCTCTACATCATGTCATCTTGCTTAAGGCGTTACTCTATTTTTAACTTAATACTCTAGATGCATGCTGGATAGCGGTCGATGAGTGGAGTAATAGTAGTAGATGCAGAATCGTTTTGATCTACTTGTGTCGGACGTGATGCCTATATACATGATCAATTCTGTCAATTGCTCAACAGTAATTTGTTCACCCACTATAGAATACTTATGCTCTTGAGAGAAGCCACTAGTGAAACCTATGGCCCCCGGGTCTATTCTCACCATAATCTCCATTACTTTATTACTTGCTTTGTTTTTACTTTGCCTTTTACTTTTCACTTTGCATCTATCTATCAAAAATACCAAAAATATTATTTATCATCTCTATCGATCTCACTCTCGTAAGTGATTTGTGAAGGATTGACAACCCTAAGCGCGTTGGTTAAGTAGTAGCTATCGCTTTGTGTAGGTACGAGGGACTTGTGCGTGGTCTCCTACTGGATTGATACCTTGGTTCTCAACAACTGAGGGAAATACTTACGCTACTTTGCTGCATCATCCTCTCCTCTTCGGGGAAATCCAACACAGTGCTCAAGAGGTAGCACAGGTAGGTTAAATCATCGACCATGGCAATCAAGTGGGTTGTGGGTGGGCAACGAATTCTTTCGCCGCCTGCTTCCCACTCGAGCCGGACATAGTTCGGCCAAGAGTCTCCTGACAAAGAGAGGGACTTCAATGAGTTCAGCATGTTGCCAAAGGGCGAGTGCTGGAAGATATCCGCAGCGGTGAACTCCATTACCGGAGCCCAACTAGATTCGGCGGGCTTGGGAGTGCGCGGATTGGGACCTACAGCTGGATACAGGTCCGGGGTCCGGTGTCACAGGCTTCCTTGGGGGTGAGGCCTGTGTTCGGCTCTACCGCCGATGAGCATGCGGCCTCCGGGGCGGGGTCCATCCATCCGTCCTCGGGCAATGCAATCTACTCCGGATTTAGGTCGGGGGCTTGTGCAGGGGCGATATCCGAGCATTGTCTGACGACAGGTCTAAGCCGTGCTCATCGTGACTGTCCGGCGCTCCTGGCGCAGACCCGAATCCATTGAAGATCAAGTCTCCGCGGATATCGGCCGTGTAGTTCAGGTTTCGAACTCGACGGTGGCCGGGCGAAGCTGTCGATCTGCTCCGGATGGCTGCGAATTGCCCCAGATGCGATCTTCTTGAACACGAAGATTTGTCCGGGGAAAAGTCTCACCTGGACGCGTTGTTGTTGATGATTGAAGGAGCCATCAAGCCTTGCAACGACGACACAGAGGAACTCTCAATGAAAGCACCAATGTCGGTGTCAAAACCGCGGATCTCGGTAGGGGTCCCGATCGTGCGTCTTATGCTAATGGTAACAGGAGGCAAGGGACACAATGTTTACCAGGTTCGGGCCCTCTCGATGGAGGTAAAACCCTACTTCCTGCTTGATTGATATTGATGATACGAGTAGTACAAGAGTTGATCTACCACGGGATCGTAGAGGCTAAACCCTAGAAGCTAGCCTATGATGATTATGATTGTGATCGTCCCTCTAAGGACTGAACTCTCCGGTTTATATAGACACCGGAGAGGGCTAGGGTTTACATGGAGTCGGTTACAAGGAAGGAAATATAATATCCGGATCGCCAAGCTTGTCTTCCACGCAAAGGAGAGTCCTATCCGGACACGGGACGGAGTCTTGAGTCTTGTATCTTCACGCTCCAATAGTACAGACAAAGCATATAGTCCGGATGTCCGGATACCCCCTAATCCAGGACTCTCTCAGCTATTTCTTCTGAGATGGCTCTCATTTTGTGGGGGGATTGTGGTGATTATCATAAGTATCACTTGGACTACGGGGCCTTGTGTCCCAAAAGAAAGATTTTGGAGTTTTAGGTATTCCTAATCTTAGGGAGTTTTAGCTTGCATCTTTGGCCAACAAAATTTGTGGCTGGCGAGGGAAGTTGCCCAGTTATGAAACCATCTTGTTTTGCTTCATACTTGCATGCTAGTGTTCCCATGTATCTTATGTCTATTGTTAAATTCCCTAAATGGTATGTCAAGGCCATTTCTTCTCAGATGGCTCACTTTTTTTTGCGGGTGAGATGGCTCACTTTTTGTGGGGGAATTGTGGTGATGATCATAATTAAGTATCACTTGGAAAATTGGGGGTCTGTGTCCCAAAAGAAAGATTTTGGAGTTTTAGGTATTCCTAATCTTAGGGAGTTTAAGCTTCCATCTTTGGCCAAGAGATATTTTCAGGATGCAACAAAAATTGACTATCACTTACTCTAAATATAATACCCTTAAACCTATTGTGTTTGTGTTGTGGTATAAGAAAAATGTGGGCTCCCCCTTTTGGAAAGGGCTCACTTGGGCCTTTGCAGCTATTAGTCCATTCTATAGATGGATTCTGGGTGATGGCATTAAGATTAGTTTTTGGTATGAAATTTGGGCGGGTGACTGCATGTTGAAAACACAATTTTGGGGTGTTTTTGACATCTGCCAACAGACAAATTGCGTTGTAGCTCACGTCCGGGATGGATGCAATCGTAAAGTCTCTTTTAGGAGATGTGGATATTGGCAATTACTGTTTATTTTGTTACAATCTTTTGTCCTTTCTTGTAATCCTGAAGGCCCTCTTTGGTTAATACAAGCCTTTCTTTTGAAGATTCATGTCCCTCCTAACATTCATGTGTTCTTATGGTTGTTAAAAACAAAATACTTACCAGAGATAATCTATGTAAGACAACACGTGCAAGATCTAACCTACTTATATTGTAATGAACTTGGATCTGTTCCTCATCTTATGTTTCATTGCATTGTTCCTCAAGCTATTTGAGAAGTCTTAGTTGTTGTTTATGCATTCCCTATTCCAAAGTCAACATCTAACCTCTGTAACATGTGGTTTCATTCCAAGGAAAGTGTTGTCTCTAATATGGCTTGTGTTGCTTCCTTAGGGCATCTCCAGTGGCGACCCTTAAACCTCCTGCATACATCCGGACCGTGCTGTCCGGACCACGGAAGCCATCCAACGCAGTTATGTATTGGTCCGCGGCGTGGTCCAGACATACTTTCTCCCACAAACCGGCGACAAACATGGTGGTGGTGGGGGGCGGGGGGCTTTGCGGGCGTTCGGACAACAACCAAGCCCGCTTCTGACTGCCCTGGCCCATCCCAACCCCCTCCCTCGCTGCACGCTCTTCTCGCCAAAATGGTCAGTGCCGCTCCAGAGCGTCAGTGTCTGCATTCATGCCCCGGCTAGAGCGGACGCGACTGCTCGCTGGCGCCAGCATTGAAGCGGCGCGCCGGCTGAGAGAGCGCCTCCCATGCTGCTTCCCGGTGCAGACAATTGCTCCGTGTTCAAACAACATGGTGGAAGCCTGTCCGTTCATCTGCCACCCACATTAATGACACGCAATTGCCGAGGCGCCTACTCCAGCACCACCCGTCCATCCTTTACCGCTCATTGCCATATAAATTGTTGTCCCAACCATAGCCGCAGTCATCCGCCTCTGATCCCTCTCCACACCACTCCCACCATGGATTCCTCCCCCGCAAAAGAACTCTGGGATGGGCCGACGCCGGAGCAAAAGAAGGAGTTGTCCACCATTGCTGCTAGCTGGCTAGTCGGCAGGCGGCCGGAGGACGACGACATCCCAATGGAGGACACGACCGACGATAAGCCGGTGCCACCCTCCTCCTCCTCCTCCGTGCCACCTCGCTGGTGCATTGCACCATGACCATCGACGAGGATCGCGGCCATTATATGGACATGGTGCGGGAGGAGCGGGAGGAGCAGTTCCGGGAGGCGCAAGCAGATGCCGCCTACAACCAGCAACTCCTCCAGGAGCACCTGCAGGTGGAGGAGCAGCTCTCCGCTGGTAGGGCGATTGCGCTGGACACGGATCCAACGGATCAGACGGCGCTGCTCGACTCTTACCGCACCGCCCGCGAGGATCCGCCTTGCACGCTGGCAGTACCGCTAGCAGGCGGCGGAGGTGGCGGATGCCTACAAGGAGTGTGACGACGAGGCGGTGTTCGGCGAGACCGACTACAAGGACGACATTGCCGGCTCCGCCAAGGCTGCGCCCCGCCACCACGAGCACGAAGTTGGCATGTCCTCGGGCGCCCCGACACCGAGGAAGAGTAGTGCACGGTAGGTCGCCGCCACTCGGGTCAAAAGAAGGCCACCGCTCCTCCCCTCCCGTCAACGCCAAGCTTGGCGGGATGAGCATCAGCGGCCGATTAGTTGCTTGGCGGTAGCGTGGAGGCGGGCAGCTTCACTTTCCAGGTCTCCGGAGATAGAGGTTATGGAGGCAGAGCTGGAGAGCGCCGAGGCAAAACTAGAGAAGGCAAAGCTTCAGTTCTCGGGGCTCAAGGCCAGGCACGGGGAACGGATGCCGACAATCATTTAGATTAGGTATTAATTATACCTCTAGAGCGAGACGAGCACCACTTAGTTGATGTAAATGTAATAAAATCTGTCATGTTTACATAAAATTCAGCCTTTTTTATATGATTTCATTCGGTTTATTGAAAACGAGTTTGAAAATGTAGAATATGCGGCTACGATTAAATGACGGTCTCCCACACCCATGTCCGCGGACGGATGCGAGAGAAAATTTGTGGGTCACGATTGAAGATGCCCTTATGGAGCTTGTGCACTGTATGTAATGAGATGTTCTTTTAGGGCTGAAAGGATCGACATGGTTGACTAGAGGGGGGGGGGGGTGAATAGGCAACTAACAATTTTTAAACTTTTCTTTAACAATTTAAACCTTGCAACCAAATAGGTTGTCTAGATGTGCAACTACGTGAACAACCTATATGATGCAAATACACCTAGCACACAAGCAAGCAATAGATGCAGCACAAGTAAGCTTGCAAAAGTAAAGGCACGAAATAACCAAGAGTGGAGCCGGTGGAGACAAGGATGTGTTACTGGAGTTCCTTCCTTTTAAGGGGAAGTACGTCTCCGTTAGAGCGGTGTGGAGGCACAATGCTCCCCAAGAAGCCACTAGGGCCACCTAAATCTCCTCACGCCCTCACACAATGCGAGATGTCGTGATTCCACTATTGGTGCCCTTGAAGGCAGCGACAGAACCTTTACAAACAAGATTGGGGCTATCTCCACAACACTTGGAGGCTCCCAACAACACCACGAAGCTTCACCACAATGGAGTATGGCTTCGAGGTGACCTCAACCGTCTAGGGTGCTCAACACCCAAGAGTAACAAGATCCACTAGGGATAAGTGGGGGGAATCAAATTTCTCTTGGTGGAAGTGTAGATCTGGGCCTTCTCAACCAATCCCGAGCAAATCAACAAGTTTGATTGGCTAGGGAGAGAGATCAGGCGAAAATGGAGCTTGGAGCAACAATGAAGCTTTGGGGGAAAGAGGTTAGTCAACTTGGAGGAAGAAGACACCTTTATATAGTGGGGGAACAAATCCAACCGTTACCCCACTGAGCAGCCACGCACAGAGCGGTACTACCGCTTGGGCAGGGCGGTACTACCGCTGAGGGCGGTACTACCGCTCTCACCCAGCGGTACTGCCGCTCTGGCGAGGAGATCAGAGACCCAGCCCCAGAGCGGTACTACCGTGGGAGTAGGTGCGGTACTACCGCTTGGAGCGGTACTACCGCCCCTACTACCGCACCTAGTATTGTAAAACCCGACACGAAAAACATCGGTCGAGAATCAAAGCGGTACTAGCGCGGAACTACTGCGGTACTATGGCCGAAGACCTCAAGCGGTACTACCGCTCGGGGAGCAGTACTACCGCTCCGGGAGCGGTACTACCGCTTGAGTGCTTCGGCGGTACTACCGCTGAAGACCGTGGTACTACCGCTGGGGTAGGTCAGGGCAGGGACAAGGAAGGAAAGGCTGCTCCATCGAAGCGGGAAGGAAGACATTGGGTGTGAAACGGATGTGTACGTGTTGATTCCAGCCTAGTCTTACCAAAGCGGATCCCCTCTTGATAGTACGGTGACTCCTACGAAACTAGTCCACCAACAGAGAGACGAAGGAGCTACACCATCTTGAATGACACACCGAGGGGAGGAAATCGTCTCGTGCCAATGGATGAATCTCTGAAAGAACTTAACGCACACGATTAGTCCGGAAAAGCATTGTCATCAATCACCAAAACATCTTGGGGATAAATATGCCCTTACAATCTCCCCCTTTTTGGTGGATTGATGACAATACGGGATTTGCACAAACATGAGATATATAGGGTAAGCGCTCAAACCCCACCGTCCTAAAATGTAGATGGGCTCCCCCTAGATGTGTGCTATCTAGATAAGTGCTTTGGACTGCATGGCACACATACTAGGATCAACGCTCCCCCTACATTTTAGAGACCAACCACCTAAGCAAGGTATATGAGAGCAGCATAGATGACTTAACAGGATAAGCAAGCAACTCATAAGCTAGATAGTGACATAGATAATGATACTGGAAAGAAAAGGTAGCATATGTCTCACACCATATGACTCGAACAGGGTCTCATTGACAACTCAAACTTAGGTCTCACTGACAAACCAAAGAAAGCAAATGCGAGGAAAACACGAACACAAGAGACGGAAGACACAAAGCACAAATCCCTAAACTCTCTCCCCCTTTGGCATCGAGACACCAAAAAGGAGAGGGAGTGTTGCTACGGCTCGAGGTGAGAGCAAACGAGGGACACACACATCAGAGCTCAGCGGGATCATCGGCGCCACCGTCATCAGTCTGGAAGTGCTCGGCACCAGAATCGGTCCACGGGCAGTGCTACTGAATCCATTCCTCCTCCTCGGTAAGCTGGTCCTCAGACCCACTAATAACTGTAGCACCCAACTGACGCATGAGCTCCTTGTGGCGACCTCGGGCCTTCTTCTCAGCCACATGAGTCATGTACTGACCGTGAGACTCCATGTAGAACAACTTCTTCATCTTGAGCTTGAGCTTCTTTGCCCAAGAGGGCTCTGCCTCAGAAGGCACGTAGTCATCATCATCATCCTCAGCCCCAGTCTCCTCCTCGGTCTCCATGGCAGTAGCAGACGAAGGAACTCCAGTCCTAGGGGCCTGAGTGCCCCAGTTATCCTTCTTCCTTAGACGCTTGACATCGTGAGAGACCAACTCTCCAGTCTCCAGTAACACCTGGGGATAGACACGATCCCAGGCCTTCTCAATGAGCAGCATGATGAACGGACCATAAATCGGGCACTTGCGCTCGAAGATAGCAGATAGCAGCTCAGACCACATAACATGAGAGATATCCAAGGACTCTCCGGTGTTCTGTCCCTTCTCACGCTGGTAGAAGAGAAGCATGTCCACGAGATAGGAGTGAACCTGGTCCAGATTCCCGATACGAGGGAAAAGAGTCTCTCTAAAGATACGGTGAAGGATATACAGATAGGCATGCAGCTCATAGGTTTCCTTCTTCGTCTCATGGTTGATCCTCAAAGTGCAACAGGGCCATAGAGCTTGCTTGTGAGTGGCATTGGGGCGGCTGTGGGGGCAAAAGCCGACAGAAGACTCAAGACCTAGATCTTGCACCCCAATCAACTCCATGAAAGCTTTCCACTTGACTGAAAGCAACTTGCTATTGGTCATCCAAGTCAGTGTCCTGTCCTCATCAGTCCCAAGGTGAACCGTGGCATAGAATTGGGCCACTATATCAGCATCATAGTCCTTGTTGAATTGCATGATCCCAAGAATGTTCAGTTGAGTGCACATCTGAAGAGCTTCACCAAAGTATTCAGGATCTTTCTCCATATGGTCGGTGTCGATGGAGTGTACGTTGACATAGAGATTCTTCTTGGCTTTGAGAACATCAAAGAAGATGGCAAACTGGAACCTGTTCTAGAACAAACGGTTGACCAAAGTGGGATCTTGGTCTATCTCATATGGGTTGCGGCGGCGCCTTGCCCACACTCCTTGGGCGGCATTTCTGGCACGGTTTTGCCTGGCTTTGGCTTGACCCCAGGCTTCTTCTGGAGTTGAGGTGGAGGTGAAACACTTGAGGAACCTCCGGCAGGCTCGGTGGTGCGATAGCGCTTGGACGTGGCACGACCAGGGTTGACACGACGAGCCTGATGCTCAGGGACCTCATCACCTGGAACCACACACAAGAACACGCAAACAACCAGAAAGAACGAGCATAAACCACAAAATACGAGCAAAAAGGATCACTGAGAGGTAGGAATATGGTGGAAACTGGTAGAGGGCGGTAGTACCGCGACCCGTGAGCGATAGTACTGCTCCAAGCGGTAGTACCGCTCTGGAAAGAGCGGTAGTACCGCTCCAAGCGGTAGTACCGCTCTGGAGAGAGCGGTAGTACCACTCGAGGCGGGGAAACAGCCGGTTCCAACTGCCGTGGTCAGAGCCGGTACTACCGTCCTACCAAATTCAAAAATACTCCAACCAAACACTAATCCACACTGTCTAGAAGCATTCTCCATCCTACTCAAGCCTAGATCTGGCAAAAAAATCTAGAGATGCAACTGCTATTGCCCCTAAGACGCTAGATTGGAAATCTAGACAAAAGGAAATAGGGAACGGGGGCAATACCGGCATCCATGGCAAGAGGACAAGGTGGGGATCGACTCCACCGAAGGAAATGGAGAGGAGCGCCCCGGAGAGGGAGATCTGCCGGAGCCCTCCCGCGGCGCCGGTTGCTGAAGAGAGAGAGGAACAGAACAAGGGGGCGAGCGAATGGGTATGGGGGAGAAGAAACTCCCCTGCCCCCGATATAACCCCATGCCCGCACCTCACAGCGGTAGTACCGCACTGGAGGGCGGTAGTACCGCTAGGAGCGACCGCTTGCCACCAGCGGTAGTACCGCTTCAGCAACCGCACGGCTTCTAGACCAACGGCTAAAGCTCCAAAAAGACGGGAAGGAAACCCAAGAGAAAGAGAAGACCAACAAGGCAGCACACACACAAGCAACGGACCAGAAACCACTCAAACAAAAACAACCACACGAAACATAGCGAGCTCTGTCCTCTCTCAAGAGAGGGCGGTGGCCGGAGCCACCTATGTTTGAGTCAATTGGTATGGCACCGCGAAGAATTATCCTTGGGCCCATGACCAAAACTCGTCTTTGAAGCACAAGTACCATCCAAAAATGGCTAATGTGAAAGAGTTGATTGATTTATGCATAATGGGTGGAAGGAGAGTTCATTGAGAGAACAACACTCCCCGTATGTCCATGCCTACATCTAAACTAGACATCAAGTTGAGTGAGGTGGGATGTGCAAGGGTTCAAGTCACATTGCTCGAATCAATGATATTTAGCTCATGCCTTAACTCGCGAAATCTTGCTTCATCCAAGGGCTTCGTGAAAATATCTGCAAGGTTATCATGAGTGTTGACATACTTGAGCTCGATCTCCCTCGCCTAATGTGATCCCGGATGAAATGATACCGAATCTCAATATGCTTCGTCTTGAAGTGTTGCACCTGGTTGAGAGAAATCTTGATGGCACTTTCGTTGTCACACCAAAGAGGCACTTTGTCACAAATGACACCGTACTCCTTTAAAGTTTGCCTCATCCATAAAAGTTGTGCACAACAACTACCGACCGCCACATATTCCGCTTCTGTGGACGAGAGAGATACACAACTTTGCTTTTTGGAAGACCAACTCACCAAAGAGCACCCAAGAAACTGGCACCCTCCGGAAGTGGACTTCCTATCCACTTTGTCTCCCGCCCAATCGGAATCCGTAAATCCTTCAAGCTTGAAGTCCGCCCCTCTTGGGTACCATAAGCCAAAGTTTGGGGTATGAGCCAAATATCGAAAGATTCGCTTGACCGCCACAAAGTGACTTTCCTTCGGTGCGGCTTGAAACCATGCACACATCCCCACACTCAACATGATATCCGGTCTAGATGTACAAAGGTAAAGCAAGGAGCCAATCATGGAGCGATATACCTTTTGATCCACCGCTTTACCATTGGGATCAATGTCAAGTTGGCACTTGGTGGGCATTGGAGTAGTAGCTGGCTTGACATCACTTAGCTTGAATATTTTTAGCATGTCTTGAGTGTATTTGGCTTGGTTGATGAAGGTTCCTTCTCTTCTTTGTTTAATGTCAAAAACCAAGGAAGAACTTCAACTCTCCCATTGAAGACATCTGGAACTTGGAGGTCATGAGAGCGGCAAATTCCTCATTGAAAGCTTTGTTAGGGGAACCAAAGATAATGTCATCAACATATAGTTGGCATACAAACAACTCCCCTTTGACCTTCTTAGTAAAAAGAGTGGGATCGATTAGCCCCACTTCAAATCCACGATCTTGTAACAACTCGGTAAGGTGGTCATACCACGCACGTGGGGCTTGTTTAAGGCCATAGAGTGCCTTATCGAGTTGATACACATGATCCGGGAAGTAAGGATCCTCGAACCCCGGGGGTTGCTTGACATAGACCAACTCATTAATAGGACCATTAAGGAAAGCACTTTTCACATCCATTTGTTGCAACTTAAAGTTGTGATGGGAAGTGTCGGTGTCAAAACCGACCGATCTCGGGTAGGGGGTCCCAAGCAGTGCGTCTTAGGATCAATGGTAACATGAGACAAGGGACACGATGTTTTACCCAGGTTCGGGCCCTCTTGATGGAGGTAAAACCCTACGTCCTGCTTGATTGATATTGATGATGTGGGTATTACAGGAGTAGATCTACCACGAGATCAGGGAGGCTAAACCCTAGAATTTAGCCTATGGTATGATTGTTGTTATTGTTGTTATATCTATCGACTAGCCTGGCCTCGGTTTATATAATGCACCAGAGGCCTAGGATAACAAGAGTCCTAGCCGAATACGCCGGTGGGGGAGGAGTCCTTGTCTTGATCGCCAAGTCCTGTGGATTCTTCCTTGTATGCGGCAGCCGTCCGGACTGGCCCATGAGTATACGGCCATGGGGGTCCTCGGCCCAATCCAACTGATCGGGAGACGACGCGTTGAGTACCCCCTAGTCTAGGACACCGTCAGTAGCCCCCTGAACCGGTCTTCAAGTTAGGGACGCTCCTCGATTCTTCCGAACTGTTCTTCATCTTTGGTTGCCGGTCTTGAAAACTGGTTCAATAAATCTTCTCATCTTCTATCTTGAGGATCGCCGAAATGCATTCGACGAGTTTACACACCGGGTATCCGAGGAGCCCCTTTAAGTTTCCGGTCTTTATCAATGCCTTGTTATTTTTATGCCACACCTCGGGTTTGAAGTTGTTCCCGGGCGGTAACGTCCTCTTGCGTCCGAGCTCCAATGCTGGCTTGCATTTGAGGTATCTTTTGCAGCCGAGCCCCAATGCCGGACTGCTTCCCAGCTCTAACGCCGGACTATGTATCCGAGCTCCAACGCCGAACTATGTATCCGAGCTCCAACGCCGGACTGTATCCGAGGTGTCGTAAATCACCTTGGTTCAAAGAAGTTTGAAGGAGTTTAGCCGAGCTTAATGCCGGAAATGCCCTCTATGGAGCCAACCACTAGCGCCCGAGCTTTATGTCGATCGCCCGAGGTGGTTAAGCACCTCGGTCATGGGCTGATTTTTGGTCAATGTTTTTTATTGATGCAATTTATTCTCTGACGAGATATATAGCCAGTAGCCCTCAAGGTGGGTATCGGTCTAAAACCCGAGATGCACATGAAGGATGACATAAGACCGATGATCCTCAGAGCCGAGACTCAAAGTTGATTTGCAAAATCGGTCCGAGGATCAAGTCCTAGCTCGGCCGAATACTTCGGGACACAAAAAGCGGCGTGCTCAGTCCTCGAGACTCAGGTTGGGTGCGGCCGATCAACCTGATGATCAAAATCTCCTTGGACACTGTATTGCACTTAAAATTTTCTGCATAGAACATGCAATGCAGTAGCCCTCGAGACACTGGTCGGGTGGCAATACCAGATCAGGGGATCGATGTGCCCCTTTAATATTTGTAAATAATAAGCCCGAAGCCCAGTAGCCCCCGAGCCTTAATGCGGGCACAGGAGGCCGAATTAAGGATCGATATCCCTAGTAAAATCACAAATTATGTGTAATGACTCTATGTATCCAAGTATTTTACGTCATTAATGCTCGGATCCGCATTGTACAAAACTTTGTTGACCGACCATCGGCTTCCACCTCCTCGGCCAATAGCCGAGGAGTGTTTGTCCTCCTTTATAAAGCCTTTATGAGGGCAAAGATTTACAACAAACAAGGCAATTTGGCCATACGGTTTTATAAACAAAGGTACGCGGAGAGACATGTTATATTACTGTTTAACAGAAGAAATGTCTTCCAAAGAAAATAGGCCCGCTATCGGTTCCTTTATTTGGGTTGTCATGCTAAGCATGATCATGAAACCTCAGCTCCAATGTAAGAGCAAAATATCGAGGATTTAGTTTGGGAGGCCAGTTAATAACCCCCGGTAGTGTTCGGCGACAGTCGAGGTCAAGCCATAAACACTTCGGCCATTGTTATGAATGGCCCGTTGTTTAACACCGTCATCGGATCGCCGACCAGTTTACGCTTATTGTGACAGTCAGTTTTTGGCTTTCTCCACTGAGGTGCTTAACCATGTGAGCTGGAAGCAAAATCGCAGTGGTTCTCCCTTTGCACACCTAGCCGAACAAAGCGGAACATAGGAGGCAAGCGTAGGAGCCGGGCAACCCAACTATTGATCAAGACACAACCAAACCGATGCATATATAGCAATATCCGAGAATGTTTTTGCCGAATCTCTAAAGGTGTCCGGCGTTGCACTGCGAGGCTTGTGCTGAAAACACACAAATAGTTTTAAAAGTGCCATGGGCTCGAAAAGCCAAAAAACTTATTCAAAAGGTTAATGTCCGAACTAGATCAAGTGTTCGGTGCCAATCCGAAAATTGGACTTTGAAAAAAAAGGTGCTTCTGCCGTGCTTGAACATGACACATCCTATCTCAAAACTTAAAGCGGGTCAGCCTACGGCTTTAACCTCCTATCCCGAAGGCGGAGTACTTCTTACTAGGCCGGTTTAGCAAGCTAAACTCTAGCGGCTTTGAGAGAGAAATTAGGCTCCCCGGCTAGTGACCGCACACTTGTGTCGAAAAAAGGAGTGATAAATAATAATAAAAACTTTGCAACGACTAAGAAGAAAAACACTTACCATAAAACGGCTCATATAAATTTAAGAGCCCCCAAATGACTTGGGTAAAAGAATGATTGCATGTACCGAAGTACTTATATCATATCTATGTTCAACCGAACTTTAAACGCGTCTTAACCGACCATCGGCTTCTCCCTCTCCAGTCAAGGACCGAAAAGTGTTATGTACTCCATCTGTCGAGAACATCGACGGTGTTTCCAATAATCAGGCAATCAGGCCATAAGGCTGTAACAGACAAAGCGCGCTCAGGGAACTTATGTTATATTACTGTGAAGAGTAAGAAGCATCTTCGAAGAAAATAGTACCCCCACCGATACCTTTCTTCGGTGCTCATTGTCATTATGAGACTTGTGCAATAGATTTTTTGTACTCATGATTTCCGTTGTGTGCCGACCATGATTGAAAACAATAAGAGCGCTAGCTTTCGGCTTCACCCAGTCTAAGGTCCGGCTCGGGTGACCCGATCGTGACAATCGCATAGGTGCTCCCTTTACTCCCTAGCCGAACAATCGGGAACGTAGGGGTAAGCACAGGAGCCAGGCAACCCAGCTTGCAAATCGCTTAAGTCAATATGGTGCATATTGTGGCGTAATACACGAACAAGGAACGAAGCCGTACAAGTATAATCATATGCAAGAGGAAAAAGCTTCATGAAGGAAGCCCCCAAGTAAACGGGGTATTTGAATTTGCGCGTCACAAACAAAGTTTGGACAAGAAAATTTTTACAAGCAACTTTTTTCTCAAAAAGTATAATGCTTGGTCAAGCCGAACACAAGTTAAAAATTTAAAACTTTGAGCATGAAGACAACTTAGCTAGTTAATGTGTTCGGTATTGATGACGCGGTCCGAGCTAGATGCGGGACAAGGTTCCATCCCCGAGCCGGTCCCGAGGTGGCGGAGCAAAGAGCCCGTCACTCCGAAGTGGTGACATAGCACGGTCAATGTAGGACGACAGGGTGATGCTGAAGTCCCCGACATGGGGTAATAAAGTGTTGACGAAGCCCCTCGTCCAGCCGAGGTGACGCCAAAGGATATAGTCCGACTGGATCATTTTCCTGTGCACAAAAAATAGTGCAAACCGGAGATAATAGTAATAATAATAAAAATAAAAATAAATTTGTTGCATAACAAATAATTTATGCAAAGTGAGTAATAAAAGAAATATGGCCTGGCGCCAAAGTCAATGTCGATGCAGGGCGGTGGCCTGATGCGGTAAAGGCATGACAAGGCCTGAATTCACAGGTCGGTTCGAGTTCCGGGTGCGGCGTTCGCCGGACTATGTACGGAAACTGACCGAACCACCATGCGACCGTTGTTAATGCGGCCACCATTTGATAGACCTGCGTACATATGACGGACAAACCAGAGTAATAATTCATTGGGAAAAATGAACCCTAACAAGCAAAAAATACTGGGATTAATAGCACCTGGCTTATTTGTTGTAGCAATCCGAAGAAAGGTGATTCCCAAAATAGGGACTCGATCCGCACACCTATCACCTGATGGCGATAAAGCAACGGCATGGCGATGCTGGCAAAGGTTGGCTCGCCGAGGCAAAGCCCTCGGTCCAGCTAACGTGACGGAGCTGGTCGGCCAGCGACGCCGAAGTCTCCGGAGTAGGTTGATGAAGAGATGATGAAGCCCCCGGTCCAGCGATGCAGGTCATGACGTGGTCGATGCCGGCTTGATGAAGTGACCGTGTGGCGATGCAGGTGTGCCCGCTCCGTGCAATCCGTGGGGCGGCGATGTTGGTGACGATTTATCCTTCGCGATGCCGAACTATTGTTCGGCTGGCCGAGATGATGATCTGAAGAAATTGAGCTCGGCTCAACAAAGCGACGACGTGTCTAACGCAGGTCGACCGCCGTGGAGTGATATTGTCGGGCTGGTTTGACACCGGCGCGACGGTGAAGTTCGTATTGCAAGAATACTTTTAATATTACTGGGATGTGTTTGAGAATAAAACACAACACACCATATGAAAACTTCCTTCAAAAAGGATGTCCGAGATCCCGTTCATAAAGAAGATGAATTTGGGTCGGATTCGTTCTCGCGCAGAAAACATATCCAAAAAGTGATGCACTAATCGGAAGTTTCCCGGAGTTTGGACGGTCGGATCGAGCTGAATTTTTGGCAGGTGGTAGATAAGGGAATTCCGCAGCAAATCAATGGTTGGATCCTTCAAAGGACATCCGAACTAGACGCTGGATACCATGCCCTAAACTCGTTTGGATTCTCGTCCAGATTCAACAGGGCTCCGGTATATCGGAGATTGCCGGAGATTCCTCCATCGAAACTCGACGAAATTTTTGCAGGGTTGTTGTAGACTTAATTCCGCATAATTCCACCGAAGTAATCGTTTAAGCGACACTCGAGGAGGCGGTGGCGGCGGATACAAGTTCGCTGTCTAGAAATAAAGCACGGTCGCCTGAGGGCAATGTTGACGTTGAGCCCCCGAGCTCCATGGATGACTCCTCCATGATCTTGATAGAGATCAGAGTTGGTGTTGATGAAGGCCTTCATTCGAACATGATGATCGGAGGTAGGGCGCAGTCCTCGGTCAAGCCAAGGTGACCAGTCGAGCTGGTGACGAAGAAGCCGACGTCGCAGTTGACCTGCGGTCGAGCCATTGATCCTTTCGCCGATCACACAGAGGAACTCTCAATGAAAGCACCAATGTCGGTGTCAAAACCGGCCGATCTCGGTTAGGGGGTCCCAAGCAGTGCATCTTAGGATCAATGGTACCAGGAGACAAGGGACACGATGTTTTACCCAGGTTCGGGCCCTCTTGATGGAGGTAAAACCCTACGTCCTGCTTGATTGATATTGATGATGTGGGTATTACAAGAGTAGATCTACCACGAGATCAGGGAGGCTAAACCCTAGAAGCTAGCCTATGGTATGATTTTTGTTATTGTTGTTATATCTATCGACTAGCCTGGCCTCGGTTTATATAATGCACCAGAGGCCTAGGATAACAAGAGTCCTAGCCGAATACGCCGGTGGGGAAGGAGTCCTTGTCTTGATCGCCAAGTCTTGTGGATTCTTCCTTGTATGCGGCAGCTGTCCGGACTGGCCCATGAGTATACGGCCATGGGGGTCCTCGGCCCAATCCAACTGATCGGGAAACGACGCATTGAGTACCCCCTAGTCCAGGACACCGTCAGGAAGCATAAGCAATCAACAAACGTATGGATTCAAGACGAGCAACAGGAGCAAAGGTTTCACCGTAGTCGATACCCTCGACTTGGGAGTAGCCTTGTGCTACCAATCTTGCCTTGTTGCGAATGATGTTCCCATGAGCATCTTGCTTGTTCTTGAAGATCCACTTGGTTCCAATGGCGTTGTGGTTCCCCGATGGCCTTGGCACCAATCTCCACACCTTGTTGTACTCGAAGTTGTTGAGTTCTTCATGCATGGCATTGAGCCAATCCGAGTCTTCGAGCGCCTCATAAACCTTCTGGGGTTCAACACAAGAGACAAATGCGTGATGTTCACACTAGTTTGCTAATTGTCTACGAGTGCTTACCCCCTTTATTAGGCTTCCAACCACATTTTCCATGAGATGGCCTTGGGAGGTGATCTTGGAAGCAATCTTCACGGCACGACGCTCTAATTCCTCCTCGGAAGTGGAAGGAGGAGGGTTAACTTGATTCTCTTGAGCGCCGTCTTGAGCTTGTTCTTGATCTTGAGCTTGCTCATGATCTTGAACTTGCTCGAGGGGGAGAACTTGACCTTGGGCATCATTTAGAGGTTCACCACCATCTTGAGGTTGATTTTGCCCTTGGTCTTGTTCACGAGGTTGAGGGCCTTCACTTTGTTCTTCGGAAGCGTGTGGGTCTTAGGGAGGTGATGGCTCCACTTGAGTGGAGCATTGTCCTTCTCCTTCGGCCACAAGGGGTTCCTCAATGGGTAGAATATGACCAATACCCATTCTTCTTATGGCTTGGGAAGGAATTTCATCACCTACATCACAAGTGCCACTTTGCTCCACTTGGGAGCCATTATTTTCATCAAACTCCACGTTACACGTCTCCTCAATGAGTCCAGTGGACTTGTTGAGAACACGGTAAGCATGAGAGTTTGTAGCATAACCAACAAATATGCCCTCATGAGCTCTAGCCTCAAATTTAGACAAACGAACACCTTTCTTGAGAATGAAACACTTACAACCGAACACCTGGAAGTACTTGAGGTTGGGCTTGTTGTCGGTGAGTATCTCATATGGAGTCTTGTTCAAGCCTTTGCGGAGATAGAGCCGATTGGATGCATGACAAGCAGTGTTGATGGCTTCGGCCCAAAAGTTGTATGGAGACTTGAACTCCGCCATCATGGTCCTAGCCTCATCCATCAACGTCCGGTTCTTCCTCTCCGCCACACCATTTTGTTGAGGGGTGTATGGAGCAGCATATTGGTGCTTGATCCCCTCATCACTAAGAAACTCATCCAAGGTGTAGTTCTTGAACTCGGTGCCGTTGTCACTTCTGATTGTCAAGATCTTTGCATTATGTTGACGTTGAGCTTCATTTGCAAAGTTGATGACGGTTTGTTGAGTCTCACTCTTCCTCTTGAAGAAGTATACCCAAGTGTATCTTGAATAATCATCCACAATCACCAAGCAATACTTTCTTCCTCCAAGACTATTAAAAGATGGGGGCCCAAAGAGATCCATGTGAAGGAGCTCCAAGGGTCTCTTCGAGTAGATGATGGTTGAGGGAGGGTGAGCCTTCTCATGTAGCTTTCCTTCAATACAAGCACTGCAAGCACGATCTTTGTCAAAACTAACATTTGTTAGTCCACGAACATGGTCCCCCTTGAGAAGACTTTGCAAAGATCTCATATTGACGTGGGCTAAACGGCGATGCCAAAGCCATCCCACGTCAACTTTAGCCATTAGGCATGTCGCGGTCTTAGTGGGTCGCTCCGAAAAGTTAATCACATGGAGACCGTTCTCGACATGCCCAACAAAGGCTACTTTAAGAGTCTTGCTCCACAAGAGGGCCACGGTATCAATGTCAAAGAAAGTAGCAAAACCCATGAGTGCAAGTTGACGAACGGAAAGCAAATTGTATGCAAGGGACTCAACAAGCATGACTTTCTCGATCGTTAGATCATGATAAATGACAACCTTGCCGAGACCCAATACCTTAGAATGTGATGCATCACCCCACTCAACATCGGTGGGCATAGATGGAATCTTTTGCACGTCCACCACCATGTCCTTGCTCCCGGTCATATGATTTGTTGCTCCACTATCGAGCAACCATGATCCCCCACCGGAAGCAAACACCTACAAGAGATCAATGCTTGGTTTTAGGTACCCATTTAGTAATGGGTCCTTTGATGTTAGTAACAAGGGTCTTGGGAACCCAAATAGACCATTCAATGTACTCATAAGGAGAACCAACAAATTTAGCATAAACATGTCCATCACTAGCACGGCACAACACATATGACGGGTTAAAGTCGTCGGCTTTGTTGGAGGAAATGCTTTTGCCCTTTTGAGCGTCAACTCCTTTCACTTTTTCCTTCTTCTCCTTAGGAGCACTGTCGGTGTCAAAACCGGCGGATCTCGGGTAGGGGGTCCCGAACTGTGCGTCTAGGCGGATGGTAACAGGAGACAAGGGACACAATGTTTTTACCCAGGTTTGGGCCCTCTCGATGGAGGTAAAACCCACGCCCCGCTTGATTAATATTGATGATATGGGTAGTACAAGAGTAGATCTACCACGAGATCAAGGAGGCTAAACCCTAGAAGCTAGCCTATGGTATGATTGTTGTAATGTATGTTGTCCCACGGACTAAAGCCCTCCGGTTTATATAGACACCGGAGGAGGCTAGGGTTACATGTAGTCGGTTACAATGGTAGGAGATCTACATATCCGTAGACGCCAAGCTTGCCTTCCATGCCAAGGAAAGTACCATCCGGACACTAGTCGGAGTCTTCAATCTTCTATCTTCGTAGTCTTGGAGTCCGGCGGATAATGATAGTCCGCTATCCGGACACCCCTAGTCCAGACTCCTCAAGAGCCTCGAACCAGTCTTCAATGACGATAAGTCCGGCGCGATAATGTTCGGCATTGCAAGGCGGGTTCCTCCGTGAATAATCCAGAGAAGATCATGAACACCAGGATAGTGTCTGGCTCTGCAAAATAATTTCCACAATCCACCGCAGAGAGAATAAAATATACACTTTGTTCAATCTGCTGACGTATTATGCGGCGTGACATCACACCGCCACCAAGCCTTTGTTAGAATTGTTTTTTACTATACCACCTCAGCACGTTTAGCGAAGCGGTATCCTTGGCACGTCTTGTCAAAGCAGAGATCGTGTTCCCCTTATTCCGGGATTCTCATCAATACGGACGTGGGTAACCCAACCGCGCCATTGATGGTGGCACTTGGGAGATAAGCGAGTTTTATCAGGCCGGTGGGGGACGCATAGTTTTCGTCCGCCTATATATGAGGGATAAGGATTTACCTTCCCACCTACGCCTTCTTCCTCCTTTGCTTATCCATCTCCGCGCCCTCAAGCTCCAACGCTCAAGTTCGCGCATCTCGCCTCGACCTTCTCCGAATATGTCCGGAGCGGGAGGCAAATGGTTGGCCTCCACCGTCAAGGAGGAGGACATCACCAAACTGCGCAACGCCGGATATCTTTCCAGCGATATCGCGCATCGGCTGCCCGACGAGGGGCAGCTCATCCCTACCCCAGGGCCTAATGAGAGGTCGTCTTCCTCCCCACTTCCTCCGCTGGATCGGGCTTTCCGCTCCATCCATTTGTCCGGGGCTCATGTTTTACTACGGCCTGGATTTCCACGATCGGCGCCGAACTTCATCCTCAACATCTCGGCGTTTATCATCGTGTGTGAGGCCTTCCTCTGCATCCGCCCCACTTCGCCTGTGGCTCAAGACCTTCAACGCAAGCGTCAAGGTTGTGAAGGGCACGCAAGCGAATGCGGAGGCGCCATGTTGGGCAAATTGCCCAACGCCCCATGGCTGGAAGGGACCTTTGTGGACTCCGTCAAGGGGTGGCAATCGGGTGGTTCTACATCACCGAGCCGCGCAGCCCACATGGGCGGCGGCCCCGAAGTTTAGATCTGGCATCCCCACGCAGCTCACCTCTCGAAAGAGAAGGGCTTGCGGTGGGGCAATCCGTGGAGGTGACGGACTCGAGCCTGCATCAAGAAGATGGTGAGCAATAAGCTCGGGCTTGTCGACGTGGTCCAAGTCATGCTCATCCGCGGATCCTCCCATGCCAAGAACGGGCATCCAATTTGTGGGAGTTCAATCCGAACAGCACCAGCGCTAAGCGGGCTCTTCGATACAACATCTGAAGGCGCTCGAGGGCGCTGTTCAAGGGCGCCGAAGCCTCGCATCCCATGATGTAAGATCGCGGATTCAGCTCATGATGTCCAACCGATGAGGTAAGTGATTCAACCCCATCACGGGACACTTGTGATAATTAAATTAACTTTTAGTGGGGTTTCATTCGCTTCTTCCTTTGACAGAATGGATGGAGAAGGCCAAGCTGCTTATCAGCCCGGCTCCCATGCCGAAGACCAGTGGACGCCCGCCATCAGGGCTGCTGGTCCCGCACCGCATGTGGTGCCGAGAAGAAGGCCAAGAAGGTGGCGCGGGACTCAAAGAGTTCCCGCAATCAGGCGTCTGATGACGACGAGGACTCCCAAGACGAGGAGGAGGAGTATTCTCTCCCGGAGGAGGGAGAGAAGAAAAGGAAGGCTTCCCCAATTGGGGAGGCCGAAGGGTCCAAGAGGGGGAGAACTATCCCCCCGGACAGTTTCGCCAACATCAGCGTTGGCGAGGATGAGTGGCCTCCAAGGGCCAGGCGTCCGGCAAGATCGTAAGTATCCGGATCCTTGATGTGTAATTTCTTTTGTGTCGCGTAGTGTCCTTCTAATGCCGCGTTCTGTCCGTAGTCCGGCCGATGATTATCTTCCCGCTTCATCAAGCGGGTCATTGGCCTCGTCGGATGTGAATTCCATCCCGACTGCCTCTACCCCACGCGCCGACGAGGACGCCGAGGTGGGATCCCAAAGAGGGACCCATTAGGAGGAGGCTCCAGAGGCGCCGTCAGGAAGCCTCCCGGACTTCGTGCCGGACTCCACATCGGAACCCGCAGTGGTTCCAGAGTCCGGCAAGCGGCCCCTTCGAAAGAAGGGCAGGACCGTGACACCGGCGGCCTCCGTCCAACCGGAGGCGCCGGATAACCTGTTGGAGGCGCTTAAAGGCGCTTCCATCGAGGAAGAACACCGCACTATCATGAGTGCGGTGATTGAGAAGGTTCAGCTTGCTAAGAGCGGGCTGACCAAGCTCGCAGCAGCCTTCTAACATGCTTTGAGGTAAGAAGTTAAAATTATGTAATGTAATACCGCATAGACAGAGTCTCGATGCTTAGTTCGGTGTTGGAAAGAAAAGCCGGACTGAGGATCTAACAAGATATGCGCAGGATTGCTAAAAATATGTCAATATGGGTTTGCAGGCTGCGCTGCTGGCCTTTGCCGCACTAACGGCAGAGGTTGACGTGCTGAAGAAGGATCTCGAGCGGTCCGAGCAAGAGCTCGGCCGTGCAAAGAAGCAGCTCGAGGAAAAAGAAGGTGAGTAACACCTCTTTGAATAAGTACCTTACAGAAAAGGATTTTGGTTGCAAATAAAATTAACAAGGATAATATGTATATTGCAGGGGCCACTAACGAGGTGGCAGCCACGAAGGATCCGTGTCCATGGTCGAACGCAGAGGCCGCTGAACGGGCTGAGCGAGAAAAGCAAGAGGCACGGGTGGCGGAAGTTCGGCAAGAGCTCCAGGCTCTCATGGAAAAGCATGAGAGTTTGGAGCGCGACTCCAAGACTCGAGAGTCCGAGCTTGCCTCGGCTCTCGAAAGTGCCAAGTCCGCCAAGGCCGAGGCCCATAAGGCCCTTCAGGAAGTTGAGGACATAAAGATGATAGCGGCGGGTAAGGCATTTTTCATGCAAAGCAGGCATGTTAATGTGGACTACCCGACACTTACCCGAATTCGAGCTCTCCAGGCGTTTGCAGATCTGCCGCAGAAAGCGCCCGATGCCGCCAGATTCTATCATGGCGAGGAGGGAGCTCGACGGAGAAGGTCTTCGGTCTCAAGATTCGAGGCCGGCCATCCGTGCCCCCAAGCGACCAATTGAAGCGGCTGGTCGAACTCCACAAGGTAGCCGAGGAGGCCATGAAGGGTCTCATAGTCCGGTTGTGGCTCGGACAGGCCATGCACAGGAGCTACTTTGGCCTCGGCGGCGGCTGGTGGATGCATGCCCCAGCTGGATGTAGTCAAGCGCCCGCTTTGTATTGAAGGCGCTGTCGGGCCCTTGCCCGCATAAAGGTGCAATGGGGCAAATTGATGCGAGAAGCTTTCACGGACCCACCGCCGGGCAAGGAGTATCGCACGCCGGAGAAGTATTATAAAGTTGTCTCAAGGGAGCCTGCGATATTGCGATGAGTGCTCCGAAATGTAATCTTTGAGTGAACTCGCTGTGTATTTATCCTGGCGCTGAAAACTTCGCTCATATGCACCATGAGCAACGCTTGTTTAATTTAAAATATTACCTTCATGCGGCCGCTTGTAAAATCGAGAGATGGCAAGTCGTTGGCTTCAGCCCCCAAGCCACAAGTTTGGGGTGTTAGGGATAAACTTGAGCACTCTTGTTCCCATTTTGGGTCCATCTAGGAGGCGCCAACATGACGTAACAAGGCAACCGGACTTATAATGCTTGAACACTCTCACTTAGCCATAGAATTCTATAATTTTAAATTTCGGCGAAGCCCCTGATATTCGGAAGACCGAATCCGGGGCGCTATCCACGCCTTCATCGGACATTATCCGGAACTTCGCTTGAAGCGGCGTGAGTATTTAGGGACCCGAAGAAACCTCTCGAACAGCGACCAGTCTCTCGCCACATCATGCTAGTCAGTTTTAGCTTTCTCCACTAAGGCGCTCGCCCGGCTCAACCGGGGCGCAATCGCAGTGGTTCTCCCAGTGCCACCTTAGCCGACAGAACGGAACGTAAGGCACCAAAATGTGGGAGCCGGGCAAACCCAACTATTGACCCAAGACATGATTCGGAGCCGATTCATATAATGCTATAAGTTCGGGGTGCCGCACTTGTGAAAGTGTTCGGACTTTATCACACCATAATTTGGGGAACAGAAGCCCCTGGCGTATTCGGCCGTACCAAAATATACGGGTGCAAGATGTCATGTAATGAACATATATATAAAGTATAATGCAATTGCAATAAAGAGGTGCTGCATTATTTATGAAAGAAAATCTGCTAGTAGAGCGGACTGATACAAGTAGTGCGGTAAGCAAGGGATTTGGACTAAATAAACATGTCCCCCTCCAAGGAAGAGCTGCAGACTTGGTGTATATAATCAAGTTTAATGCTCGTAATTGAGACCACCTGAGTGTTTGTCGCGGCCTTCTTTAGTCCCTGACTGTTGCATCGTGAGTTCGGCAGGTTCGCCACCGGACAGGGCTTCTGGTTAACAGAGTCCTGTGTACATAAGAGAAGAAGAAAAATAAAATAGAAAGGAAGGGAGGCGCACTTGTGAGCCCCTGGTGTAGTCGAGCCGCACTCTGGGTCCATTGTGATCGTGCCCCTTTCCCTGCGCCCATGGTATCTCCAAAGCGTAATGATGTATGCAGAGTGTTATTCTTGCGATCATGCGCGGGCGAGGGTTGGGGCCGCATTGCTACGCGTGCTCTGATCGCGCCAGGTGGTCTTGGTTGGCATTGCTCGGCGGCGCTTTGCTCTATCCGCTTTTAACCGCCGGACTTGAGAATTGCCTTAGAAGGCTGCTCAGATTTCCGCCGCGAGAGCATTGCTGTGTGTTCCTCCGCTCGGAGGAGCGTTCATATTTCCATTGACCGTGATGACTCCACGAGGGCCTGGCATCTTGAGCTTTAGGTATGCATAATGCGGCACGCGTTGAATTTTGCAACGCGGTTCGTCTGAAAGCAGGGCGTGATAGCCGCGCAAAACGGGACTATGTCAAGATTAACTCTTCGCCCGAAATTATCCGGGATCCAAGACCACTTCCGGTGTGGTGAGCCTCGCATAATTGGCTTCCACTCAGGATGACACCTTTAAAGGTTGTCTTTGTAGGTTTAATCCTTGATGGGTCTATGCCCATTTTGCGACCGTTGTATCGATAAAGCAGGTTCAGCTACTACCGCCGTCCATCGGGACTCTTGTGAGGTGAAATCCATCGACGATTGGGTCTAAAACCAATGCGCGAATCCGCCATGGCGTATGCTGGTCGGATGGTCTCTTCGATCGAAAGTGATCGGACAAGAGGACCATGGATTGAACTTTGGGGCGATCGCTCCATCGCATAGACGTCCCTCGTCGCGCTGCCTCTCCCTCTTGGGTATGTGGGTCGCAGATATCATATTCACCGTCCGCACTTGTGGGGGAAACCCTTCGTCCTCTTTTGTTCGGCGGTCGGGTCTCCTCCTCGTCGTCATTGTTTAGCCCCTTGTCATCGTTTTGCAATTAACTTGCGGCCGCTTGAACACCCAGCAATCTCTATTGGTGTGGTTAGCTGGCTTTTCATAGGTGCCATGTATCCGCATAAGCGGTCGAGTATTCGATCCGCATTAGACGGACCCGAGTGGTTCTTTTGAATGGCTTCTTCCACGACGGGTTTAGAGCCTTGGAATCCAGATTGATCGCCGATCCTCCTTATCGCCGCCAAGCACGCGGCGCTTGTTTTGTTTCGACGTGACTGCCGTTGTTGTCCTTGGTATCCGGACCGCGAATTTTTACGGAGGTTGTTGCTACTGCTAGCCAGTTGTCCTCTCCCTCCGCAAAAGCGGGTCATTAACGATGTGAGGGCTGCCATGGATTTCGCTTTTCCTGCCCGGTGCCGGGCTAGCCATTCGTCCCGGATGTTATGTTTGAAGGCTGCAAGGGCCTCTGCATCCGGACAATCGGCGATTTGGTTTTTCTTTGTCAAGAACCGTGTCCGAATTGTCCGCCGATTCGTGCAGGCTGCTGAATAATGTGGCTTAGGTCATCGGCTTCGTGGTCGTGCTTTACGCGTGCCTGGAAGTTGTCGAGGAATGCGGCTTCGTGTCCTCCCAAAGACCCAATTGACTCTGCGGGCAAGCTGTTTAGCCAATGCCGAGCTGGTCCTTTAAGCTTGAGTGGGAGGTACTTGATGGCATGGAGATCATCACCGCGGGCCATATGAATGTGGAGAAGATAGTCTTCGATCCAAACCGCGGGGTCTGTTGTGCCATCGTAAGATTCGATGTTTACGAGTTTAAACCCTTCGGGGATCTGATGATCCATTACTTCATCAGTGAAGCATAGAGGGTGTGCGGCGCCCCTGTATTGAGCGATATCGCGACGCAGCTCGAGAGAGCGCTGTCTGCTGTGTTCGGCCCGGCCGGATTTATTATATCCGGCATGATGGTATTCGTCGTGGGTCGTAGGGCGCCCATGTGATCCGTAGATGGATCTTGATTGCCTTGCTTTGTCCTCCAATATATCTCGCAAGTCCGGCGCGTTCCCTCTTGGCTTCATACTTTTGGAGCGATGCCGGGGTACGGTCTTGGCTGGGGGCTTAGATGCCTCTCTGTCACGGCCACGGGGTGGTCGGTCAGCCATATCGTGCGTGCTGGTGATGGAGGTATGTATGCTTCCTCCTCTAATCGGGGGAGCAGCTTGCGTCTTGGGTAACTTTTGGAGGGGCGTTCGAGTTTATACTCTTCGGCCGCGAGGACTTCGGTCCATCGATCGGCCAGCAGGTCCTGATCAGCTTGGAGCTGTTGCTGCTTTTTCTTTAGGCTGTTTGCTGTGGCGATAAGCCTGCGCTTGAAGCGCTCTTGTTCGACGGGATCCTCAGGTACGACGAATTCATCATCGTTGAGGCTTGCTTCGTCTTCGGAGAGAGGCATGTAGTTGTGATCCTCGACCTCTTCGTCTGCCGCCCTCTTGTGAGGGCTTGCTTCTGCATCCTCCTGCGCTGAATCTTGCTGGAGGGGATCGTCTTCGGCACTCTCTGGGGTATTGTTATCTCCCGTGTCGGAATCTCCATTCTTGCTGTGGCAGGATTTAGAGCGGCGCCGATTACGCCGGCGTTTAGGCTGTTTCTTTAAGGAATCCGCCTCCGCTGCTTCTTCGCCGTCCCCCTCTTTTGGGGTGTCCACCATATATATGTCGTATGACGAGGTTGTCTTCCAGTGCCCTGTAGGCGCTGGTTCTTGTTCGTCGCCGGCATCGTCGTCCATAGCGTCGATGTCGTCGGAGTCGTAGTCTAGCATGTCGGTTAGATCGTCGACAGTGGCTACAAAGTGGGTGGTGGGTGGGATCTGAATTTCTTCGTCGTTCGTACCCCAACCATCCTGGCCATAGTCCGGCCAGGACTCTCCTGATAACGAGAGATGCTTTAGTGAATTCAGGATATCGCCAAAAGGCGAGTATTGAAAGATGTCCGCGGCGGTGAATTCCGGATCGATTGGTGGGGGCCCGGGAGGTTAGGAGTCCGGCGAGGAGTCCGGCGCCTCGGAATCACGAGTCTCGCAGGGGACAATATCAGTGTTCGGCTCCATCGCCGTGGATGTTGAAGCCCCCAGGGTGGCGTCCATCCACCGCCCTCGATCTGGCGATCGGCTCCGGACTAATGGCGAAGCGGATCCGGTGCGGCCACCGAGGCACTGCTCGTGGCGAGCTAGATCATGCCCATCGCCACGGTCTTGGCGGCGTGGTCAGGCTCGAGTCCGTCAAGATCAAGTCTCCGCGACATCGGCCGTGAAGTTCAAGCTTCGAATCGACTCGACGGCCGGGCGTAGCTTCGATCTGCTCCAGATGGCCAAGAGAATTGGCCCGCAGCGTGAAGCCGCCGAATACGAAGATCTGTCCGGGGAGAAAAGTCTCACCCAGGATAGCGTTGTTGGTTGAAGATGCCATCAAGCCTATCGGTGACGACACAGAGGAACTCTCAATGAAAGCACCAATGTCGGTGTCAAAACCGCGGATCTCGGTAGGGGGTCCCGAATCGTGCGTCTAGGCGGATGGTAATAGGAGACAAGGGACACAATGTTTTTACCTGTGTTCGGGCCCTCTCGATGGAGGTAAAACCCTACGCCCTGCTTGATTAATATTGATGATATGGGTAGTACAAGAGTAGATCTACCACGAGATCAAGGAGGCTAAACCATAGAAGCTAGCCTATGGTATGATTGTTGTAATGTATGTTGTCCCACGGACTAAAGCCCTCCGGTTTATATAGACACCGGAGGAGGCTAGGGTTTACAGAGTCGGTTACAATGGTAGGAGATCTACATATCCGTATCGCCAAGCTTGCCTTCCACGCCAAGGAAAGTACCATCCGGACACGAGCCGGAGTCTTCAATCTTCTATCTTCGTAGTCTTGGAGTCCGGCGAATAATGATAGTCCGGCTATCCGGACACCCCCTAGTCCAGGACTCCCTCAAGCACCCTCTCCCTCTTTTACAAAAGTTTGCTTGAGAGGAGGAGGACGTTTGGTCTTGTCATTCTTCTTCTTCTTGCTCTTGGACTTGGGTGCAAATCCAATTCCTTCCTTGGCCACAACTTCCTTTTGATTGCTCAAGAGGTTGTTGAGGTTCTTCTCACCTTGAATGCATGAAACAAGGCCTTTCTCAAGTTGATCCTTCAACTTGGCATTTTCCTCCACAAGATGCACATGCTCACAACACGGGTTAGTAGCACATGCATTATCAATTAATACCATATGAGGAAAGGTGGCCTTTTCCTTAGTTAGCTTAACTTGGAGTTGAGCATGAGACTCCTTGAGATTAGCATGAGCACCCTTCAAGACCTTGTGGGCCTTGTCAAGTATCTCAAACTCCTCTTTGAGTCTAGCATGATCAACCCCAAGTTCAGCCTTCTCGGAAGTTAGCGCACGAGACACGACAAGAGCATGATCAAGATCTTTCTTTAATTTACCATGGTCATCGTTGTATGACTCCTCAAAAGTCAAACGATGCACACGCTCTTCCTCAAGAGCATTAGAGAGATCCGATATCTCATCGGCATAGTCACGACTATGACCTTCCATCTTAGAGATGGTTTCTTCATGAGCCTTGATCATGTCATTGGCCTCACCAAGTTGTTCCAAGAGAGCAACAAAATGCTTATTGGACTTGCCCTTGAGCTTACTCATAAAAGACCCAAACTCATTCACTTCTTCATTAGACCCCTCATGTTCATCAATGCAATCCTCCACGGAGGAATTAGTAATGATGGTGGTTTTAATGTTGGGGGTTACCTTGTTTGAAGCTTTAGCCATGAGGCATTTGGTGGTGATGTTCTCGTTGGGTGAATCAAAGAGAGACACCCGGGGAGTAGTAGCAATGGCAACGGATGCCATTGCCATTGCTTCTTCATTTTCATCATCATCGTCATCCTCTTGGTATTCTTCTTAAACCACCAACCCACGAGTGGGAGTCTTCTTGGCGAAGTTGTTCTTGTTGGGGAAGGACTTGGCTTTGTCTTTTCGGATGAACTTGCCACCATTGTCTTCCCGCTTCTCGTAAGGACAATCCGCAACGAAATGGCTCACATTGTCACAGTTGAAGCAAGTTCTAACTCGTTGCTTGCCCTTGACGCCACTTGAGTTGTTCTTGTTGAAGTTGGGTCTTGAATTCTTCTTGCTCCAAAATTGTCTTGAAGCAAGGGCCATGTGCTCATGGTAATCAAATTTGGTGTCTTCGGGGTTGCTCTCCTCATCTTCCACTTCTTCCTCTTCTTCCATAATAACCTTGGCCTTCAAAGCAAGGTTGGGCTTATTTGCCCTTTGAGAACGGAGCACCGCATTGTCGACGGTCTTGTCCAAGATGCTCACCGCAACGAACTCATCCAACACTTCACTTGAGGTCATGGAGTGGAAGTCCGGTCTTTGACGAATGACGGAGGACATGGCCTTGTTGTAGGGCATCATGGCCTTGAGCAACTTGCGCTTGATCCAATTGTCATACATGTCCTTGCTTCCATGATCTAGGAGTGCGACCGCGAGTTTGGTCACTCTTTGAAAGAGCTCACGAGGTTCTTCATCTTCTTTCATTGCAAACTCATCGGCTTCATCTTGCACCACTTCATAGTTGGAGCGTTGAATGCTAGCACTTCCTCGATAGAGACCCTCGACACATATCCATGCTTCTTTAGCCATGACATGAGGTCGAAGATGAGGGAGATCTTCGGGAAGGATAGCATCTTGGATGATGAAGAGAGCACTCTCATTGAATTGATTGTCCACGTCTTCTCGAGGGGTGAAGTTGCTTGGGTCATGAGGATAAAAACCTTCTTCAATGATTCTCCAAAGGTTAGTGTTCACATGTTTTAAATGACGCTTGAAGCGATAAACCCAAAGAGTCAAAATCTTCATGCTTCTCATATTTAGGAGGAGGACCGGCATGATTCAAATGAGTGGAGGGGATCGGTCCTCTATAAATAGGAGGTTCCACATGTGCAAAGATGTCGGTGCCATTTCTACCACTAGTAGAAGGACTCTTTTCATTGTTAGCTTCCCCCTTGTCGGAGGTAGCATCCGTCACCTTGTTAGTGGGATCACCCACTTTCATCGGCGAGGTAGATAGTTTAAGTCCTTCTAGAAATTTAGTAAACATGCTTTTAACCTCGGCCGTCATGGAGGTTTTCAATGTGTCTAAAGCCACATTGAATTCCTCACGTGAGACCGAGGTTCCCCCTTCGGCCGAAGACGATATGGGATTCACACCGGAGTGTTCCTCCGCACCGTCGTTGGTGTCAACCATACTCTTCAGATGGCAAAGTCCTTAATAAAGAGACGAGGCTCTGATACCAATTGAAAGGATCGATATGGTTGACTAGAGGGGGGGGGTGAATAGGCAACTAACAATTTTTAAGCTTTTCTTTAACAATTTAAACCTTGCAACGAAATAGGTTGTCTAGATGTGCAACCATGTGAACAACCTATATGATGCAAATACACCTAGCACACAAGAAAGCAATAGATGCAGCACAAGTAAGCTTGCAAAAGTAAAGGCACGAAATAACCAAGAGTGGAGCCGGTGGAGACGAGGATGTGTTACCGGAGTTCCTTCCTTTTCAGGGGAAGTACGTCTCCGTTAGAGCGGTGTGGAGGCACAATGCTCCCCAAGAAGCCACTAGGGCCACCGTAATCTCCTCACGCTCTCACACAATGCGAGATGTCATGATTCCACTATTGGTGCCCTTGAAGGCGGCGACAGAACCTTTACAAACAAGATTGGGGCTATCTCCACAACACTTGGAGGCTCCCAACAACACCACGAAGCTTCACCACAATGGAGTATGGCTTCGAGGTGACCTCAACCATCTAGGGTGCTCAACACCCAAGAGTAACAAGATCCGCTAGGGATAAGTGGGGGGAATCAAATTTCTCGTGGTGGAAGTGTAGATCTGGGCCTTCTCAACCAATCCCGAGCAAATCAACAAGTTTGATTGGCTAGGGAGAGAGATCGGGCGAAAATGGAGCTTGGAGCAACAATGGAGCTTTGGGGGAAAGAGGTTAGTCAACTTGGAGGAAGAAGACACCTTTATATAGTGGGGGAACAAATCCAACCGTTACCCCACTGAGCAGCCACGCACAGAGCGGTACTACCGCTTGGGCAGGGCGGTACTACCGCTGAGGGCGGTACTACCGCTCTCACCCAGCGGTACTGCCGCTCTGGCGAGGAGATCAGAGACCCAACCCCAGAGCGGTACTACCGTGGGAGTAGGCGCGGTACTAATGCTTGGAGCGGTACTAACGCTTGGAGCGGTACTACCGCCCCTACTACCGCACCTAGTACCGTAAAACCTGACACGAAAAACATCGGTCAAGAATCGAAGCGGTACTAGCGCGGAACTGCTGCGGTACTACAGCCGAAGACCTCAAGCGGTACTACCGCTGTGGAGCGGTACTACCGCTCCGGGAGCGGTACTACCGCTTGAGTGCTTCGGTGGTACTACCGCTGAAGACCGCGGTACTACCGCTGGGGTAGGTCAAGGCAGGGACAAAGAAAGAAAGGCTGCTCCATCGAAGCGGGAAGGAAGACATTGGGTGTGAAACGGATGTGTATGTGTTGATTCCACCCTAGTCTTACCAAAGCGGATCCCCTCTTGATAGTACGATGACTCCTACGAAACTAGTCCACCAACAGAGAGACGAAGGAGATACACCGTCTTGAATGACACACCGAGGGGAGGAAATCGTCTCGTGCCAATGAATGAATCTCTGAAAGAACTTAACGCACACGATTAGTCCGCAAAAGCATTGTCATCAATCACCAAAACATCTTGGGGATAAATATGCCCTTACAAGGGCTTGGTCTTGAAAGATGTAAGATTCCTATTGGGACAAATAAGCGCAGTGCTGGAAGGTCCTCTCCGACGACTCACAATCTGTGCTCATGAGAAGATGCATGCTCTTCGTGGACCGGCGAAGAGGCGAGTTCCTGAGGCCAACTCCACCGCGCGACCCCAAACGGACGTCCGTTTTGTCCGGATTCTGTCCGTTTGGGTAGGGCAATGGGGTCATGTCCGGGCCTGTCCTGGGATGCGGTGGCCGTGCGCCCAGCACGCGGCCGCATCCTTTTGCCCCATCTTGTCCACCCCATATTTTCATATGAAAACAAGTTTGCACGTCCAAATATTAATTGTTTGAAAATTAAAATAGTTTTACAACCCGATCGAAATTGTCTCGAATAAAGATAGTTTTACAACCAAATCGAAATTGTTTTGAATGAACATAAAACGAACCAATACATCTATCGGTTGCCAATATGCTCCCAAACGTGCTCAACCAAGTCATTTTGAAGAGCCTTATGAGTGTGCCAATCACGCAGCTCACGATGGGCTGGCGAACTGATCAAGCGTGGCGGTTCTTGATGCAGGGCTCAACATTGTCACCTTTATAGTCAAATCCTTGGTCAAGATATCTGTCATCACGCTCATCCTCGGCGATCATGTTGTGCATGATCACTGGCGATCATCACCTCCCAAAGCTTCCTTTCATCCCATGACAGTGCAGGTATCGAACGATGCCCCATCGGGATTGAAGCACACCAAAAGCACGTTCCACATCCTTTCTAGCACTCTCTTGCATTTGGGCAAATCTCTTTCTCTTCTCACCTTGGGGCTTCGAGATTGTCTTCACAAAAGTTGACCACTGAGGATATATACCATCAGCTAGATAGTATCCTTTGTTGTACTGGTGACCGTTGACCTCAAAGTTGACAGGTGGGGAGCGGCCTTCTGCAAGCCTCACGAATACTGGAGAACATTGCAGCACATTGATATCATTGTGAGAACCTGCCATACCGAAGATAGAATGCCATATCCAGAGATCCTGCGATGTCACAGCTTCTAATATGACAGTGCACTCGCTGACATGCCCCTTGTACTGGCCCTGCCAAGCAAATGGACAGTTCTTCCACTCCCAGTGCATACAATCTATGCTGCCAAGCATGCCTGGAAAGCCTCTAGCCGCGTTGGTCGCCAACAATCTCTCTGTATCAGTGGCAGTTGGCTGCCTCAAGTACTTTGGGCCAAAAACCTCGATCACAGCTTGGCAGAACTTGTACAATTACATCAGACATGTTGTCTCGCTCATACGCACGTACTCATCCACCAGATCGCCTGGAATTCCATAGGCAAGCATGCGGACGGCCGCGGTGCATTTCTGGTAAGAGGAGAACCCAAGCTTGCCAAGGGCATCCGTCTTGCACTCGAAGTATGGGTCATGAGCAACCACTCCCTCTCGAATACGATTGAACACATGCCTTGCCATTCGAAAATGGTGACGGAATTTATCCGGCTTGGAGAGCGGTTTGTTGGAAAAGTAATCGGCATAGAGCAGGGCGTGGCCTCTCTCCCTGTTGCGGTTCAGGTTGGGAGCACGGCCAGGGACTGACCCCCTGTACCGAGGAAGCTGCCGTTGAATGTGGTCGTGAACGACCAGTGCAGCCACCACAAGATCTTCATCATCCGACGACGAATCGTCCGATGAACAAAGGAAGTGGTGGAAGAAGAACTCGTCTCCACTGTCCATACCTTTGTGGGCAAAATGTCGAACACCTTGCGGTCGTGGTGGCGAAGTGGCCGCGATGATCACCTCGACGCAGCAGGGGTGGTTGCCGGACGGCTACTGGCCGCTCTGGAGCCGTCGTAAGCTGTCGCGGCCACCGTGGTACGTCGCCGGCGGTCGTGTCTCCTCTGCCACCGGCAAAGACGGCGACGGCCAAACCTCCTTCGATCGACGGCCAAAACTACGGCGAAAGCGCAGGCGTGGTGGCGGCCATGTCTACACGTGGTTTGGTATGGACGGCCGGGGGCTGCGCGGTGCGGAGGCGGCCGGAGAATAGCGGCGGCGCCGGTGGCGGGGCGGGGCGGGAGAGGGAGGGTTGAAGCGTTGGGAGGGAGGGACTGCTAGTGTCCCCGACAGGCGGGCCAAGGGGGGGGGGACAAGGGCGTGCGTAGCGGCCGTCCGCGCGCGGCCGTTTCACCCCAAACCGAGCGCAACTTTGGGCCAGGGATGGGTCGAAAATGGACGGATTCCAGACATTTGTCCGTTTGAGGCCGCACGTTGGGCCGCGCTATTCGTCCGTTTTACTCCAAACGGACACACCCAGACAAGATGGGGTCGCGCGGTGGAGTTGGCCTGAGAATCATGTGGATGATCCTCCCCACAAGTGGATATGGTGATGTGCATCAATCTTCCTTTGCAGCTTCTGCGAGAAGATGCTTTCTAGCTAGAGTTTGTGTTGTTGCTTGGGTTGCTATTTTATTTGTAGGCTGCTTGATGTTTACCTATCTAAAATTTTATGCACTTTCTTTCTTCTGGCCTTGCTACTTTGGCCTGGTCCGAGAGCTGAACAGTCTACTGTGTTTTGGTTAATATTCATGTTTTTTTAGAATTTTTCAAAATGTGTAAATTTGGAATTTGGAATTTGGAGCATGGAGCATGCAAGATTTCATATCACCGAATACTTTTTCTGTTGATTAATATAATCCGTCGTGATGAGTTAATACTATGATGTTCCCGGGCTCACGAGGCAGCCGCGGCGGCAGAGCGCATTTACTCGTACAAATACAAATGCTAGCCGGTCCCCGGCTGGCCGCACACTGCACCGACACGGCCTACCAAGTCCTGGAAATGACCAGGTTTGCCTGACAGACAAGCCATTTCCACAAGTAGCTAGACAGGAGGACAGCATGCGGGCTTGAAGCCATGCTGTCATGCATGCAAGACCATGGTAATTCCTCCGTTTCTTTTTACCCCACACATGTGAAGTCAAACTCCATAAAGTTTGACCAAAATTATAATTTCAAAAATCAATATGTACAATACTATAATTATACAATATAAAAAATAATTTCATAATGCATCTGATGATATTGATTTAGTATTGTGAACATTGTTATTTATTCAGATAGAAATGGTCAAACTTTACTATGCTTGATTTTAAAAAGTTCTCAAAAGCCTAATTTTAGAAGGTGGAATACTCAACTTCTGGTAAAATAATGCCTGAGGCGATTTTCACACGACAACTTCAACGCAAGTCACCAAACACACAACAACAAATATTCACGGAAACTCACAACTTGTCTGTAGGCGGCTGATTGGGTCAAGGTCATCCAATCGTGTCCTCAAAAGACCGCGGACACCATTTTTCATTGATTTTTAAATTAACATTTACATAGCCAATGGCCGCACTATGGCGACGGCGAACGCGAACTATGGGTTGGAGGATAGGCTTGGAGGTGCAAATTTGTGGGGTGGCCGTCCGGCTTTAAATGGCGGAGGCAAGCGAACCGGCAAAGGTTCAATACAAGCAGCCGAAGTAGGCTTCTCGAACGGCGCACCACCGTGAATGTAGGTAGATGGATGACCAGTCAAACAGTGTGAATGTGCGAATGGTTCTAAAGCAGGACGATCGGAGAGGATGTGTCTGGGATGTCGGAGTCCAATGTGACGGACATCTAAACTCTCATAGAGCTCGCCAACTTGGCGTTGGTATATGAAATTTCAGATGTCCGGATCGATCCTCGTCCTATTTTAGGTTATCCGTGTTGGAGGTTGAGAATGTTCGAATGGTTCAGTCAAGATATTTATGGAGCCTCAGTGGAGAATTTTGTGTCCCTGGATGAGGAGTTGGTTGAGGATATACCACAACTTGGTGCCAATGAGAATGAGGCGCTCAATGCTCCCTTTACAAAAAAGAAGGTGTACGAAGCGATAACACAAATGAAAAACAACACGCCACCTGGACCGATGATTTTCCGGCAGAGTTCTATAGGAAGTGTTGGGATATTATTAAAGGAGAATTGATGCTCATGTTCCATGATCTTTTTACTGGCCAGCTTAAATTATTTTAGATTAACTTTGGGACAATTACTTTGTTTTCGAAGAAGGAGGAGGCGGTTCGCATTGAGAAATTCAAACAGATCTGTTTTGTCAATGTTAAGTTTTTTTTTTACCAAAGTGGGTACTAATTGTCTCACACAGATTGTGCATACTGTGGTTCAGCCGACTTAGACTGTTGTCATGTCTGGGCAATACATTTTAGAGGGTGTTGTTGTGCTACATGAAACCTTGCATGAAATTCACTCAAAGAAACTTGATGGAGTTGTCTTCAAAGTGGATTTCGAGAAGGCTTATGATAATGTTAAGTGGTCATTTCTGCAACAAGCCTTGCGTATGAAGCATTTTGATGCGGCCTGGAGGAAGCAGGTCGAATACTTTGTATAGGCGGCTAGTGTTGGGGTCAAGGTAAATGATGATGTTGGTCATTATTTCTAGACACAAAAGGGGCTGCTGTAGGGGGATTTGACATCCCGTGTCCTATTCAATGTTGTTGCAGATATGCTGGCAATCCTCATTGGTAGAGTCAATAAGGCAGACCAAGTAGGAGGGCTCATCCCACATCTAGTCGATGGGTTGTTCATACTACAACATGCTAATGATACAATTATTTTCATGGAACATGACATGACGAAAGCTAGGAATATGAAGTTGGTTTTATGTCTATTTGAACAACTATCTGGGATGAAAATGAATTTTCATAAAAGTGAACTATTTTTTTTGGGCGTGCCAAAGAGGAACAGGAATACTACAGACAGTTGTTCGGCTGCGGACTGGGCTCCCTACGTTTTAGTTATCTAGGGATCCTAATTCATCACCGAAAGTTGACCAACAAAGAAAGGAAGTGCACTGAATATTGATTTGAGAAAAAACTAAATTGTTGGAAGGGCAAGCATATGTCTTATGGTGGTTGGCTTATTCTTATTAATTATGTGCTTACAAGCATGCCGATGCTCCTGTTATCCTTCTTGGAGGTACTCGTAGGGGTACAGAAAGGTTGGACTTTTATCGATCAAGATTTTTTTGGCAAGTGATGAGAATAAGACTAAGTACAGACTTGCTAAGTGGGACACACTTTGTAAACCGAAAGACCAACGGGGTTGGGGTATTGAGAATCTCGAAGTAAAGAACAAGTGTCTACTTAGTAATTGTTATATCGGCTTTCGATAGAGGATGATGGGGTGTGGATATAGTTATTGCATAACAAGTACATGCATTTAAAAAATCTAGCACAAGTTACGGCAAAGCTGAATGGTTCTCCTTTTTGGAAGGGGTTGATGAAGACAAAGGTTACTTTCTTTAGCAGGAGTAAATTTATCGTTGGCAATGGTCTACTAGATTCTAGGAGGATACTTGGCTATGGGAGACGCCTTTTAGCATTGCAATATCCAACACTTTATAATATTATAAAAGATGTCTTTGTGAGTACAATATTAGGTTTAGTTCCCTAAATATTCAGTTCTGGTAGGCATTAGTAGGGGAATGATGGGATAGATGGATACATTTAACACATAGGTTGATGGAGGTCAACTTGTCTAATGTGCCAGATACATTCCGCTGGAAACTTTTACTTCCAGGTGCATTCTCAGTCAAATCTATGTATGTCAACTTGATTAATATTGAACCAATCCCTAGGTCGCTCCATATTTGAAAATTTAAGTTGCTTTAAAAATCAAGGTATTTATGTGGTTGACTAAGGATAACTTGATGAAACATAGGCGGGAGGGTAGTAAATGATGTTGCTTTTATGACCAGGAAGAAACGATTCAACATTTGTTTCTCAAATGCCCACTAGCCAGGTTATTGGGACGAACAATACATGCTCCCTTTGATGTCTTTCCACCTATGGTACCATCTCCAATTTGTCTAGCAGCTGGTTAATTGGGGTTGAGCCTAATACAATGACAGAAAATTGTGCGAGAGTTTGTGCATTACTTTGGGCTATTTGGAACTGTCAGAACTATGTTATTTTTAACTGAACCAATATCTCATACTTTTTGCAGGTATCTTCAGGGCATCTGCATGGACCCGTACATGGCCATTACTTAGCTGTGCGGAAGTCAAGGAGCGTATGGTCTTTGGATGCAACCGCTGGGAACGGTAGCACGGGATACGTACAACCGGTTTGGATGGCGATCCAGTAATAGGATATGTGTTTAGGCATCTTGTCCTATTTTTGCATGTTGTGGCTTTTTCTTTTATGATTTGCTCTTGCTTATTTACTCAAGATTAGTTTCATACTTTGTTGATACATACTTTAGTTAATAGGTTGTGTGCATCACTTGATGCAGAGGTCGGGGATAACCCTTCTTTTTTAAAAAAACTTTTATGGATGCTTTGACCCAGGTTGGAGATACCCTTATATCACTAAAACAAAAACTGTTTATTTATTTATTTTTTGCATTAGCAATCTCGAAGCACAACAAACTGCATCAACTCGTTTTGGAACGCAGAACTAGCATGATCAACTAGACTAGCCTAATCTGACTTCTATCTGTCAGCGAACAGGATCCGACTAGAGCTTCCTCTATCAACAACACCCTCACGCGATTCATTCCCTGGCGGATGCCTTTATTTGTCCGTCCGGCAACCACACCCTTGATATCTAAAACCTCGAGTCCATACAAAGCCATGCACATAGATCATATAGAACACAACTAATTCAAGAATTCAACACAATCCAAAATAATCCGCGATAAATAAAATTCAACAATTCATACATAAATAGTACACAAATATATCAATCACCCTCGTCGTTGTGTTGATTTCCTTCTTCTTGTTGGTGAACCACTTTTGCAACTATCATTCATGGGACTAGTGCCGGTCAACATAATTCCTGACTCCTTTATGATCCTCGCGAGGCTCATCTTTTCTTTCTCCAGCTCAATTGTCTCATATGTATTCGCCTTCTCAAGCTCCATTTCTTTTCATTCTCTTCCTTCTTCATGTTTATCTCTACCCAAGTGTCTCTTGGTTGAACTCCATCCTCCCCCTTTGCACATCCAGGAAGAGCTTGTATCTCTCCACCTCACTTTCTTTTCTCCTCAATTTTCTTCAATGTCTACCCCTTGTTGCATAAGATGCATGCCCATGTGGTGGACATTTTGCTTGCCGCACCGTCATGCGTGACCCTATCATTCTTACAATTCCTCCCCGTCAACTGTTTATTCCTCTCTAGCTTGGTCCCATGTTTTTCCCCTCCACTTAGCTCATCGTTATCATCCAATCCAATAGATTGTTAATATCTTGTGCCATCATTGTTATTCATCTCCTTAACGGGGTTCTTGAGATATTCAAAGAGGTTTTACCACTTCAGTTTCCCATTTAATTGCACCCAACAATGGGTCATATTGAACAATTCTTTTCTCATTGATAGTGCAAAGTGGAGGCCAACTGTAGGATCGAAAGTATGTCTAGAGGGGGGGTGATTAGACTACTTGACAATATAAAAATTCAGCCTTTTGATAAAGACAAGTTTTTGGCAAGTTCACAATGATGATCAAGTCAAGTATCACCCTACACATGCAATTCTAGAGTATAGGCAGCGGAAAGTAAATTGCACATGTAGTAAAGAGAGGTGGAGAAGAGCAAACGCAATTTGGAGACACGGAGATTTTTTCTCGTGGTTCCGATAGGTGGTGCTATCGTCAATCCACGTTGATGGAGACTTCAACCCACGGAGGGTAACGGCTGCGAGAGTCCACGGAGGGCTCCACCCACGAAGGGTCCACGAAGAAGCAACCTTGTCTATGCCATCATGGCATATGCCCACGGAGGGCTAGCCTTACTCGGGGTAGATCTTCACGAAGTAGGCGATCTCCTTGCCCTTACAAACTTCTTGGTTCAACTCCACATCTCGACGGAGGCTCCCAAGCGACACCTAACCAATCTAGGAGGCACCACCCTCCAAAAGGTAATAGATGGTGTTGATGATGATGAACTCCTTGCTCTTGTGCTTCAAATGATAATCTCCCCAACACTCAACTCTCCTCACTGATTTGGCTGTGGTGGAAGAAAGGATTGAGTGGAAAGCAACTTGGGAAGGCTAGAGATCAAGCTTCATATGGTGGGAGTGGAGCAACTTGATCTCAACACAAGGGTAGGTAGTTTTCTTCTCGAAATGTAAGGTAGGAGTGGTAGTTCTTTCGATGGCTCTCTCCACGAATGAAGAGGGGTGGAGGGTATTTATAGCCTCCACACAAAATCCAACCGTTACACACATTTGACCAATCTCGGTCGGACCGAAGTTGACAACTCGGTGAGACCGAAAGTTCAAATCTGTGAGCGTTGGGATTTTCGTGGGACCGAAAATACAATCTCGGTGAGTCCGATTAGTGTAAAGACTAGGGTTTGCCAATCTCGGTGGGACCGACTTCATCATCTCGGTGACACCGATTTGATGATGAAGGTTCTGAAGCTTGGCAACTCAAGTTTGGTGAGACCGAGTTGAATCGGAAAATCCAGATTTCTAGGGTTTGGCTATATGGTGAGGTGGTTCATCTCGGTGTGGTGAGTTTAGGAAATCGGTGGGACCGAGATTACTTATGAGTGTATTATGGAAGTGAAAGTTCTTGATAGTTTAGGAGATGTATCACTAAGCACTTTGAGCAACGGATCATTATCATAACCTCATCCCTTTTAATAGTATTGGCTTTCCTATAGACTCAATGTGATCTTGGATCACTAAACCAAAAATGGAGTCTTGAGCTTTTGCCAATGCTTGCCTTAGCATTTTGAGGGTCCACTTCTTGATCCTTGCCATACACATATCACTGAACTTTCTGAAATGATTCTCAAGAAACTATTAGTTCAATGATATATATGTTGTTATTAATTACCAAAACCACCCGGGGATTAGTTGCACTTTCAATCTCCCCCTTTTTGGTAATTGATGACAACATATAGATCAAAGCTTCGACAAAGGATATAATCAATGAATAATATCGTGGCTTTGAGAAGTATGTGATAAGCAAGAGCTCCCCCTAAATTTGTGCATTATTTAAGATTTGCGTTTGAATGCAAATGCACAATCGATTAGGATCATGGGTCACTCTTCCATGTCACATACATCTTGGTGGAGCGCACAAAATGATAAGAATGAATAGCATGCACCCAATCACCAAGACATGAGTAAATGGTCATACAAGATAGGAATAGCATATGATAAGCATTAAGCACACATTAAAGCATAGTACGACCAAGCACTCATTAAACGTAGTATCAAACACACAGAATGTCTCGAAAAACCAAAAGTATCTCAAAAAAGACCGCAAATGAACGAAAGAGCAAAAGCGCAAAACAGCACTCTCTCTCTCGAAGTCCTATGATCTATACAATTTCTCCCCCTTTGGCAACAAGTTACCAAAAAGTTCGAAAAGGCATAGAGCTAAACGTCACTAGGGACTCTGTTTGGCGGCTCTATGCAGGTTGATGGAGTTGATATGGCTGCATCGGCGAAGACTTCGCTGATGTCTGTGGAGCTGGAGGAGTGGTCACTTTGGAGCTGGAGCTGGAGCAACTGATGGAGCTGTGGGAGGTCTTTGAGGCTGTAGTCTGGTGTCATCCTTTGGAATAGCAGTGATCGGGTCTGTGGGAACCGGAGCAATCTGTTCATAAGCATCTGGACTAGGTCATCCTGCATCTCACGCATAAGCTCTTCCTTCTCCCTCTTTGCTTCCTCGATATCGCCTCAAGCTTGTTGTGATTACTTGCACTTGATCGACTTCACATCGAGCATGGATCTTGTCTTCAACAATCCTCTCAAGGCTCTCTGAGGCTGCACAATCTGGCCAGGCGTTGTTCAATCCTCCGGTAGCTTCAAGTAGCTGTTCTCCAACACTCTTCGGTTTAGCTGCTGCTGCTGCTGCTTCCTTCTCAGCTTTGGCTTTCTTGGCAGCTTCAATCTTTGCTTGACCTTCAACAGAAGTTGGATCCTCCTCATCCATCACAACATCATTGTCCTCATGCTCAGGCTGCAGTGGTAAGTGCTCTCTATCCAACAAGAATGTGCCCGTGCCAAACTTGGCATTGATAAGCATCTGAATATGCGGGGCAAATCCACACGACCTTTTCTGGTCTGCTGCAGTCCTCTTGATAGTCTCAACTATCAAGTCCATCACCTTGAAAGGTGCCTTCTCATCAAGTATATGCAGCATGTTGATAGAGTACCCTCTGATCATGCAATGATCTCCAGACTTGGGCATCAAGGTATGCCTCAGAATAGTGTTTGTGGTAGGTAGACCTGCCTGGAGATAGTACACTGAGCCGAGCTTCCAAATTCCCAAATCCTTAGCTGGAACCTCCTTGTACATATTCTTCATAGATTCATGGTTCTTCTTGGGAATGCCATAGACATCAACATCATCCTCTCTCTGCACTGGAGCATTCAGCAGTTCTGCCCATTCTTCTACAGTTGAAGAGAATCTTTGGCCTTCAGTCATCCATGTGATCTTTCCATCTGGATAGAAATGAGCTGTGGCATAGAATTGCATAATCATTTCATCATTCCAACTGGTCGACTTTTGACCTCTGAAGTCTGCAACACCACATGCGGTGAAGCTCTCATGCACATGTGGAAAGAAGTCTCTGTGCTCTTCCTTTGTCAATGTATTTCCAATCAACAAATCTGGTATGCGCAACTATGGGCTTCTTGTCCATCAAGCCAGATCTCATAGAAGTCCTGCTGCTCTCGGTGTGGAATCTTGGATCAACAACAGTTCTTCTCCTCACAGCATATGGATCAGCTTGTCTCCATAGCCCGAGACCTCTATCCTTCCTTTCCTTCATGTTCTCGGCTTGAGGATGAGCATCATTGTGAAGTGGCAGTTTACAGTGAAGTTTGAAAAAGCTGGTGCCTCATCATCGACACGGTGGTGGCACATCATCTTTCTTCTTTTACGATTTGGAATGTTCTGTTGTCTTCTTGGGCTTGGCAGAGGCTTTCTTGGAGCTGCCTTGGCTGGAGCAGATGGCTTGGACTTTGAAGTGGCTCCAGCCCTGATGGCATCACCCATGAGCTTAGGCTTCTGAGGAGGCTGGGGTGCTTCCTCATCCTCATCTTCCTCTGCTGCATCATCATGCACAATCCTCTTCCTCTTGGAAGTTTTCTTCACCTTGCTTGTAGTTTCCTCTTCCAAACTTAGCTTCTTTGCAACAGTGGACTGCTTCACTTTTCTGGTGCCTTTCTTGGTTTGCTGCCCTTGAGGCTCTTTGGCAACAACCTTTCTCTTTGGCTTGGAGGAGACCTCTTCCTCAACAATGAAATCAGAATCTTCTTCATCAGAGTTCCTCTTCTTTCTGGCCCTGGTGGCTGCAGGAGGCAAACCACTTGGTGTGCTCCTCTCACCATCATCGATGAGCTCTTTGGGTTCGGGACTAGTGCTGCCTCTGGAATACCAGCAATAGGTGACTCAGACCTGTTACGGCTGTCACCGGCATCGACATGGTGACAACCTGTGAATAGATAAGGTGTAGGCGAGTAGAAGAGTTATCACAAACTGCAGAAGATTTTGCAAACAAATGAGTTCAAATTTCAGTTTTAGGTTTTCACAGAAGACATTTCGGTCAGACCAAGTTTAAAATTCGGTGAATCCGAAGTGTTCAAACAGAAGCATTCACACCACTTTCGGTTGGACCGAAGTGGGTTTCGGTCCTGCCGAAAACACTAGGGTTTCACTAAATTCTCATTTCGGTCACACCGATTTGCACAACTCGGTTGGACCGAAAGGTGCAGTGCAATGGCCAGAGGCCAAATCGGTCATACCGAGAATGCAAAATCGGTCTCACCGAGATGTGTTCGGCGGAAACCTAACCCTAAAACTTTTACTCGAATTTCGTTCAAAGGAACTAATCTTGTGTTCAGGAAGATTTCAATCGTGGCAAGATTACAGGCAAACCAAACGTGCATTGAATCGGAGATGAGAGCACGAGTGGGATCGAAACTCACCCTAACTTGGTGGAGTTCTCTCTGGCAACGGCGCGGAGAAGATGTCCGTTGACGGCGACGGAGACTGCGGCGGCGCAAAGCGGCAACGGAGGCGATCCGGAGACCGGCGGCGGCAGCAAGAAGGGTGGGGGCGGCGTTTGAAGTAGAAATCAATGCACGCGACCCACGGAGTATATATACCCTTCTTTGTCGGTGGGACCGAGTTGTAAAACTTCGGTGGCACCGAGATGGACAACTTCTTGAGGCGATTATGCACTTCGTCACGCGAAATTCACAACTCGGTTTCACCGAGGTGAAAACCTAGATCAATCAAATGCTTTCGGTTTGATCGAGTTTGAGTGGGTTGGTCGACCGAAATCACTTAGAAGGTTTTGGAAGTTAGCCCTTGACGGATCGGTGGCTCGAGTGCTCCTCACTCGGAGGGTCCAAAATGACTTGTTCAAAGTTTGTGATGTAAGCATGAATAGAATTTGAGACAAGAAAGCATAGATAGCTAGGGGAGGTACTTAGGCATTCTTGTCCATCCATTTGGTCAGAAAAAATCAAAAAGACCAAAGCAACAAATGGATGTCCTCGAATGGATAAAATCATGCATCCAACATGCTCACACAATAAGATAGCAAATGAAATATGTGTCAAACATGCACAATCAGAACTCTAGGTACTATCACACAATTTGTCGATGACTAGGTCATCTATATATGAGTATATTGACTTAGGAGTCAAATGAGAACATTTGATCATAGGTCATACTCATCGTTTAAGCACAAGTGGGGTTACCACTTTTACATAAAGCATTGATGTGTTCACATCATTTGAAGATGCTTTAGCTCAATTCTTTAGAGCAAAGCTCCCCCTAGATGTGAGAACCCCTTTTAAAGGGTCAAACTAACCTTGGGTTGTCGTAGAAGACTTCATGTAGATGTTGAAGATGTGGATGCTCAATGTTGATGAAGATCATCAAGAGTTGTGAGCAATCCTTTGGATTGGGCACTTTCAATACCTACATGGGTTAGTCCCACAAGGAACAAACAAGGATATCCATGGACATAGATTGAAGTTCACAATAGATGATGTCCATGAAAGCAATGATTACCTTGTCCCTTGACTTACCAACAAGAGGGTTTGTGACTCCATGAACTAGTGCAAGATGTGGAAGTTGATTGCACAAGTTCTTGCCAAAATGAATGTGAGTGAAGTATGTTGGCGGAGTCACCCTCAAGAACTCTCTAGTTCTTCTTCTTCGGGATCCACATCATCTTGATGGGAATCCTTGGGGTTGTAGTTGAGCTTGACGAAGTAGAACTTGGCGTTTCCTTGGGAACCCACTTGACCATGGCTTTAGGTGCTTCAATAAATGCATCAATCTCCTCTTGAAGCTTGTCCTTGCCTTTTAGCTTGTGGTCTTGTGGTGGAAGATCATCTTGAGCTTGTTCCACATTGGAAGAAGTAGGATCGTACTTCTCCTTTTGAGAAACAAACTTTGGAGTGGGATATTGACCTTCTTCCCATTCAACACCCTCGGCGTTGAACTTTCGCTCAAAACCAATTCCTTGATTCTTCCGGTGCCTTCCTTGCTTGCGAACAATTTCCTCAAAGTTCTTGCTTCGGCAAGGCTCTTGTAGACACCTTTCTCTATAATTCCTTTCAATAAACTATTTTCTTGCTCAAGTGTAACTTGGCTTGAAACATTGTTAGTGGAATCAAGAGAACTACTAGAAGCAACAATATTGGATTTAGCATGGTTATTGTTACTACTAGATGAAGAATTTTTCTTATGCTTGTCATGCTTAGTTTTAATAGGTGGCAAGAAATTAGACAAGAGAAGTCGTTTGGCAAGATATGAAGAACTCTTCTTTGAAGATCGTCATTGATTGCTTTTAGAAACTCATGTTCTTGCTCTAGATTGAGCTTCTCGAGCGTAGCTTCTCATGAGATCTTAGGAGCTCTCTATGATCTTCTTGAGTTGTTTCATGAGCTAACTTAAGAGTGTTTAGTTCTTTAGTTAGGCGCTCAATCTCCTTCATAGCATTGTCATTCGACTCTTCTCGACTATAAAGACTACTAGCATGTTCATCATTACTAGGCTCACTAGATTTATCATGTAAAAGCTCATCTTCACCAAGCAAGTCATGCTCATCACTATCAAAGTCAATGAATTCAGGATGTGATACCTTGGGGCCTTTAGCCATGAAGCATCTTCCAATTCCCTCATTTGGTGAATCAAATAAGTCATAGGAGTTGGAGTTGGAGGACACGGGAGCAAGACCGGCAACACCTTCATCTTGACTGTAGTCGGAGTTGGAGTGATAGCTTCTTTCGGAATGATTGTCGGAGTCGGAGCCGGAGACCCATTCACCTACATGAGCTTGATGTTTTCTTCTTGTGTAGCTCCTTGATGACTTGTCTTTCCTCTCCGAATCCTTGCTTCTCCGAGAGGGTCTTCGTTCATAACGATCATCTCTACTCCTTCTCTCTTTCCGAGGTGACTCTTCTCTTGAGCTTCTTCTTCTTGGAGATTCTTCTCTTCTCTTGTGGGGAGCGAACACTCATTTGAGTAGTGTCCGGTCTTCCACAATTGTAGCAGTTTCGATCACGACTAGAAGATCTCTTTTCATCATATGATCTAGACTTTGAGCTTCTCTCTTTGCTTCTACTCTTGTAGAATTTGTTGAAGTTCTTCACCATTAGGCTTATCTCTTCATTGGAAACTAGCTTGTCACTTGAGGTTGTGGGAGCATCACTTGTAGCTTTGTAAGCACCACTTGACTTGTTGTGAAGCTCTTCCTTATCTTTAAGTGTCATCTCATGAGCAACAATTCTTCCAATGACTTGGTTGGCTTGAGATTCTTGTAGTTTGGCATCATTTGGATCAAAGTGCACACGGTGTCATACTTTCCATCCAAAGCTCTGAGAATCTTCTTGATGATGAATCGGTCGGTCATTTCTTCGCTTCCTAAGCCGGCAATCTCATTGGTGATGAGAGCAAGCCTAGAGTACATTTCAGCGACTCCTTCACCTTCCTTCATCTTGAACTTGTCAAGTTGACCTTGAAGAACATCTAGCTTTGATTCCTTCACGGACTCGGTACCTTCGTGCATTTCAACCAAAGTATCCCAAATCTCTTTTGCATTCTCAAGGCGGCTGATTTTGTTGAACTCCTCGGGACACAAAGCATTGAAGAGAATGTCACAAGCTTGAGCATTGTTTTGCAACATCCGCAATTCATCCGTTGTAAGCCGCGATCCGGAACTTTTCCTTCCTCGAAGAATTCACCTTGCAAACCAACACAAATAATGCCCCATGCGGCTGGGTTATGGCCAAGAATATGCATTTTCATTTTATGCTTCCAACTAGCAAAGTTTGAACCATCAAAGTAAGGACCTCTCTGAAAATTACCCTCACTAGGCGCCATACTCTCCTAGGTTGTGAAACCAAGCTTATGGAGTCAATGCAATGGAGACCAATACAATGGAGACCAAAGCTCGATACCACTTGTAGGATCGAAAGTATGTCTAGAGGGGGTGATTAGACTACTTGACAATATAAAAATTCAGCCTTTTGATAAAGACAAGTTTTTGGCAAGTTCACAATGATGATCAAGTCAAGTATCACCCTACACATGCAATTCTAGAGTATAGGCAGCGGAAAGTAAATTGCACATGTAGTAAAGAGAGGTGGAGAAGAGCAAACGCAATTTGGAGACACGGAGATTTTTCTCGTGGTTCCGATAGGTGGTGCTATCGTCAATCCACGTTGATGGAGACTTCAACCCACGGAGGGTAACGGCTGTGAGAGTCCACGGAGGCTCCACCCACGAAGGGTCCACGAAGAAGCAACCTTGTCTATGCCATCATGGCATACGCCCACGGAGGGCTAGCCTTACTCGGGGTAGATCTTCACAAGTAGGCGATCTCCTTGCCCTTACAAACTTCTTGGTTCAACTCCACATCTCGACGGAGGCTCCCAAGCGACACCTAACCAATCTAGGAGGCACCACCCTCCAAAAGGTAATAGATGGTGTTGATGATGATGAACTCCTTGCTCTTGTGCTTCAAATGATAATCTCCCCAACACTCAACTCTCCTCACTGATTTGGCTGTGGTGGAAGAAAGGATTGAGTGGAAAGCAACTTGGGAAGGCTAGAGATCAAGCTTCATATGGTGGGAGTGGAGCAACTTGATCTCAACACAAGGGTAGGTAGTTTTCTTCTCGAAATGTAAGGTAGGAGTGGTAGTTCTTTCGATGGCTCTCTCCACGAATGAAGAGGGGTGGAGGGTATTTATAGCCTCCACACAAAATCCAACCGTTACACACATTTGACCAATCTCGGTCGGACCGAAGTTGACAACTCGGTGAGACCGAAAGTTCAAATCTGTGAGCGTTGGGATTTTCGTGGGACCGAAAATACAATCTCGGTGAGTCCGATTAGTGTAAAGACTAGGGTTTGCCAATCTCGGTGGGACCGACTTCATCATCTCGGTGACACCGATTTGATGATGAAGGTTCTGAAGCTTGGCAACTCAAGTTTGGTGAGACCGAGTTCGAATCGGAAAATCCGAGATTTCTAGGGTTTGGCTATATGGTGAGGTGGTTCATCTCGGTGTGGTGAGTTTAGGAAATCGGTGGGACCGAGATTACTTATGAGTGTATTATGGAAGTGAAAGTTCTTGATAGTTTAGGAGATGTATCACTAAGCACTTTGAGCAACCAGATCATTATCATAACCTCATCCCTTTTAATAGTATTGGCTTTCCTATAGACTCAATGTGATCTTGGATCACTAAACCAAAAATGGAGTCTTGAGCTTTTGCCAATGCTTGCCTTAGCATTTTGAGGGGTCCACTTCTTCAGTCCTTGCCATACCCATATCACTGAACTTTCTGAAATGATTCTCAAGAAACTATTAGTTCAATGATATATATGTTGTTATTAATTAGCAAAACCATTCACCAACCCCATCTAGCAAGCAAAAACCACACTTCAACATAATGCAAGAAATTAAGCAAGCGGGAAAGTTAATGACCAATGTGAAACAAACTAAACTTACATGGCTATCGACTCCAATACCACTTTGGTGCCTATTCACCACTTGTGCATAGAAACCGCCAAACTTGTTCACGAACTCCGTGATTACGACACATCTATGTTGGAAAGAGCCCTCATTGCGGGTGGTATGGATTGGATGCATCTCCACAGAGTGCTTTGTGTGTTGGAAATATGCCCTAGAGGCAATAATAAAAGTATTATTATATTTCATTGTTCATGATAATTGTCTTTTATTCATGCTATAACTGTATTATCCGGAAATCGTAATACACGTGTGAATACATAGACCACAATATGTCCCTAGTGAGCCTCTAGTTGACTAGCTCGTTGTGATCAACAAATAGTCATGGTTTCCTGGCTATGGACATTGGATGTCGTTGATAACGGGATCACATCATTAGGAGAATGATGTGATGGACAAGACCCAATCCTAAGCATAGCACAAAGATCGTGTAGTTCGTTTGCTAGAGCTTTTCCAATGTCAAGTATCTCTTCCTTTGACCATGAGATCGTGTAATTCCCGGATACCGTAGGAGTGCTTTGGGTGTATCAAGCGTCCTGGCGTAATCGGGTGACTATAAAGGTGCACTACAGGTATCTCCGAAAGTGTCATTGGGTTGACACGGATCGAGGTAGGATTTGTCACTCCGTATGACGGAGAGGTATCTCTGGGCCCACTCGGTAATGCATCATCATAATGAGCTCAAGGTGACCAAGGTGTTGGCCATGGGATCATGCATTCTGATGCGAGTAAAGTGACTTGCGGTAACGAGGTGAACAAGGTATTGGGATACCGCGATCGAGTCTCGGGCAAGTAACGTCGATTGACAAAGGAATTGTATACGGGTTTTGATCGAATCCTCGACATCGTGGTTCAACCGATGAAATCATCGAGGAGCATGTAGGAGCCAACATGGGTATCCAGATCCGCTGTTGGTTATTGATCGGAGAGTGGTCTCGGTCATGTTCAGCATGTCTCCCGAACCCGTAGGGTCTACACATAAGGTTCGGTGATGCTAGGGTTATTAGGAAGACTAGTATGTGACTACGAATGTTGTTCGAGTCCGGATGACATCCCGGACGTCACGAGGAGTTCGGAATGGTCCGGAGGTGAAGTTTATATATGGGAAGTTGTCATACGGACACCGAATAGTTTCGGGGCTTATCGGTATTGTACGGGGGCGGCGGAGAGGTTCGGGGTCCAACGGGGGCACCCTCTCGGAGGGCCACATGGGCGCAAAGGGAGGAGCCAGCCCTGGAGGGCTGGGCACGCCCCACCTTGGGCCCATGCGCCTAGGGTTGGGAAACCCTAAGGGGGGCGCCCCCCTTGCTTGGGGGCAAGTCCCCTCACGGCCGCCGCCCCCTCTAGATCCCATCTAGAGGGGTTGGCCCCTGCCCTTCCCTATAAATAGAGGGGTGAGGGGAGGGCTGCTGTACACATCTTCCAGGCGCAGCCCCTCCCCTTCCCAACACATCTCCTCCTCCGTTACGTGCTTGCGAAGCCCTGCCGAATCTTCGCTGCACCAACACCACCACGCCGTCGTCTTTGCCGTTGAGCGATCTTCCTCAACCTCTCCCCCTTGCTGGATCAAGAAGGAGGAGCGTCTCTGTCCCGCACGTGTGTTGAAGCGGAGGTGCTGTCCGTTCAACCTTTGGGACATCGATGATCTAAATCATGTCGAGTACGACTCCATCATCACCATCCCCTTGCAAGCTTCTGCACGCGATCTACAAGTGGTATGTAGATGCAAACTCACTCCCTTGACTCGTTGCTTAGATGAACTCATAGATGGATCTTGGCGAAACCGTAGGAAAAATTTTAATTTTCTCGCAGCGTTCCCCAACAAAGTGGCATCATGAGCTAGGTCTATCGTAGTTCTCTAATGCACGAGTAGAACACAATTTTGTTGTGGGCGTGGATCTTGTCAACTTGCTTGCCACTACTAGTCTTTTCTTGCTTCAGCGGTATTGTGGGATGAAGCGGCCCGGACCAACCTTACACGTACGCTTACGTGAGACCGGTTCCACCGATTAACATGCACTAGTTGCATAAGGTGGCTGGCGGGTGTCTGTCTCTCCCACTTTAGTTGGAGCGGAATCGATGAAAAGGGTCCTTATGAAGTGTAAATAGAAGTTGACAAAATCACGTTGTGGTTATTAAAGAGGTAAGAAAGCGTTCTTGCTAGAACCCAATTGCAGCCACGTAAAAGATGCAACAACAATTAGAGGCGTCTAACTTGTTTTTGCAGCGATTGATCATGTGATGTGATATGGCCAGAAGTTGTGATGAATGATGAATTGTGATGTATGAGATCATGTTCTTGTAATAGGATTCACGACTTGCATGTCGATGAGTATGACAATCGGCAGGAGCCATAGGAGTTGTCTTTATTTTTTGTATGACCTGCGTGTCATTGAAGAACGCCATGTAAACTACTTTACTTTATTGCTAAACGCGTTAGCCATAGAAGTAGAAGTAGTCGTTGGCGTGACAACTTCATGAAGACACGATGATGGAGATCATGATGATGGAGATCATGGTGTCAAGCCGGTGACAAGATAATCATGGAGCCCCGAAGATGGAGATCAATGGAGCTATATGATATTGGCCATATCATGTCATAACTATATAATTGCATGTGATGTTTATTTTGTTTATGCATCTTGTTTACTTAGGACGACGGTAGTAAATAAGATGATCCCTTACAAAATTTCAAGAAGTGTTCTCCCCTAACTGTGCACCGTTGCTACAGTTCGTCGTTTCGAAGCACCACGTGATGATCGGGTGTGATAGATCCTTACATTCACATACAACGGGTGTAAGACAGTTTTACACAGCAAAAACACTTAGGGTTAACTTGACGAGCCTAGAATGTGCAGACATGGCCTCGGAACACGGAGATCGAAAGGTCGAACACGAGTCGTATGGAAGATACGATCAACATGAAGATGTTCACCGATGATGACTAGTCCGTCTCACGTGATGATCGGACACGGCCTAGTCGACTCGGATCGTGTAACACTTAGATGACTAGAGGGATGTCTAATCTGAGTGGGAGTTCATAATTTGATTAGATGAACTTAATTATCATGAACTTAGTCTAAAACCTTTGCAAGTATGTCTTGTAGATCAAATGGCCAACGCTCATGTCAACATGAACTTCAGCGCTTCCTAGAAAACCAAGCTGAAAGATGATGGCAGCAACTATACGGACTAGGTCCGGAACCTGAGGATCATCCTCATAGCTGCCAGGAAGCAATATGTCCTAGAAGGACCGCTAGGTGACTCTCCCGTCCCAGATAACCAAGACGTTATGAATGCTTGGCAAACTCGTGCTGATGATTACTCCCTCGTTTAGTGCGGCATGCTTTACAGCTTAGAACCGGGGCTCCAAAAGCGTTTTGAGCATCACGGAGCATATGAGATGTTCGAAGAGCTGAAACTAGTTTTCCAAGCTCATGCCCGGGTCGAGAGATATGATGTCTCCGACAAGTTCTCTGAGTTGTAAGATGGAGGAAAACAGTTACTGTCGGTGAGCACATCCTTACGATGTCCGGGTTGCACAACCGTATGACCCAGGTGAACATTAACCTCCCAGATGAGGCGGTCATTGTGAGAATCCTCCGATCGCTCCCACCAAGCTACAAGAGCTTTGTGATGAACTACAACATGCAAGGCATGGTGAAGACCATTCTGAAGTGTTCTCGATTTGAAGTCAGCAGAGGCTGAAATCAAGAAAGAACATCAAGTGTTGATGGTCAATAAGACCACTAAGTTCAAGAAGGGCAAGGGCAAGAAGAACTTCAAGAAGGATGGCAAGGATGTTGCGCGCCCGATAAACCGATTCTGGGAAGAAGTGAAAGAATGGACCCAAGCACGAGACCGAGTGCTTTTATTGCAAGGGAAGGGTCCTTTGAAGCGGAACTGCCCCAAATACTTAGCGGATAAGAAGGCCGCAACACCAAAGGTATATTTGATATACATGTAATTGATGTGTACCTTACCAATACCGTAGTAACTCCCGGTATTTGATACTAGTGCCGTTGCTCATATTTGTAACTCACAGCAGGAGCTGCGGAATAAACGGAGACTGGCGAAGGGCGAGGTGACGATCTTGCGCGTCGGGAATGGTTCGAGTCGATGTGATCGCCGTCGACACGCTGCCTCTACATTTACCTCACGGATTAGTTTTGAACCTTAATAATTGTTATTTAGTGCCAAGTTTGAGCATGAACATTGTATCTGGATCTCGTTTAATCTGAGATGGCTACTCATTTAAGTCCGAGAATAATGGTTGTTCGATTTATATGAGATATATGTTTTATGGTCATGCTCCGATGGTCAATGGTTTATTCTTAATGAATCTCGAGCGTAATATTACACATGTTCATAGTGTGGATGCCAAAAGATGTAAAGTTGATAACGATAGTCCCACATACTTGTGGCACTGCCGCCTTGGTCACATTGGTGTCAAGCGCATGAAGAAGCTCCATGCTGATGGACTTTTAGAGTCTCTTGATTATGAATCGTTTGACACATGCGAACCATGCCTCATGGGAAAAATGACCAAGACTCCGTTCTCCAGAACAATGGAGCGAGCAACCAACTTGTTGGAAATTATACATACCGATGTGTGCGGTCCAATGCGCGTTGAGGCTCGCGGAGGATATCGTTATGTTCTCACTCTCACTGATGACTTAAGTAGATATGTCTATGTCTACTTAATGAAACACAAGTCTGAGACCTTCAAAAAGTTCAAGGAATTTCAGGATGAGGTAAAGAATCAACGTGACCGAAAGATAAAGTTCCTACGATCAGATCGTGGAGGAGAGTACTTAAGTCACGAATTTGGTACACACTTAAAGAAATGTGGAATCGTTTCACAACTCACGCCGCCTAGAACACCTCAGCGAAACAGTGTGTCCGAACGTCGTAATCGCACTCTATTGGATATGGTGCGGTCTATGATGTCTCTTACCGATTTACCGCTATCATTTTGGGGATATGCTCAAGAGACAGCTACATTCACTTTAAATAGGGCACCGTCTAAATCCGTTGAGATGACACCGTATGAATTATGGTTTGGGAAGAAACCTAAGCTGTCGTTTCTAAAAGTTTGGGGATGCGATGCTTATGTCAAGAAACTTCAACCTGAAAAGCTCGAACCCAAGTCGGAAAAATGCGTCTTCATAGGATACCCTAAGGAAACTGTCGGCTATACCCTCTACTTAAGATCCGAGGGCAAGATCTTTGTTGCCAGAACGGATGCTTTACGGAAAAGAGTTTCTCTCGAAAGAAGTAAGTGGGAGGAAAGTAGAACTTCGATGAAGTACTACCTCTCGAGCGGGAAAGTGGTGCAGCTCGGAAAATGTTCTGTGATGCCCACACCAACTCAAGAGGAAACCAATGATGATGATCAAGGTACTTCGGATCAAGTTGCTCTTGAACCTTCGAGGTCCACAAGGACACGTTCCGCACTGCAGTGGTACGGCAACCCTGTCCCGGAAATCATGTTGTTAGACAACCGTGAACCTTCGAACTATGAAGAAGCGATGGCGGCCCAGATTCCAACAAATGGCTTGAAGCCATGAAATCCGAGATAGAATCCATGTATGAAAACAAAGTATGGACTTTGACAGACTTGCCGATGATCGTGAGCGATAGAAAACAAATGGATTTTTAAGAAGAAGACGGACGCAGATGGTAATGTCACCATTTATAAGGCTCGACTTGTCGCTAAGGGTTATCGACAAGTTCAAGGAATTGACTACGACGAGACATTCTCTCCCGTAGCGAAGCTGAAGTCCGTCCGAATCATGTTAGCAATTGCCGCATACTATGATTATGAGATATGGCAGATGGACGTCAAAACGGCATTCCTTAATGGACATCTTAAGGAAGAGATGTATATGATGCAACCAGAAGGTTTTGTCGATCCTAAGAACGCTGACAAAGTATGCAAGCTCCAGCGATCCATTTATGGGCTGGTGCAAGCATCTCGGAGTTGGAACATTCGCTTTGATGAGATGACCAAAGCGTTTGGGTTTATGCAGACTTATGGAGAAGCCTGCGTTTACAAGAAAGTGAGTGGGAGCTCTGTAGCATTTCTCATATTATATGTAGATGACATACTCTTGATGGGAAATAATATAGAACTTCTGGACAGCATTAAGGCCTCCTTGAACAAATGTTTTTCAATGAAGGGCCTTGGAGAAGCTGCTTATATATTAGGCATCAAGATCTATAGAGATAGATCAAGATGCCTCATAGGTCTTTCACAAAGCACATACCTTGATAAGATTTTGAAAAGGTTCAAAATGGATCAGTCCAAGAAAGGGTTCTTGCCTATGTTACAAGGTGTGAGATTGAGCTCGGCTCAGTCATCGACCACGGCAAAAGATAAAGAAGAGATGAGTGTCATCCCCTATGCTTCAGCCATAGGATCTATTATGTATGCCATGCTGTGTACGGACTGATGTAAACCTTGCCGTAAGTTTGGTAGCAAGATACCAAAGTAATCCCGCAAGGAACACCTTTGGACAGCGGTCAAGAATATCTGAAGTACACGAAAAGGACAAAGGACATGTTTCTCGTTTATGGAGGAGATGAAGAGCTCGTCGTAAAGGGTTACGTCGGCGCTTAGCTTCGACTCAGATCTGGATGACTCTAAGTCACAAACCGGATCGTGTATATGTTGAATGGTGGAGCGATGGTAGTGCATTTGCAAGCGAGCGTCGTGGCGGGATCTACGTGTGAAGCGAGTACATGGCAGCCTCGGAGGCAGCGCATGAAGCGATTTGGGTGAAGGAGTTCATCACCGACCTAGGAGTCATACCCAATGCGTCGGGCCGATCAAACTCTTCGTGACAACACTGGAGCTATTGCCCTTGCCAAGGAGCCGGGTTTCACAAGAAGACCAGGCACATCAAGCGTCGTTTCAACTCCATCCGTGAAAATGTTCAAGATGGAGACATAGATATTTGCAAAGTACATACGGATCTGAATGTCGCAAATCCGTTGACTAAACCTCTCTCGCGAGCACAACATGATCAACATCAGAACTCTATGGGTGTTCGATTCATCACAATGTATCTAGATTGGTGACTCTAGTGCAAGTGGGAGACTGTTGGAAATATGCCCTAGAGGCAATAATAAAAGTATTATTATATTTCATTGTTCATGATAATTGTCTTTTATTCATGCTATAACTGTATTATCCGGAAATCGTAATACACATGTGAATACATAGACCACAATATGTCCCTAGTGAGCCTCTAGTTGACTAGCTCGTTGTGATCAACAGATAGTCATGGTTTCCTGGCTATGGACATTGGATGTCGTTGATAATGGGATCACATCATTAGGAGAATGATGTGATGGACAAGACCCAATCCTAAGCATGGCACAAAGATCGTGTAGTTCGTTTGCTAGAGCTTTTCCAATGTCAAGTATCTCTTCCTTCGACCATGAGATCGTGTAATTCCCGGATACCGTAGGAGTGCTTTGGGTGTATCAAACGCCACTGGCGTAATCGGGTGACTATAAAGGTGCACTACAGGTATCTCCGAAAGTGTCTGTTGGGTTGACATGGATCGAGACTGGGATTTGTCACTCCGTATGATGGAGAGGTATCTCTGGGCCCACTCGGTAATGCATCATCATAATGAGCTCAAGGTGACCAAGGTGTTGGCCACGGGATCATGCATTATGGTACGAGTAAAGTGACTTGCCGGTAACGAGACTGAACAAGGTATTGGGATACCGACGATCGAGTCTCGGGCAAGTAACGTACCGATTGACAAAGGGAATTGTATACGGGGTTTTGATCGAATCCTCGACATCGTGGTTCAACCGATGAAATCATCGAGGAGCATGTGGGAGCCAACATGGGTATCCAGATCCCGCTGTTGGTTATTGATAGGAGAGTGGTCTCGGTCATGTCTGCATGTCTCCCGAACCCGTAGGGTCTACACACTTAAGGTTTGGTGATGCTAGGGTTATTAGGAAGACTAGTATGTGACTACCGAATGTTGTTCGGAGTCCCGGATGAGATCCCGGATGTCACGAGGAGTTCCGGAATGGTCCGGAGGTGAAGTTTTATATATGGGAAGTTGTCATACGGACACCGGATAGTTTCAGGGCTTATCGGTATTGTCTGGGGCCACCGGAGAGGTTCGGGGTCCACCGGGAGGGGCCACCTCTCGGGGGCCACATGGGCATAAGGGAGGGAGCCAGCCTGGAGGGCTGGGCGCCCCACCTTGGGCCCATGCGCCTAGGGTTGGGGGGGAAACCCTAAGGGCCCCCTTGCTTGGGGGGCAAGTCCCCCCTCGGCGCCGCCCCTCTAGATCCCATCTAGAGGGTCGGCCCCCCTTGCCCCTTCCCCTATAAGTAGAGGGGTGAGGGAGGCTGCTGTACACACATCTTGGCGCAGCCCTCCCTCCCAACACATCTCCTCCTCCGTTACGTGCTTGCGAAGCCCTGTCGGAGTACTGCTGCACCAACACCACCACGCCGTCATGCTGCCGTTGGAGCGATCTTCCTCAACCTCTCCTCCCCCCTTGCTGGATCAAGAAGGAGGAGACGTCTCCCATCCCGTACGTGTGTTGAACACGGAGGTGCTGTCCGTTCAGCACTGGGACATCGGTGATCTGAATCACGTCGAGTACGACTCCATCATCACCATCCCCTTGCAAGCTTCCGCACGTGATCTACAAGTGGTATGTAGATGCAAACTCACTCCCTTGACTCATTGCTTAGATGAACTCATAGATGGATCTTGGCGAAACCATAGGAAATTTTTTAATTTTCTGCAACGTTCCCCAACATTGTGTTCATGGTACCATGCACGGATTTTCTTTCAAATACTTTGAGCTCTTTTACTCGGTTCCACAAATATATTCGTGGACCGAGTATGCATTTCCTCTTGCCTTCATCTCTTTTCAGTGCGTATGATTGTACAACATCAAACAAAAGGCAATTTTGATCACCCATCGCATAATTTGGAGGAGCTTGACCGTCATTTATCATGTCCATCATGAATGAGTCCTAAAGATGCGTCACAATGAAACTACAATCCTAAAATTAATAAAAAATTGCATATGGGGGCAAACTAACAATTTCGTTAAGGAATATCATCGAACGGTTGTTGGCCATTTCCAGCGCCAAAGATTCCCGACATTGTCTACGACTGCTGAAGTTGCAGTGACTCGTACAACGTGTCCGGGAGGCATCTACTTCTCTCATGGATCCATCCGAGATGTCCGACCATTGCGAAACTGGAACGGCATAAGGCCCTAGTCTGTCCGAGAGCACGCATGCGGTTGCGGCCGCGGTGTGGTGGAAAACACCAACATGGACGTGAACTCCATGTCGGCGGCGTTCTTGCCGGCATTCTCGTGGGCTCTGTGGTCCCGTGGGCGATGATCTTTTCCTTGCTTTCAATGGTAGGGACCCCCATAGAGTCTGCTGATCAATCCTCCATGGCGCGGGCAGTGCGAACATTTATGGCTAGCAAGCAGGAGGAGGTCGGCAGCGATGACGCTGAAAGTGCAATCATGCCCTTAATCATATTTTGAAGTTGATGACAACATGTATGTTGGGACTAATCATGTTTATCAAGTCAGGATTATGTCTCGAAGGCCGTGTGTGGATCATGACTAGGGACAAATGCATATAACTCAAGATTGGAAATACAAGACATTAGCCTTGGCTTTGTTTATGGTTTTCTTCTTGAGTATAGGGATCCCGCACTATTAAGAGGGGATCGTTGGAACTAGTGAAAGATTTGCTCAAATCCACAACTCTAGTTTTTTTCTCTCCCGTCGTCCGGTACTCTACGAACGTCCGATCCCTCTCAGCTGTCCGGACGTTCGGCTTGAAGGAAATATGCCCTAGAGGCAATAATAAAGTTATTATTTATTTCCTTATATCATGATAAATGTTTGTTATTCACGCTAGAATTGTATTAACAGGAAACATAATACATGTGTGAATACATAGACAAACATAATGTCACTAGTATGCCTCTACTTGACTAGCTCGTTGAATCAAAGATGGTTAAGTTTTCTAGCCATAGACATGAGTTGTCATTTGATTAATGGGATCACATCATTAGGAGAATGATGTGATTGACATGACCCATTCCGTTAGCCTAGCACTTGATCGTTTAGTAAGTTGCTATTGCTTTCTTCATGACTTATACATGTTCATGTAACTATGAGATTATGCAACTCCCGTTTACCGGAGGAACACTTTGTGTGCTACCAAACGTCACAACGTAACTAGGTGATTATAAAGGAGCTCTACAGGTGTCTCCAAAGGTACATGTTGGGTTGGCGTATTTCGAGATTAGGTTTTGTCACTCCGATTGTCGGAGAGGTATCTTTGGGCCCTCTCGATAATGCACATCACTATAAGCCTTGCAAGCAATGTAGCTAATGAGTTAGTTACGGAATGATGCATTACGTAACGAGTAAAGAGACTTGCCAGTAACAAGATTGAACTAGGTATTGGATACCGACGATCGAATCTCGGGTAAGTAACATACCGATGACAAAGGGAACAACATATGTTGTTATGCGGTTTGACCGATAAAGATCTTCGTAGAATATGTAGAGCCAATATGGGCATCAGGTCCCGCTATTGGTTATTAACGGAAGCGTGTCTCGGTCATGTCTACATAGTTCTCGAACCCATAGGGTCCATGACGCTTAACGTTTCGTTGACGATATAGTATTATATGAGTTATGCATGTTGGTAACGAATGTTGTTGAGTCCGGATGAGATCATGGACATGACGAGGAACTCCGGAATGGTGGGAGATAAAGTTTGATATATGGGGTAATAGTGTTTGATCTCGGAAGGGTTCGAATTCACGGAAGGGTTCGGATGTTTCGAAATGTTTGGGTATGAGAACCGTTATTTGGGCCAAAGGGAAAGCCCACAAGGTTTTGGAAAGCGCAAAAGGAAGTTTTGCGGAGTCGAGGGCGACGCTTGAGGTCCTGGCGTCGGGTCGACGCCGGAACCCTAGCGTCGCCCAGAGTCGAGAAGGACCCTGCCTTTCGGGTGAAACCGACTTTGTGGAGGCTTTTACTCCAAGTTTCGACCCCAAGGCTCAACATATAAATAGAGGGGCAGGGCTAGCACCAAAGACACATCAAGAAACACCAAGCCGTGTGCCGGCAACCCCGTCCCCTCTAGTTTATCCTCTGTCATAGTTTCCGTAGTGCTTAGGCGAAGCCCTGCGGAGATTGTTCTTCACCAACACCGTCACCACGCTGTCGTGCTGCCGAAACTCATCTACTACTTCACCCATCTTGCTGGATCGAGAAGGCGAGGACGTCATCGAGTTGAACGTGTGCAAAACTCGGACGTGCCGTGCGTTCGGTACTTGGATCGGTCGGATCGTGAAGACGTACGACTACAACAACCGCGTTGATAAACGCTTCCGCTTAGCGATCTTCAAGGGTATGAAGATACACTCTCCCTCTCGTTGCTATGCATCACCATGATCTTGCGTGTGTGTAGGAAATTTTTGAAATTACTACGTTCCCCAACAGTGGCATCCGAGCCTGGTTTTATGCGTAGATGTCATATGCACGAGTAGAACACAAGTGAGTTGTGGGCGATACAAGTCATACTGCTTACCAGCATGTCATACTTTGGTTCAGCGGTATTGTGAGATGAAGCGGCCGGACCGACATTACACGCGCTTACGGCGTGACTGGTTTCACCGTTACGAGCACTCGTGCTTAAAGGTGACTGGCGGGTGTCTGCCTCTCTCACTTTAGTTGAACCGAGTGTGGCTACGCCCGGTCCTTGCGAAGGTTAAAACAGCACTAACTTGACGAACTATCGTTGTGGTTTTGATGCGTAGGTAAGAACGGTTCTTGCTAAGCCCGTAGCAGCCACATAAAATTTGCAACAACAAAGTAGAGGACGTCTAACTTGTTTTTGCAGGGCATGTTGTGATGTGATATGGTCAAGACGTGATGCTATATTTATTGTATGAGATGATCATGTTTAGTAACCGAAGTTATCTGCAACTGGCAGGAGCCATATGGTTGTCGCTTTATTGTATGAAATGCAAACGCCCTGTAATTGCTTTACTTTATCACTAAGCGTTAGCGATAGACGTAGAAGCAATAGATGGCGTAACGACAATGATGCTACGATGGAGATCAAGGTGTCGCATCGGTGACGATGGTGATCATGATGGTGCTTCAGAGATGGAGATCACAAGCACAAGATGATGATGGCCATATCATATCACTTATATTGATTGCATGTGATGTTTATCCTTTATGCATCTTATCTTGCTTTGATTGACGGTAGCATTTTAAGATGATCTCTCACTAAAATTATCAAGAAGTGTTCTCCCTGAGTATGCACCGTTGCGAAAGTTCTTCGTGCTGAGACACCATGTGATGATCGATTGTGATAGGCTCTACGTTCAAATACAACGGGTGCAAAACAGTTGCACACGCAGAATACTCAGGTTGAACTTGACGAGCCTAGCATATAACAGATATGGCCTCGCAACACGGAGATCGAAAGGTCGAGCGTGAATCATATAGTAGATATGATCAACATATTGATGTTCACCGTTGAAACTACTCCATCTCACGTGACGATCGGACATGGTGTAGTTGATATGGATCACGTAATCACTTAGAAGATTAGAGGGATGTCTATCTAAGTGGGAGTTCTTTAGTAATATGATTAATTGAACTTTAATTTATCATGAACTTAGTCCTGGTAGTATTTTGCAAATTATGTTATAGATCAATAGCTCGCGTTGTTGCTTTCATATGTTTATTTTGATATGTTCCTAGAGAAAGCTGTGTTGAAAGATGTTAGTAGCAATGATGCGGATTGGATCCATGATCTGAGGTTTATCCTCATTGCTGCACAGAAGAATTATGTCCTTGATGCACCGCTAGGTGACAAACCTATTGCAGGAGCAGATGCAGACGTTATGAACGTTTGGCTAGCTCAATATGATGACTACTTGATAGTTTCGTGCACCATGCTTAACGCGGCTTTAGAATCGGGACTTCAAAGATGTTTTGAACGTCATGGACCATATAAGATGTTCCAGGAATTGAAGTTAATATTTCAAGCAAATACCCGAGTTGAGAGATATGAAGTCTCCAACAAGTTCTATAGCTAAAAGATGGAGGAGAATCGCTCAACTAGTGAGCATGTGCTCAGATTGTCTGGGTACTTCAATCACTTGAATCAATTGGGAGTTAATCTTCCAGATAAGATAGTGATTAACAGAATTCTCTAGTCACCATCACTGAGTTACTAGAACTTCGTGATGAACTATAGTATGCAAGGGATGACGAAAACGATTCCCGAGCTCTTCGTGACGTTGAAATCGACGAAGGTAGAAATCAAGAAAGAGCATCAAGTGTTGATGATTGACAAGACCACTAGTTTCAAGAAAAGGGCAAAGGAAAGAAAGGAAACTTCAAGTAGAATGGCAAACAAGTTGTCACTCCGTGAAGAAGACCAAAGCTGGACCAAAGCCTGAAACCGAGTGCTTACTTGCAAAGGAAATAGTCCCGAAGCGGAAATGCCCTAAATATTTGGTGGATAAGATGGATGGCAAAGTGAACAAGGGTGTATTTGATATCTGGTGTTTGATGTGTGCCTTACTAGTGTTTATAGTAGCCCCTGAGTATTTGATACTTGTTCGGTTGCTAAGATTAGTAAATCAAAACAGGAGTTACATAATAAACAGAGACTAGTTGAGGGGAAGTGACGTTGAGTGTTGGAAATAGTTCCAAGATTGATATGATCATCATCACACACTCCCTGTATTTTCGAGATTAGTGTTAAACCTAAATAAATGTTATTCAGCGTTTGCGTTGAGCATGAATATGATTTGATCATGTTTATTGCGATACGGTTATTCATTTGAAGTTAAAGAATAATCGTTATTCTGTTTACATGAATAAGACCTTCGATGGTTATACACCCAATGAAAATAGTTTGTTGGATCTCGATCGTAGTGATACACATATTCATAATATTGATGCCAAAAGATGCAAAGTTAATAATGATAGTGCAACTTATTTGTGGCCTTCGCTGTTTGGGTCATATCGATTGTAAAGCGCATGAAGAAACTCCATAAAGATGGATTTTTGGAATCACTTGGTTATGAATCATTTGATGCTTGCGAACCGTGCCTTTTGGGCAAGATGACTAAAACTCCGTTCTCCGGAACAATGGAACAAGCTTCTGACTTATTGGAAATAATACATACCGATGTATGCGATCCAATGAGTGTTGATGCTCGTGGCAAATATCGTTATTTTCTGACCTTCACAAGATGATTTAAGCAGATATGGGTATATCTACTTGATGAAACATAAGTCTGAAACAGTTGAAAGGTTCAAAGAATTTCAGAGTGAAGTGGAAAATCATCGTAACAAGAAAATAAAGTATCTGTGATTTGATCGCGGAGACAAATATTTGAGTTACGAATTTGGTCTTCAATTAAAACAATGTGGAATAGTTTCACAAACTCACGCCACCTGGAACACGACAATGTAATGGTGTGTCCGAACATCGTAATCGTACTTTACTAGATATGGTGCGATCTATGATATCTCTTATCAGTTTACCACTATCGTTTTGGGATTATGCATTAGAGACAGCTGCATTCACGTTTAATAGGGCACCATCTAAATCCATTGAGACGACACCGTATGAACTATGGTTTAGCAGTAAACCTAAGCTGTCGTTTCTTAAAGTTTGGAGTTGCGATGCTTATATGAAAAAGGTTTTCAACCTGATAAGCTCAAACCCAAATCGGAGAAGTGTGTCTTCATAGAATACCCAAAGGAAACTGTTGGGTACTCCTTCTATCACAGATCCGAAGGCAAAACATTAGTTGCTAAGAATGGATCCTTTCTAGAGAATGAGTTTCTCTCGAAAGAAGTGAGTGGGAGGAAAGTAAGAGCTTGATAAGGTAATTTGTACCTTCTCCCGAATTGGAAAGTATCACAGAAATCAGTTCCAGTGATTCCTACACCAATTAGTGAGGAAGCTAATGATGATGATCATGAAACTTCAGATCAAGTTACTACAAAAACCTTGTAGGCCTTCCAGAAGTACAGTCCGCACCAGAGTGGTACGGTAATCCTGTTCTGGAAGTCATGTTACTAGACCATGATAAACCTATGAACTATGAGGAAGCGATGATGAGCCCAGATTCCGCGAAATGGCTGGAGGCCATGAAATCTGAGATAGGATCCATGTATGAGAACAAAGTGTGGACTTTGGTTGACTTGCCCGATGATCTGCAAGCCATTGAGAATAAATGGATCTTCAAGAGGAAGACGGACGTTGATAGTAGTGTTACTATCTACAAAGCTCGACTTGTCGCAAAAAGGTTTTTTGACAAGTTCAAGGTGTTGACTAAAATGAGATTTTCTCAACTGTAGCGATGCTTAAGTCTGTCCAAATTATGTTAGCAATTGCCACATGTTATGAAATCTGGCAAATGGATGTCAAAACTGCATTCCTTAATGGTTTTCTTAAAGAAGAGCTGTATATGATGCAACCAGAAGGTTTTGTCAATCCTAAAGGTGCTAACAAAATGTGCAAGCTCCAGCGATCCATCTATGGACTGGTGTAAGCATCTCAGAGTTGGACTATATGCTTTGATAAGTTGATCAAAGCATATAGTTTTATCTGAACTTACTGATGAAGCTGTATTTACAAGAAAGTGAGTGGGAGCACTACAGCATTTCTGATAAGTATATGTGAATTACATATTGTTGATCGGAAATAATGTAGAATTATTCTGCAAAGCATAAAGGAGTGTTTGAAAGGAGTTCTTTAAAAAGAAAGACCTCAATAAAGCTACTTACATATTGAGCATCAAGATCTATTGAGATAGATCAAGACGCTTGATAAAATTTTCAATGAGTACATACATTGACAAGATTTTGAAGTAGTTCAAAATGGAACAGTCAAAGAAAGAGTTCTTGCCTGTGTTGCAAAGGTATGAAATTGAGTAAGACCAAAATCCCGACCACGGCAGAAAATAGAAAGAGAATGAAAGCCATTCCCTATGCATCAGTCATAGGTTCTATAAAAGTATGCCATGCTATGGATCAGACCTATTGTATACTCTACTCTGAGTTTTGCAAGGGAGTACAATTTTGATCTACGAGTAGATCACTGGACAGCGGTCAAGAATATCCTTAGTGAGGACTAAGAAAATATTTCTCGATAATGGAAGTGATAAAACAGCTCGTCGTAAAAGTTACAATGATACAAGCTTTCACACCGATCCAGATGACTCTAAGTCTCAATCTGGATACATATTAAAAGTGGGAGCAATTAGCTAGAGTAGCTCCATGCAGAGCATTGTAGACATAGAATATTTGCAAAATACATACGGCTCTGAATGTGACAGACCCGTTGACTAAACTTCTCTCACAAGCAAAACATGATCATACCTTAGTACTCTTTGGGTGTTAATCACATAGCGATGTGAACTAGATTATTGACTCTAGTAAAACCCTTTGGGTGTTGATCACATGACGATGTGAACTATTGGTATTAATCACATACATATGTGAATATTGGTGTTCAATCACATGATGATGTGAACTAGATTATTGACTCTAGTGCAAGTGGGAGACTGAAGGAAATATGCCCTAGAGGCAATAATAAAGTTATTATTTATTTCCTTATATCATGATAAATGTTTATTATTCATGCTAGAATTGTATTAACCGGAAACATAATACATGTGTGAATACATAGAAAAACATAATGTCACTGGTATGCCTCTACTTGACTAGCTCGTTGAATCAAAGATGGTTAAGTTTCCTAGCCATAGACATGAGTTGTCATTTGATTAGTGGGATCACATCATTAGGAGAATGATGTGATTGACATGACCCATTCCGTTAGCCTAGCACTTGATCGTTTAGTATGTTGCTATTGCTTTCTTCATGACTTATACATGTTCATGTAACTATGAGATTATGCAACTCCCGTTTACCGGAGGAACACTTTGTGAGCTACCAAACGTCACAATGTAACTAGGTGATTACAAAGGAGCTCTACAGGTGTCTCCAAAGGTACATGTTGGGTTGGCGTATTTCGAGATTAGGTTTTGTCACTCCGATTGTCGGAGAGGTATCTCTGGGCCCTCTCGGTAATGCACATCAGTATAAGCCTTGCAAGCAATGTAGCTAATGAGTTAGTTACGGAATGATGCATTACATAACGAGTAAAGAGACTTGTCGGTAACAAGATTGAACTAGGTATTGGATACCGAAGATCGAATCTCGGGTAAGTAACATACCGATGACAAAGGGAACAACGTATGTTGTTATGCGGTTTGACCGATAAAGATCTTCGTAGAATATGTGGGAGCCAATATGGGCATCCAGGTCCCGCTATTGGTTATTGACCGGAAACGTGCTCCGTTCATGTCTACATAGTTCTCGAACCCGTAGGGTCCGCACGCTTAACGTTTCATTGATGATATAGTATTATATAAGTTATGCATGTTGGTAACCGAATGTTGTTTGGAGTCCCGGATGAGACCATGGACATGACGAGGAACTCCGGAATGGTCCGGAGATAAAGTTTGATATATGGGATAATAGTGTTTGATCTCCGGAAGGGTTTCGGAATTCACCAGAAGGGGTTCCGGATGTTTCCCGAAATGTTTGGGTACGAGAACACGTTATTTGGGCCAAAGGGGAAAGCCCACAAGGTTTTTGGAAAGCGCAAAAGGAAGTTTTGTGGAGTCCAGGGCCGACGTCGAGGTCCTGGCGTGCAGGTCGACACTGGGAACCTGGCGTCTAGACCGGAGTCGAGAAGGACTCTTGCCTTCGGGTGAAACCGACTTTGTGGAGGCTTTTACTCCAAGTTTCGACCCCAAGGCTCAACATATAAATAGAGGGGCAGGGCTAGCACCAAAGACACATCAAGAAACACCAAGCCGTGTGCCGGCAACCCCGTCCCCTCTAGTCTATCCTCCGTCATAGTTTCCGTAGTGCTTAGGCGAAGCCCTGCGGAGATTGTTCTTCACCAACACCGTCACCACGCCGTCGTGCTGCCGGAACTCATCTACTACTTCGCTCATCTTGCTGGATCAAGAAGGCGAGGACGTCATCGAGCTGAACGTGTGCAGAACTCGGAGGTGCCGTGCGTTCGTTACTTGGATCAGTCGGATCGTGAAGACGTACGACTACATCAACCGCGTTAATAAACGCTTCCGCTTAGCGATCTTCAAGGGTATGAAGATACACTCTCCCTGTCGTTGCTATGCATCACCATGATCTTGCGTGTGCGTAGGAATTTTTTTGAAATTACTATGTTCCCCAACACGGCTCTCTATGGTCGTCCAGTGTTTCACCAACAGAACGTTATTTACGGATTTCCGGACCTCTCCAGAAGACCGGCACATCTCAGACGTCCGGTATTTCCACCACAGAACCATATTTACAGATTTCCGGGCCTCTCCCGATGTCCAGGCTCTGGATGACCGACACGTCTCGGAAGTCCGTGTGCTGTGCACAGATTCGTGGCTTATTTGTTCCCAGCGGCCGGACGACCGATAACTGTCGGACGTCCGGACATACTTGTGCCACCGGACGTCCGGGGTTGTCCGTACGTCCCAACCGTCCTGTGCACTTAAGTGGCGTAAACGGTCACTTTTTCCACACCCACTATATATAGGCTTCTCCCTTCCATAGTATAAGGTTGACCATTCACTTTGAGCTTGCCAAGAACACTTTTCACTCTCTCTCTCAATCCTCTACAACAAATCCTAGATCCCCAAGGGATTTAGGAACATTTGAGAGAAGTTCTCCAATCAAGTGATAGATTCACTCCTTCCTCTTCTTTTCACCAAAGGAATTTGTGATTTGAGCAAGTCTTGAGCTTTTCCCCATCGTTCTTGTTACTCTTGGAGGTTGGAGACTCCTAGGTTGTAGGAGTCTTTCGGAGAGGAATCGACCTTTGTGATTACCCCCGGAAAAGTTTGTGAGGGTTTGGAGACCACCTTCGTGGTGTTGTCTCAAAGGGAGAATAGGTTGAGCCTTCGTGGCGTTGGTGTGCCTTCGTGGTAACATCCACCCCTCTAACAGTGACGTAGCTTCCCTCCAAGGAAGTGAACATCGGCATACATCCTCGTCTCCCAGAGTTGCGGTTATTCCTAACCCTAACTCCCTACTTGTGGTTACTTGTCTCTGAGCACTTACTTATATCATATTGTGCTTGCTTCTTTTCATACTCGTGTTACTTGCTTAGCACTTAGCTACTCTTGCAATTATTAGGCTCACTATCATATTGCACATTATTGCCTAAAATTGCTTAGTAATAATTAAAATTTGTAATTGTACCTATTCGCCCCCTTCTATGTCCATCTCGATCCTTTTCAATTGGTATCAGAGCCTCGTGCTCTATTCATGTGGCTTAACCGCCCTAGAACGAGATGAACCCGGATGGGACTCCCCTGGTTGCAGATCCAAAGGATAAAGGCAAGGATTCTTCTGAAGTCAAGTCCTTTACGTCTGAGGATCTGGAACAGGCCCGTGCTAAGCAAAAAGAGGAGCATGATGCTTCTCTTGAAGCCTTGGTCCAAATGAGATTAGCCACGTTGTCCACGGTGCTTGCACCACTCTCGGGTGGTGCGGCTTCGAGGCCAACTATGCCTGCTCCATCACTTGGTCAACAACCTCCTAGCAATGAGCACTCTAGTGTTCCTTGGCTTTACGCAAGACCTCAGGTTGAGAAACCGAGATATAATCCTCAAGGTAAACCTCCTTTACTTAGTGCCACTTCTGATTTTGCCTTGTGGAGAGTTGCTATGCAGGATCATCTTCGACATGGAAACGATGAGATGCTGGAGATCATGGAGTATGGTTATCATGTGGTTGATCCAAAGAACCCTACACCAAGAGAAATCTATGACAAGAATCTCAATGACACTGCAATCATGTGTATAAGGAGAGGTATGGATGACAAGCAAAGGAGACTGTTCATACACATCACAAGTGCCAAGGAACTATGGGAAAGTATTATAAGATCCAAGACTGGCACCTCTACCCTCCGGAGTGCTCAATATGAAATTGCCAAGGGGCAATTGCAAAACTTTTGTATGGAGAAAGGTGAAACCCCAATCAACTCCTTGAGCGTCTCATGACCCTCACTGCCGACATTGAGTCGTGTGAGTGTGACAAGACACAAGATGGATTCAACATGACTAAGCGATTCCTTGTGGATAAGTTGCTTCATGCTCTTGCCCCATATCACCATCAAATGGTGTGGGACATAAGACAACACCATGCCTTCAAGGAAATGACTACAGATGACATCATATCCACCTTCCAACTATTTGAAGAGTCAAAGGCTAATGCCACAAAACATCTTGCCATGCATGGTACCCCATCAAAGATCAATCTTGCATTGAAGGCCAAGCATGTATGTGAAGATGAGGAAAGTGAAGAGGAAGAAGAAGAAGATGATGATGAAGATGGTGATGAGATTGAATCCAATGAGGGCCATTAATTCATATGAAGACATGGCTCTCTTTGTCAAGAAGTTTAGCGCCGGAAAATTCAAGGGAAGGTTTCAAAAGAAGAAAGTAAGAAAATGCTACAACAGTGAAGAAACCAACTACTTCTGCAACGAGTGTCCCTATGAGAAGAGAGAGGATAAACCAAGGTTTCCCAAGACCTTTCCCAAGAAGAAGTTGCCAAATCCTTTGAACTCCAAGCTCGAGAAGAGAGATGCGAAAGCAATGGTTGCTCAAGAAGAATCCGATCCGGATGATGTTAGTGGTGTTGTCGGAGTTGCTCAAGACTCTCAAAACACTTTGAGGTTAGTAAACAAGAATGGTGATGTGGTCACCTATAACTACATGAAAGACTACAAGGGAAACGCTCACAAGTGCCTAATGGCAAAAGCTGTGGTAGAAGATGGAGAGGACCAAAGTTCTCCTGACAAGGTCAAGGTAACTCCACAAACAAATCCCCCTCTTTTCACTCCTTCTACTCCTAGTGATGAGTATCTTGATGCGGAGGATAGTTATGAGGATGATGATCTAGATGATCCTATGATTGCCAAACTTAATAAGTTCATGTGCTCCCTCAAAGGAAAGAAGCTCACTATGTTTTGTATGCTTATGGAGATGGTGAGTAAGCACACCATCACCATTAAGGAACTCGAAACCCTCGTCACCGAGGAAAAGGAAAAATGTGAAATCCTTGAGCGGAAAGTCCAATATGAGGAAGCACAAATGATGAACTATGCTTAAAAATTGGTGCAAATATTGATGTCCATACTAAAGATCTTGCCTCCTTGAAAAAGGCTATTGACTCTTGAGAAGAGTTGATGAATGATAAAAGTAACCTTGTGAAGTCTCATGCTTCTCTCTCTAAGGATTGTGAGCTTCTATCCGTGTCCCTCAAGACTAAGGAAGAAGAGCTCACCCTTCTTACAAAGAGTTTTGAGACGCTCAAACTTACTTATCTTGAAACTCTAGCTAAGGCTTACTTGTCTCCTATTATCGATGTTGATGCTTGTTCTACTAACTCTAGTAGTGATCTAGCATCTATTCTTGAGGAGAATCGTTTTCTCAAGGCTCAAATTGAGAAAGGGCTCATGACATGTGCTCAAGGGCAAAATAACCTTAATGAGGTGTTGAGCCAACAAAATGAAGTGTCTGCCAAAGAGGGACTCGGGTTTGACCCAAGCACAAGCAAGAAGAAGACGTGCTCTCAAAAGTGCACAACCCCTCTAAAAGAAACATTTGTACGAGAAGGGCACAAGGAGAAAGGTAAGGTTGTTAGTGGGAAGGCCACAAGGGGCATTCCCACTCTCAACAAGCCAAAAGAGTTCATGCCTCCATCCTATGTACTTCGTAAGACTAAGGATGGATGATGTAGGGTGGAACCCTATAGCGTCGATCTTTCACGTTTGGAGTGGATCCTACGGGGAATCACGAAGAACACGCGGAAGCACAAGGGAAAACACGGGGAAAACGAGAGAGAATCACTCAACCAACAAGGGAATCGATCACACAAGTGCTAGATCACCACACACATAAGAGATACACGAGATCCAAAGTCAACAAAGGTAAGGATACAAAGGAACCGTTCTTCTCCAAAAGGAGGCCTTGATGTTCTTCCCTAAAGAGGGGTCTTGAATCCGCTTGGGGGATCTTCTCCGAAGAGGTCGTGATCTCCGAGGAGAAGTATCCAAGTGGATGAGCAAAGGCTCTCACACAAATATGAGCTAATCCAATGCTAACCCTAGAAAGGAGGGGGAGGTGGTCTATTTATAGTCTAAGCCACGAAGGGGTAAGTGAGGGGAATACAAGGCCAAAGGCCCTTGGTTAAGCCTGAGCAGCAGAGCGGTAGTACCGCTTGGGAGGGCGGTAGTACCGCTTGCAAGCCAGTAGTGCCGCTTGGACGGGCGGTAATACCGGACCCGGTCGCTCGAGCACATGAGTTTGTCGGGTTGAGCGGCGAGAGGCGGAAGTTCGGCGGTAGTGCCGCTCGGGGCCTCTAGCGGTAGTACCGCTTGGTGTTGGCGGTAGTACCGCTCGTCTGGTCTTCTTCCTCCTTATCTTCCATGCTTGGCCTTGATCCTTGGATTCTCCATGGTCATCTTGGTTGTACCTGAGTGTATGCAAGGTCCAGGCATGAGGTAGTAGCCATGTCTCACATGTGGAAAGTGACGGTTTGAAGAGGAGTGAATTCACCTTGTGTCCAATGGTGTATGTTCGAGGTCTCGTCATATGTCCTCTTGGGGCTTGGAGAGTAGTCGGAGTGTACATGGGGATGAACGTGGGATGCTCCGCATCATATCCCCCCCTTGGGAAAGATCCGACCTCGGATCGTGATCCTCATCACCATGGAAACGGTTGTCGTAGACAGACTTGTAGTTGGACGAAGTTGAAGACATGGTGCAATCCTCGTAGTCCAAGGTGTCGCCGGAGTGATAGACATGCAAAAAGAGCAAACACAAGCAACACTCGGAAATACAATGGTTAGCGCACACAAAGTGTCCATCATGTAAGAATGAGTCCGTGCGGCAAGATTGGTTGTGACAAAGCGCATGAAGCATATCAAGATGATCTAGAATGAGATGCAAAGCATTCATGGGAACAACAGCATGGTGCACAAAGCGACAAATTCTACCATTGTGCAAAATGATGTCATAGAGAGATGGTTCATCAATAGCTTGAATATGGTAATGGATTCTCAATACGATTATGTTATCATGCAATTGATGATAGGCAATGTGATCATTATGTATGAAGATGCCATCAAGAAAGATCACAACAAATTTGCTAAGAAAATGCATAAGATCATATATCATGGATGACATGGAAATATGTGCAACAAGACAAGCATAGTGTGAGTCAATCCATGCATACGGTCCAAACTTGTGGTGAGTATGATATGTCCATCGAGCATGACATGTATGAGAACAATCAACAAATATGGAGGTGTTGGTGTACCAAAGCTCGATGTCAAGGCATGAGTGGAGTCCCGAAGGTGCATCCAATAAGTGCGAGCGTTGCTCAATGTGATGGTCCATAGAGCCAATCCCCAATGTTGCTCCTCCATCCAATAGATGTAACATGTAGACAACAAGAAGGAAACAACAGTGAAAGAGTGACCCATCCAATATGCGTATTTGAGGATGGCTCAAAGAGAAGGAGGTCACCTTTAGGAGTTTCTCAAGGATGATGGAGTCGCACATCTTGTATGCCTTCACATAACCAATATGTCTCGTGGTGGTCCCGCCTTGTAAATCCTTCAAAATGAAAGAACATGACAAACACTTGGAAAAACAAATGAGGGTAGCAAAATGACAAAACCAATTATTCGTGTGGTAAGATACCCAACAAGTGTATGTATCATGCTCATCATAAGAAATGACAAGGGAGTATTGCATACTATGGAGGCATATGATGTGAGAACAACCAAATGCAATAGGCTCAATCAAACAAACATGCATCACAAGTAAAGTGTCAAAGTCTCCAAGATCAATAAGCATAGCAAGTTGGCACTCAATACAAGGTGATATGAGAGATGCAACTAATGGAGACAAGAGGCAATGATCATGACAAATCAAGTGAGAGGCATCAACATCTATGTGATCAACCCAAGAAAGCAAGTAATAGTGGAACATGGGTGATGCAACATAGCAAGCAATCCTAGCAATCAAGTTAAGCAAGCTAGTAGTGCAAAGATGCAACGTACTAGAAGGAATCATGGCGAGCATGTCATTGGTGCAAATAGTGTGCATGAATAATTCACATGACATAGCACAAGCATGAAAGCAAGATGTGAGGAAAATAGCATGAATGTATTGGCGAGAGGCCATATGTGAATAGCAATGGGGCATCATGACTCTCCCAACACAACAAGCATCAATAGTATGGGGCACATGATAAACATGGCAATAGCAACAAGGGTCTCTACCAAGCATGCAAATACACATAGAAGTAGCATAATGGTGAATCATGGGTAGATGCAAGCAAGGGTCACAATTGCATGGCAAAGGCATAGAAGCAAGCATAGCAGGCAAAGTGAACATGGTAAAATGAGCATAAGGTGACAAGTGGTAAATGGCCCATAGCCGTGTGAGAGCCAAGTATAAGAGATGCGTGTAGTCCTTGCGCGAAGGGAACGGTGGTAAGGATAGTCCACGCGATCCCAAAGCATCGTTGCTCTCAAGAGCTCGCTTCGTCAACTCTTGGGATTGAGAGGTTGAGGAGTATACGTGAGTACCTACACAAGACAAAGATAAAGGAAAAATTGTGTGTGCGTGGTAGATGTACACATCATCCATCATGATGCGCACGTGCTTGTGTTTGTTAGCACAAAATATCCAACGGTCAAATAAATGAGATGCGTGATATAGAAACATGTCATCCATCATGAGAGGTTTGTTATTATGTTTCGCATAATGGAGACTCAAATTATGTAATGCATCATGAGAAATATCTAGAGCATTGTTGTTCATGGAATGCATATGGTGTACACAATCATGGAAATCATGCAAAGTATGAAATGCATCAAGATCTCCTAATATGTATGAGGAAACTATGGGGGTCTCCTCATGAGCAAGAGTAGAAACATCACGTGGAGAATATTGACAACATCCAAAACAATGCATATTTGGAACAATGTGATCATGGCATGACATAGTAGATGAGTTGCACAAATCATGTAAAGGAAGCATGGCAATATCATCACAAGAGAAGCAAAAGCCAATGACCATCATCTCGTCATCTATGCCATAAGTGCAAATGGGATTGATTTTAATGGGGCATGCATAGTTACTATGTTGAGATTGAAATGATGCAATATGTGAGATCTCACTCATAGCATATGACAAGTTCAATGGGTTGTCAAACATGATGTGACCAAAAGAATTTTCGCATGATATCCTATGAAGCATAGCATCAGAACTAGGCAACTCAACATGCTCATCATCATATTCATCATAAATAGGTAAGTCAAGGCATGAAGAAGTCTCACTAGCATGAAGCATGGCAATAGGTTTGTCAACATCATGGGAGCAATCGATGTCAAGATAGTCCACTAGTGGGACAAGAGAAGCACCATCACCTATGTTACCTTTGGAGCGTCGCTCATGTGTTGTAGGTGAGGTGTTGAAGATCGTCTCGTTGTCATCTTCATCTTGATGGAACCATGTGGGGGGTGCATCATCGTCCATCATGGCCATCGTCGTTTCCATAGGAGGTATGGACTCATCAATGGTAGGCGTGTCGTCATGTAGGAGACCTAGCACCAAAGAAGAAAAACACTAGGAGTAGAGGTTAAGGCGTTAGAAATCATAGTGGCCTCACATGCCGTGTCAACTATCTCACTCACTAAGTGTTGTGGCTCACTCACTCCCTCAAGGATGCTCTCACTCATATGGCTGGTGGAGTCACTCAAGTGGCGCTCAACCTCACATAGGATGTGTGGCATGCTCTCATGTGTGGGGCTAGTGGTGGTCACACTCATCCTCTCAAAGGAAATGCTCTCAATGTCACATATGGTGGAGTCACTCATCTCTCTCATCTCTCTCATGGGGTGGTGGCTCTCCTCACATGGCACTTTGGTCATCTCGACATATGTGGGTGTCGGAGAGGTGTAGGTGCAAATGTCTCCATGCTCAACTCGTATCGCCGTGGTCGAAGGGGATGGCCCTTGCTCGACCTTCTTGTCACCGTCTTGGTGTTGGAATCCCATATGATGTGGCGCCTCATAGCTCGTCTCCATGACCGAAGGGAGTTTCCCATGCTCGGCCATCTTCCTTGAGGGGCTTCCGAAGATGGAAGTGTCGCCCTCATTCGTAGGTGGTCGCCTTGGACTTGATGAAGTCAATGTAGGCGTACTCGTGGGAAGTAGGCGAAGATGCCGTACATCCAAAGGCGAAGATGCCTTGATAGCACTTGGCGAAGATGCCAAAGTGGTTGGTGTAGCCGTAGCGCCATCTTGGTGGTGGTCATCTCGCGGTCTTCTTTTGTGCTCTTGAAGCTTGGACTTGGCGTGAAGTAGGGCTTGTTGGGACTTGTGCATTTGCGCTTGTGGAGCATCTTCATGATGATGATGTCGTTGTCATGCTTGAGCTCGTAGTAGATGTCGTTCGTCGTAAATGCGTGCACATGATGCTTGAGGTGACTTTCCTTCATGGCGGTGATGATCATGAACGTGATGGTGATCGCCATGTAGATGTGGACGAGGACGATTTGCACTTGCATCTTTTTCGCGCTCCGAAGACTTGTGGCTTGACCATCGTCGTCTTGAGGATGATGAAGTGGAAGAAGACTTGATCAAGGCCCGAATCTCTTCCATTCTCGCATCTTGCTCCTCCTTTTGTGCGGCAAGCTTGTTGTCGATGTAGTCCCTTTTCCTTGCTTCGGAGTGACGAATGTCGATGGAGATGTTCTCGATGCGCTCTCGCAATCTTGATTGTGCGCCTTGTATTTGTCGTTGTAGATCAAAGATGGACGCTTTGTTGATGTAGTTGTTCACGCCGTCGTTGTTGTCGTAGACCGGAGAGGAAATGCCTTGCCTATCCATCACAAGACTCGAGCAAATATGAGTGGGAGAAAGAGAAGAACTAATACCAATGTACCTTTGACCAAAGTTGAAGATGAATCAAGTTCACTCAAATGTGGACAATGAAATAGCACTATTGGTACCGGTCCTTGTCGATTCTCACACCTACACAAGTAAGGCTTATAGTGGAGCTCGGTGAGGATAGTGGCACAAAAATTTAATGCAAAATGTTAGCAAGAGTCAATAATGTTGAAAAAGATTCACAAATTCGCAAAGTGAAACAAATGGACCAATAGCTAAGAATGGCACACGGAAACACACACACGGATAGATAAATGGGGTCGTGCAACCAAGGAATGAGCACAAAATGTGGAATCCACGGAAAACGCTCGTGTTGCACAACTCAAGAGAGACGCTAGGACGATTGCTCAATAGGCGGATACGAAACTTGTGCACAACCTATAATATGCAAAATGGATATTCTTCTATCCCAAGTACGCTATGTATGTATGGTTTCCAGTGTTTCTCTCAAGCATGATATCATATGATGTAGATTTTGGTATTGCTCTTATGTTCAATGGGGTATGATGCTATGGCACTTGCTCACGAGCTCTTTGCTCTTTTTTTTTCTATGGCCACTTTTGCACAATGCACAAACCAAGATAGCAATTGTGTATATGCGGGAACAAACTTGAGGCACAATGGATGATATGATACCATATGATATGGTATGTATGCAATGGATGGTGTGGACCACTAATGTGCACAAGTAACGTTGCCGGCAATACTCAAATGGCTAGTCTCGATAGGCAAGTAACACAAAATGGGCTAGGGGTTAACAATGCAATTGCAAGGGAATATACAAAGGTGTCGTCGAGGTTACCGTCCTTTGCGATGATGAGTGGTGGTGTTCTTGGTGTAGATACCAAGATGATGGAGACTCGTCCCTAAGTAGCCGAAACACCTTAGGAAACGGAAAAACCGCAAACTCAAGATCTGAAATGACAAATGTCAAATGGTGGTAGCGGAAAGCGGTGGTCGTGTTGCACTAGGCAATGCGGAAGTGGGATGATGGGTTATACATGGTGTAAGAGTTGGAAGCACACGGTCCCTAAGTAGCCGAAACACCTTAGGAGACACAAGCCACAACTCGAAAAAGCTCAAACAACAATTGGGTTAAGTTGGGTTGTCGGAAGTGTATGGTGGGTAAGGTTCTGTGGAAATGGTGGTGGTGGTGGTTGATGAAGAAGCAACCGTCCCTAAGTAGCCTAAACACCTTAGGAGACTCAAATCACAACTCAAACAACCACTAATGCTATATGGATCAAAATGGATTAGGTTGCGGAAGTCGGTGGTGGTTATGCGGATGTTGTGGTGGAAGCCCTAGGCAAAGATGCCAAAATTCACAAAATTTGATGGAGTCAAATGATGTTGGTGGTATTTTTGTGGGATGGGGGATGTCAATAGCTTCAAAACAAGCTAAAGAACGTCAAAATCGGACTCCGGATGAATTAGTTATGGGCAAAACGGTGAAACTCGAAAAGCTGAAACTGGCCAGGGCGGTAGTACCGCTCGGGAGGGCGGTAGTACCGCTCGTGTCGGGATTTTTCGACTGTTTCGGCTGAAACAGGGCCTAGCGGTAGTACCGTTAGCGGGGTGGTAGTACCGCTTGAGGTTCTCAGCGGTAGTACCGCTCGGAGGGGCGGTAGTACCGCTCGTGTCGGGATTTTTTCGCAGATCGGATCGGGGCGTGATTTTGGGGCGGAAATGGATGATTTCGGGGGCAAAATTTGATGGATTTCGTGGATGGAAAGAGGGGAAACTTGGGGAATGCTAGATCCACTTGAAACCAAGCAAATCCATGGATCAAAATAAACAAAACATCATCAAACCAACAAATCACAAAAAAATTTGGGGCTATTTTTGGTGGGGATTTTCGGATTTAGGACGAAAACAACAAAATCAAACTAGAAAACACGGGGTAGGGGCTCCAAAAACGTGATCAACGTGGCTCATGATACCATATGATGTAGGGTGGAACCCTATAGCGTCGATCTTTCACGTTTGGAGTGGATCCTACGGGGAATCACGAAGAACACGCGGAAGCACAAGGAAAACACGGGAAAGCGAGAGAATCACTCAACCAACAAGGAATCGATCACACAAGTGCTAGATCACCACACACATAAGAGATACACGAGATCCAAAGTCAACAAAGGTAAGGATACAAAGGAACCGTTCTTCTCCAAAAGGAGGCCTTGATGTTCTTCCCTAAAGAGGGGTCTTGAATCCGCTTGGGGGATCTTCTCCGAAGAGGTCGTGATCTCCGAGGAGAAGTATCCAAGTGGATGAGCAAAGGCTCTCACACAAATATGAGCTAATCCAATGCTAACCCTAGAAAGGAGGGGGAGGTGGTCTATTTATAGTCTAAGCCACGAAGGGGTAAGTGAGAGGGGAATACAAGGCCAAAGGCCCATGGGTCTTGCAAGACAGCAGAGCGGTAGTACCGCTTGGGAGGGCGGTAGTACCGCTTGCAAGCGGTAGTGCCGCTTGGACCGGGCGGTAGTACCGGACCCGGGTCGCTCGAGCACATGAGTTTGTCGGGTTGAGCGGCAGTAGAGCGGAAGTTCGGCGGTAGTGCCGCTCGGGGGCCTCTAGCGGTAGTACCGCTTGGTGTTGGCGGTAGTACCGCTCGTCCTGGGTCTTCTTCCTCCTTCTCTTCCATGCTTGGCCTTGATCCTTGGATTCTCCATGGTCATCTTGGTTGTACCTGAGTGTATGCAAGGTCCAGGCATGAGGTAGTAGCCATGTCTCACATGTGGAAAGTGACGGTTTGAAGAGGAGTGAATTCACCTTGTGTCCAATGGTGTATGTTCGAGGTCTCGTCATATGTACTCTTGGGGCTTGGAGAGTAGTCGGAGTGTACATGGGGATGAACGTGGGATGCTCCGCATCAATGGAGAAGTTTATGCAAAATTTGTTGGTCCTCGATATGCTTTCCGATTTTATGCTATTTGGGTCCCTAAGACCCTTATGACTAACTTGAGAGGTCCCATTGCAAAATGGGTGCCTCTAACCAAGTAATAATTGTGTGTAGGTTGCCTTCTCCGGTGGAGTAAAATGGGTGATTGATAGTGGATGTACCAATCATATGACCGGAGATAGCAAATTGCTCTACGATTTCATGGAAGCTATTCAACCATTTATGAGCATTATGTTTGGTGGAGGATCAAAAGGACAGGTACTTGGGTTGGGAAGGTGGCTATCACAAATGACATGTCTCTTGCAAATGTCATGCTTGTCCAATCCCTTAAATACCATTTGCTTTCGGTTCGCCAATTGGCTTCTGTTGGTTATGATACACTTTTTGGACTAATGGATGTGAAAGTCTTTAAGAGAGATACTCTCGAAGTGGCCTTTGTTGGAGAGTTGGATGGCAACCTTTACATGGTTGATTTCTCGAAAGAGAGCACATTCCATGCAACTTGTCTAATGGCCAAGGCCGACAAGGGGTGGCTATGGCATCGCCGGCTAGCCCATGTTGGCATGAGAAATCTTCAAGATCTCTTAAAGGGGAATCACATCCTTGGACTAACCGATGTCTCTTTTGAGAAGGATCGTGTGTGTAGTGCATGCATAGCCGGGAAGCAACATCAATCAAAGCACCCACCCAAGAACATTGTTTCTACTTCAAGTCCCCTAGAGCTCCTTCATGTGGATTTGTTCGGGCCTCCTTCATGGGATAGTCTTGGTGGGAAAAAGTATGGACTTGTCATTGCCGATGACTACTCAAGATATACATGGGTGTTTTTCCTCAAGTCCAAGGACGAGACGAATATCACCTTCATTGATTTTGCCAAGCAAGCACAACGCAAGTTTGACAAAGAGATCTTGGCAATAAGAAGTGATAATGGCTCTAAGTTCAACAACTATACCTTGGAAGAATTCCTTAGTGATGAAGGGATTGAGCATCAATATTTAGCTCCATACACTCCTCAGCAAAATGGTGTAGCCGAAAGGAAGAACCGTACACTTGTGGAGATGGCAAGGTCCATGTTGGATGAATACAAGTCACCACATAGTTTTTGGGCCGAAGCTGTCAACACTGCATGCCATGCATCAAACCGGCTCTTCCTCCATACTATATTGGAAAAGACTCCATATGAGCTCCTAACTGGGAACAAGCCAAATGTCAAGTACTTTCGTGTATTTGGGTGCAAATGTTTCATCCTCAACAAAAGAGAACGGTTAGGAAAATTTCAATCCAAAACAATTGAGGGCATATTTGTTGGCTATGGATCAAACTCTCACGCCTATAGAGTCTACAACAAATCCAATGGATGTGTTGTAGAAACTTGTGACGTGGTGTTTGATGAATTTAGTGGCTCCCATGGGGAGCAAGTTGATCTAAGTGATGTAGGTGAAGAAGATTCCTCTCAAGATATCTTGACCATGGGTGTTGGTGCACTTCTTCCAATGGAACAAGAACATCTTGATGATGAAGAAGAAGATGGAAGTATCACACATCATCAAACTACTTCAACACCCCTACCACCACAAACTCCTATTGTTCAACTGATGCCCTTAGTCCAAGTACAAGAAGATGATCAAGTTCCTCTTCATGATAATCTTCAAGAAGAAGATCATCATCAAGTGCAAGAACAAGAATGTCCAATCATTAATGACGAACCTCAACAAATGCAATATGAACAAGAAGATCTTCCTCCACACATTAATGATCCATATGTTGAGGACATGTATGATGGACATGAAGTTGAACCTCGAGAAACTCTAACCTCCATCATGCCTCGAGTGGACGGTCGTGTTGATGTTGAAAAAATTCTCACTGGCATATCGGAAGGTAGAACCACTCGTAAACAATTGACTAACTTTTGTGCTCACTTCTCGTTTGTGTCTAGTGTTGAACCTCTCAAGGTACAAGATGCATTGATGGGCAATGATTGGCTCGTTGCTATGCCAGAAGAGTTGAACAGTTTTGAACGCAACCAAGTGTGGTCATTAGTCAAGAGGCCAACTACGGAACACAATGTCATTGGAACAAAATGGATTTTCAAGAACAAGCAAGATGAGAATGGTATAATCATCCGCAACAAGGCAAGGTTAGTGGCTCAACGGTACTCACAAGTTGAAGGTTTGGACTTTGGTGAGACCTTTGCCCCCATTGCCCGTCCTGAATCCATTCGCATCTTACTTGCTTATGCTGCTTTCAATGGATTTACATTGCATCAAATGGATGTAAAGAGTGCTTCCCTTAACGGTCCTCTACAAGAAGAAGTATATGTGTCACAACCACCTGGGTTCGTTGATCTCGATCACAAAGACTATGTGTACAAACTTCATAACGCTCTGTATGGCCTCAAACAAGCACCTCGTGCTTGGTATGATCATCTTAAGAAGTTTTTACTCGATGATGGCTTTGTGAGAGGGGTGATCGATCCCACTCTTTTTACTAAGAGGGACAAGGGTGATTTGATCTTATGCCAAATCTATGTAGATGATATAATTTTTGGTTCTCCTAACATTCATTTGTGCAAGAAGTTTGCGGACTCCATGACCAAGAATTTTGAAATGTCACTCAATACGGATTTGAAGTCCTTTCTTGGATTTCAAATTCAACAATTTCAAGAAGGATTTTTCTTGTCTCAAGCAAAATACCCAGGGCCGGTCCTGAGAGTTCGGGGGCCCGAGGCGAAACTAAATCTTGGGGCCCCTCAATATAAACATAGTAACAATACTAATTAACAGTATTTTCGCATGGAGGGACTACATAGACATAAGGAAGTCAAGGTCCACAACCTGATAGCTTCTGACTCAAAACCAGTGGTGGGAAAGATTAACCAATGAAGTCAAGGTAGAGATGGAGTAATTATCACCGAGATCATAACAGAGCAGTCTCATTTAATTGTATCTTTAATTTTGAAAGTCGCGCGCATAGTTTAGCTAAATTTTCACTTTCCTTAACTCTAGGTCGTCATGTTTGGTTTCGCCAACCGCATGACCCAGATTGTATCCCACTAGTTGTGGACATTGATTAATAAAGTCTGGCCTTAGCACTCAAAAAACTTAGAGCCACTTACATTGTTCTGATCTGAATGATGTTCTTCCATTCAAATTCAGAATTCCTATTAGTTAGTCTTCTTCCTGACGGAACTAACACCAACTATTTATTGGGTTTCACCAATGCACCAATAGTACTTAAAAATAATAATACTCTTCTATGTGATTCTATCAAGTCAATCACACACTGTTTTCTTTATTATTTTCGTTCTTATGGGCATGCTTTCTGGACAACATGATAACACACGGTGTTGACTGCTGAGAATTTTAAAACAGGTCAAAGGTTGAAGAGGGCAAGCTATGCACCATGTAGGGAGATGAAAAATTATTCAATTAGCAATATACAACAGGGGATAGTAATATGATATGTATATACCTCGGTCAGATCGGCGTGTTTTCGGCAACGAGGTGATGTGGGTTCGCGTCTAGCCGGAGGCCCTAGGCTCGGCGATATGCATGAGTGCAAGTGCGTCCCGCGCCTAGAGGATGGATACCGTTGCCAAGGCCTCACCGGCGAGCAGAGTTCGTCGGTGTGAAAACTCGCGATCGGAGCCTGGGGGCTGGGGAATAAGGTTCGTCGCTAGGTCTCGCAATCTGAAGGAAGATCGTGATGCGTGTGTACGTACGAGCCATTCGATTACCTGGGTCCGGCGTGCGAAGCCTAGCAGCCAACTCTTCCCTGGAGACTGCCCGCCTCCATTGTCCGTGGCCGAGAGCCTACGTGTGTGTACGTACCTGCCGAGGGGGCCCCCCGGATGTTGGGGGCCCCGGGGCGGCCGCCCCCTGCCCTCCCTCAGGGCCGGCCCTGAAAATACCTCAAGGATATCCTAGAAAAGTTCGGCATGACTGATGCTAGTCCATGTAAGACACCCATGCCAACCAAAATTGTACTCACTGAAGACACCAACGGTATCCCTTTCTACCCATCTAAATACCGCTCTATGATTGGTTCATTGCTTTATCTTTGTGCATCTAGACCAGACATCATGTTTAGTGTATGCATGTGTGCTAGATTTCAAGCTTCCCCTAGGGAAAGTCATCATAAGGCGGTTAAGCATATTCTTAGATACCTTGTTCACACCCCAAAGTTGTGTCTATGGTACCCCAAGGATGCTAAGTTTGATCTCATTGGGTATACGGATGCGGATTGGGCTGGAGACAAAGTGGATCATAAGTCCACCTCCGGTGCATGTCAATTTCTTGGTCGCTCCTTGGTAAGTTGGTCCTCGAAGAAACAAAATTCTATTGCCCTCTCTACCGCAGAAGTTGAATACATTGCAGCTGGCAGTTGTGCAACTCAATTACTATGGATGATACAAACCTTGAAGGATTATGGTATCACTTATAGACATGTGCCTCTCCTATGTGATAATGAAAGTGCCATCAATATTGCTGAGAACCCCAAGGATCATCTCCGCACCAAGCAAATTGATATTAGGTATCACTTCTTGAGAGATCATGTGGAAAAGGGTGATATTCACATCGATCATGTTGGTACAGATTTACAACTTGCAGATATTTTCACCAAACCATTGGATGAAGCAAGGTTTTGTCGACTTAGGCGTGAACTTGGTATCTTGGAGCTTGACAACATTATGTGAAATCTAGTACCCATGCATGCATTTTCATAATGTTTTGTCTTGATGTAGGCATATATTTAGAGGGAGACATTCAATTCATGAATATGCTCACCCTACATAATGCATAAAAATAACAAACACTCTCAAAGTTATCATGGTTCTCGGACTATGTGCTTTCCATGATGGAGTAGTGATTCTGCACTCAAAGTTCCAATCTTTCCGTGCCATGTCACGTATACTCATACATGGTGGCAGTAGCCACCACTCTTGTCATTAGAACAATATATGAGCGGCATATGTTTTATTATTGTTGGCATAGGATACTCGTTGCTTAATAGAAATTCTTACTACATAAGGTCATCATCATCTCCTCATCATGATTAGTAGCACAAATAATTGCACCCTACTCCTCTCAAAAATTCTTATATGCGTCCGGATGTCCGTTATGTACCGGTCGTCCATAAAATACCTTCTGTTGAGCTCAGCCCGGTCGTCCAGCCCATCCAGACGTCCGTTCATTTTTTCCCTGGCCCAGGCACCGGACGTCCGTGGACCTCCGGTCGTACGAACGATTTCTCAGGCACCTATATATAGCACAGGGTAGGTTTTCGGGTCAATTACCCTAATTCACTCGCTCCCTCTCCTCTGTTCCCCACCGCCACCGCTCCTGTTCCGCGGCTCCTCGCCGCGGCCACATGCCGCCCGTGCCCCTCGCCGGGGCCGCTCCCTGCTCGGGGTCCTCGCCATGGTCCCGCCACTCGCTGTGGCCGCTCGGGTCGCCTCTGTCCCCGCTCAAGTCCGGTCGCCGTCGTCACACCACATGCCGTAGCCACTCGGCCGTTCACTGATTCGCTCCAGTCACCGTCTCCCTCCGCGTTCCTCACTCAAAGGCCGTGATGACCAAGACCAAGCACTCCGCACGCAAGCAAGTCACCGGTGGGCCGTCTCGCCCGTCTCGTCGTGGTGGCTCCGATGACTCCCAAGAGCGGACTCGTCCTCACAAGCGCGCCGCCCGTCCTCACAACTCTTCTAGCAACTCATCCTCGGAGGGATCCGACTATGAGAATGAAATGGATGATTTGGAGCAGCCCGCGTTTGTGGCTGTTCGCACCTCCGCACTCAAGCCGGGAACTCGTCGGCCCACCTTCCAGCCTCCTCCTCCTCCGGTCCAACCTCACGGTGATGCTCGTCATATCTCACTTTAACCTCCTCTAGCACACAATCGTCACGTTAAGCGGTTCAACGTGGTTCCCATTGGCTCCTATCTTAAGTTGCGTCGTGATGTTGATCAATTTACGGTTGCTCGTGACTCTAGGGACCCTCGTTTTTGCACTAATGTCCAAGCTGACATTTTTACCACTATCATCATTCCTAAGGGTCTCTGTGCATTTGTGCTTTGATTTAGAGCATATTCATACTCATCCGGAAAAATATTCCGGGGCTATTGAGCTCATTGAGTCCTCCAATCTTGCTGCCCCATTTACATTTCAACATGACTTTAACCAAGCCGCCATTCATCAATTTTATGCCACATGCTTTTTGGTCCAAATAACACTGTTACTTGGATGACCGCTGACATAAAGCTCTCGGCTTATTACTCTCAATTTGTTACTGCCCTTGGTTTTCCTGACACCGGGTTCAAATTTACAATGATGACCCCGACCATAGACCCAAGGGCCCTGATGCATGTGTTGATCTTATCAAACCCATTTCCCAACTGACTGATGATGAGAAACATAAGGGTTTTAACCAAGTTTCCATTTGGCATACTCCTTTCTTCATTATCTATCAGTGTGCCATTCGCACCATTTATCCTAAGATGGGTGACAAGGGGTCCTGCAGTAGCTACTGCATCAATCTCATGCATCGCCTCTATACGGCTCCCAAAGGGAAGATCAATGTGCCTCATTTTCTATGGCATGAGATTCGCCTCGCTTCGTTTCAGCACAAGCGGGCCTTTCCTCATGCTCCCTTTCTTTAGGCTTTCATCGAGAGTGTGGCTTCGTTTCCTATTGCCCGCACTCATTTGCATGAGCAATGGGTCATTCCCCCACACATGGCTGATAACTATGTTCCCAAGGACTCTTCCTCTTCTGCTCATCCGCGCCGCACTGCTGCTAGCATCCCTTGTTTCGCTCCCTTCGGGTCTGCACCCTTTGGTCGCATTGCGCGCTTTCTAGGGAAGGCCCCACTCTGCCTTGATGAAGGTTGTTTCATTTAACTTCTCCCAAAACCACGATGTTCTCACGCGCCTTATCACCTCCAAGAATGCTCTGAAGACTCGTCTGAGAGACTCCGGAGTGTTTGATGTGAGTGATGATGACCGCTTTCCTGATGAGCCACCTTCTGATTTTGGCTTTCCCTCGGGTCCTGAGTGGGCTGAGTTCTTTGACGAGGCTGGTGGCAGTGGTGCACATGATGATGATGATGATGATGATGATGATGATGATGATGATGCTCTCTGATGCTGTTATGCACCCCTTTTGGATATTTGATGCCAAGGGGGAGTAGGCTCTATGCACACTATGATATTAGCTTGTTAGCTTGTAATCGAACTCATTGCTATGTTATTGATTAGCTTGTATCAAACTCATGTTATGAGATTGTAGAAACTTATGTTCTATGCTATGAGTGATGAACCTATATGGAGCTTATTGTCTTGATTATCTTGTGTATGAGATTTGGTTGTGTTGGTATCATATTGAGGGGGAGCTCTCTTCATGTTTATTATCTATGGTATCATATTGAGGGGGAGCTCTCTCCTTGCTTATTCTTTGCTTATTGAGCTCCACAACAAGTACTTTCGGTGTTTAGATTTTTAGATTTATGTGTGTGCATATATGTTGTCATCAACTACCAAAAAGGGGGAGATTGAAAGTGCAATCATGCCCTTAATCATAGTTTGATGTTGATGACACCATGTATGTTGGGACTAATCATGTTTATCAAGTATATCTCAGGATTATGTCTCGAAGGCCGTGTGTGGATCATGACTAGGGACAAATGCATATAACTCAAGATTGGAAATACAAGACATTAGCCTTGGCTTTGTTTACGGGTTTTTTCTTGAATATAGGGATCCCACACTATTAAGAGGGGATCATTGGAACTAGTGAAAGATTTGCTCAAATCCACAACTCCAGTTTTTTTCTCTCCGGTCGTCCGGTACTCTACGGACGTCCGATCCCTCTCAGCTGTCCGGACGTCCGGCTCTCTATGGTCGTCCGGTGTCTCACCAACAGAACGTTATTTATGGATTTCTGGACCTCTCCGGACGACCGGCCTCCGGACGACCGGCACGTCTCAGACGTCCGGTATTTCCACCACAGAACTATATTTACGGAGTTCCGGGCCTCTCTGGACGTCCGGGCTCCGGACGACCGACACGTCTCGGACGTCTGTGTGCTGTGCACAGATTCGTGGCTTATTTGTTCCCAGCGGCTGGACGACCGATAACTGTCGGACGTCCGGACATACTTGTGCCACTAGACGTCCAGGGTTGTCCGGACGTCCGAACCCTCCTGTGCACTTAAGTGGCTCAAACGGTCACTTTTTCCACACCCACTATATATAGGCTTCTCCCTTCCACGGGATAAGGTAGACCATTCACTTTGAGCTTGCCAAGAACACTTTTCACTCTCTCTCTCAACCCTCTACACCAAATCCTAGATCCCCAAAGGATTTAGGAACATTTGAGAGAAGTTCTCCAATCAAGTGATAGATCCACTCCTTCCCCTTCTTTGCACCAAAGGAATTTGTGATTTGAGCAAGTCTTGAGCTTTTCCCCGTCGTTCTTGTTACTCTTGGAGGTTGGAGACTCCTAGGCGGTAGGAGTCTTTCGGAGAGGAATCGACCCTTGTGATTACCCCCGGAAAAGTTTGTGAGGGTTTGGAGACCACCCCAAGGTCTACCACTAGTGGTTGAGAAACGCCTTCGTGGTGTTGTCTCAAAGGGAGACTAGGGTGAGCCTTCGTGGTGTTGGTGTGCCTTCGTGGTAACATCCACCTCTCTAACGGTGAAGTAGCTTCCCTCCAAGGAAGTGAACATCGGCACACATCCTCGTTTCTCGGAGTTGCGGTTATTCCTAATCCTAACTCCCTACTTGTGGTTAATTGTCTGTTAGCACTTACTTATATCATATTGTGCTTGCTTCTTTTCATACTCGTGTTACTTGCTTAGCACTTAGTACTACTCTTGCAATTGTTAGGCTCACTCTCATATTCCACATTATTGCCTAAAATTGCTTAGTAATAATTAAAATTTGTAATTGTACCTATTCACCCCCCCTCTAGATCCATCTCGATCCTTTTCAGACGCGAAGCAAGACGATGGAGCAAACACGGGAGAAAGGGGGGGACATATGCGGAAGAGAGGATGGTCCATCTTGTCAATGGGTTTGGGGTGGGGTCCAGCTTGTCAAATCTGACATGGCAAACACATTCAGACGACCACAAATCCGCCACATATATGGGTTGGATTTGAGGGTGTCAGACGACCGACATATGTTTGAGTTTGAAGGGTGTTCGATTGGGTGGTGCTTTGGCTTTTTTTTGGTCGAGTAGTGTGCACGCAGCATAGTTTAAAAGACCAAAACAGAGGCCTAACCGGTGAGCCCATCGGTTCAGGTTTTTACCGGTTGGACCGCTGGTTCACCGATTCATCATCCGAACTTTTTACATAAAATAATATATGTTTAGTAATATTCATATATGCTAATATAGTGTTAAACAGTGGACAAATAAAATTATGTTGTCATAATAGACAACAAAGTAGCATAACCGAGTTGGTTATTGGGTCATGAGCATGTAGTTCCTTCTCCTATGTGCTCTGGGATCGAATCCCACTTCTTTGAAATTTTGCATTAATCATTTTTCTGGTTTTTTAAAGAGGTAATATCACCACTGGTGCCTAAACTTGTTACGGATGTTCACTTTAGTGCCTGAACTTTAAAACATATGTCGAACTGGTTCTAAAACTTAACACAAAACCAGTTCAAATGCCAAATTTATTCACCGCTTTTCCAGAAAACCGGCCGGGTTGACCGGTTTTCTCCGCTCCGGTTGCAGTACGGTCTTATTAACTTATAAAACCACCAAGGTTGCCGTTCTGGGTTTTTTTGGTCCAACTGCAGGCCTGGTCCAGTTTTTAATGAGGTAATATCAACACCGGTGCCTAAACTTTGTTACTATGCTCACTTTAGTGTCTGAACTTTAAAAATATGTCAAACTGGTTCTAAAACTTAACATGAACGTTTAAATACGGAAAAAAATTATATGAGACCAGGTTTCATATAATTCGGGTGAGACCCACCCTGATGGATGACACGTGGCATTCATAAATCACAAAGCATCTCCCCCACCTGATCTCATAGAATTATTTTCCTTTAAATACAGTACTAAAGCCATTCGTGGACGTAAAATGTGCTGACATGGCATGGGGTCCACTTGTAGCACCACACATGATTTTAGTTGAATAACTATGTTTCTATGATTAGTGGTTCCTGTCTGTCGCAACTAGAAAACAAAAAATGGTGCCGGTAGGGTTCGGTTCGAACCTTCGACTTGAAGAGTGCAGGGGGCCTCCGATGGCCACTCCACCAAACAAGTTTTCATGCAAATCTGTAAATTATAATCACACTAATACACATACTACTATGAATTTTGCACACATTATTTTTTAGAAGAAAAATGTAAAACGTGTGTAGATTGTAATCATAATAAACACATGTACTATTTTAAAAAATCTATAAACCAGGCCCTTGCCATGATGTGGGTTATAATATTTGTGGCACACAAATATTCTTGTGCACACAAAATAAATACATAGATGTATGCAATAAAATTAGTTACTAAAAATGCTCCTGTAATTTTTAGAAATATTCATGTATTATTTATAAAATACTATTTAGATAAAATCCATGAGTGTTCCATAATGTTTAGTAACTACAAACATTTCAAATATCTAGTCATGGATTATATTTAAAAATTATTATTTTTTATAAATATATAGTGAATATAAACATTTTTATACATGCATGGTTAGTTGGTTACACTTAATTTATAGAAATTTATGGATACTTTTTTACTAAATATTTATGCATGTTCACTGGTGTATAATTTCACTCATGGCTTATACTCATAATTTTTATATAATGTAAATATAATCCACGGGTGAATTAGTAAACAACATACTTATTTAAAAATGAGTGCACGATTATGCAAATGTTTGTATAACTAAAATTATATTTATGAACTGTAATGTTAAAAACATTGCAATATTTAATACTTTACAAAAATCTTTATAAATGTTTGTATAACTAAAATTATATTTATGAGCGGTAATGTTAAAAACATTGCAATATTTAATAATGTACAAAAATCTTTATAAATGTTTGTATAACTAAAATTATATTTATGAACTGTAACGTTAAAAATATTTGCAATATTTAATATTATACAAACATCATTATAATTAATATATATTATTTCAATTATATGAATGTTTCTAAAATAATACATAAATATTTTTAATTACATGAAGATTTTTTAAAATTTAGATATTTTAGTTTAATGTATAACATTTATAATTATTAATACCGCATGAATGGTTGAACTTTATTTGTATTACTGTGATTATGAGTTACAGACTTTTTACAGTTTGTTTTTCAAAATAAACATGTACTAAATGGGCCGTACTGAGTGCAACCCATTTAAGTCAAGCTTTTTATTTTGCAGTAAAGTACATTAAGAGTAAGGGCCTTTGTTATCTCATAAAGCTCTGTGTTAGTTCAAGCACCATTGGTGATATTACCATTTTTCCAAACTGGCATATGCTAGGCTGTACGGGCTGCTCCGGTTGGAGATGCTCACACGCACAATCTGAAGCGTTCCCTGCATTGCATTTTTATAGGTTTTTTTTTTTTTTAACATCAGTACAGACACAAGTGCTCATATACACGCGCATATACTCACCCCTATGAACGCACACGCACACACTACCCCTATGAGCGCCTCTGAAAGACTGAGCCGGCATATCATCTTGAGATTTACGAAGTCACCGTAGGCGCCTCGTCGACGGAAACGTCTCCTCCCACTGAATGCGCATCGCCGGAAATCCTAAAATAAATGCGAGCACGAGGACTTGAACCATGATGAGCTGGGGATACCACAGTCCCTCTAACCATCCAACCACAGGTTAGTTCACATAGGTTTATCCTTCTGTTTTTGGTTCAACCACCGGCGTTCAACCACCGGCTGCACAATAGATAACTGACCAGAAGTATTCGTTACCGTAACTTTTTTACAGGATGGTTTCGTCTTCAGTCATAACCTTTTACACGTATAACCCATTCCCATTCATCTTTACAAAAATTATTTACCCCACCCCCACCCCCCACAAATTTATAATACATTTCATGCTATACCCCCTCTCTTCTATACCAAATGCAACTACAGCTACAATTTCCATGCTTTTCCAGGCACGTTATTACCATGGCCCTACAAATTACAAAATAATCATCATCTCCATCCAATGTTCACCGACGAGCGTTTCAGTTCATTCAGGCCACGAAATCATGCAGCAGGGGCGACGGCTCGAACTGCTGCCGTTGATCCAGCTGGTTCGTCGGCTCGTAGTCTGAAGAGGCCACGGCGTCGCCACCGCCGGGATGAGCCGCGGCGGTGGTGTAGATATCCTCCTCCCCGCCGGCGGTGAACCCTGGCCGGTGAGCGTTCGGAGCTGAAAGGCTGGTCTCGGCGTGCTGCAATCCTAGCGTCAATGACACATTGTTGTTCTGGTATCCCCCAAGTTCTGCCAAATGATAGGCCATGAACCGCGCGCTCTCGTCGCCATGGAGGAGACCGCCGTCCGCCTCGCCCGGTCTTTGGTCCTTCAGCAGCAGGTTCATGAAGCCGTCGTCGGAGTTTGCCTCGTTGTGGAAGCTGGACGGCGCTCCGGTGAGACCCGCCATCTCCATGTTGGCTTTGAATTCACCGGTTTGGTAAGCCTGACCCTGGCTCATGGAGCATTTCAGATCTTCCTTGTCTTCACAAGACGCCATTTTGTCCTTGCTTCTTGGTAAGTTGTCCGAGGAGGAGTTTGAGTCGAGCTCTGCCTCCCCGGTCTCTTCTTTATACATGTCTTCGATCATCGGTTTCCATAGGCGGACACGGGCATTGATGAACCAGTTCGAAATCTAGGACAATGAAGGATGTAAAGTAAGTTCAGCAAACTGATTTCATTTCACAGAATGCGAAGTCTTCCGGGAAGTCATTTGCACACTTTCGAAGCCAAATATCCAATTCTCCTAGAATACAAGTTATTTATTGATGGAGAACTTAACAAATATTTTTTTTTTCTATTTGCAGGTTATCGACATACATGCTAGTAGAGTAGTAACCCTGCAGCATGATTCAGAATTTGCACCACTTGGATATTACCAAGATGAGTTACCAACCCCTATTTGTGCGCATTGATTTTAGTACTAACAAGGCATGTCAATCATTGGTAACAAATTTATTGTGGTAAGATCATAAATACCTGACTTCTTGTTAAACCAGTTTGCCTCGCTAGCATTAGCTTTTCTGAATCTTTTGGATACCTGGAAAAAATAACTGTGTCATCAGAACAAAAGCGAAAAGGGGCAAGTGGCGATAATTATATGATAAATAAGCAACTTACGGGTGAAGGAAGTGTTCAAACAGCCAAGCACGAAGAATTGAAACTGAGTTTTCAGGCAGTCCCCTCTGTGGCCTCCAGGCATTTTGCTGTAACATACCATACTGTTGGAAAGCTCGTTGTTGCCTTAACTGCTGATCAATGTAACGGAGGCGAGTTAACTTGCCCTCTCTGCCCGAAGAAGTATCCTCCTCTCCCAGTTTCTTCCGGATGACATTAACCTGGTCGTTGATAGCATCCTTCAGACATCGGAAGTGCCGCGATATTGTCTGAAGGGCAACTGCAGTATAAGGTTTGGCAGCTCCAGACCCAGCAATCATATCGAAAGACGACACTACAATTTGCATTTGATGGAAATAATGCTTGTACTTTCGGTCAACCTGAAAAAAAATAGCTTGGTGTTCAGAATAGTTCATTGAGGATGTGACGTGTAGTACAGTACTAAATACTAGCTGAAAAATAAGAACACCGCATTGAGGTTGCCAGTTAAGCCATTATCCCTGTTTAGCCTGTGTTAAGGACAAATCGGTGTTGCTGAGTGCCTTTTTGAAAGAGTATAATTTCTCAGAGAAGTTTCTGTATTTAGTTCAAATCTGATTTAGATACCAAAACTTTACCAACAAATACATTCTTCCTGACAGCTCCTGAGAGATGAACCTTTTACGTTCCCGCCCACTTGACATTTTAATAGGATTGTTAACATGACTTTCTTCTGAACTTTGTGGTGATCTAATTAATCAGCACATGGTAATTAGATATATGTCGCAGTTCCTACTCCAACTATGCTTAGTGCTTCCTTGGAGGCTCTTTAGCTAAAAACTTGCATGCACAAGCTTAAGCCCTGTTATATGTTGGCATATAGGCAGCTAAGCTTTCTTAAGAAGTCTAGACCCACCTAGAAACCTTTGAACCATCTCTCCCGACTTCTTCAAAGAGCCCCATGTATGAATTTCTAGTTAGAAACCAACCATTCTCCCTCGCAAAAAAGAAAAAAAAAAAGAAACCAACCATTCTGAATGAACTTTGGATCATGACCCATTTATGTTACTCCAGTCAATATTAAGTCCATGCCCCTTGATTGGGTGGGATTCCAATCCCAACCACCACCTTTTCTAAGAACAAAAATAGGATAATACAGTTGACTTCTGAGATATGCGAAACTCTGAGCTGCATTTTCTCAAGAAAAAGAAAGAAACTCTGAACTGCAACTGTCACCAAATAAAGATTTTTTTCTATGGATCTTTAGACTGGATTACAAAAAATTAAGTTTGTTCATATGGTATATTTGAACCTAAACTTTCACAAAAGAGTCTGTGGTCTTCATGAGAATTACAGCTACAGCGATTAGTCAAGCAAAGGTAAATCTTCATGGCATTTCAGTTTGATTTCGATAGAAAATATGGTGGTGTTGACTCACAAACCTCATCCAGCATGGCCAATAGTTTCGCCATCTTATTCTGGAGCTCTTGTTTCTCAGCCGCAGAAATCTCAGGTTCCGCATTGGCAGTAGACTCCTGTGGGTTGGAGGATACCCCCTCACTTTTCAACACCTCATCGGCGTCTTTGCCATCCATTTTTCCTGCTTCAACCTTGTCTTTCTGCGCGTTCTGCTTTATACTCTTCCAAACACTGACAATCTCATCAAGCAATTCTTGTGCTGCCTTTAGATACTTTGAATTCCTGATTGCGCGTGAGGCCTCCGACTGCATATTCTTCATTCCGTTTTCATCACCCTGGTAAGATTGGGTTGTCAGCAAGTCTGGCTTTGGGGACCAGTATGGGTATGAAGGTGCCAGGATATGCGTGTTGAGGCTCAGAGACAATCCTTGGCCTGGTGCTGACGGAACACTCGCCGAACTGGGGTTGTTCAACAAGCCGAAATCAAGCTGCGCGCTGCTATGGGCATCATTGTGGATGAGATCACCACCACCACCACCACTCTGTGCACCATCCATGAAATGCATTAACATCTCATTCCTCATATCTTTGACAGGAGCGAAGGAGCTTTGCTCTGTAAGCGAGGTGACCATGTTAGGAGGTTCCCTTGATGATGAATGTTCTGAAGGATGGCCATGCAGCTCCATGAAATTCTGCTGGGGCTGGATAATGCCACTGAATTCCGTATATGGTCCAGAAGATGCATTGTTTGAATAGAGCAAGTTCCCCAGGGCTGACGGCACGGGATACGATGCATTTCCCGTGTCTGGTGAGTACATGGTTTGCGGGTCCCTTTCGTCACCCGGGCTTGAGTAATAATTAGACATGTCACAACTTTGACTGCTCACTTATGAAGCAACTGCATGCCACTTGTGAAGTCAACCCAATCAAAATTCTAATTGACCTGCCTGCAAAGGGGAAAAAAAGGAAGGGCTGAGCATAACACTGAAGAAGAATAACCAACTGAAAAAGGAAGTACTTCTATCCTCAAACAGTAAGAGAGGATGCAACCAATAGTAATTCCTTATATTTCTTTCCAGAAAAAAAAAAGCTCAGGCCCTCTCTCTTCTGCAAGGGCACAAGATACACACACGCACACACAAACAGTAGCCATCACGAATGATTTAAGCCCAGAGCCTCACATTTGTACTCTTTGGCAGCAGTTACCACCGTTGTGTTCCATTTTTGTTTTTCACATTTGTACCATGGAAGAAACAGACACCAATGCTCAGGAAACAAGACAATGCAAGGTGACAGTGCAAGATGCTTGTTTGCAGGCTAAAGGTACAGGTGGTCCGCCATCTACGAGCTCAGCTCAGCTAGGTTCTTGGCCGTTTGCACTTTCCTAACCAAGATGGTGAGAATGCGGTGGAAAATTCCTTATGTTTCACCAGAATAACACAAGCATCCAAAGGGGCCAAAGCCACCCAAAGGAAGCACCAAACCAGATAACACGGCCTCTATACCACACATACAAACACAAAACTGCAAAAGCAACGGATTATTTTGTGCTTCTGAAGAAAATATTGTTATTTTGCCTGTTCTTGAATGAAATACGATTATGTGCTGGCCGGCAATACCTTGTCTGATCAATTATTGATGGCCGAGGCGTGCGCAGGACTCCTCGGGGCTCCTTCACCAGCTCAGCGGCAACCACCCAAGATACGGGCGTGCACCGATGATTCAGGATGATTCTGGAAGAAGAGATGAGTGAAATGGCATCAGATGGCTGGCTAGATAGAAACTCCTTTTCCCAGTTGTTTGCAGCTCGGATTTTGAGTAATTTTCAATGATACGACAGAGGTGGGAGTGGTGAACCAGGAGCAATGTCCAAGGCACAGCCTTGTTGTCAGTTGTCACACGCAAAAGATGAATATAATAGCTTAAAATTCTGATGACAAGAGCTAAGAGTTCCACTGCACAAATGCTGCACTACAAGATACAGCAAAACAAGATAAGAAAAATAAGAGCAGGGATTTACTAGCATGGGTTTCATCAAGGCATCCAAGGAAAGAAAGATTCAAGGATCAGCAAGAAAAGATGGAAGGAATTCCCACTGTAACCAAGCTCCAAAGCCAGCTCCACTGGTAGCCGGGGGAAGGGAAGCAACTAGAAACTCAGATTGAGCTACCAAGACCGCATATGCAACGCGGAATTCAAGAGGATAACCAAGAATTCCATACCAAAGAGGTGAGGAGGGGATAATTTCTCCAGGCATCAAAAACAGGGGAACCAAGAACTTGCGGCCAAAACCCCCCAATACCTTCAGTTCCTCAAGAAACCCAATTCCAGGCTGCACTAAAATCCACAGCCAGGGCTCCCAATCTCTCCCAGCTCCTGAACTGAAGAACCCGGGCAGAAACACCAAGAAGAAGCCTCGCAATTCAGAGAGACCAGCTAGCCACATACCTATCGCCGCACTCAAAAGCCAAGAAAAGCTCACCAACCAATCATTGGAGCTGATAACAGCAGCACCACACAGAAAGAAAGAAAGATAAAGAAAAAAGATCGATTGCGGTTGCGGTTGCGGTTGCAGTTGCAGTTGCACCCACTCAGATCAGACAACCCAATTCCCCGAAGCAAAGAAGCAGCAGCAGCAAGAACCAGAGCAGCAAAATCAAGCGAATATGCGCAAGGAATTTCCGCTCCTGCCGCCGCCGCCGCAGCCGCGGCCAGCGGAGGGGGGGCAATGATGCGGAGAGGGGGAGAGGGGGATAGAATATTGGGGAAAGGGAGGGTGACCTGAGGGCGGGGGACAGGCAGCGGCCGGCAGAGGGATTGCTGTCACGAGCCCCGCAAGCTGATCTTGGCTGGGGATAGCGGCGGAAGGAGAGAGACAGCGGTGGGGAGGAGAAAGAAAATCGGTGAATCTTTGCTCCTCTCTCTCCCCCTCTCTCTCCTCCGGCACGGGGACAAAATCAGATCCCTCCCACCGGGGATTACAATATCTTTCTTTGCTGCTGCTTCTTCAACCTTCCGCTGCTGCTTCTTCTCGGGCCCAAAAAATAAATGGGTAAACAAACAAAGCGGGCACCAACCACTAACAACTGTTATACCAGCATATGATAATGCGGAGAAATTTTCTTGGTGTTCTTTATTGGTGCTGCTGTTAGCGGGGGGATGGGATGGGGTGGATAATTGGGTGGTGGGGTGGGGTGGGGGCGTTCGGGGGCGGGTTTAGGCTTTAATCCAAACCGGAGAGAGCTGTTGGGGAGGCATTTGGTTTGTTTGGCGGTGCGTCCACCACCACCACCACGGCCACCACGGCCTCCTTCCGGTTGCTTCTTCTAACGCGTGTGTTGATTTGATATATCGTGGAGGTTGTTTATGGGTTTGATTATGTGATGTTGTGTCAGGCTGTGCTGGGTCTGGTTTTTCATTATTGCTGGAATTATGGGATGTGACACAAAGTCTAAAACTGATTTATTAGGAGAGGGATTTATTTTTATTCTTTTAGAACAACGCGCGGCGAAAATCTTGAAATAAATTCAGAACTAATGCGAGCACCGGGTTTTGAACCTTGGTGGGCCGGATATACCACTGTCCTCCTATCATCCAACCGCAGGTTGGTTCGCGGGAGAGGGTATTATTAAGGAGTACTCCCTCCGTTCCAAAATAGATGACCCAACTTTATACTAAAGTTAGTACAAAGTTGGGTCATCTATTTTGGAACGGAGGGAGTATGCAATAGGGTTGAGTTTGTGACATGGCTACCCGGATGATATATCGTGGAGCTTGTTTATGGTTTTTAATTATGTGATGTGTGTCAAGTTGTGCACTGTCTGGTTTATCATTATTGCTCGGATATGAGATGAGATGTGACACAAAGTCTAAAACTGGTTTATTGGGAGAGGATTTTATTGATGGGTGTAAAATAAGGTTAGGGTTGTGAGGCAACCACACGGATGGTAAGCGAGGTGGTTGTGTTGTATTGCATGCCCCTTCCTCGAGGGACTGTCCTCGCGGTCGTAAAGAGTGGTCATGGCGACTGAGGAGGGTATGCGTGTGAGTTGGCATCGGATGTAAGGTAATTTGGAGTGGGGAGGTGGTGGAGGAGAGGATGTCGGGAGAGGAGGCGGACACGGTGGGGTAACTAACAACTAGAATCGATAGCCATGTGCCTTGGGTTGCTGTCTTGGGCGTAGGATCCTTACCGTAACGCGTGTTGATTTGGTATATCGTTGAGTTTGTTTATGATTTTATTGTGTGATGTGTGCCGGGTCTGGTTTATCACTATTGTTGGAATATGGATGTGACACAAAGTCTAAAACTGGTTTATTGGGAGAGGATTTTATTGATCAGTGTAAAATAAGGTTAGGTTTGTGATGTAACCACACGAGTGGTAAGCAAGTGGTTGTGTTGTACTGCGTACCCCTTTCCATGAGGGGTCTCCGTCCTGGCAGTTGTAAAGGGAGGTCATGGAGACTGAGGAGGGTATGTTTGTGAGATGGCATCAGATGTAAGGTGATTTGGAGTGGGGAGGTGGCGGATGAGAGGATGTCAAGAGAGGAGGTGGATAAGATGGGGTAGCTAACAACTAGAATAGATAGCCATGTGCCTTGGGCTGCCATCATGGGGTTTTTGGACCCCCGCTCGTAATTTGGGCATAGGATCCTTCCCCCGAGCCCCTAGAGCTGACTTTCAAATGATTGGCTCGTTCACCGAGGGCATCCACAACTTGTATAGCCATGTCCAGACTCTTCTTATTGCATCATGTGACGGATTTATGCACCCCTGTGTCATGCTGGCGCCTTTAGGTATCGACATCTTCAGGCATGAGTAGGCGCAGTGTGGGACAACCATGAATTTTTCAAAGGTAGGCAATCCTAGGATGGCGTTGAAGGTCGTCATGAAATCCACCATGTCAAACATGATCTTCTCCGTCTAGAAGTTTTCCAGGTGGCAAAAGATATTGTCTATGCATGCTCGATACGCTCGGCCGATGACCCTGGCACTATCCCATGGAAGGGTTATTTGGTAGACTCAACTATGGATCTTGATATATGGATTCCATCAAAGGCATTGGTGAATATGTCCTCAAGTAACTTCCTCCATCAATGACCACCCAGGGTATTTTCCAATTGAAGATAGACGGGGTTACCACCAGAATAAATTGTCTGGGCTAGACCAATTTGATTGGGAGCTCATCTTGCCCGATGGTGAAAGGCGTGTTGGCCCCTTTGAATGCCTTCCTCGGGATAGGAATGTTGATCATTATATATTGCTTGTCCAGCTTGTACTGATGTTTGGAGTCATATGACGAAAAGCCCCCAAACATGTGATCCGGGGTATGGTTACAAGAACGGGTCCGCATTGTCGTTCAAATCATTGTCAACCTCAGTTGTTCCTTCGTGATGACCTCCTTTGAGGCTTGCCTCTGCTCCTTATTGAAACACCCTTGGGTAAGAGCAACATGTCTTTGCGGTATGCCGTCGGCATGGTGTATAGGGCACAATTTCTCGAAGTCGACCTTGGGCTATGAAGCGGGGGTCAATGCATACGGCTTGGCTTTCCCATGTAGAATGGGGGCGAACACACGCTTTCTTCGACCCATCGCCTCCAAAAGAGTGAAATGCATAAAACCACCACATTCATGTCCTAACTAGAAAAAATACCGGAATTTCAAACCTGACAAAACACATTATATTTGATAGTGGTAAAAACTGATGAAACTTTTGAGTGAGTTTTGATGTAGCAAAGCTTGGCGACGGGTGTGACGCGGACATTAACGGTCATTAACGGATCGGTTGGGGCGACACTCTCTGTCTGAGGCACGGGGTTGGCTCACTCTCTCCCCGTCGTTCTTCTCCGCCCTATCAGTAGTAGAGGGGGCATAAGAGCCCACCACCGTAATGGCGATGGGGGAGGGGGCACAGCACACCACGACGGCGATGAGGGCAATTGTTGTGGTAGTAACGTCTTCGATTCCTTGTCACCACCCGAAGCATGGTTGCGGTGGCACTCACCTGTAGGATGGTTGAGACCCCCAGAGGGCAGTCATAGTTGGACCAATGCAATCCTATGCATTGAGTGAGTTGTTTCACTTGTCTCTCTTTCTATTTAGAAATTAGGTTTAGACCTAGGATTTGGGTATTATGGTTTGTGTTCGTGTGGGAATTAGGGTTTGTGGTCATTTTGGAACTTAGGGTTAGAGCAGTGTCAATTGGGTGCATTGAGAGCGATTAGTGTGTGTTGATTCAACGAATTATTGAACAATTATTCTAAATTGTAGATTTGGGAGTGGATGTAGTGGACAGTTCCAGTTCATATTTTAGTCTGAACTAGTCCAGATATATTTTAGTCTAATGAGACAATTGACAGTCCCCATGCTAGTCTGAAATATAGATTTGGGAGTGGATGCAGTGCACTGTTTTTAGTTCATAAATTAGTATGTTTTAGTTATATATGCAGATTTGCTTGCATTTATGTTTTGCTGATTTCTACCCATCGAGGAACTTCACTTAATGGAGAAATAGGAGAGAGGATGAGAAGAAAATCATGAACATACTTTTTTATTATTAGAAAATTGAGACTTATGGGCAAAGAAAGGGTGTATCATCCAACAAGGCTTATGGGCATGTTGTTTACTGTTGTTCTTGAAACTGTGAGCTGCAAGTTGTTAGTTATTGATAATGCAGATTATCACGCTGTGGTGATTCTGGTATTTGTTCTTAGATGTTTGAACTGAGAATGTTGTGATCATGTCGTTATGATTTGGGTCTAGCTATTTGCTTTACAATAATGACATTGGACTAGAAGATGTTTGATGTCTGTTACACCAAAAGGTGCTCAAATTCTAACAAATAGAAGATTGGATTCCGTTGTTAGACCATAATTTACCAATAGAATGATCTAATTGGTTTGCCAAAACACCAACACATTCATCATGACTGATACATCAAAGATAAGTGACTAACACGAGGTAATTGACAAACAAATTCAGACTGGTGAACAAAGTCTGATACATCACATATTATGGTACATCACAGATAATTGACTAACATCAGAGGTAACTGAATTCAGAGACAGCTGAATAGAATATTCATACAAACATCTTTAGGGGTAATGGAAATTGGTCCAACGCCACCTTGTAGTTGGATGTGGAGCTAGACTTATCTGCCTTCTCACCCACTGAGTGATCTGCTCCTAGGTATGAGTGCGGTCATTGGGGAGTCCTGCTCTTACTCTACTTCATTGAAGAGCCCTGCGGTCATTGGGGAAGCACTGCTCATACTCTACTTCATTAAGAGCCATGAGATCCTATCTTAGAGTTGCGTTGATAACCCACAAGTATAGGGGATTATGTTGGGGAACGTTGCATGGAAAACAAAAAATTCTATGCACATGCAAGATCTATCCATGGAGATGCATAGCTATGAGAGGGGGGAGCATCTACATACCCTTGTAGATCGCTAAGCGGAAGCGTTTATTACGCGGTTGATGTAGTCGTACTCTTCGCAATCCGATCACGATCCAACCGATCTAGTGCCGAGCGTACAACACCTCTGAGATAGCACGCACGTGGCTCGATGACGTCTCCTCCTTCTTGATCCAGCAAGCGGGAGAGGAGAAGTAGATAGGATCACAACCAACATGACGGGGTGGCGGTGATGGTGGCGGTGGAGCACCGACAACACTTCGCTAAGCGTCGTCGGGACGAGGTGGTGGAACTACGGAGTAACAGGAGAGAGAGGGGCGCCAAGGGTTTGGTGTGTTCTCTTGGGGCGCCCCCTCGCCTCTATATATAGGTGGAGGGGCGTAGGAACCATCCCCTCCAAGCCCTAGGTGCAGCTATGGGGGAGAGGACTTGGACTCCGAGTCCAATCCTATTCCTATTAGGTCTCCTTCCTTTTTTGCCTTCCCTAGCCACATGGGCTTTTGAGGACTTGGTGTGCCTAGACCAATAAGGCCAGGGCGCCTCCCCGTAGCCCATGCTAGCCCTTGGGTCGTGGTGGACCCATTTGTCGACTTCCGGACCCCTCCAAAATCCTCCAGAACCTTCTAGAAGCTTCCCGATACAATACCGAAAAAACTGCACCTTTTTTCGGAACCCAAAATATGACTTCCCATATATAAATCTTTACCTCTCGACCATTCCGAGACTCCTCGTGACATCCGAGATCTCATCTGGGACTCCGACCAATATTTGGTTACCACTGATCAAATATCCCAATACTACTCCAGCATCAACGAACGTTAAGCGTGCGACCCTGCGGGTTCGGGAATTATGTAGTCATGACCGAGACACCTCTCCGTTCAATAACCAATATAGGGACCTGGATGCCCATATTGATCCCTACATATTCCACGAAGATCTTTTATTGGTTGTACCTTTATGACAACATACGTAATTCCCTTTGTCTGTCGGTATGTTACTTGCCCGAGATTCGATCGTCGGTATCTCTATACCTAGTTCAATCTCGTTACTGGCAAGTCTCTTTACTCAATCCATAATACATCATCTTGCAACTAACTCCTTAGTCGCTTTTCTTGCAAGCTTCTTTTGATGTGTATTACCGAGAGGGCCCAGAGATACCACTCCGTCACACGAAGTGACAAATCCCAGTCTCGATCCATGCCAACCCAACAGACACCTTCAGAGATACCTATAGAGCATCTTTATGATCACCCAGTTATATTGTGACGTTTGATAGCACACAAGGTATTCCTCTGGTATCCGCGAGTTGCATGATCTCATGGTCGAAGAAACATGTATATGGCATTAAGAAAGCAATAGAAGTAAATTGAACGATCATATGCTATGCTAACGGTTGGGTCTTGTCCATCACATCATTCTCCTAATGATGTGATCCCGTTATCAAATGACAACTCATGTCGATGGTTAGGAAACCTTAACCATTTTTTATTAATGAGTTGGTCTAGTAGAGGCTCACTAGGGACACGGTATTTTTTTATGTATCCACACATGTATTTAAGTTTCCGGTTAATACAATTCTAGCATGAAAATAAACCTTTATCATGATTAAGGAAATATAATAATAACCATTTTTATTGACTCTTGGATCACTTTTGTACCCCCTTGCCAGACATGTGGCAAGGTACTCATCAGGTCTGGTACACAGTATGGCATGCTTTATAGAACCTATGGCTGAGGCTTAGGGAATGACTTTCATTCTCTCTCTATCTTCTGCCGTGGTTGGGCTTTGAGTCTTACTCAATTTCACACCTTACAATACAGGCAAGAACTCCTTCTTTGACTGATCCATTTTGAACTCCTTCAAAATCTTGTCAAGGTATGTACTCATCGAAATTGTTATCAAGCGTCTTGGTCTATCTCTATAGAGCTTGATGCCCAATATGTAAGCAGCTTCACCGAGGTCTTTCTTTGAAAAATTCTTATTCAAATATCCTTTTATGCTATCCAGAAATTCTATATCATTTCCAATCAGCAATATGTTATCCACATATAATATCAGAAATGCTACAGAGCTCCCACTCACTTTCTTGTAAATACAGGCTTCACCGTAAGTCTGTATAAAACCAAACACTCTGATCACCTCATCAAAGCATATATTCCAACTCCGAGATGCTTGCACCAATCCATAGATGGATCACTGGATCTTGCACACTTTGTTAGCACCTTTAGGATCGGCAAAACCTTCTGGTTGCATCATATACAACTCTTCTTTAAGAAACCCGTTAAGGAATGTAGTTTTGACTCCCATTTGCCAGATTTCATAATCATAAAATGCAGCAATTGCTAACATGATTCAGACAGAATTAAGCATTGCTACGGGTGAGAAAGTCTCATCATAGTCAACCCCTTGAACTTGTCGAAAACCTTTTGCAACGAATCGAGCTTTATAGACAGTGATATTACCATCAACATCTGTCTTCCTCTTGAAGATCCATTTATTCTCAATGGCTTGCCGGTCATTGGGCAAGTCCACCAAAGTCCACACTTTGTTCTCATACATGTATCCTATCTTAGATTTCATGGCCTCAAGCCATTTATCGGAATCTGGGCTCATCTTAGCTTCTTCATGGTTCGAAGGTTCACCGTTGTCTAACAACGTAACTTCCAGGACATGATTACTATATCACTTTGGTGTGGTGCGTGTTCTAGTCGACCTTTGAGCTTCAGTAGTAACTTGATCCAAAGTTTCATGATCATCATCATTAGCTTCTTTTCTAGTTGGTGTAGGCATCACGGGACGATTTTCTCTGATGTTCTACTTTCCAATTCGGGAGAAGGTACAACTACCTCACCAAGTTCTACTTTCCTCCCACTCACTTCTTTCGAGAGAAATTCCTTCTCTAGAAAGGACCCATTCTTAGCAACAAAGATTTTGCCTTCGGATATGTGTTAGAAGGTATACCCAATAGTTTCTTTTGGCTATCCTATAAAGACACACTTCTCCGCTTTGGGTTCGAGCTGATCAGGATGAAGCCTTTTAACATAAGCGTCGTATCCCCAAACTTTAAGAAATGACATCTTAGGTTTCTTGCCAAGCTACAGTTCATATGGTGTCGTCACAATGGATTTAGATGGTATCCTATTTAACGTGAATGCGGCTGTCTCTAATGCATAACCCCAAAACGATAAAGGTAAATCAGTAAGAGACATCATAGAACACACCATATCTAATAAAGTACGGTTACGACGTACGGACACACCATTGCGATGTGGTGTTCCAGGTGGCGTGAGTTGTGAAACAATTCCACATTGTTTTCAATGAAGGCCAAACTCGTAACTCAAAAATTCACCTCTACGATCAGATCGTAGAAACTTTATTTTCTTGTTACGATGATTCTCTACTTTACTCTGAAATTCTTTGAACTTTTCAAATGTTTCAGACTTGTGTTTCATCAAGTAGATATATTCGTACCTACTTAAATCATTTGTGAAGGTTAGGAAATAACGATACCCGCCGTGTGCTTCAACACTCATCGGACCACATACATCGGTATGTATTATTTCCAGTAAGTGATTAGCTCACTCCATTGTTCCGGAGAACGGAGTTTTAGTCATCTTACCCATGAGGCATGGTTCGCAAGTATCAAATGATTAATAATCAAGTGATTCCAAAAAGTCCATCCGCATGGAGTTTCTTCATGCAATTTACACCAATATGACCTAAACGGCAATGCCACAAGAATGTTGCACTATCATTACCAACTTTGCCTCTTTTGGCATCAATATTATGAATATGTGTATCACTACGATCGAGATTCAATAAACCATTTACATTGGGTGTATGACCATAGAAGGTTTTATTCATATAACAGAATAATAATTATTCTCTGACGTAAATGAATAATCGTATTGCAATAAACATGATCTAATCTTGTTCATGCTCAACGCAAACACCAAATAACATTCATTTAGTCTTAACACTAATCCCGAAAGTAGAGGGAATGTGCGATGGTGATCATATCACTCTTGGAAACACTTCCAACACACATCATCACCTCGCCCTTAACTAGTCTCCGTTTATTCTGCAACTCCTGTTTTGAGTTACTAATCTTAGCAACTGAACCGGTATCAAATACCAAGGGGCTACTACAAGCACTAGTAAGGTACACATCAATAACATGTATATCAAATATACCTTTGTTCACTTTGCCATCCTTCTTATCAGCCAAGTATTTGGGGCAGTTCTGCTTCCAGTGACCATTTCCTTTGCAGTAGAAGCACTTAGTCTCAGGCTTGGGTCCAGCTTTGTGCTTCTTCCCGGGAGTGGCAACTTGCTTGCCATTCTTCTTGAAGTTCCCTTTCTTTCCCTTGCCCTTTCTCTTGAAACTAGTGGCAACTTGATGCTCTTTCTTGATTTCTACCTCCATCGATTTCAACATCGCGAAGAGCTTTGGGAATCGTCTTCATCATCCCTTGCATATTTATAGTTCATCACAAAGCTCTAGTATCTTGGTGATAGTGACAGGAGAAATCCGTCAATTGCTATCTTATCTGGAAGATTAACTCCCACTTGATTCAAGCGATTGTAGTACCCAGACATTCTGAGCACATGCACACTAGTTGAGCTATTCTCCTCCATCTTGTAGGCAAAGTACTACTCAGAGGTGTCATACCTCTCAACATGGGCATAAGCCTGAAATACCAATTTCAGCTCTTGGAACATCTCATATGTTTTATGGTGTTCAAAACATCTTTGGAGCCCCAATTCTAAGCCGTAAAGCATGGTGCACTAAACTATCAAGTGGTCATCAGATCGAGCTTGTCAAACGTTTATAACGTCTACATTAGCTCCTGCAACAGGTCTGTCACATAGCGGTGTATCAAGGACATAATTCTTTTGTGTAGCAATGAGGATAATCCTCAGATCACGGACCCAGTCCGCATTATTGCTACCATCATCTTTCAACTTAGTTTTCTCTAAGATAGTAAAGTAAATATTATTGGTATTTTTGTTGTATAGATTGGAAAGTAAAGATTGCAAAATAGTAAACGAGATGCGATGTAAATAGAAGAGATGTAATATAATAGGAAAGAGACCCGGGGGCCATAGGTTTCACTAGTGGCCTCTCTCAAGATAGCATGTATTACGGTGGGTGAACAAATTACTGCCGAGCAATTGATACAAGAGCGCATAATTATGAAGACATCTAAGGTAATGATCGTGAACATAGGCATCACGTCCGTGTCAAGTAGACCGAAACGATTCTGCATCTACTACTATTACTCCACACATCGACCGCTATCCAGCATGCATCTAGAGTATTAAGTTCATAAGAACAGTGTAACGCTTTAAGCAAGATGACATGATGTTGAGGGATAAACTCAAGCAATATGATATAAACCCCATCTTTTTATCCTCGATGGCAACAATACAATACGTGCCTTGCTGCCCCCACTATCACTGGGAAAGGACACCACAATATTGAACCCAAAGCTAAGCACTTCTCCCATTGCAAGAAAGATGAATCTAGTAGGCCAAACTAAACCGATAATTCGAAGAGACTTGCAAAGATATCAAATCATGCGTATAAGAATTCAGAGAAGAACCAAATAATATTCATAGATAATCAACTTCATAATCCACAATTCATCAGATCTCGGCAAACACACCACAAAAGAGTATTACATCGAATAGATCTCCAAGAACATCGAGGATAATTTTAGAAGCCATCTAGCTAATAACTATGGACCTGAAGGTATGTGGTAAACTACTCACGCTTCATTGGAGTGGCAATGGTGTTGATGTAGAAGCCCTCCATGATCGATTCTCCCTGCGACAGATCGCCGGAAAAGGCCCCAAGATGGGATCTCACGGGTAGAGAAGGCTGCGGCGGTGGAGAAGTGGTTCCGTGGCTCCCCCTGATGTTTCTAGGGTATAAGAGTATATATATGCGAAAGAAGTATGTCGGTGGAGCTACGAGGGGCCCACGAGGGTGGGGGCGCCTACCCCCTGGGCGCGCCCTCCTGCCTCATGGCTTCCTCGTAGAGTCCCAGACTTCAACTCCAAGTCTTCTAGATTGCTTTTTGTCCAAGAAAGATCCTCGCGAAGGTTTCATTCCATTTGGACTCCGTTTGATATTCCTTTTCTGTAAAACACCAAAATAGGCAAAAAAACAGAAACTGGCACTGGGCTTATGGTTAATAGGTTAGTCCCAAAAATAATATAAAAGAGCATATTAAAGCCCATTAAACATCCAAAATAGATAATATAATAGCATGGAACAATAAAAAATTATAGATACGTTGGAGACGTATCAAGCATCCCCAAGCTTAATTCCTGCTCGTCCTCGAGTAGGTAAATGATAAAAACATATTTTTTGATGTGGAATGCTACCTAGTATATTTATCAATGTAATATTCTTTATTGTGGCATGAATGTTCAGATCCGAAAGATTCAAGACAAAAGTTTAATATTTACATAAAAATAATAATACTTCAAGCATACTAACAAAGCAATCATGTCTTCTCAAAATAACATGGCCAAAGAAAGTTATCCCTACAAAATCATATAGTCTGGCTATGCTCTATCTTCATCACACAAAGTATTTAATCATGCACAACCCCGGTTTCAGCCAAGCAATTGTTTCATACTTTAGTATTTTCAAACCTTTTCAATCTTCACGCAATATATGAGCATGAGCCATGGACATAGCACTATAGGTGGAATAGAATGGTGGCTAAGAAGACAAAAAGGAGAAGATAGTCTCACATCAACTAGGCGTATCAACGGGCTATGCAGATGCCCATCAATAGATATCAATGTGAGTGAGTAGGGATTGCCATGCAACGGATGCACTAGAGCTATAAGTTTATGAAAGCTCAAAAGAAAACTAAGTGGGTGTGAATCCAACTTGCTTGCTCACGAAGACCTAGGGCACTTCGAGGAAGCCCATCATTGGAATATACAAGACAAGTTCTATAATGAAAAATTCCCACTAGTATATGAAAGTGACAACATAGGAGACTCTCTATCATGTAGATCATGGTGCTACTTTGAAGCACAAGTATGGTAAAAGGATAGTAGTTGCCCCTTCTCTCTTTTTCTCTTAATTTTTTATCTTTTATTTGGGCCTTTTCTTTTTTTTATGGCCTCTTTTTTTAGTCCAGAGTCTCATCCCGACTTGAGGGGTAATCATAGTCTCCATCATCCTTTCCTCACATGGGACAATGCTCTAATAATGAAGATCATCACACTTTGGGGTTGGACAACCATGGTAATCGCTTTAGGACCCCATAACGGTGAGTAATAGTCCAGGAAACGGGCCAGAATTGGCCAAAATTGTGAGTGTTCATAACCGACACGTAAACGCACCTCGGGGTTCGTTAATCGTGGAAATCACTTCGGGACCCCAAAATAGTGAGTAAAAGTCCACGCAACGGGCCAGAATCGGCCATAACTATGACTGTTCTGACCGACACGTAAACGCACCCAAGGGGTTCGTTAATCGTGGAAATCACTCCAGGACACCAAAACAGTGAGTAATAGTCCATGAAACGGGCCAAAATTGGCCAACACTGTGAGTGTTGATGACCGACACATAAGCGCACCTTGGGGTTCGACAACCATGGAAATCACTTTGGGACCCCAAAACAGTGAGTAATAGTCCACGAAACGGGCCAGAATCGGCCAAAACTGTGAGTGTTGATGACCGACACGTAAACGCATCCCGGGGTTTGTTAATCGTGGAAATCACTCCAGCACCCCAAAACAGTGAGTAATAGTCCACGAAACGGGCCAGAATGAGCCCAAACTGAGAGTCTTGAAGACCAACATGTAAGCACACCTTGGGGTTCGACAACCATGGAAATCGCTTTGGGACCACAAAACAGTGAGAAATAGTCCAAAAAACGGCTAAGAATCGACAAAAACGTGACTGTTGATGACCGGCACGTAAATGCACCCCGGGGTTCGCTAATCGTGGAAATCACTCTCGGACCGCAAAACAGTGAGTAAGAGTCCACGAAACAGGCCAGAATCGGCCGAAACTGTGAGTGTTGATAACCGACACGTAAACGCACACCGGGGTTCGTTAATCCAAGAAATCACTCCAGGACCCCAAAACACTGAGTAACAGTCCACGAAACGGGCCAAAACCGTCCAAAACTGTGAGTGTTGATGACCGACACGTAAGTGCACCTTGGGGTTGGACAACCATGGAAATTGCTTTGGTACCCCATAACGGTGAGTAATAGTCCAGGAAACGGGCCAGAATCAGCCAAAACTGTGAGTGTTGATGACCGACACGTAAACGCACCTCGAGGTTCGTTAATCATGGAAATCACACCGGGACCCCAAAACAGTGAGTAATAGTCCACGAAACGTGCCAGAATCGGCCAAAACTGTAAGTTTTGATGACCGACACGTAAACACACCTCGGAGTTCCTTAATTGTGGAAATCACTCTGGGACCCGAAAACAATTAGTAATAGTCCACAAAACGGGCCAGGATCGGCCAAAATTGTGAGTGTTGATGACCGACACGTATACGCACCCCGGGGTTCGTCAGTTGTGGAAATCACTCCGGGACCCGAAAACAGTGAGTAATAGTCCACGAAACGGGCCATAATCGGCCAAAATTGTGAGTGTTGATAACCAACACGTAAGCGCACCTTGGGGTTGGACAACAATGGAAATCTCTTTGGGACCCCATAATGGTGAGTAATAGTCCATGAAACGGGCCAGAATCGTCCAAAACTGTGAGTGTTGATAACCGACACGTGAACGAACCCCGGGGTTTATTAATCGTGGAAATCACTCCTGGACCCGAAAACAGTGAGAAAAAGACCACGAAACGGGCCAGTATCGGCCAAAACTATGAGTGTTGATTACCGACACGTAAACGCACACCGGGGTTCGTTAATCCTGGAAATCACTCCAGGACCCCAAAACATTGAGTAATAGTCCACGAAATGGGCCAAAACCGTCCAAAACTGTGAGTGTTGATGACCGACACGTAAGTGCACCTTGGGGTTGGACAACCATGGAAATTGCTTTGGTACCCCATAACGGTGAGTAATAGTCCAGGAAACGGGCCAGAATCAGCCAAAACTGTGAGTGTTGATGACCGACACGTAAATGCACCTCGGGGTTCGTTAATCGTGGAAATCACTCCGGGACCCCAAAACGGTGAGTAATAGTCCACGAAACGGGCCAGAATCGGCGAAAACTGTAAGTTTTGATGACCGACACGTAAACACACCCCGGAGTTCCTTAATTGTGGACATCACTCTGGGACCCAAAACAATTAGTAATAGTCCACAAAACGGGCCAGGATCGGCCAAAATTGTGAGTGTTGATGACCGACACGTATACGCACCACGGGGTTCGTCAGTTGTGGAAATCACTCCGGGACCCGAAAACAGTGAGTAATAGTCCACGAAACGGGCCAGAATCGGCCAAAATTGTGAGTGTTGATGACCAACATGTAAGCGCACCTTGGGGTTGGACAACAATGGAAATCTCTTTGGGACCCCATAATGGTGAGTAATAGTCCATGAAACGGGCCAGAATCATCCAAAACTGTGAGTGTTGATAACCGACACATGAACGCACCCCGGGGTTTATTAATCGTGGAAATCACTCCTGGACCCCAAAACAGTGAGAAAAAGTCCACGAAACGGGCCAGAATCGGCCAAAACTATGAGTGTTGATTACCGACACGTAAACGCACACCGGGGTTCGTTAATCCTGGAAATCACTCCAGGACGCCAAAACACTAAGTAACAGTCCACGAAACGGGCCAAAACCGTCCAAAACTATGAGTGTTGATGACCAACACGTAAGTGCACCTTGGGGTTGGACAACCATGGAAATTGCTTTGGTACCCCATAACGGTGAGTAATAGTCCAGGAAACGGGCCAGAATCAACCAAAACTGTGAGTGTTGATGACCGACACGTAAACGCACCTCGGGGTTCGTTAATCGTGGAAATCACTCCGGGACTCCAAAACAGTGAGTAATAGTCCACGAAACGGGCCAGAATCGGCCAAAACTGTAAGTTTTGATGACCGACACGTAAACACACCCCGGAGTTCCTTAATTGTGGAAATCACTCCGGGACCCCAAAACAATTAGTAACAGTCCACGAAACGGGCCAGAATCGGCCAAAATTGTGAGTGTTTTTGACCAACATGTAAGCGCACCTTGGGGTTGGACAACAACGGAAATCTCTTTGGGACCCCATAATGGTGAGTAATAGTCCATGAAACGGGCCAGAATCATCCAAAACTGTGAGTGTTGATAACCGACACGTGAACGCACCACGGGGTTTATTAATCGTGGAATTCACTCCTGGACCCCAAAACAGTGAGAAAAAGTCCACGAAACGGGCCAGAATCGGCCAAAACTACGAGTGTTGATTACCGACACGTAAACACACCCCGAGGTTTGTTAATCGTGGAAATCGCTCCGGGACCCCAAACATTGAGTAATAGTCCATGAAACGGGCCAGAATCGGCCAAAACTGTGAGTGTTGATGACCAACACGTAAACGCATCCCGGGGTTCGTTAATCGTGGAAATCACTCCGGGACCCCAAAACAGTAAGTAATAGTACATGAAACGGGCCAAATTCTTCCAACACTGTGAGTGTTGATGACCGACACGTAAGCGCACCTTGGGGTTCGACAACCATGGAAACCGCTTTGGGACCCCAAAACGGTCATAAATAGTCCACAAAACGGGCCAGAATCGACCAAAACTGTGAGTGTTGATGACCGACACGTAAGCGCACCTTGGGTTGGACAACCATGGAAATCGCTTTGGGACCACAAAACGGTGAGTAATAGTCAACGAAATGGGCCAGAATCGGCCAAAACTATGAGTGTTGATGACCGACACGAAATGCACGCCGGGGTTCTTTAATCGTGGAAATCACTCCGGGACCCCAAAACAGCGAGTAATAGTCCATGAAACGGGCCAGAATCGGCCAAAACTGTGAGTGTTGATGACCGACACGTAAACGCACCCCGGGGTTCGTTAATCGTGGAATCACTCCGGGACCCCAAAACAGTGAGTAATAGTCCATGAAACGGGCCAGAATCGACCAAAACTGTGAGTGTTGATGACCTACATGAAACGCACGCCGGGGTTCTTTAATCGTAGAAATCACTCCGGGACCCCAAAACAGTGAGTAATAGTCCACAAAACGGGCCAGAATCGGCCAAAACTATGAGTGTTGATGACCGACATGTAAACGCACCACGGGGTTCGTTAATCGTGGAAATCACTCCGGGACCCCAAAACTGTGAGTAATAGTCCACGAAACGGGCCAAAATTGGCCAAAACCGTGAGAGTTGATGACCGACACGTAAGCGCACCTTGGGGTTGGACAACCATGGAAATCGCTTTGGGACCCCATAACGGTGAGTAATAGTCCAGGAAATGGGTCAAAATCGGCCAAAACTATGAGTGTTAATGACCGACACGTAAATGCACCCCGGGGTTCGTTAATCGTGGAAATCACTCCTGGACCCCAAAACTGTGAGTAAAAGTCCACGAAACGGGCCAGAATCGGCCAAAACTGTGAGTGTTGATGACCGATACGTTAACGCACCATGGGGTTCGTTAATCATGGAAATCACTCCGGGACCCCCAAACAGGGAGTAATAGTCCATGAAACGGGGCCAGAATTGGCCAAAACTGTAAGTGTTGATGACCGACACGTAAACACACCCCGGGGTTCGTTAATCGCGGAAATCACTCCGGGACCCAAAAATAGAGAGTAATAGTCCATGAAACGGGCCAAATTCGGCCAACACTGTGAGTGTTGATGATCGACATGTAAGCGCGCCTTGTGGTTCGACAACCATGGAAATCGCTTTGGGACAACAAAATGGTGAGTAATAGTCCCTGTAACGGGCTAGAATCGGCCAAAACTGTGAGTGTTGATGACCGACACCTAAACGCACCCCGGGGTTCGTTAATTATGGAATCACTCCAGGACCCCAAAACAGTGAGTAATTGTCCATGAAACATGCCAGAATCAGCCAAAACGGTGAGTGTTGATGACCGACACGTAAACGCACCCACGGGTTCGTTAATCGTGGAAATCACTCCGGGACCCCAAAATAGCGAGTAATAGTCCATGAAACGGGCCAGAATCGGCCAAAACTGTGAGTGTTGATGACCGACATGTAAATGCACCCCGGGGTTCGTTAATCATGGAATCTCCGGGACCCCCAAACAGTGAGTAATAGTCCATGAAACGGGCCAGAATTGGCCAGAACTATGAGTGTTGATGACCGACACGAAATGCACCCCGGGGTTCTTTAATCGTGGAAATCACTCCGGGACCCCAAAACAGTGAGTAATAGTTCACGATATGGGCCATAGTCGGCCAAAACTATGAGTGTTGATGACTGACGCGTAAACGCACCCCGGGGTTCGTTAATCGTGGAAATCACTCCGGGACCCCAAAACACTAAGTAACAGTCCATGAAACGGGCCAAAATCGGCCAAAACTGTGAGTGCTAATGACCGACACGTAAGCGCACCTTGGGGTTAGACAAGCATGGTAATCACTTTGGGACCCCAAAACAGTGAGTAATAGTCCACGAAACGGGCCAGAACCGGCCAAAACTGTGAGCGTTGATGACAGACACGTAAATGCACCCGGGGTTCGTTAATCGTGGAAATCACTCCGGGACCCCAAAACACCGAGTAATAGTCCACGAAAGGGGCCAAAATCGGCCACAACTGTGAGTGTTGATGACTGAACGTGAGCGTACCTTGGGGTTGGACAACCATGGAAATCCCTTTGGGACCCCAAAACGGTGAGTAATAGTCCAGGAAACAGGCCAGAATCGACCAAAACTGTGAGTGTTGATGACCGACACATAAACGCACCCTGGCGTTCGTTAATCGTGGAAATCACTCCGGACCCCAAAACAATGAGTAATAGTCCATGAAACGGGCCAGAATCGGCCAAAACTATGACTGTTGATGACTGACACGTAGACGCACCCCGGGGTTCGTTAATCATGGAAATCACTCTGGGATCCCAAAAGAATAAGTAATAGACCACAAAACGGGCCAAAATCGGCCAACACTGTGAGCGTTGATGACCAACACATAAGCGCACCTTCGGGCTCTACAACCATGGAAATCGCTTTGGGACCCCATAATGATGCATAGTACTCCAGGAAACGGGCCAGAATTGGCCAAAACTGTGAGTGTGGATTACTGACACGTAAACACACACCGAGGTTTGTTAATCGTGGAAATCGCTCCGGGACCCCAAAACATTGAGTAATAGTCCATGAAACGGGCCAGAATCGGCCAAAATTGTGAGTGTTGATGACCAACACGTAAACGCATCCCGGGGTTCGTTAATCGTGGAAATCACTCTGGGACCCCAAAACAATAAGTAATAGTACATGAAACGGGCCAAATTCTGCCAACACTGTGAGTGTTGATGACCGACACATAAGCGCACCTTGGGGTTCGACAACCATGGAAACCGCTTTGGGACCCCAAAACGGTCATAAATAGTCCACAAAACGGGCCAAAATCGGCCAAAACTGTTAGTGTTGATGACCGACACGTAAGCGCACCTTGGGTTGGACAACCATGGAAATCGCTTTGGGACCACAAAACGGTGAGTAATAGTCAACGAAATGGGCCAGAATCGGCCAAAACTATGAGTGTTGATGACCGACACGAAATGCACGCCGGGGTTCTTTAATCGTGGAAATCACTCCGGGACCCCAAAACAGTGAGTAATAGTCCACGAAACGAGCCAGAATCGGCCAAAACTGTGAGTGTTGATGACCGACACGTAAACGCACCCCGGGGTTCGTTAATCGTGGAATCACTCCGGGACCCCAAAACAGTGAGTAATAGTCCATGAAACGGGCCAGAATGAACCAAAACTGTGAGTGTTGATGACCGACATGAAACGCACGCCGGGGTTCTTTAATCGTAGAAATCACTCCGGGACCCCAAAACAGTGAGTAATAGTCCACAAAACGGGCCAGAATCGGCCAAAACTGTGAGTGTTGATGACCGACATGTAAACGCACAACGGGGTTCGTTAATCATGGAAATCACTCCGGGACCCCAAAACTCTGAGTAATAGTCCACGAAACGGGCCAAAATTGGCCAAAACCGTGAGTGTTGATGACCGACACGTAAGCGCACCTTGGGGTTGGACAACCATGGAAATCGCTTTGGGACCCCATGACGGTGAGTAATAGTCCAGGAAACGGGTCAGAATCGGCCAAAACTATGAGTGTTGATGACCGACATGTAAACGCACCCCGAGGTTCGTTAATCGTGGAAATCACTCCTGGACCCCAAAACTGTGAGTAAAAGTCCACGAAACGGGCCAGAATCGGCCAAAACTGTGAGTGTTGATGACCGACACGTTAACGCACCCTGGGGTTCGTTAATCGTGGAAATCACTCCGGGACCCCCAAACAGGGAGTAATAGTCCATGAAACGGGGCTAGAATCAGCCAAAACTGTAAGTGTTGATGACCGACACGTAAACACACCCCGGGGTTCGTTAATCGTGGAAATCACTCCGGGACCCAAAAATAGAGAGTAATAGTCCATGAAACGGGCCAAATTCGGCCAACACTATGAGTGTTGATGATCGACATGTAAGCGCGCCTTGTGCTTCGACAACCATGGAAATCGCTTTGGGACAACAAAACGGTGAGTAATAGTCCCTGTAACAGGCTAGAATTGGCCAAAACTGTGAGTGTTGATGACCGACACCTAAACCCACCCTGGGGTTCGTTAATCATGGAATCACTTTGGGACCCCAAAACAGTGAGTAATTGTCCATGAAACATGCCAGAATCGGCCAAAACTGTGAGTGTTGATGACCGACACGTAAACGCACCCACGGGTTCGTTAATCGTGGAAATCACTCCGGGACCCCAAAACAGCGAGTAATAGTCCACGAAACGGGCCAGAATCGGCCAAAACTATGAGTGTTGATGACCGACACGTAAACGCACCCCGGGGTTCGTTAATCGTGGAATCACTCCGGGACCCCCAAACAGTGAGTAATAGTCCATGAAACGGGCCAGAATTGGCCAGAACTGTGAGTGTTGATGACCGACACGAAATGCACCCCGGGGTTCTTTAATCATGGAAATCACTCTGGGACCCCAAAACAGTGAGTAATAGTTCACGATATGGGCCATAATCGGCCAAAACTATGAGTGTTGATGACTGATGCGTAAACGCACCCCGGGGTTCGTTAATCGTGGAAATCACTCCGGGACCCCAAAACACTAAGTAACAGTCCACGAAACCGGCCAAAATCGGCCAAAACTGTGAGTGCTGATGACCGACACGTAAGCGCACCTTGGGGTTAGACAAGCATGGTAATCACTTTGGGACCCCAAAACAGTGAGTAATAGTCCAAGAAACGGGCCAGAACCGGCCAAAACTGTGAGCGTTGATGACAGACACGTAAATGCACCCGGGGTTCGTTAATCGTGGAAATCACTCCGGGACCCCAAAACACCGAGTAATAGTCCATGAAATGGGCCAGAATCGGCCGAAATTTTGAGTGTTGATGACTGAACGTGAGCGCACCTTGGGGTTGGACAACAATGGAAATCGCTTTGGGACCCCATAACCGTGAGTAATTGTCCAGGAAACAGGCCAGAATCGACCAAAACTGTGAGTCTTGATGACCGACACATAAACGCACCCTGGCGTTCGTTAATCGTGGAAATCACTCCAGGACCGCAAAACAGTGAGTAATAGTCCACGAAACGGGCCAGAATCAGCCAAAACTGTAAGTGTTGATGACCGCCACGTAAACGCACCCCGGGGTTTGTTAATTGTGGAAATCACTCTGGGACACCAAAACAGTTAGTACTAGTCCACAAAACGGGTCGGGAAAGGCCAAAATTGTGAGTGTTGATGAGCGACACACATACGCACCCCGGGGTTCGTCAATCGTGGAAATCACTTCGGGACCCGAAAACAGTGAGTAATAGTCCATGAAATTGGCCAGAATCGACCAAAATTTTGAGTGTTGATGACTGACTTGTAAGAGCACCTTGGGTTGGACAAGAATGGAAATCTCTTTGGGACCACATAACGGTGAGTAATAGTCCATGAAACGGGCCAGAATAGTCCAAAACTATGAGTGTTGATGACCGACACGTAAACGCACCCCGGGCTTCGTTAATTGTGGAAATCACTCGTGGACCCCAAAACAATGAGTAAAAGTCCACGAAACGGGCCAGAGTCGGCCGAAACTATCAGTGTTGATGGCCGACACGTAAACGCACCCCGAGGTCCGTTAATCGTGAAAATCGCTCCGGGACCCCAAAACATTGAGTAATAGTCCATGAAACGGGCCAGCATCGGCCAAAACTGTGAGTGTTGATGACTGACACGTAAACGCACCCCGGGGTTCGTTAATCGTGGAAATCACTCCGGGACCCCAGAATCGGCCAACACTGTGAGTGTTGATGACCGACACGTAAGCGCACCTTGGGGTTCGACAACCATGGAAATCGCTTTGGGACCCCAAATCGGTGAGCAATAGTCAATAAAACGGGCCACAATCGGCCAAAACTGTGAGTGTTGATGACCGACACGTAAGCGCACTTTGGGGTTGGCAAACCATGGAAATCGCTTTGGGACCACAAAATGGTGAGTAATAGTCCACAAAACGGGCCAGATCAGTCAAAACTGTGAGTGTTGTTGACCGACACGTAAACGCACCCCGGGGTTTGTTAATCGTGGAATCACTTCGGGACCCCAAAACAGTGAGTAATAGTCCATGAAACGGGCCAGGATCGGCCAAAACTGTGAGTGTTGATGATCGACACGAAACGCACCCCGGGGTTCTTTAATTGTGGAAATCACTCCGGGACCCCCAAATAGTGAGTAATAGTCCACGAAACGGGCCAGAATCGGCCAAAACTGTGAGTGTTGATGACCGACACGTAAACGCACCCCGGGGTTCGTTAATCATGGAAATCACTCCGGGACCCCAAAACACTGTGTAACAGTCCATGAATCGGGCCAACATCGGCCAAAACTATGAGTGTTGATGACCCACACGTAAGTGCACCTTGGGTTTGGACAACCATGGAAATTGCTTTGGGACACCATAACAGTGAGTAATAGTCCAGGAAACGGTCCAGAATCGGCCAAAACTGTGAGTGTTGATGACAGACACGTAAACACACCCCGGGGTTCGTTAATTGTGGAAATCACTCCTTGGCCCCAAAACTGTGTGTAAAAGTCCACGAAACAGGCCATAATTGCCCAAAACTGTGAGTGTTGATGACCGACACGTAAATGCACCCACGGGTTAGTTAATCGTGGAAATCACTCCGGGACCCCGAAACTGTGAGTAATAGTCCAGGAAACGGTCCAGAATCGGCCAAAACTGTGAGTGTTTATGACAGACACGTAAACGCACCACGGGGTTCGTTAATTGTGGAAATCACTCCGGGACACCAAAACAGTTAGTACTAGTCCACAAAACAGGCCGGGATCAGGCAAAATTGTGAGTGTTGATGACCGACACGTAAACACAACCCGGGGTTCGTTAATCGTGGAAATCACTCCGGGACCCCAAAATAGTGAGTAATAGTCCATGAAACGGGCCAAAATCGGCCAACACTGTGAGTGTTGATGACCGACATGTAAGCGCACCTTGGGGTTTGACAACCATGGATATCGCTTTGGGACCACAAAACGGTGAGTAATAGTCCATGAAACGGCCCAAAAACGGCCAAAACTGTGAGTGTTGATGAGCGACACGTAAACGCACCCCGGGGTTTGTTAATCGTGGATTCACTCCGGGACACCAAAACTGTGAGTAGTCCAAGAAACGGGCCAGAATCAGCCAAAACTGTGAGTGTTGATGACCGACATGTAAACGCACCCGGGGGTTCTTTAATCGTGGAAATCACTCCGGGACCCCAAAACAGTGAGTAATAGTCCATGAAACGGGCCAGAAACGGCCAAAACTGTGGATGTTGATGACCGACACGTAAACGCACCCCGGGGTTCGATAATCGTGGAAATCACTCCGAAACCCAAAAACACTGAGTAATAGTCCACGAAACGGGCCAAAATCGGCCAAAACTGTGAGTGTTGATGTCCGACACGTAAATGCACCTTGGGGTTGGACAACCATGAAAATCGCTTTGGGACCCCATAACGGTGAGTAATAGTCCAGGAAGCGGGCCAGAATCGGCCAAAACTGTGAGTGTTGATGATCGACACGTAAACACACCCCAGCATTCGTTAATCGTGGAAATCACTCCGGGACCCCAAAACAGTGAGTAATAGTCCATGAAATGGGCCAGAATCGGCCAAAAATATGACTGTTGATAACCGACACGTAAACGCACCCCGGGTTTCGTTAATCGTGGAGATCACTCCGGGACCCCAAAAGAATGAGTAATAGTCCATGAAACGGGCCAAAATCGGCCAACACTGTGAGCGTTGATGACCGACACGTAAGCGCACCTTGGGGCTTGACAACCATGGAAATCGCATTGGGACCCTAAAACAGTGAGTAATAGTCCATGAAACGGGCCAGAATCGCCCCAAAACTATGAGTGTTGATGACTGACACGTAAATGCACTCCGGGGTTCGCTAATCGTGGAAATCACTCTGGGACCCCAAAACACTGAGTAACAGTCCACGAAACAGGCCAGAATCGGCCGAAACTGTGAGTGTTGATGACCGACACGTAAGCGCACTTTGGGGTTGGCAAACCATGGAAATCGCTTTGGGACCACAAAACGGTGAGTAATAGTCCAGGAAACGGGCCAGAATCAGTCAAAACTGTGAGTGTTGATGACCGACACGTAAATGCACCCGGGGTTCGTTAATCATGGAAATCACTCCGGGGCCACAAAACAATGAGTGATAGTCCATGAAACGGGCCAGAATCGGTCAAAATAATGAGTGTTGATGACCGGCACGTAAATGCACCCCGGGGTTCGTCAACCGTGGAAATTACTCCGGGACCCCAAAACAGTGAGTAATAGTCCACGAAACGGACTAGAATCGGCCAAATTTGTGAGTGTTGATGACCGACATGTAAGCGCACCTTGGGGTTGGACAACAATGGAAATCTCTTTGGGACCCCATAACGGTGAGTAATAGTCCATGAAACGGGCCAGAATAGGCCAAAACTGTGAGTGTTGATGACCGACATGTAAACGCACCCCGGGGTTCGTTAGTCGTGGAAATCACTCCTGGACCCCAAAACGGTGAGTAAAAGTCCACGAAACGGGCCAGAATCGGCCAACAATATCAGTGTTGATGACCGACACGTAAATGCACCCCGAGGTTTGTTAATCGTGCAAATCACTCTGGGACCGCAAAACAGTGAGTAATAGTCCACGAAACACGCCAGAATCGGCCAAAACAGTGAGTGTTGATGACAGACACGTAAACGCACCCCGGGGTTTGTTAATCCTGGAGATCACTCTGGGACCCCAAAACACAGAGTAACAGTCCACAAAACGGGCCAAAATCAGCCAAAACCATGAGTGTTGATGACTGACACGTAAGCGCACCTTGGGGTTGGACAACCATGGAAATCGCTTTGGGACCACAAAACGGTGAGTAATAGTCCACGAAACGGGCCAGAATCGGCCAAAACAGTGGGTGTTGATGACCGACACGTAAGCGCACCCCAGGGTTCGTTAATCATGGAATCACTCCGGAACCCCAAAACAGTGAGTAATAGTCCAAGAAACATGCCAGAATCGGCCAAAACTGCGAGTGTTGATGACCGACATGTAAATGCACCCACGGGTCTGTTAATCGTGAAAATCACTCCGAGACCCCCAAACAGTGAGTAATAGTCCACGAAACGGGCCAGAATCGGCCAAAACTCTGATTGTTGATGACCGACACGTAAACGCACCCCGGGGTTCGTTAATCGTGGAATCACTCCGGGACCTCCAAGCAGTAGGTAATAGTCCATGAAACGGGCCAGAATTGGCCAAAACTATGAGTGTTGATGACCTACACGAAATCCACCCCAGGGATCTTTAATCGTGGAAATCACTCTGGGACCCCGAAACACTGAGTAACAGTCCACGAAACGGGCCAAAATCGGCCAAAACTATGAGTGTTGATGACCCACACGTAAGCGCACCTTGGCGTTGGACAACCATGGAAATTGATTTGGGACCCCAAAACAGTGAGTAATAGTCCACGAAATGGGCCAGAATCGGCCAAAACTGTGAGTGTTGATGACCGACACATAAACGCACCCGGGGTTCGTTAATCATGGAAATCACTCCAGGACCCCAAAACACTGAGTAACAGTCCACGAAACGGGCCCAAATCGGCCAAAACTGTGAGTGTTGATGACCGACACGTAGGTGCACCTTGGGGTTGGACAACCATGGAAATCGCTTTGGGACCCCATAAAGGCGAGTAATAGTCCAGGAAACGGGCCAGAATCAGCAAAAACTGTGACTGTTGATGACCGACACGTAAACGCACCACAGGGTTCATTAATCGTGGAAATCATTCCGGGACCACAAAACAGTGAGTAGTAGTCCACGAAACGGGCCAGAATCGGCCAAAACTGTGAGTGTTGATGACCGACACGAAACACACCCCGGGGTTCTTTAATCGAGGAAATCACTCCGGGACCCAAAATAGAGAGTATAGTCCATGAAACGGCCCAGAATCAGCCAAAACTATGAGTATTCATGACCGACACGTAAACGCACCCCGAGGTTCGTTAATCGCGGAAATCACTCCGGGACCCCAAAACACTGAGTAATAGTCCACGAAACGGGCCAAAATCGGCCAAAATTGTGAGTATTGATGACCGACACGTAAGCGCACCTTGGGGTCGGACAACCATGGAAATCGCTTTGGGACCCCATAACAGTGAGTAATAGTCCAGGAAACGGGCCAGAATCGGCCAAAACTGTGAGTGTTGTTGACCGACACGTAAACGCACCCTGGGGTTCGTTAATCGTGGAAATCACTCCTGGACCCCAAAACAGTGAGTATAAGTCCACGAAACGGGCCAGAATTGGTTAAAACTGTGAGTGTTGATGACCGACACGAAAACGCACCCAGAGGTTCGTTAATTGTGGAAATCACTCTCGGACCGCAAAACAGTGAGTAATAGTCCATGAAACGGCCCAGAATCGGCCAAAACTATGAGTGTTGATGACCGACATGTAAGCGCACCTTGGGTTGGACAACCATGGAAATCACTTCGGTACCCCATAATGGTGAGTAATAGTCTAGGAAACGGGCCAGAATTGGCCAAAACTGTGTGTTGATAACCGACACGTAAATGCACCCGGGGTTCGTTAACCGTGGAAATCACTCCGGGACCCCAAAACAGTGAGTAATAGTCCACGAAACGGGTCAGAATCGGCCAAAACTGTAAGTGTTGATGACCGACACATAAACGCACCCCGGGGTTCGTTAATTGTGGAAATCACTCCGGGACGCAAAACATTTAGTAATAGTCCACAAAACGGGCTAGGATCGGCCAAAATTGTGAGTGTTGATGACCGACGCGTATACGCACCCCGTGGTTCGTCAATCGGGGAAATCACTCTGGGACCCGAAAACAGTGAGTAATAGTCCACGAAACGGGCTAGAACGACCAAAATTGTGAGTTATGATGACCGACATGTAAGCGCACCTTAGGGTTGGGCAAAAATGGAAATCTCTTTGGGACCCCATAATGGTGAGTAATAGGCCATGAAACGGGCTAGAATCGTCCAAAACTGTGAGTGTTGATGACCGACATGTAAACCACCCAAGGTTTGGTAATCGTGGAAATCGCTCCGGGACCCCAAAACATTGAGTAATAGTCCATGAAGCGGTCCAGAATCGGCCAAAACTATGAGTGCTGATGGCCGACACGTAAACTCACCCCGGGGTTCGTTAATGGTGGAAATCACTTCGGGACCCCAAAACAGTAAGTAATAGTCCAGGAAACGGGCCAAAATTGGCGAACACTGTGAGTGTTGATGACCGACACATAAGCGCATCTAGGGGTTCGACAACCATGGAAATCGCTTTGGAACCCCAAAACAGTGAGCAATAGTCCACAAAACGGGCCAGAATCGGCCAAAACTGTGAGTGTTGATGACCGACACGTAAGCGCATCTTCGGGTTGGACAACCACGAAAATTGCTTTGGGACCACAAAACAGTGAGTAATAGTCCACGAAACGGGCTAGAATCGGCCAAAACTGTGAGTGTTGATGACCGACACGTAAACGCACCCCGGGGTTCGTTAATCGTGGAATCACTCCGGGACCCCAAAACGGTGAGTAATAGTCCATGAAACGGGTCAGAGTCAGCCAAAGTTGTGAGTGTTGATGACCGACACGAAACGCACCCCGGGGTTCTTTAATCGTGGAAATCACTCCGGGACCCCAAAACAGTGAGTAATAGTCCACGAAACGGGCCAGAATCAGCCAAAAATGAGAGTGTTGATGACCGACACGTAAACGCACCCCGGGGTTCGTTAATCGTGGAAATCACTCCGGGACCCCAAAACACTGAGTAACCGTCCACGAAACGGGCCTAAATCGGCCAAAACTGTGAGTGTTGATGACCGACACGTAAGCGCACCTTGGGGTTGGACAACCATGGAATCGCTTTGGGACCCCATAACGCTGAGTAATAGTCCAGGAAACGGGCCAGAATCGGCCCAAACTATGAGTGTTGATGACCGACACGTAAACGCACCCCGGGGTTCGTTAATCGTGGAATTCACTCCGGGACCACAAAACAGTGAGTAAAAGTCCACGAAACGGGCCAGAATCGGCCAAAACTGTGACTGTTGATGACCAACACGTAAACGCACCCCGAGGTTCGTCAATCGTGGAAATCACTCTAGGACCGCAAAACAGTTAGTAATAGTCCACGAAACGGGCCAGAATCGGCCAAAACTATGAGTGTTGATGACAGGCACGTAAACGCACCCCTGGGTTCGTTAATCCCGGAAATCACTCCGGGACACAAAAACACTGAGTAACAGTCCACAAAACGGGCCAAAATCGGCCAAAACTGTGAGTGTTGATGACCGACACGTAAGCGCACCTTGGGATTGGACAACCATGGAAATCGCTTTGGTACCCTATAACGGTGAGTAATAGTCCAGGAAATGGGCCAGAATCGGCCAAAACTGTGAGTGTTGATGACCGACACGTAAACGCACCCCGGGGTTCGTTAATCGTGGAAATCACTCCGAGACCCCAAACAGTGAGTAATAGTCCACGAAACGGGCCAGAATCGGCCAAAACGGTAATGTTGATGACTGACACGTAAACGCACCCTCGGGTTTGTTAATTGTGGAAATCACTCCGGGACCCCAAAATATTTAGTAATAGTCCACAAAACGGGCCAGGATCGGCCAAAATTGTGAGCGTTGATGACCAACACGTATACGCACCCCGGGGTTCGTCGATCGTGGAAATCACTTCGGGACCCAAAAACAGTGAGTAATAGTCCACGAAATGGACCAGAATTAGCCAAAATTGTGAGTTATGATGACCGACATGTAAGCGCACCTTGGGGTTGGACAACAATGGAAATTTCTTTGGGACCCCATAACGGTGAGTAATACTCCATGAAACGGGCCAGAATCGTCCAAAACTGTGAGTGTTAATGACCGACACGAAAACACACCTCGGGGTTCGTTAATCGTGGAAATCACTCGTGGACCCGGAAACAGTGAGTAAAGGTCCACGAAACGTGCCAGAATCGGCCAAAACTGTGAGTGTTCATGACCGACATGTAAACGCACCCCAAAGTTCCTTAATCGTGGAAATCGCTCCGGTACCCCAAAACATTGAGTAATAGTCCATGAAGCGGGCCAGAATCAGCCAAAGTTGTGAGTGTTGATGACCGACACATAAACGCACCCCAGGGATCGTTAATCGTGGAAATCACTCCAGGACCCCAAAACAGTAAGTAATAGTCCACGAAACGGGCCAAAATTTGCCAACACTGTGAGTGTTGATGACCGACACGTAAGCGCATCTTGGGGTTCGACAACCATGGAAATCGCTTAGGGACCCCAAAACAGTAAGTAATAGTCCACGAAACGGGCCAAAATTTGCCAACACTGTGAGTGTTGATGACCGACACGTAAGCGCACCTTGGGGTTCGACAACCATGGAAATCGCTTTGGGACCACAAAACAGTGAGTAATAGTCCACGAAACGGGCCAGAATCGGCCAAAACTGTGAGTGTTAATGACCGACACGTAAATGCACCTCGGGGTTCTTTAATCGTGGAATCACTCCGGGACCCCAAAACAGTGAGTAATAGTCTGTGAAACGGGCAAGAATCAGCCAAAACTGTGAGTGTTGATGACTGACACGAAACGCACCCCGGGGTTCTTTAATCGTGGATATCACTCCGGGACCCCAAAACAGCGAGTAATAGGTCACGAAACGGGCCAGGATCGGCCAAAACTGTGAGTGTTGATGACCGACACGTAAATGCACCTAGGGTTCGTTAATCGTGGAAATCACTCCGGGACCCCAAAACACTGAGTAACAGTCCACAAAACGGGCCAAAATCGGCCAAAACTGTGAGTGTTGATGACCGACACGTAAGCGCACCTTGGGCTTGGACAACCATGGAAATCGCTTCGGGACCACATAACGGTGAGTAATAGTCCAGGAAACGGGCCAGAATCGGCCAAAACTGTGAGTGTTGATGACCGACACGTAAACGCACCCTGGGGTTCGTTAATCGTGGCAATCACTCCGGGACCACAAAACAATGAGTAATAGTCCACGAAACGGGCCAGAATCGAAGAAAACTTCAAGTGTTGATGACCGACACATAAACGCAACCTGGGGTTCAATAATTGTGGAAATCACTCCGGGACCCCAAAACAGTTAGTAATAGTCCACAAAACGGGCCAGGATCAGCCAAAATTGTGAGTGTTGATGACCGACATGTATACGCACCCCGGGGTTTGTCAATTGTGGAAATCACTCCTAGACCCGAAAATAGTGAGTAATAGTCCACGAAACGGGCCAAAATCGGCCAACATTGTGAGTGTTGTTGACCAACACGTAAGCGCGCCTTGGGGTTCGACAACCATGGAAATCGCTTTGGCACCAAAAAACGGTGAGTAATAGTCCATGAAACGGGCCAGAATCGGCTAAAACTATGAGTGTTGATGATCGACACGTAAATGCACCCCGGCGTTCGTTAATCGTGGACTCACTCCGGGACCCTAAAACTGTGAGTAGTCCAAGAAACGGGCCAGAATCGGCCAAAACTGTGAGTGTTGTTGACCGACACATAAACGCACCCAGTGGTTATTTAATAGTGAAAATCACTCCGGGACCCCAAAATAGTGAGTAATAGTCCATGGAACGGGCCAGGATCGGCCAAAACTGTGAGTGTTGATGACCGACACGTAAGCGCACCCCGGGGTTCGTAAATCATGGAATTCGCTCCGGGACCCCAAAATAGTGAGTAATAGTCCACGAAACAGGCCAAAATCGGCCAACACTCTGAGTGTTGATGACCGACACGTCAGCACCTTGGGGTTGGACAACCATGGAAATTGCTTTGGGACCCTATAACAGTGAGTAATAGTCGAGGAAACGGGCCAGAATCGACCAAAACTATGAGTGTTGATGACCGAGACGTAAACGCACCCCGGCGTTCGTTAATCGTGGAAATCACTCTGGGACCCCAAAACAGTGAGTAATAGTCCATGAAATGGACCAGAATCGGCCAAATCTATGACTGTTGATGACCGACACGTAAATGCACCCCGGGGTTCGTTAGTCGTGGAAATCACTCCGGGACCCCAAAACAATGAGTACTAGTCCAAGAAACGGGCCAAAATCGGCCAACACTGTGAGCGTTGATGACCGACACGTAAGCGCACCTTGGGGCTCGACAACCATGGAAATCGCTTTGGGACCCCAAAACGTTGAGTAATAGTCCACGAAACGGGCCAGAATCGGCCAAAACTGTGAGTGTTGATGACCGACACGTAAACGCACCCCGTGGTTCGTTAATCATGGAAATCACTCTGGGACCCCAAAACACTGAGTAACAGTCCACGAAACGGGCCAAAATCGGCCAAAACTGTGAGTGTTGATGACCGACATGTTAGCGCACCTTGGGGTTGGACAACTATGGAAATCGCTTTGGTACCCCATAATGATGAGTAATAGTCCAGGAAACGGGCCAGAATCGGCCAAAACTGTGAGTGTTGATGAGCGACACGTAAACGCACCCGGGGTTTGTTAATTATGGAAATCACTCCGAGACCCCAAAACAGTGAGTAATAGTCCACGAACCGGGCCAGATTCGTCCAAAACTGTGAGTGTTGATGACCGACACGTAGGGATGGCAATGGGTCGGGTTTGGGGCGGGTGGAGCCGGTCCAAATCCAACCCATGACCCATGTTCCTACTCCCTGCACATCCACCAAGTTATCCATGGGCACAACTTGTGCCCATTCCCAAACCCACTGGATACCCACATACCCATGGAGCTCCATGGGCATAGAAAAGTTAGCATGAAGCCTTCCCACAGATCAAATTAGCTCATCATGATTCACTCACAAATGTAGACATAAGCTACATGCATAAGTAGGCAACAAGTAATACGATGAGTCCTTAAGTATGACATACCAGAGGTTGATTCGGCAGCATATAGCTTATGGCACCAGTTACATATTTCCTGCCATTTCCCATTGATTCGTTCTTTCTACTGTCACTGGCATATGGCCCCACATGTCATATGGGTATCCACTGGATATCGATGGAGCACAAACTATAACCATGCCCAACCCAGCTGTTCGTGGGTATCCATATCCACGGACCCATGGGCAGAAATGCGTTCCATACCCTTCCCCAACCGGGTCGGGTATCCATGGGTATCCAGATCCATGGATAAAATTGCCATCCCTACCAAAACGTAAACGCACCCTGGGGTTCGTTAATTGTGGAAATCACTCCGGGACCCCAAAACAGTTAGCAATAGTCCACAAAACAGGCCAGGATCAGCCAAAATTGTGAGTATTGATGACCGACACGTATACGCACCCCAGGGTTCGTCAATCGTGGAAATCACTCAGGGACCCGAAAACAGTGAGTAAAAGTCCATGAAACGGGCGAGAATCGGCCAAAACTATGAGTGTTGATGACCGACCCGTAAACTCATCCCGGGGTTCGTTAATCGTGGAAATCACTCCTGGACCCCAAAACAGTGAGTAAAAGTGCAAGAAACGGGCCAGAATCAGCAAAACTGTGAGTGTTGATGACCGACACGTAAATGCACCCCGAGGTTCGTTAATCGTGGAAATAGCTCCGGGACCCCAAAACATTGTGTAATAGTCCATGAAACGGGCCAGAATCGGCCAATACTCTGGGTGTTGATGACCGACACGTAAACGCACCCCGGGGTTCGTTAATCGAGGAAATCACTCCGGGACCCCAAAACAGGAAGTAAGAGTCCACGAAACTGGCCAAAACTGCGAGTGTTGATGACCGGCACGTATGCTCACCTTGGGGTGGGACAACCATGGAAATCGCTTTGGGACCACAAAACGGTGAGTAATAGTCCATGAAACGGTCCAGAATCGGCCAAAACAATGAGTGTTGATGACCGACACGTAAATGCACCCCGAGGTTCGTTAATCATGGAATTACCGCGGGACCCCAAAACTGTGAGTAATAGTCCATGAAACGGGCCAGAATCGGCCAAAACTGTGAGTGTTGATGACCGACACCAAACGCACCCTGGGGTTCTTTAATCGTGGAAATCACTTCGGGACCCCAAAACAGTGAGTAATAGTCCACGAAACGGGCCAGAATCGGCCAAAACTGTGAGTGTTGATCACCGACACGTAAACGCACCCGGGGTTCGTTAATCGTGGAAATCACTCCGGGACCCCAAAACACTGAGTTACAGTCCACGAAACGGGCCAAAATCGGCCAAAACTGTGACTGTTGATGACCGACACGTAAACGCACTCCGAGGTTTGTTAATCGTGGAAATCGCTACGGGACCCCAAAACATTGAGTAATAGTCCATGAAACGGGCCAGAATCGGCCAAAACTGTTAGTGTTGATGACAGACACGTAAACGCACGCCGGGGTTCGTTAATCATGGAAATCACTCCGGGACCCCAAAACAGTAAGTAATAGTCCATGAAACGGGCCAGAATCGGCCAAAACTGTGAGTGTTGATGACCGACACGTAAGCGCACCTTGGGGTTGGACAACCATGGAAATCGCTATGGGACCACAAAACGGTCAGTAATAGTCCACGAATAGGGCCAGAATCGGCCAAAACTGTGAGTGTTGATGACCGACACGTAAACGCACCCCGGGGTTTGTTAATCGTGGAAAGCACTCCGGGACCCCAAAATAGTGAAATAATAGTCCATGAAACGGGCCAGAATCTGCGAAAACTGGGAGTGTTAATGACCGACACGTAAACGCACCTCGGGGTTCGTTAATTGTGGAAGTCACACCGGGACCCCAACATAGTGACTAATAATCCACGAAACGGGCAAGAATCAGCCAAAACTGTGAGTGTTGATGACCGACACATAAACGCACCCCGGGGTTCATTAATTGTGGAAATCACTCCGGGACCCCAAAACAGTGAGTGTTGAGGACCGACACTTAAACACACTGTGAGGTTCGTTAATTGTGGAAATCACTCTGGGACACCAAAACAGTGAGAAATAGTCCACGAAACGGGCCAAAATCGGCCAAAATTATGAGTATCGATGACCAATATGTAAGCACACCTTAGGGTTGGATAACCATGGAAATTGCTTTGAGACCCCATAACGGTGAGTAATAGTCCATGAAACGGGCCAGAATAGGCCAAAACTGTGAGTGTTGATGGCCAACACATAAACGCACCCCGGGTTCGTTAATCGTGGAAATCACTTCGGGACCCCAAAACAATGAGTAAGAGTCCAAGAAACGGGCCAGAATCGTCCCAACCTGCGAGTCTTGAAGACCAACACGAAAGCACGCCTTGGGGTTCAGCAACCATGGAAATCGCTTTGGGACCACAAAACGGTGAGCAATAGTCCATGAAACGGGTCTGAATCGACAAAAACCGTGAGTGTTGATGACCGACACGTAAACGCACCCCTGGGTTCGTTAATCGTGGAAATCACTCCTGGAACCCAAAACAGTGAGTAAAAGTCTACGAAACGGGCCAGAATTGGCCAAAACTTGAGTGTTGATGACCGAGACGTAAACGCACTCCGAGGTTCGTTAATCGTGGAAATCGCTTTGGGACCCCAAAACATTGAGTAATATTCCATGAAACGGGCCAGAATCGGCCAAAACTGTGCGTGTTGATGACAGACACGTAAACACACCCTGGGGTTCGTTAATCATGGAAATCACTCCGGGACCCCAAAACAGTAAGTAATAGTCCATGAAATGGGCCAGAATCGGCCAAAACTGTGAGCGTTTATGACCGACACGTAAGCGCACCTTGGGGTTGGACAACCATGGAAATCACTTTGGGACCACAAAACGGTGAGTAATAGTCCACGAAACGGGCCAGAATCGGCCAAAACTGTGAGTGTTGGTTGACCGACACATAAACGCACTCCGAGGTTCGTTAATCATGGAATTACTCTGGGACCCCAAAACAGTGAGTAATATTCCATGAAACGGGCCAGAATGGGCCAAAACTATGAGTGTTGATGACCGACACGAAACGCACCCCAGGGTTCTTTAATCGTGGGAATCACTCCGGGACCCCAAAACAGTGAGTAAAAGTCCATGAAACGTGCCAAAATGGGCCAAAACTGTGAGTGTTGATAACTGACACGTAAGCGCACCTTGGGGATGGACAACCATCGAAATCGCTTTGGGAACCCATAACGGTGAGTAATAGTACGGGAAACGAGCCAGAATCGGCCAAAACTGCGAGTATTGATGACCGACATGTGAACGCACCCCGGGGATCGTTAATCCTGGAAATCGCTCCGGGACCCCCAAACAGTGAGTAATAGTCCATGAAACGGGGCCAGAATCGGCCAAAACTGTGATTGTTGATGACCGACACGTAAACACGCCCCGGGGTTCGTTAATCATGGAAATCACTCCGGGACCCCAAAACAGTGAGTAATAGTCCACGAAACGGGCCAGAATCTGCGAAAACTGTGAGTGTTGATGACCGACACGTAAACGCACCTCGGGGTTCGTTAATTGTGGAAGTCACACCAGGACCCCCAAACAGTGACTAATAATCCACGAAACGGGCCAGAATCGGCCAAAACTGTGAGTGTTGATGACCGACACGTAAACGCACCACAAGGTTCGTTAATTGTGGAAATCACTTTGGGACCCCAAAACAGGGAGTGTTGAGGACCGACACGTAAACACACCGCGAGTTTCGTTAATTGTGGAAATCACTCTGGGACCCAAAACAGTGAGTAATAGTCCACAAAACGAGCCAGAATCGGCCAAATTTGTGAGTGTTGATGACCGACACGTAAACGCACCCCGGGGTTCGTCAATCGTGGAAATCACTCCGGGACCCGAAAACAGTGAGTAATAGTCCATGAAACGGGCCAGAATCGGCAAAAATTGTGAGTGTTGATGGCCGACACATAAACACACCCAGGGGTTCGTTAATCATGGAAATCACTTTGGGACCCAAAACAATGAGTAAAAGTCAAAGAAACGGGCGAGAATCGGCCCAAACTGCGATCTTGACGACCTACAGGAAAGCACTTCTTGGGGTTCGGCAACCATGGAAATTGCTTTGGGACCACAAAACGGTGAGTAATAGTCCATAAAAGGCGTCAGAATCGACAAAAACTGCGAGTGTTGATGACCGACACGTAAACGCAACCCGGGGTTCGTTAATCATGGAAATCACTCCTAGACCCCAACAGTGAGTAAAAGTCCACAACGGGCGAGAATCGGCCAAAACTGTTAGTGTTTATGACCGACACGTAAACGCACCCGGGGTTCTTTAATTGTGGAAATCACTCCAGGACCCGAAAACAGTGAGGAATAGTCCATGAAACGGGGCCAGAATCGGCCAAAACTGCGAGTGTTGATGACCGACATGTAAACGCACTCCGGGGTTCGTTAATCATGGAAATCACTCCGGGACCCCAAAACAGTGAGTAATAGTCCAAGAAACGGGCCAGAATAAGCCCAAACTGCGAGTCTTGACGACCAATACGTAAGCACACCTTGGGGTTCGACAACCATGGAACTTACTTTGGGACCACAAAACGGTGAGTAATAGTCCATGAAACGGGTCAGAATGGACAAAAACCGTGAGGGTTGATGACCGACACATAAGTGCACCCCGGGGTTCGTTAATAGTGGAAATCACTCCGGCACCCCGAAGCAGTGAGTAATAGTCCATGAAACGGGCGAGAATCGGCCAAAACTGTGAGTTTTGATGACCTACACGTAAACGCATCCCGGGGTTCATTAATCGTGGAAATCACTTCGGGACCCCAACAGTGAGTAATATCCACGGAACGGGACAAAATTGGCCAACACTGTGAGAGTTGATGACCGACACGTAAGAGCACCTTGGGGTTCCACAACAAATGAAACCGGTTTGGGACCCCAAAACGGTGAGTAATAGTCCATGAAACGGGCTAGAATCGGCCAAAACTGTGAGTGTTGATGACCGATACGTAAACGCACCCCGGGGTTCGTCAATCGTGGAAATCACTGCGGGACCACAAAACAGTGAGTAATAGTGAACGAAACGAGCCAAAATCGGCCAAAACTATGAGTGTTGATGACCGACACGGAAGCACACCCCGGGGTTCGTTAATCGTGGAAATCACTACGGGACCCCAAAACAATGAGTAATAGTCCATGAAACGGGCCAAAATAGGCCCAAACTGTGAGTCTTGACGACCAACACGTAAGCACACCTTGGGGTTTTGACAACCATGGAAATCGCTTTGGGACCACAAAACGGTGAGTAATAGTCCATGAAACGGCTTAGAATCGACAAAAACCATGAGTGTTGATGACCAAAACGTAAACGCACCCCGGGGTTCATTAATCGTGGAAATCACTCTGGGACCCAAAAACACTGAGTAACAGTCCACTAAAAAGGCCAAAATCGGCCAAAACTGTTAGTGTTGATGACAGACACGTAAGCGCACCTTGGGGTTCGACAACCATGGAAATCACTTTGGGACCCCAAAACGGTGAGTAATTGTCCATGAAACGGGCCAGAATCGGCCAAAACTGTGAGTGTTGATAACCGACACGTAAATGCACCCCGGGGTTCGTTAATCGTGGAAATCACTCCGGGACCCCAAAACGGTGTGTAATAGACCATGTAAACGGGCCAGAATCGGCCAGAACTATGAGTGTTGATGACCGACACGTAAATGCACCTCGGGGTTCGTTAATTGTGGAAATCACTCCAGGACCCCAATACGGTGAGTAATAGTCCACAAAATGGGTCAGAATCGTCTAAAACTATGAGTATTTATGACCGACATGTAAGCGCACCTTGGGGTTGTATAAGCACAGAAATGGCTTTGGGACCCCATAACGGAGAGTAATAGTTCATGAAACGGGCCAGAATTGGCCAAAACTGTGAGTGTTGATGACCGACACGTAAACGCACCCCAAGGTTCATTAATCATGGAAATCACTCCGGGACCCCAAAAAAATGAGTAAAAGTCCATGAAACGGGCCCGAATTGGCCAAAACTGTGAGTGTTGATGACTGACACATAAATGCACCCCATGATTCGTTAATCCTGAAAATCACACTTGGGACCCCAAAACAGTGAGTAATAGTCCATGAAACGGGCCAGAATCGGCCAAAACTGTGAGTGTTGACGACCGACACGTAAACACACCCCGGGGTTCGTTAATAGTGGAAATCACTCCAGGACTCAAAAACAGTGAGTAATAGTCCACGAAACGGTCCAGAATCGGCCAAAACTATGAGTGTAGATGACCGACACGTAAATGCACCCCGGGGTTCGTTAATTGTGGAAATCACTCCAGGACTCCAAAACAGTGAGTAATAGTCCACGAAACGGGCCAAAATCGGCCAACACTGTGAGGGTTGATGACTGACACGAAAGCGCACATTGGGGTTCGACAACCATGTAAATCGCTATGGGACCAGAAAACGGAGAGTAATAATCCATGAAAGTGTCCAGAATCAGCCAAAACCGTGAGTGTTGATGACCGACACGTAAATGCACCCCGGGGTTTGTTAATCGTGGAAATCACTCCTGGACCCCAAAGCAGTGAGTAATAGTCCAAGAAATGGGCCTGAATCCACTAAAGCTCTGAGTGTTGATGACCGACACGTAAACGCACCTTGGGGTTCGTTAATCGTGGAAATCACTCCAGGACACCAAAATAGTGAGTAATAGTCCATGAAACGGGCCAGAATTGGCCAAAACTGTGAGTGTTGATGATCGACACGTAAACGCACCCCGTGGTTCATAAATTGTGGAAATCACTCCGGGACCCCCAAAACAGTGAGTAATAGTCCAAGAAACGGGCTAGAATCGGCCCAAACTGCGAGTCTTGATAACCAACACGTAAGCACACCTTGGTGTTCGACAACCATGGAAATCGCTTTGGGACCACAAAACGGTGAGTAATAGTCCGTGAAACAGGTCAGATTCGACAACAACCATGAGTGTTCATGACCGACACGTGAACACACCCCGAAGTTCGTTAATCGTGGAAATCACTCCGGGACCCCAAAGTAGTGAGTAATAGTCCAGGAAATGGGCCAAAATCGGCCAAAGCTTTGACTGTGATGACCGACACGTAAACGCACCCCGGGGTTCGTTAATTGTGGAAATCACTCCGGGACCCCAAAACAGTGAGTAATAGTCCACGAAACAGGCCAGAATCAGCCAAAACTGTGAGCGTTGATGACCGACGCGTAAACACACCACGGGGTTCGTAAATCATGGAAATCACTCTGGGACCCCAAAATAGTAAGTAATAGTCCAAGAAACGGCCCAGAATCGGCTCAAACTACGAGTCTTGACGACCAACAGATACACTCACCTTGGGGTTCGACAACCATGAAAATCGCTATGGGACCACAAAACAGTGAGTAATAGTCCATGAAACAGGTCAGAATCGACAAAAACCATGAGTGTTCATGACCGACACATAAACACACCCCGGAGTTCGTTAATCTTGGAAATCACTATGGGACCCCAAAGCAGTGAGTAATAGTCCAGGAAACGGGCCAGAATCGGCCAAAGCTCTGACTGTTGATGACCGACACGTAAACGCACATCGGGGTTCGTCAATCGTGGAAATCACTCCGTGACCCCAAAACAGTGAGTAATAGTCGACGAAACGGGCCAGAATCGGCAAAAATTGTGAGTGTTGATGACCGACACGTAAACACACCCCGGAGTTCGTTAATTGTGGAAATCACTCCGGGACCCCAAAACAGTGAGTGTTGAGGACCGACACGTAAACACACCCCGGGGTTCGTTAATTGTGGAAATCACTCCGGGACCCCAAAATAGTGAGTGTTGATGACTGACACGTGAGCGCACCTTGGGGTTGGATTGGACAACCATGGAAATCACTTTCGGACCCCATAATGGTGAGTAATAGTCCACGAAACTGGCCAGAATCGGCCAAAACTATGAGTGTTGATGACCGACACATAATCGCACCCTGGCATTCATTAATCGTGGAAATCACTCCGGGACCCCAAAACAATGAGTAATAGTCCACAAAACGGGCCAGAATCGGCCAAAATTGTGAGCGTTGATGACCGACACGTAAACGCACCCTGGGGTTCGTCAATCGTGGAATTCACTCCAGGACCCAAAAACAGTGAGTAACAGTCCACGAAACGGGCCAGAATCAGCCAAAGCTCTGAGTGTGGATGACCAACACGTAAACGCACCCCGGGGTTCGTTAATCGTGGAAATCACTCCGGGACCCCAAAACGGTGAGTAATAGTCCACGAAACGGGCCAGAATCGGCCAAAACTGTGAGTGTTGATGGCCGACACGTAAATGCACCATGGGGTTCGTTAATCGTGGAAATCACTCCGGGACCCCAAAATAGTGAGTAATTGTCCACGAAACGGGCCAGAATCGGCCAAAACTGTGAGTGTTGATGACTGACATGTAAACACACCTCGGGGTTCGTTAATTGTGGAAATCACTCCGGGACCCAAAAAACAGTGAGTAATAGTCCACAAAACGGGTCAGAATCATCTAAAGCTGTGTGTTGATGACCGACATGTAAGCGCACCTTGGGGTTGGATAACCATGGAAATCGCTTCGGGACCCCATAACGGTGAGTAACAGTTCATGAAACGGGCCAGAATCGGCCAAAACTGTGAGTGTTGATGACCGACACGTAAACACACCCCGGGGTTCATTAATCGTAGAAATCACTCTGGGACCCCAAAACAGTGAGTAAAAGTCCACGAAACAGGCCAGAATTGGCCAAAACTGTGAGTGTTGATGACCGACACATAAACGCACCTCGGGGTTCGTTAATCATGGAAATCACTCCGGGACCCCAAAACAGTGAGTAATAGTCCATGAAACGGGTCAGATTCGGCCAAAACTGTGTGTGTTGATGACCGACATGTAAACGCACCCTGGGGTTCGTTAATCATGGAAATCACTTCGAGACCCCAAACAGTGAGTAATATTCCACGAAACGGGACAAAATTGGCCAACACTGTGAGTGTTGATGACTTACACGTAAGCGCATCCCGGGGTTCGTCAATCGTGGAAATCACTGCGGGACACCTAAACAGTGAGTAATAGTAAACAAAACGGGCCAAAATCAGCCAAAACTGTGAGTGTTGGTGACCGACACGTAAGCGCACCTTGGGTTCGACAACCATGGAAATCGCTTTGGGACCCCAAAACTGTGAGTAATAGTCCACGAAACGGGCCATAATCGCCCAAAACTGTGAGTGTTGATGACCGACACGTAAACGCACCCCGGGGTTCGTTAATCATGGAAATCACTACGAGACCCCAAAACAATGAGTAACAGTCCAAGAAACGGGCCAGAATAGGCCCAAACTGTGAGTCTCGACGACCAACACGTAAGCACACCTTGGGGTTTTGACAACCATGGAAATAGCTTTGGGACCACAAAATGGTGAGTAATAGTCCAGGAAACGGCTCAGAATCGACCAAAACCATGATTGTTGATGACCAACACGTAAACGCACCCCGAGGTTCGTTAATCGTGGAAATCACTCTAGGACTCCCAAACACCGAGTAACAGTCAATGAAACGGGCCAAAATCGTCCAAAACTGTGAGGGTTGATGACCGACAGATAAGCACACCTTGGTGTTCGACAAGCATTGAAATCGCTTTGGGACCACAAAACGGTTTGTAATAGTCCATGAAACGGGCCAGAATCGGCCAAAACTGTGAGTGTTGATGACCAACATGTAAATGCACTCCAGGGTTCGTTAATCGTGGAAATCATTCCGGGACCCCAAAACGGTGAGTAATAGACCACGTAACAGGCCTGAGTCGGCCAAAACTATGAGTGTTGATGACCGACTCATAAATGCACCCTAGGGTTCGTTATGTTGGGGATCGTTGCAGAAATTAAAATTTTTCTACGGATCACCAAGATCAATCTATGGAGAAACTAGCAACGAGAGAGAGGGGAGTGCATCTTCATACCCTTGAAGATCGCGACACAGAAGCGTTACAAGAACGCGGATGACGTAGTCATACTCCTAGCGATTCAGATCGCGGTGGATTTCGATCTAAGCGCCGAACAAAGGCACCTCCGCGTTCAAAACATGTGCAGCCCGGTGACGTCTCCCGCGCCTTGGTCTAGCAAAGAGGAGGGAGAGGTTGAGGAAGAAGGCTCCAGCAGAAGCACGACGACGTGGTGGTGGTGGAGCAGCGGTTCTCCGGCAGGGCTTCGCTAAGCTCAAACGGAGGAGGAGAGGTGTTTGACAGGGGGAGGGCTGCGCCTTGGATGTGGTGCGGCTGCCCTCCCTCCTTCCCTCTATTTATAGGGTGAAGGGGGAAGGGGGCCAGCCCCTCTAGATGATATCTAGAGGAGGGGGCGGCCAAGGGGAGGGGGCTTGCCCCCCAAGCCAAGGGGGGCGCCCCCTTTAGGGTTCCCCCCCAAACCCTAGGCGCATGGGCCCTAGGGGGTGGCGCCCAACCCACTTGGGGCTGGTTCCCTTCCACATACAGCCCATAAGGGCCCTTCGAGGCAGGTGGACCCTCTCGGTGGACCCCCGGAACCCCTTCGGTGGTCCCGGTACAATACCGATAAACCCCCGAATACTTCCGGTGACCTTATGATGACTTCCCATATATAAATCTTCACCTCCAGACTATTCCAGAAATCCTCGTGGCGTCCAGGATCTCATCCGGGACTCTGAACAAAATTCGGTAACCACGTACAAACCTTCCCTATAACCCTAGCGTCATCAAACCTTAAGTGTGCAGACCCTACGGGTTCGGGAATCATGCAGACATGACCGAGACAGCTCTCCGGCCAATAACCAACATCGGGATCTGGATACCCATGTTGGCTCCCACATGTTCCACGATGATCTCATCGGATGAACCACGATGTCGAGGATTAAAGTAATCCCGTATACAATTCCCTTTGTCAATCGGTACGTTACTTGCCCGAGATTCGATCGTGTGTATCCTAATATGTTGTACAATCTCGTTACCGGCAAGTCACTTTACTCGTTCCGTAACGCATGATCCCGTGACCAACTACTTAGTCACATAGAGCTCATTATGATGATGCATTACCGAGTGGGCCCAGAGATACCTCTCCGTCATACGGAGTGACAAATCTCAGTATCGATTCGTGCCAACCCAACAGACACTTTCGGAGATACCTTTAGTACACCTTTATAGCCTCCCAGTTACGTTGTGACGTTTGGTACACCCAAAGCATTCCTACGGTATCCGGGATTTGCATGATCTCATGGTCTAAGGAAATGATACTTGACATTATAAAAGCTTTAGCAAACAAACTACACGATCTTGTGCTATGCTTAGGATTGGGTCTTGTCCATCACATCATTCTCCTAATGATGTGATCCTATTATCAATGACATCCAATGTCCACAGTCAGGAAACCATGACCATCTGTTGATCAATGAGCTAGTTAACTAGAGGCTCACTAGGGACATGTTGTGGTCTATGTATTCACACATGTATTACGGTTTCCGGTCAATACAATTGTAGCATGAATAACAGACAATTATCATGAACAAGGAAATATAATAATAATCATTTTATTATTGCCTCTAGGGCATATTTCCAACAGTCTCCCACTTGCACTAGAGTCAATAGTCTAGTTACATTGTGATGAATCGAACACCCATAGAGTTCTGGTGTTGATCATGTTTTGCTCGTGGAAGAGGTTTAGTCAACGGATCTGCGACATTCAGATCCGTATGCACCTTACAAATATCTATGTCTCCGTCTTGAACATTTTCATGAATGGAGTTGAAGCGATGCTTGATGTGCCTGGTCTTCTTGTGAAACCTGGGCTCCTTGGCAAGGGCAATAGCTCCAGTGTTGTCACAGAAGAGAGTCATCGGGCTCGACGCATTGGGAATAACTCCTAGGTCGGCAATGAATTCCTTCATCCAGATTGCTTCATGTGCTGCCTCCGAGGCTGCCATGTACTCCGCTTCACATGTAGATCCCACCACGATGCTTTGCTTGCAACTGCGCCAGCTTACTGCCCCACCATTCAAAATATACACATATTCGGTTTGTGACTTGGAGTCATCCAGATCTGTGTTGAAGCTAGCATCGACGTAACCCTTTACGACGAGCTCTTCGTCACCTCCATAAATGAGAAACATATCCTTAGTCCTTTTCAGGTACTTCAGGATATTCTTGACCGCTCTGCAATGTTCCATGCCAGGATTACTTTGGTGCCTCCCTACCAAACTTACGGCAAGGTTTACATCAGGTCTGGTACACAACATGGCATACATAATAGATCCTATGGCTGAGACATGTGCTTTGTGAAAGACCTATGAGGCATCTCGATCTATCTCTATAGATCTTGATGCCTAATATGTAAGGAGCTTCTCCAAGGTCCTTCATTAAAAAACACTTATTCAAGTAGGCCTTTATGCTTTCCAAAAGTTCTATATCATTTCCCATCAATAGTATGTCATCCACATATAATATGAGAAATGCTACAGAGCTCCCACTCACTTTCTTGTAAAGGCAGGCTTCTCCATAAGTCTGCATAAACCCAAACACTTTGATCATTTCATCAAAGCGAATGTTCCAACTCCGAGATGCTTGCACCAGCCCATAGATGTAGCGCTGAAACTTGCATACCTTGTTAGCATTCTTAGGATCGACAAAACCTTCCGGCTGCATCATATACAATTCTTCTTGAAGGAAGCCGTTAAGGAATGCCGTTTTGACGTCCATTTGCCATATCTCATAGTCATAGAATTCGACAATTGCTAACATGATTCGGATGGACTTCAGCTTCGCTACGGGTGAGAAGGTCTCATCGTAGTCAACCCCTTGAACTTGTCGATAACCCTTAGCAACAAGCCGAGCCTTATAGATGGTAACATTACCATCCGCGTCCATCTTCTTCTTAAAGATCCATTTATTTTCTATCGCTCACCGATCATCGGGCAAGTCTGCCAAAGTCCATACTTTGTTTTCATACATGGATCCTATCTCGGATTGCATGGCTTCAAGCTATTTTTTGGAATCTGGGCCCGCCATCGCTTCTTCATAGTTTGAAGGTTCACCGTTGTCTAACAACATGATTTCCAGGACAGGGTTGCCATACCATTCTGGTGTGGAACGTGTCCTTGTGGACCTACGAAGTTCAGTAGCAACTTGATCTAAAGTACCTTGAAAATTATCATTAACTTCCTCTCTAGTCGGTGTAGGCACCACAGAAACATCTTCCTGAGTTGCACTACTTTCCGGTTAAGGAGGCAGTACTTCATCAAGTTCTACTTTCCTCCCACTTACTTCTGTCGAGAGAAACTCTTTCTCCAGAAAGGACCCGTTCTTGGCAACAAAGATCTTGCCTTCGGATCTGAGGTAGAAGGTATACCCAATGATTTCCCTAGGGTATCCTATGAAGACGCATTTTTCCGACTTGGGTTCGAGCTTTTCAGGTTGAAGTTTCTTGACATAAGCATCGCATCCCCAAACTTTTAGAAACGACAATTTAGGTTTCTTCCCAAACCATAATTCATACGGTGTCGTCTCAACGGATTTATATGGTGCCCTATTTAAAGTGAATGTAGCTGTCACTAGAGCGTATCCCCAAAATGATAGCGGTAAATCGATAAGAGACATCATAGATCGCACCATATCCAATAGAGTGCGATTACGATGTTCGGACACACCGTTACGGTGAGGTGTTCCAGGCGGCGTGAGTTGTGATTCCACATTTCCTTAAGTGCATACCAAATTCGTGACTCAAATATTCTCCCCCATGATCCGATCGTAAGAACTTTATTTTTCTGTCACGATGATTCTCTACCTGACTCTGAAATTCCTTGAACTTTTCAAAGGTCTCAGACCTGTGTTTCATCAAGTAGACATACCCATATCTACTTAAGTCATCAATGAGGGTGAGAACATAACGATAGCCTCCGCGAGCCTCAACGCTCATTGGATCGCGCACATCAGTATGTATGATTTCCAATAAGTTGGTTGCTCGCTCCATTGTTCCAGAGAACGGAGTCTTGGTCATTTTGCCCATGAGGCATGGTTCGCATGTGTCAAATGATTCATAATCAAGAGACTCCAAAAGTCCATCTACATGGAGCTTCTTCATGCGTTTGACACCAATGTGACCAAGGCGGTAGTACCACAAGTATGTGGGACTATCTTATCAACCTTACATCTTTTGGTATTCACACTATGAATATGTGTAACATCACGTTCGAGATTCATTAAGAATAAACCATTGACCAGCGGGGCATGACCATAAAACATATCTCTCATATAAATAGAACAACCATTATTCTCGGATTTAAATGAGTAGCCATCAGGTATTAAACGAGATCCAGATACAATGTTCATGCTCAAAGCTGGCACTAAATAACAATTATTGAGGTTTAAAACTAATCCAGTAGGTAAATGTAGAGGTAGCGTGCCGACGGCAATCACATCGACCTTGGAACCATTCCCGACGCGCATCGTCACCTCGTCCTTCGCCAGTCTCCGCTTATTCCATAGCTCCTGCTTTGAGTTACAAATATGAGCAACCTCACCGGTATCAAACACCCAGGAGCTACCACGAGTACTGTAAGGTACACATCAATAACATGTATATCACATATACCTTTGGTGTTGCCGGCCTTCTTGTCCACTAAGTACTTGGGGCAGTTCCGCTTCCAGTGTCCATTACCCTTGCAATAAAAGCACCCAGTCTCAGGTTTGGGTCCATGCTTTGGCTTCTTCCCGGCAACTGGCTTACCGGGCGCGGCAACTCCCTTGCCGTCCTTCTTGAAGTTCTTCTTACCCTTGCCTTTCTTGAAACTAGTGGTTGATGTTCATTTTTGATCTCCACCTCCGCTGATTTCAACGTTGAATATACCTCAGGAATGGTTTTCACCATCCCCTGCATATTGAAATTCATCACAAAGCTCTTGTAGCTAGGTGGAAGCGACTGGAGGATTTTCTCGATGACCGCATCATCCGGGAGATTAACTCCCAGCTGAAACAAGTCGTTGTGCAACCCAGACATTTTGAGTATGTGCTCGCTAATAGAACCATTCTCCTCCATCTTACAACTGTAGAACTTGTCAGAGACTTCATATCTCTCGACCCGGGCATGAGCTTGGAAAACCATTTTCAGCTCTTGGAACATCTCATATGCTCGGTGCTGCTTAAAACTCTTTTAGAGCCCCAGTTCTAAGCTGTAAAGCATGCCGCACTGAACCAGGGAGTAATCATCACTACACGACTACCAGGCGTTCATAACGTCTTGAGTTGCTGGGAAAACGGCTGCTTCACCTAGAGGTGCATCTAGGACATACGCTTTCATGGCAGCTGATGACCCACAAGTGTAGGGGATCTATCGTAGTCCTTTCGATAAGTAAGAGTGTCGAACCCAACGAGGAGCAGAAGGAAATGATAAGCGGTTTTCAGTAAGGTTTTCTCTGCAAGCACTGAAATAGAAGATGATAGATAGTTTTGTGATAAGATAAATAGTAACGAGCAAAAAGTAAATAAAGTAAATAAAGTGCATCAAGGTGTCCCAATCCTTTATGTAGCAAAGGATAAGCCTGGACAAATTCTAATAATGAGGAAGGAGCTCTCGAGGACACATTGGGAATTATCGTCAAACTAGTTTTCATCACGTTCATAAGATTCGCGTTCGGTACTTTGATAATTTGATATGTGGGTGGACCGGTACTTCGGTACTGTCCTAACTTGGACAAGCATCCCACTTATGATTAACCCCTATTGCAAGCATCCGCAACTACAAAAGGGAGTATTAAGGTAAACCTAACCACAACATTAAACGTATGGGTCCATATCAACCCCTAACGAAGCAACGCATAAACTAGGGTTTAAGCTTCTATCACTCTAGCAACTCATCATCTACTTATTACTTCCCCATGCCTTCCTCTAGGCCCAAATAATGGTGAAGTGTCATGTAGTCGACGTTCACATAACACCACTAGAGGAAAAGACAACATACATCTCATCAAAATATCGAACGAATACCAAATTCACATGACTACTAATAGCAAGACTTCACCCATGTCCTCAGGAACAAACGTAACTACTCACAAAGCATATTCATGTTCATAATCAGAGGGGTAATAATATGCATAAAGGATTTGAATATATGATCTTCCACCAAGTAAACCAAATAGCATCAACTACAAGGAGTAATCAACACTACTAGCAACCCACATGTACCAAGATGTTGATGGAGATTGACCCCGTCCCGATGAGAGGATCGTTGGTGATGACGTTGGTGATGTTTTCCCCCTCCCGGAGGGAAGTGTCCCTGGCAGAACAGCTCCGCCAGAGCCCTAGATTGATTCCGCCAAGGTTCCGCCTCGTGGCGGCGGAGTTTCGTCCGTAAGCTTGCCCACGAATTTTTCCAGGACAAAACCCTTCATATAGCAGAAGATGGACGCCGGAAGCCCACCAGGGGCCCAGGAGATAGGGGGCCGTGCCCTAGGGGCGGCGCCCCATATCTCCTGGACAGGGTGTGGGCCCCCTGGCCTATTTCTTTTGCTCATAATTTCTTATTAAATCCAAAAGGTTGTTTCAGGGAGTATCGGGACTTTTGGAGTTGTGTAGAATAGGTTTCCAACGTTTGCTCCTTTTCCAGCCAGAATTCCAGCTCCCGGCATCCCCCTCTTCATGGTAAACCTCGTAAAATAAGAGAGAATAGCCATAAGTATTGAGATATAATGTATAATAACAACCCATAATGCAATAAATATTTATATAAAAGCATGATGCAAAATGGACGTATCAGCAGCTATGAGGATGATCCTCAAGTTCTGAACCCAGTCCATATAGTTGCTACCATCGTCTTTTAGCTTGGTTTTTCTCTAGGAACGTGTTGAAGTTGAGGGCAACATTAGCATGGGCCATTTGATCTACAAGACATATTGCAATGATTTTAGGCTAAGTTCAGGATAATTAAGTTCATCTAATCAAATTATTTAATGAACTCCCACTCAGATAGACATCCCTCTTGTCATCTAAGTGATACATGATCCGAGTCAACTGGGCCGTGTCCGATCATCACGTGAGACGGACTAGTCATCATCGGGGAACATCTTCATGTTGATCATATCTGCTATACGACTCATGTTCGACCTTTCAGTCTCTTGTGTTCCGAGGCCAGGTCTGTACATGCTAGGCTCGTCAAGTCAACCTAAGTGTTTTGCATGTGTAAATCTGGCTTACACCCGTTGTATGCAAATGTTATAATCTATCACACCCGATCATCACGTGGTGCTTCGGAACAACGAACCTTTGCAATGGTGTACAATTAGGGGGAACACTTTCTTGAAATTTTATGAGGGATCATCTTATTTATGCTACCGTCGTTCTAAGCAAATAAGATGTAAAACATGATAAACATCACATGCAATCAAATAGTGACATGATATGGCCAATATCATTTTGCTCCTTTTGATCTCCATCTTCGGGGCGCCAAGATCATCATCGTTACCGGCATGACACCATTATCTCCATCATCATGATCTCCATCATCGTGTCTTCATGAAGTTGCCTCGCCAACTATTACTTCTACTACTATGGCTAACGGTTTAGCTATAAAGTTAAGTAATTACATGGCGTTATTCATTGACACGCAGGTCATACAATAAATTAAGACAACTCCTATGGCTCCTGCCGGTTGTCATACTCATCGACATGCAAGTCGTGATTCCTATTACAAGAACATGATCAATCTCATACATCACATATATTTCATTCATCACATCCTTTGGCCATATCACATCACACGGCATATGCTGCAAGAACAAGTTAGACGTCCTCTAATTGTTGTTGCAAGTTTTTACATGGCTACTATAGGTTTCTATCAAGAATGTTTCTTACCTACACCAAAACCACAACGTGATATGCCAATTGCTATTTACCCTTCATAAGGACCCTTTTCATCGAATCCGATCCGACTAAAGTGGGAGAGATAGACACCTGCTAGCCACCTTATGCAACTAGTGCATGTCAGTCGGTGGAACCTGTCTCACGTAAGTGTACGGGTAAGGTCGGTCCGGGCCGCTTCATCCCACGATGCCGCCGAATCCAGATAAGACTAGTAGTGGCAAGTAAATTGGAAAAATCGACGCCCACAAGAACTTGTGTTCTACTCGTGCCTAGAAACTATGCATAGACCTAGCTCATGATGCCACTATTGGGGATCGTTGCAGAAATTAAACAATTTCTATGCATAACCAAGATCAAGGAAGCGTTACAAGAACGCGGATGAAGGAGTCGTACTCGTAGCGATTCAGATCGCGGTGGATTCCGACCTAAGAGTCGAATAACAGCACCTCCACGTTCAACACACGTGCAGCCCAGTGATGTCTCCCGCACCTTGATCCAGCAAGGAGGAGGGAGAGGTTGAGGAAGAAGGCTCCATCAGCAGCACGACGGCATGGTGGTGGTGGAGCAGCGGTTCTTCGGCAGGGCTTCACCAAGCTCAAACGGAGGAGGAGAGGTGTTTGACAGGGGGAGGGCTGTGCCTTGGATGTGGTGCGGCTGCCCTCCCTCCTCCCCTCTATTTATAGGGTGAAGGGGGAAGGGGGCCAGCCCCTCTAGATGAGATCTAGAGGAGGGGGGCGGCCAAGGGGAGGGGGCTTGCCCCCCAAGCCAAGGGGGGCGCCCCCTTTAGGGTTCCCCCCCCCAAACCCTAGGCGCATGGGCCCTAGGGGGGTGGCGCCCAACCCACTTGGGGCTGGTTCCCTTCCACATACAGCCCATAAGGGCCCTTCGGGGCAGGTGGACCCTCCCGGTGGACCCCTGGAACTCCTTCGGTGGTCCCCGTACAATACCGATAAACCCCTGAATACTTCCGGTGACCGTATGATGACTACCCATATATAAATCTTCACCTTCGGACTATTCTGGAACTCCCCGTGACGTCCGGGATCTCATCTAGGACTCCGAACAACATTCGGTAACCACGTACAAACCTTCCCTATAACCCTAGCGTCATCGAACCTTAAGTGTGTTGACCCTATGGGTTCGGGAATCATGCAGACATGACCGAGATAGCTCCCCGGCAATAACCAACAGCGGGATCTAGATACCCATGTTGGCTCCCACATGTTCCGTGATGATCTCATCAGATGAACCATGTTGTCAAGGATTTAAGTAATCCCGTATACAATTCCCTTTGTCAATCGGTACGTTACTTGCCCGAGATTCGATCCTCGATGTCCCAATACCTTGTTCAATCTCGTTACTGGCAAGTAACTTTACTCGTTCCGTAATGCATGATCCGGTGACCAACTACTTAGTCACATTGAGCTCATTATGATGATGCATTACCGAGTGGGCCCAGATATACCTCTCCGTCATACAGTGTGACAAATCCTAGTATCGATTCGTGCCAACCCAACAGACACTTTCGGAGGTACCTGTAGTGCACATTTATAGCCACCCAGTTACGTTGTGACATTTGGAACAACCCAAGCATCCCTACGGTATCCAGGAGTTGCACGATCTCATGGTCTAAGGAAATGATACTTGACATTAGAAAAGCTTTAGCAAGCGAATTACACGATCTTGTGCTATATGCTTAGGATTGGGTGTTGTCCATCACATCATTCTCCTAATGATTTGATCCCATTATCAATGACATGCAATGTCCATAGTCAGGAAACCATGACCATCTGTTTATCAATGAGCTAGTCAACTAGAGGCTCACTAGGGACATGTTGTGGTCTATGTATTCACACATGTAGTACGGTTTCCGGTCAATACAATTATAGCATGAATAATAGACAATTATCAAATATAATAATAACCAAGTTATTATTGCCTCTAGGGCATATTTCCAACACGTTAATCATGGAAATCACACCGGGACCCCAAAACAGTGAGTAATAGTCCATCAAACGGGCCAGAATCGGCCAAAACTGTGAGTGTTGATGACCGACACGTAAACGCACCCTCGGGTTTGTTAATCGTAGAAATCACTCCGGGACTCCAAAACAGTGAGTAATAGTCCACGAAACGGGCCAAAATCAGCCAACACTGTGAGTGTTGATGACTGACACGAAAGCGCACTTTGGGGTTCGACAACCATGGAAAGCGCTTTGGGACCCCAAAATGGTGAGTAATAGTCCACGAAACGGGCCAGAATCGGCCAAAACTGCGAGTGTTGATGGCCGACACTTAAACGCACCTCGTGGTTCGTTAATCGTGGAAATCACTCCGGGTCCCCAAAACAGTGAGTAATAGTCCAACAAACGGGCCAGAATCGGCCCAAACTGCGAGTCTTGACGACCAACACGTAAGCACACCTTGGGGTTCGACAACCATGGAAATTGCTTTGGGACCCCAAAACGGTGAATAATAGTCCATGAAACGGGCCAGAATCGGCCAAAACTGTGACTGTTGATGACCTACACGTAAACGCACCCCACGGTTCTTAAATCATGGAAATCACTCCGGGAGCCCAAAACCGTGAGTAATGGTCCAAGAAACGGGCCAGAATCAGCCCAAACTGCGAGTCTTGACGACCAGCACGTAAGCACACCTTGGGGTTCGACAACCATGGAAATCGTTTTGGGACCACAAAACGGTGAGAATCGACAAAAACCATGTGTGTTCATGACCGACACGTAAACGCATCCCGGAGCCTATTAATCATGGAAATCACACTGGGACCCCAAAGCAGTGAGTAATAGTCCATGAAATGGGTCAGAATCGACAAAAACCATGTGTGTTCATGACCGACACCTAAACGCACCCCGGAGCCTATTAATCATGGAAATCACACCGGGACCCCAAAGCAGTGAGTAATAGTCCATGAAACGGGCCAGAATTGACCAAAACTATGAGTGTTGATGATCGACACGTAAACGCACCCCGGGGTTCGTTAATTGTGGAAATCACTCCGGGACCCCAAAACAGTGAGTGTTGAGGACCGACATGTAAACAAACCCCAGGGTTCTTTAATTGTGGAAATCACTCCGGGACCCCAAAATAGTGAGTAATAGTCCACAAAACGGGTCAGAATCGGCCAAAATTGTGAGTGGTGATGACCGACACGTAAATGCACCCCGGGGTTCGTCAATCGTGGAATTCACTCAGGGACCCAAATAAGTGAGTAATAGTCCACGAAACGGGCTAGAAAGGCCAAAACTTTGAGTGGTGCTGACCGACATGTAAGCGCACCTTGGGGTTGGACAACCATGGAAATTGCTTTGGGACCCCATAACGGTGAGTAATAGTCCATGAAACGGGCCAGAATTGACCAAAACTGTGAGTGTTGATAACCGACACATAAACGCACCCTGGGGTTTGTTAATCGTGGAAATCACTCTGGGACCACAAAACAGTGAGTAAAAGTCCATGAAATGGGCAAGAATCGGCAATAACTGTGAGTGTCGATGACCGACACATAAATGCACTTCGGGGTTTGTTAATCGTAGAAATCACTCCGGGACCCCAAGACAGTGAGTAGTAGTCCATGAAACGGGGCCAGAATAGGCCGAAACTGTGAGTGTTGTTGACCGACACGTTAACGCACCCCGGGATTCGTTAATCGTGGAAATCACTCCAGGACCCCGAGACAGTGAGTAATAGTCCATGAAACGGGCCAAAATCGGCCAACACTGTGAGTGTTGATGACCGACACGTAAGTGCACCGTGGGGTTTGACAACCATGGAAATCGCTTTGGGACCCCAAAACAGTGAGTAATAGTCCACGAAACGGGCCAGAATCGGCCAAAATTGTTATTGTCGGTGACCGACACGTAAACGCACCCCGGGTTCGCTAATCGTGGAAATCACGCCGGGACCCCAAAACAATGAGTAATAGTCCATGAAACGGGCCAGAATCGGCCAAAACTGTGAGTGTTGATGACCAACACGTAAACGCATCCCGGGGTTCGTTAATCATGGAGATCACTCCGGGACCCCAAAACAATAAGTAATAGTACATGAAACGGGCCAAATTCTGCCAACACTGTGAGTGTTGATGACCGACACATAAGCGCACCTTGGGGTTCGACAGCCATGGAAACAGCTTTGGGACCCCAAAACGGTCATAAATAGTCCACAAAACGGGCTAGAATCGGCCAAAACTGTGAGTGTTGATGACCGACACGTAAGCGCACCTTGGGTTGGACAACCATGGAAATCGCTTTGGGACGGCTCAGAATCAACAAAAACCGTGAGTGTTGATGACCGACAGGTAAACGCACCTCGGGGTTCGTCAATCGTGGAAATCACTACAGGACACCAAAACGGTGAGTAATAGTCCATGAAACGGCTCGGAATCGACAAAAAACGTGAGTGTTGATGACCGACACGTAAACGCACCTGGGGTTCGTTAATCGTGGAAATCACTACGGGACCCCAAAACACTGAGTAACAGTCCACGAAACAGGCCCAAATTGGCCAAAACTGTGAGTGTTGATGACCGACAGGTAAGCGCACCTTGGGGTTCGACAACCATGGAAATCGCTTTGGGACCCCAAAACGGTGAGTAATAGTCCATAAAATGGGCCAAAATCGGCCAAAACTGTGAGTGCTGATGACCGACACGTAAGCGCACCTAGGGGTTCGACAACCATGGAAATCGCTTTGGGACTCCAAAACAGTGAGTAATAGTCCATGAAATGGGACAGAATTAGTCAAAACTGTGAGTGTTGATGACCGACACGTAAACGCACCCCGGGGTTCGTTAATCATGGAAATCACTACGGGGCCCCAAAACAATAAGTAATAGTCCAAGAAACGGGCCAGAATAGGCCCAAACTGCGAGTCTTGACGACCAACACGTAATCACACCTTGGGGTTTTAACAACCATGGAAATCGCTTTCGGTCCACAAAACAGTGAGTAATATTCAAAGAAACAGCTCAAAATCGACAAAAACCGTGAGTGTTGATGACTGACACGTAAAGGCACCCCGGGGTTCGTTAATCATGGAAATCACTCCGGGACCACAAAACACTGAGTAACAGTCCACGAAACGGGCCAAAATCGGCCAAAACTGTGAGCGTTGATGACCGACCCGTAAGCGCATCTTGGGGTTCGACAACCATGGAAATCGCTTTGAAACCCCAAAACGGTGAGTAATTGTCCATGAAACGAGCCAGAACCGGCCAAAACTATGAGTGTTGATGACTGACACATAAATGCACCCTGGGATTCATTAAGTGGAATTCACTCCAGGACTCCAAAATAGTGAGTAATAGTCCATGAAACGGGCCAGAATCTGCCAAAAGTGTGAGTGTTGATGACCGACACCTAAACACACCTCGGGGTTCGTTAATTGTGGAAATCACTCTGGGACCCCAAAACAGTGAGTAATAGTCCACAAAATGGGCCAGAATCGTCTAAAATTGTGAGTGTTGATGACTGACATGTAAGCGCACCTTGGGGTTGGATGACCATGGAAATCGCTTTGGGACACCATAACGGTGAGTAACAGTTCATGAAACGGGCCAGAATCGGCCAAAACTGTGAGTGTTGATGACCGACAGGTAAACACACCCTGGGGTTCGTTAATCATGGAAATCACCCCGGGACCCCAAAACAGTGAGTAAAACTCCACGAAACGGGCCAGAATCGGCCAAAACTGTGGGTGTTGATGACCAACACATAAATGCACGCCGGGGTTCGTTAATCGTGGAAATCACTCCGGGACCCCAAAACAGTGAGTAATAGTCCATGAAACGGGCTAGAATCGGCCAAAACTAGGAGTGTTGATGACCGACACGTAAACGCACCCCGGGGTTCGTTAATCGTGGAAATCACCCCGGGACCCCAAAACATTGAGTAATAGTCTAGGGAATGGGCCAAAATCGGCCAACACTGTGAGTGTTGATGACCGACACGTAAGCGCACTTTGGGGTTCGACAACCATGGAAATCGCTTCCCTAAACGGTGTGTAGTAGTCCACGAAACGGGTCAGAATTGGCCAAAACTGTGAGTGTTGATGACCGACACATAAACGGACCCCGAGGTTCGTTAATCATGGAAATCACTCCGGGACCCCCAAACAGTGAGTAATAGTCCTAGAAACAGGCCAGAATCGGCCCAAACAGCGAGTCTTGACGACTAATACGTAAGCGCACCTTGGGGTTCGCCAACCATGGAAATCGCTTTGGGACCACAAAATGGTGAGTAATAATCCATGAAACGGGTCAGAATCGACAAAAACCGTGAGTGTTGATGACTGACATGTAAACGCACCATGTGGTTCGTTAATCGTGGAAATCACTCCGGGAACCCAAAGCAGTGAGTAATAGTACAGGAAACGGACCAGAATCGGCTGAAGCTCTGGGTGTTGATGACTGACACGTAAATGCGCCCCTGGGTTTGTTAATCGTGGAAATCACTCCCGGACACCAAAACAGTGAGTAATAGTCCAAGAAATGGGCCAGAATCGGCCAAAATTATGAGCGTTGATGACCGACACTTAAGCGCACCTTGGGGTTCGACATCCACGGAAATCGCTTTGGGACCCCAAAACGGTGAGTAATAGTCCACGAAACGGGCCAGAATCAGCCAAAACTGTGAGTGTTGATGACCGAGACGTAAACGCACCCCGGGGTTCATAAATCGTGAAAATCACTCTGGGACCCCAAAACAGTGAGTAATAGTCCAACAAACGGGCCAGAATCGGCCCAAACTACGAGTCTTGACGACCAACACGTAAGCACACCTTGGGGTTCGACAACCATGGAAATCGCTTTGGGACCACAAAACAGTGAGTAATAGTCCATGAAACGGGTTAGAATCGACAAAAACCATGAGTGTTCTTGACCGATACGTAACGCACCCCGTAGTTTGTTATTCGTGGAAATCTCTCCGGGACCCCAAAGCAGTGAGTAATAGTCCAGGAAACGGGCCAGAATCGACCAAAGCTCTCAGTGTTGATGACCGACACGTAAACGCACCCCGGGGTTTGTTAATCGTGGAAATCACTTCAGTACCCCAAATCAGCGAACCTGCCAAAACTGTGAGTGTTGTTGACCGACACGTAAACGCACCCCGGGGTTCGTTAATTTTGGAAATAACTCCAGGACCCCAAAACAGCGAGTGTTGATGACTGACACGCAAACGCACCCCGGGGTTCGTTAATCGTGGAAATCACTCCGGGACCCAAAAACAGTGAGTAATAGTCCATGAAACGGGCCAGAATTGGCCAAAATTGTGAGTGTTGATGACCGACACGAAAACGCACCCCGGGGTACGTTAATCATGGAAATCACTCTGGGACCCCAAAATAGTGAGCAATAGTCCATGAAATGGGACAAAGTCGGCCAAAACTGTGAGTATTGATGACCGACACGTAAGCGCACCTTGGGTTCGAAAACCATGGAAATCGCTTTGGGACCCCAAAACGGCGAGTATCCATGAAACGGGCCAGAATTGGCCAAAACTATGACAGTTGATGACCGACACATAAACGCACCCCGGGGTTCGTTAATCGTCAAAATCACTCCGAGACCCAAAACAGTGAGTAATAGTCTACGAAACGGGCCAGAATCGCCGAAACTATGAGTGTTGAGGACCGACACATAAACACACCTCGGGGTTCGTTAATTGTGGAAGTCACTCCGAGACCCCAAAACATCGAATAATAGTTCACCAAATAGGCCAGAATGGGCTAAAACTATGAGTGTTGATGACTGGCACGTAAGCGCACCTAGTATTCTAATAAATTCCGATTCATGTGTGTCTCTCCCAAAAGGTGTGTACAACAAGGATGATTGTGTTAAACTAAAAAGCAAAGACTGAAATCATACATGACGCTCCAAGCAAAACACATATCATCTGGTGAATAAAAATATAGCCTCAAGTAAAGTTACCGATAGACGAAGACGAAAGAGGGGATGCCTTCCGGGGCATCCCCGAGCTTAGGCTTCTGGTTGTCGTTGAATTATATTGGGGTGCCTTAGGCATGCCCAAGCTTAGGCTCTTTCCACTCTTTATTCCAAAATCCACCAAATCTTTACCCAAAAACTTGAAAACTTCACAACACAAAACTTCAAAAGAAAATCTCACGAGCTCCGTTAGTATAAGAAAATAAACCACCACTTTAAGGTGCTGTAATGAACTCATTCTTTATTTATATTGGTATTAAACCTACTGTATTCCAACTTCTCTATGGTTCAGACCCCCCGATACTACTCATAGGTTCATCAAAATAAGCAAACAACACACGAAAAACAGAATCTGTCAAAAAGAGAACAGTCTGTAGAAATCTGTAACTTTCAAATACTTCTGTAACTCTAATAATTCTGAAATAAATTGGTGGATGTGCGTAATTTGTCTTTTAATCATCTGCAAAAAGAATCAACCTAAAATCACTCTCTAGTAAGAAATGGCAGCTATTCTCGTGAGTGCAAAAGTTTCTATTTTTTACCGCAAGATCGCAAAGACTTCACCCAAGTCTTCCCAAAGGTTCTACTTGGCACAAACACTAATTAAAACATAAAACCACATCTAACCAGAAGCTAAATGAATTATTTATTACTAAACAGGAGCAAAAAGCAAAGAACAAAAATAAAATTGGGTTGCCTCCCAACAATCGCTATCGTTTAACGCCCCTAGCTAGGCATAAAGATTTCGATGATGCTCACATGAAAGACAAGAACTGAAGCGCAAAGAGAGCATCATGAAACACGTGACAAACACATCTAAGTCTAACATACTTCCTATGCATAGGCATCTTACAGGCAAACAAATTATCATAGCAAGCAAAAACTAGCATATGCAAGGAAGCGGAAAGAAACAATAGTAATCTCAACATAACGAGAGGTAATTTAGTAGCATGAAAATTTCTACAACCATATTTTCCTCTCTCATAAGAATTACATGTGGGACCATTAGCAAATTCATCAAAATAGCTATCACATAAAATATTTTCAACACGATCCACATGCATGCGAAGTTGACACTCTTCCAAAATAGTTGGATTAACATTAACTAAAGTTATGACCTCTCCAAACCCACTTTTATCAAAAATTTAAGATTGAACATTCAAATATGTGGGATCTAAAGTTGACACTCTTACAAAACCACTTTCAATATTATTGCAAACATTATTATCAATCTCATATTCATCAAGGGGCTTAAATAAATTTTCAAGATTATAAGAAGAATCACTGTCGTGGTACTAAGTCTGACAGTAATAATAGGGGGTACGTATGAGGAGGCGAGGCCCTAGCTATGGAGAGGTTGTACACACGATTTTACGAGTTTAGGCCCCTCTAGGAGAAGGTAAAAGCCCTACGTCTTGGTGCCCTGAGGCGGTCGACTGGAATATGGGTGTGTGTGTGTGTTACAAGGGGTGCGAACCCTTGTCCCGGAGGAGGGGGTGGCTTATATAGAGTGCACCAGGAGCCCGGCCATCCTCCGTTATAGGGGTTCAATGTACATTAAGATAGGGCATTACTGGTAACGCCAGATATAAAGTGTATTCAATGATCTTTAAGACTATTGAGTGAATGCCTGACCTTTGCCATCCTGAGTGACTCTAGGTCTTCTGTACTCCGAGTGGTTTCCGGTATGGTTGAATGACTCCACTTAGGTCGAGTGAAAGTGGGGGTATCCGAATGAGGTGGCTAGTCAAGTGGATTGCACTCGGTGACTTTAGTTCATACTTCCTACTGTGCTTTGAACGTCTTTGCATCTACAGTAGTGACCTTGGGTAGGGCGTAGAGGTCAAGGCCATGACCCTACCCTAGGTCTATGGCATCGTCATTAGCCCCTGAATGGATTGAGGTCCGAGTGGAAAGAAGGTTGAAGTTGGTCCTGCCTTGGCTCTTATGCTTCATGAGTATTCATACTGGACTCGAGGTCCAGGCTGAAGCTTTGGCTTCATTCCAGTTGCCTTGATCAATTCAGATGTTGTCGACTGAACTTATGCTGGAACTCTTTGAGTGTTGATATGACGCAAAACTTTTGGCGTGATTGGTTACTGCGGATCCCAGATCTCATGGGATTCGAAAATTTGGGGAAGCACGCGAGGCGGAGCGCACCATGGTAAATGAGACGGATAGATAGGGGTGCCTCGATTTCTGCGCCACCTTTTTGCCACGTATCTAGTGCGCGACTGTTGCGGGATTTGACAGGGTCACTCGGGCCCACGCGTCAGCCACTCAGAAGTAGGCCCTTAAAAAGCGTCGAGGCCGAGGCATCTGCATTGTGCACTCCCATTCCCCTTCTTCTTCCCCTGCTTCTCCACCGCATCCTCTCTCGCCCTCGACGCCACCATTCCGCCTATGCGCAGCCCATCACCATGGTGAAGGACAAGATGGCGGCGCTGGAGCAGGCAAAAAAGGCGACAACGACTGCGAAGGGCAAGAAGCTGAATCGGGGGTCATCGTCGAGGTCTGCGCTGCTGCCAGTTGGATTCAGGGAGACTGGATCTGATCAACGCTCCAGCCAGAGAATCTGGAAGATCTGGCTGCCACTGGTTTGATCGCTGCCGGGGCTACGAGGTTGCTGGAGGGTGAGACAGAACCTCAGCCACGGTCAGGTGAGTGTGTCCTTCTTGCTACCCATGTCGACCGTGGCTTCTCCCTTCCTCCGCATCCTTTTTTGGGGCTTTCTGAACTTTTTCGGTGATCAGCTTCACCACTTCTCTCCCAACACCATTACGTATCTTGCTGCGTTTGTGTCTATGTGTGAGAACTTCTTGGGTTGTCGACCGCACTGGGGTCTCTTCAAACACATTTTCACCATCCGCTCCCAGACCGTGAAGAAGGCCAATCCGAGTGATGAGAGGACGCACGTGATCCAGATGTGCGGGGGTCTAGGGATCCAGATGAGGAAGAGGTGCACTTTTCCTACCATGACACTTCCCAAGTCGGTCAGGGGCTGGCAGTCGACCTGGTTCTACTGCCAGGATATTGCGACTCCCGGTTAGTCGACTGGTCTTCCTCCTTTTTCCCTAGATCGAGCCCAGCAACCTTGTTCACAGACCATGACCGCAGCAAAGAAAGTAGAGACGAACACTTTGGTCTAGAGGGTAGTCCAGTTGGTCCGTCAGGGTGTAACTGGCATGGACTTGTTGGAGGTGTTTCTCAGTCGACGCATCCACCCGCTCCAAGCGCATGACCACTCGATGTGGATGTACTTGGGTGCCAATGACACCACTCGGGTTCACCCAGAGGAGGTTCTGGATGAGACGGTGGCCCTATGGCTGAAGAGCATTACCGGAACAAGGATAACCCCAGGAGAGCCAGGAGAGTCCATCCATTCGACGCTGACAACCAGCCAGACAAGGTCTGATCCTTGCTACCGAGTGAACTTCAATCTATCTTGCAACTGTTTCTGAATCCGACTGATATTTGATTAACTTCTTGCCTTGCAAGTTTACACTAAGATGTACTCGATGCCAAATGGTGAACAAGCCTAGGAGGGAGCGGACAGCGCCGAAGAAATTGGTGAGTGGCAATCCCCACACGATGACGATGAGGAAGAGAGTGATGAGTCAGACGATGAAGAGGAGGAAGTCAACTCACCACCTTGCACAGAGCACCGATCCAAGCAGTTCCATGATCCAGCGGGCGGGCATTGTCGTGGTTCTAAGTCTGACAGTAGAAAGGGGGGTAGGAATGGAGAGGCAAGATCCTAGCTATGGCAAAGATGTACACACGAGGTTTACAAGTTCAGGCCCTTCTCGGGGGAAGTAATAGCCCTACGTCTCGGTGCCCAAAGGTGGTTGATTGGATTATGTGTGTTGTATTACAGAGGGTGCGAACCCTTGTGCTAGAGGAGGGGGTGACTTATATAGAGTGCGCCATGACCCTAGCCCCGCTCCATTACAAGGGAACTAATGTACATAAAGTAGGGGCATTACTGGTAATGCCAGCATTAAGTACTCTTAATGCTCATGAAGACTAAGGAGTAAATATCCGGCCGTTGTGTGCTCTTCCGTCTTTTGGCCTTCGATATGGTCGAGTAATCTTCCTTGTGGTCGAGTGACAATAGGTAATGATCGTCGACTAGTGTGAACGTCGAGTGAACAACACTCAACGTACGAGACTGGTGCTCTTCTGTTGACTCTTGGTCTTTCCATCTTCTAGGGTAGTGACCTTTGGTAGGACGTATAGGTCGAGCCGATGACCCTACCCCGGGTCTGTATCCTCGTCAGTAGCCCCCGAATGGATTAGGGTGTGAGAGGAAAATAAGACAACGTTGGACCTGTTCTGTGTTTCGTGTCTCCGCGAGTGTTTCCTGTTAAACTGAACGCCTACGTTGATAATTCGGAGTCGAATCGGTTGCCTTGATCCATTCAGGAAGTCATCGATTGAACTGGTGGCCTCATGCATCGAGTGTCGTATGGGAGCGTGAGATCTCGGGCGGGATTGTTTGCGGGGAATCCCGGATTCTGCGGGATATGAAATTTCGGAGGCGCGTGCGGGTAGGAGGGTGCCGAAAAAAGGGGGACCCGGACGAGCCGAGACACCTCGATTATCGCACCGCCTTTTTCGCCATGTTCGCTATGCGCAACTGTAGCAGGATTTGACGGGATTGCTTGGCCCCATGCATTAGTCACTCGGAAGTGAGCCTTTATAAGGCGACGGGGCCGGGGTGCTTGCACTGTACACGCCCGCCTCTTCTTCTTCCTTCTCTGCTCCTCCGCCGTACCAAGCACTTTTGCCCCCGACACCGCCGCTTTTCCACCATGGTGAAGGACAAGACGGCAGCGCTAGAGCGTGCCAAGAAGGTGATGGGGGCGGCGAAGGGCAAGAAACCAAGCCGCGGATCGTCATCGCACTCGGGGTTGCCGCCAGGCTGGATCCAAGGCGATTGGATCCGGTCTTTGATCCGGCAAGAGGATCTGACAGAGCTGGAGGAGACTGGGCTGATTGCAGCGGGCGCGGCGAGGCTGCCGAATGGAGAGACGGAGCCGCAACCTCGACCGGGTGAGTGTGTCTTGCTCGCCACTCATGTCGACCGGGGCTTCTCGCTTCCTTCGCACCCTTTCTTCCGAGGGTTTTTGAACTTTTTCGGGGCACAGCTCCATCACTTCTCCCCCAACACCATCACATATCTAGCCGCGTTCAGGTCGACGTGCGAGAACTTCTTAGGGTGTCGACCGCACTGGGGTCTCTTCAAACACATCTTCACCATTCGTTCCCAGTCGGTTAAGAAGGCGAAGTCGAGTGACTCGAAAACCCACGTTATCCAAATGTGCGGGGGTTTAGGTATCCAAAAGAGGAATAGGAGTGCATTCCCCGCTATGATCCTCCCTGAATCCGTCAGGGGCTGGCAATCGACCTGGTTCTACTGCCAGGACGTGGCGACTCCGGGTTAGTCGACCGGTCTCCCTCCTTTTTCATTGACCGTGTCCAGACTCCTGCTCCGCTGAAGGTTACTGCTGTTGAGACCATGGAGACAAGGATGTTAGTGGACTGAGTGGTCCAGCTCTTTAATGATGGTGTTACGGGCCTGGATTTGCTGGAGGTGTTCCTCGCTCGGTGTATCCAGCCTCTCCTGTCTCGTGACCACCCGATGTGGTTGTACTCTGGACCGGGCGACACCACTCGGGTCCATCCAGAAGAAGTGCCGCTCGACACCCTGGCCTTGTGGTTGAAGGGTATCACGGGCAATCAAGATAACCCTAGAGGATCTAGGCGATTCGCTCCTTTCAGAAGCGATAACCCACCCGACAAGGTACCTTCTCCGTTTCGACTGTTTTCCGCTTGCATTCCGACTGTGTTTGGTGTTGGCTGACTCTTGTTTTGGTCAATTTGCTTTGCAGGTATTCATAGAGATGTACTCAATGCCCAATGGGGAATAGGCCTTGGCGCAGGACCAGGAGGGGAGGACAGCGCGGAGGAGAGTGGCGAATGGGAGTCCCCGGGAGAGGAGGAGGAGGAAGAGAGCGAGGAGGAGGAGATCGACTCGCCACCGCGCTCTGAGCGTCGATCCAAGCAGCAACACGATCCATCCAGCGGTCGAGTGAAGAGTGCGGCTCCAAGCGCCACTACCCAGAAGCGCACTCGGACGTCGACTCCGGAGCAGACAGAGAAGGTGGCTAAGCATCCTAAAGTCGCCCCTTCCACGACCCGAAAGACGCTGCCGCGCATCAAGATGGACGTCCCCGTTGCCTTAGGGTGGGTATCTTGTTTGTGTTTCTGTAAGTCGACTGAAGGTTTTCCTGATCCGACTGACTAGTTCTTGCGTCCTTTCAGCCCCACCTCCGCTGCCACTGACATGGATGTTGACAAGGCACCAGAAGACGAAGAAGCCACCTCACGGGCTGGTAAGTTCATTCAACTCAGGCCTGTTTAACTGAGTGGGTGGTCGATTGACTGAAAATTTGGTGCTTCTCTTGTTATGTAGCTCCGCAAGATATCGTTGTGCTTCCTGATGACGAGGAGGAAGAAGCACCCCCACAAGAGAGGAAGAATAAGAGTGGAGGTTCGAGCAGAAGGAGACTTGAAGTCCAAATCCCTTAGTCGACGCGGGCACCTGAGGCGACAGCACGGACTAATGTCACATTTGCCGACCCATTGACGTCTGATCGTCCGTCGAGGTCGACTGCACAGACGCCTGCTGCACCGGTGCAACTCCATTCGTCCGACCCGGCGGCTACTTTGACCCCTCTGGAGCCATCCCTCTTTGCTACATATCAAACTCCGGACGATTCGCCTAGTGCCGCTAGGGAAGCTCTTCGCCAGGCAAATCTTGTCATGGAGCAGGTGAAGGTGTTGCATGAGGCTAGTCAGATAGCCTGCAATGCCAGCACTACCCTTCAGACCAATGTTTAGGTTAGTAAACTTCTGACTGAACTTTTGAACATTTGCTTTATATCTGATCAACCACTGGGTGTTCCTTCATTTAGAACTCAAGAAATCTCTGATTTTGCACTTCTCCGAATCAGTGGGGGCACATCGAGTGCACCCACTGGGTGTAGTCCCCGAGACCACGGTCGGCTGCTGGCAGTCGACTGAGGTCTGATGAGTATTGATCCTTTTTTATCCTGTTTTTTTTACTAAGTATTGATCTGATCAAGTGGGGGCACGCTAAGTGCACCCACTGGGTGTAGTCCCCGAGACTACTGTTGAATATTTGGTTCAGCAGTAGTCTTAGTGTAAACCTTCTCTTTCACTGTTGTTTGTATGTGTCAACTAACATGTCTGTCCTTCTGGCTGCAGAGGTCTTGTGATCTTGGAGCTCGGCTCACCGAATTAAAGAAGAAGCACATCAGTGTGGAACTTGATCTCGAACTTGCGAAGAAGAATATGAAGAAAGCTCAAGAAGAAACAGCCATCATGGGAGGTAATCACCCGGCCATTTTGTCTGCTTTGTAGCTTTACACTTGGCACTGGCTTTTATTTCAGTCTCTTTGAACCGAGTGAATTCGCATAAGCAGATGTGCGTAGTGAAAATCGTCAACTCCAGTTTCGTCTGACACTACTAGGAAAAGGGCTATAGATGGAATTGACACTAATGGCGCACCAGACATGTGGTGCGCCATTATTATACTAATGGCGCACCATGTGTTGGTACGCCATTAGTTTCAAACACTAATGGCGCACTACATCCTCGGTGCGCCATTAGTAAAAAAAAAATTTTTAATTTTTTCAAAACTTCTAATGAGCGCACCAAGGGTGTGGTGCGCCATTACTAGTTTTAACTAGTAATGGCGCACCACACCCACCGTGCGCCATTAGAAGTTTTGAAAAAGAAGTAAAAAATTATAAAAATTTTATAAAATTTTTGTTAGTAATGGCGCACGGTGGGCAAGTGCGCCATTACTAGTTAAACTAGTAATGGCGCACTGTCCACTGGTGCGCCATTACTAAGTTTTTTTTCAAAAAATTTCAAACAAAATTTCAATATTTTTTTTCAAAACTAGTAATGGCGCACCGTGGTTGTGGTGCACCACCACACGGTGCGCCATTAGTAGTTTGCCCAGCTTCCACCGAATGCACCCCCCCCCCCCCCGCGTGGACCGCCTTTTCAGTTTTAAAAAAAATAAAAAAAATGATAAAAATGTCAAACAAATAAAAGAAAATAAGTTTCCCATGTGATATGTGGTCTAGTTGTTGGGAAAATTTACAAATATAAATTTCGACTTTATTTGTAAAATCTCTCTAAAAATTTGTAAAATGGGCATAACTTTTGCATACGAACTCGGATTAAAAAGTTTTATATATGAAAAATCATCTACTCGAAAAGTTACATCCGAATTTTCAAAATCCCCAAAAACCTAACAGAAAAAAAGTTACGGGGCTTTCAAGATCTAGAGGCAAAAAAAATTCAAAAAAAATTTGGTTTTTTATTTTTTTTTCAAAAAATGATATGTAATATGACCCGGAAGTTTGAAATATTTTTCAAAATTTTCATCATAGTCATGAACATGAACAAAGTCCAAGACATCAACAAGGTATAATAGGATTGATATGCTAGATATATCAACAAGTGCTTGTGAAGTGATTCTTTGGGGTTGGATAGAACTACGAAGTTAAGCGTGCTTGAAATGGAGTAGTGTGAGGGATGGGTGACCTTTCGGGAAGTTTGACCATGGAGTGCGATTTGACCTGAGATTAAGCATATTGACTCGAGATTAAGCCATAGTGACCTGAGATTAAGAAAAAAAACAAAAAAAATTGGAAATTTTGAAAAAAAAATTAAAAAAATTCTGCAAAAAAAATTGAAAAAAATTGTTACTAATGGCGCAAGATTTTATGTGGTGCGCCATTAGTATACCAGATACTAATGGCGCACCGTGGGCCATACTTATGGCGCACCAGCGGTGCGCCATTAGAATACCAGATTCTAATGGCGCACCACAGGTGCGCCATTAGAAAAAAATTCTAGTGGCGTGATGCTAATGGCGCACCGGTAGTGCGCCATTAGTAGGCAAAACCGGTGCGCCATTAGAAGGCTTTTTTCTAGTAGTGTGAAGAGTGTTATTTCTTTAGAGAGGATGAAGAAAGCTCTGGAGCAGAAGGATCTGGACCTTTCAGCCGCTCAAAAGGAAGCGCGCGAGAAGACAAAGCTTGCAGACGAGAAGCTGGCATCAGTCGGCAAGTTGGAGGATGAGAACGCGACATTGAAGACGGCTGCCTCGGACGCTAATCGTGAAATTGAGCAACTGCGGAAGGACAACGAGACCTTGACCGCTGAAGTCGAAGGCCTCAGGACCAAGATTGGCAAGCTAGAGTCTCATTTAGAGCAACTCGCGACAAAGCTTGTCCTGAAGCTTGAAGGTATGTCTGTTCCGTTAAATAACTGTCGTTGACTCGGATTTGCAATACTGTCGACTCATTGTTTGTTGTGATGAAACAGAACTCTGTAAGGACTTCGAGGCTGAAACTAGACGGGTCGAGACAGGTATCGACCCTATCAACTGCCCCATGAAAGATGAACTCGCGATGAACTTGCTTCGACTGGAATCGCGCTTGGATGGTGCAGTCGACTATCTGGCTCGGCTGAAGGAGGCGATGGTCCGAGTGGACGCCGAACTCTGGCCACAGGCAGAAATGTCTCAAGACCTCGAGTCTTTGATGACTCGGCTAAATCAGATCGCAGACCGAGTGCAAGAGTGGAAGAAATCTTCTGCCCGCTGTGGTGCTGACGTCGCCTTGTCTTTGGTCCGAGTGCACTGCAAGGAGGCAAAGGAAGACAAGCTGGCAGCCCTCAAGGTGGCGAACACCAAGAAGCACTCCTTCCAGGACTTCATGGACACCTTCCTCGAGGCAGCCACTCGCATCGCCGACAGCATTGATCTTGACAGCTTCTGCGACCCGGCCAGTCCTCCTCCCGCCGAGTGATTAAAAAACATTCTGCCACCGCTTTATTTGCCTCGGAATGCCGAGTGTATTTGTAATCGTTAAAACTCCTTTGGGCCTGACGCCCGAGCACTTTATTTTGTGGCTAGGAAACTTTGGATTTATCACCCCACATATTGCGTCTGTCCTCGAATGAAATTCGCCTTATTATCGAATTATTGCCCGTTTGCTTAATGCAGCTTCTGGAGAAGGATGGCTAGTCGCCTGATCAAGCAACCTTTGAGTAGCATTGATCAGCTCATCAGCAAGGCACTCAGCAATGGTCTTGACGTTCCAGTCGACCGGTTAGGTGATCTTTGAGTAGCATTGATCAGCTCATCAGCAAGGCACTCAGCAATGGTCTTGACGTTCCAGTCGACCGGTTGGGTGATCCTTGAGTAGCATCGATCAGCTCATCAGGAAGGTACTCAGCAATGGTCTTAACGTTTTGATCGACTGATCTGGTGATCCCTACGTGGCATTGATTAGCTCATCAGCAAGGTACTCATCAATGGTCTTGACGTTCCAGCCGACCGGTCGGGTGATCCTTGAGTAGCATTGATCAGCTCATCAGCAAGGTACTCAGCAATGGTCTCGACGTTCCAATCGACCGACCGGGTAAGGTTTTCAAAACTTAGGCGAGTACGAGACTGCAGCTAAGCTTCCCGAGTGAGAGGATTGCTCTTCACTTGGTAAGATTTTTCAAACTTAGGCGAGTATGAGACTGCAGCTAAGCCCCCGAGTGGGAGGATCACTCTCCACTTGGTAGGATTTTTCATTACTTAGGCGAGCACGGGGCTGCAGCTCAGCCTCTCGAGTGAGAGGATTGCTCTTCACTCGGTAGGATTTTTTTGAACTTAGGTGAGTACGAGACTGCAGCTAAGCCCCCGGGTGGGAGGATCGCTCTCCACTCGGTAGGATATTTCATTACTTAGGCGAGCACTGGGGTGCAGCTAAGCCTCCCGAGTGAGAGGATTGCTCTTCACTCGTTAGGATTTTTTCGAACTTAGGCAAGTACGAGACTGCAGCTAAGCCCCTGAGTGGGAGGGTCGCTCTCCACTCGGTAGGATTTTTATCACTTAGGCGAGCACCGGGCTGTAGCTAAGCCCCCGAGTGAGAGGCAGACTCATCACTCGGTAGGATTTTTATCACTTACGCGAGCACTGGGCTGCAGCTAAGCCCCCGAGTGAGAGGCAGACTCGTCACTCGGTAGGATTTTTATCACTTAGGTGAGCACTGGGCTGCAGCTAAGCCTCCGAGTGAGAGGCAGATTCATCACTCGGTAGGATTTTTATCACTTAGGCGAGCACTGGGCCGCAGCTAAGCCTCCGAGTGAGAGGCAGACTGATAACTCGATAGGATTTTTATCACTTAGGCGAGCACTGGGCTGCAGCTAAGCCCCCGAGTGAGAGGCAGACTCATCACTCGGTAGGATTTTTATCACTTAGGCGAGCACTGGGCTGCAGCTAAGCCTCCGAGTAAGAGGCAGACTCATCACTCGGTAGGATTTTTATCACTTAGGCGAGCACTGGGCTGCAGCTAAGCCTCCGAGTGAGAGGCAGACCCACCACTCGGTAGGATTTTTATCACTTAGGCGAGCACTGGGCTGCAGCTAAGCCCCCGAGTGAGAGCCAGACTCATCACTCGGTAGGATTTTTATCACTTAGGCGAGCACTGGGCTGCAGCTAAGCCTCCGAGTGAGAGGCGCACCCACCACTCGGAGGATTTTTATCACTTAGGCGAGCACTGGGCTGCAGCTAAGCCCCCGAGTGAGAGCCAGACTCATCACTCGATAGGATTTTTATCACTTAGGCGAGCACTGGGCTGCAGCTAAGCCTCCGAGTGAGAGGCAGACTCATCACTCGGTAGGATTTTTATCACTTTGACTTAGGTGAAATAGATTCGCGGCTAAGGTAACATACGCAAAAGAAATAAACAACGACCATTGAAAAGGAGTAAATTATGTCTTTTGATAATCAAACTAATAGGTATTCCTTATTACATCCGATTGGTTTAACTATTTAAGAATAGAAACGGCGGAGCAGATCCGCATTCCAGGCGCGAGGCTCATCTCTTTTGTGTTCGATGTTGAAGAGATGGTATGTTCCATTGTGGAGCACCTTGGTGATGACGAAAGGGCCTTCGCAAGTGGGGGCGAGCTTGCGTGACTTTTGCTGATCCACTCGGAGGACCAAGTCTCCTTCCTGGAATGCACGACCCCTTACGTTCTTGGCGTGGAATCGACGTAAGTCTTGCTGATAAACTGTCGACCGGATCAAAGCCATCTCTCTTTCCTCCTGCAAGATGTCAACTGCATCTTGTCGAGCTTGCTCTGCTTCTTCTTCTGAGAAGAGTTCGACTCGGGGAGCATTATGGAGCAAATCGCTCGGCAAAATGGCTTCGGCTCCGTAGACCAAAAAGAATGGAGTCCGTCCAGTCGACCGATTGGGGGTTGTCCTCAGCCCCCAAAGCACCGATGGGAGATCGTCGACCCAAGCCCCTGCTGCGTGCTTGAGGTCACGGATTAACTGAGGCTTCATCCCTTTGAGAATCAATCCATTCGCTCGCTCAGCTTTTCCATTCGACTGGGGATGGGCGACCGAAGCGTAATCGACCCTCGTGCCCTGGGAGGTGCAAAAAGCTTTAAACTCTTCAGAATCGAAGTTCGAGCCATTATCCGTGATGATGCTGTGCATGACGCCGTCTCTGAATATAAGTTCTCTGATGAAACTCACGGCTGTGCTTGCTTCAAGGCTCTTGATGGGCTTGGCTTCGATCCATTTGGTGAACTTGTCAACTGCTACCAACACATGAGTAAATCCACTCCTGCCTGTCCTCAGAGGTCCAACCATGTCCAATCCCCAAATGGCGAAGGCCAGACGAGTGGAATAGTCTTCAGAGTTGACGCAGGTTTGTGGGACATGTTGGAATAAAACTGACAACCTTCGCACTTGTCCACTATTTCCTTTGCCATCTTGTTAGCGTGCGACCAGTAAAACCCGGCTCGGTATGCTTTGGCTACGATGGTCCGAGAGGACGCATGGTGACCACAGGTCCCCAAGTGGATATTATTAAGGATCATTCGGCCTTCTTCTAGCGTAATGCACTTCTGGCAGGCTCCAGTTACACTCTCTCTGAACAACTGTCCTCTTATCAAAGTAAAGGCTTTAGACAGTCGGACGATCTGTCGAGCCTCTTCTTCATCCTCTAGGAGTTCCTTCCTAAGAATATATGCAATGTATGGTACTGTCCAGTTGGGAGTGATGACCAAAACCTCCATGATTAAATCGACCACGGCCGGGACTTCGACTTCAGTCGGATCTGAGGCACTTTTGGGCTGCGATGACTCTTCGGTGAAAGGATCTTCCTGAGCCGAAGGTGTATGGATATGTTCCAGAAACATGTTTCAGGGAATAGCTTCTCTCTTTGAGCTTATCTTGGCCAACTCATCTGCAACTTGATTTTTCAGTCGGGGTATATGGTGGAGCTCCAAACCTTCAAACCTCTTCTCCAACTTTCTCACTGCATTGCAATAACTGGTCATGGCTGGGCTTCTGACATCTCATTCCTTCATGACTTGGTTAACTACCAAATCAGAGTCGCCTTAAAACATAAGGTGACGGACGGCGAGTGAAATGGCCATACGCAACCCGTATATAAGTGCTTCATATTCGGCTTCGTTATTGGAGGAATCAAAATGAATCTGGAGAACGAATTAAGCTTCGTCTCCGTGGGGATACCAAAACTACTCCGGCTTTGAACCATTCAAAGATCTTTGAGCCATCAAAAACATAGCCCAATGTTCCGAGTGAACTTGAGTCGGCAATTGCTGTTCAATCCATTCGGCCAGAAAATCTGCAATTGCTTGGGACTTGATGGCCTTCTTTGCCTCGAACTTGATATCTAAAGGGAGGAGTTCAATCGCCCATTTGGCCACTTGACCAGTTGCATCTCTGTTATTCAGAATTTCGGATAGTAGCGCATCGCTGACGACCGTAATGGAGTGGTCAGAGAAGTAATGTGCAACCTTCTTCATGGTCATGTATATTCCATAGACAAGCTTCTGATAATGCGGGTATCGTTGCTTGGATGGAGTCAAAACTTCAGAGAGATAATAGACTGGGCGTTGAACCTTGTAGGCTTTTCCTTCTTCCTCTCGCCTTTCGTGAGTAGTCTTGTCTCGACAACTTGTCTAGTGGCTGGAATGTAAAGCAGTAAAGGCTCTTTGCTGATTGGCGCAGCGAGCACCGGCTGGGTGGAAAGCAGGGTTTTGAGTTCTGCAAACGCTGCTTCAGCTTCATCAGTCCACTCAAACTTATCAGACTTCTTCATAAATCGATAAAGAGGCAAGGCCTTTTCACCGAGACAAGAAATGAATCGACTCAGAGCGGCCAAACAACCAGTCAGCTTCTGAACGTCATGCACTCACACAGGGCGTTTCATCTGGAGTATGGTATCAACTTTCTCTGGATTGGCGTCGATCCCTCGTCCGGAAACAAGAAAACCGAGTAACTTTCCTCCTGGAACTCCGAACGTGCATTTTGACGGATTAAGCTTGTATATTGTACCTTCTGAGGTTGGCAAAGGTTTCTGCAAGGTTAGTCAATAGGTCGGAACCGTTGCGAGACTTGACCATGATGTCATCCATGTACGCTTCCACATTCCGACTGATTTGAGTGAGCAGACACTTCTGAATCATTCTCATGAATGTGGCTCCAGCATTTTTCAAACCAAAAGGCATGGTGACATAACAAAAGCACCCGAATGGGGTGATGAAGGCTGTTTTTATTTCGTCGGGACCATATAGTCAGATCTGATGGTATCCGGAATATGCATCTAAGAAAGACAAGCATTCACACCCTGCAGTCGGGTCAACAATCTGATCGATGCGAGGGAGATGGAAGTGATCTTTCGGGCAGGCCCGATTGATATGCTTGAAATCAATGCACATACGAAGTGAATTATCTTTCTTAGGAACCATGACCACATTGGCTAGCACTCGGAGTGGTAGATTTCACGGATGAACTCGGCTGCCAATAGTCGAGCCACTTCTTCACCGATTGCTTTCCTCTTCTACACGGCAGACCGCCGAAGGTGCTCTTTGACGGGTTTTATTCTGGGATCGACATGCAAACGATGCTCGGCCAGTCCTATGGGTACACCGGGTATGTCAGAATGTTTTGATGCAAAGATGTCCCAGTTCTCACGGAGGAACTGGACGAGCGCTTCTTCCTATTTACTGTCGAGTGTTGTTGATATATGGGTCGGTGTGGCACCAGGATCCATCGGGTGAATATGAAATGGCTTCGTCTCACCAGTCGATTGGAATGCTGAATCTATAGCAGGTTTCTTGGTTCTGAGCAGATCACTCGGATATGCGTTCTTCTGATATTCTTGGAGCTCAACTGCTGCCATCTGCTCATCGGCGATCTTGGAGCCTTTCTGGAAACACTCCTCAGCCTTTTGTTGATTGCCTGTAACTGTGATCACGCCTTTGGGGCCAGGCATCTTTAGTTTGAGGTACACATAACATGGTTGAGCCATAAAGCGCGCATAGGCTGGCCTACCCAAAATGGCATGATAGGCACTCTGGAAATCCACGACTTCAAAAGTCAACTTCTCCTTACGGTAATGCTTTGAGTCACCGAAAACCACGTCGAGGGTGATCTATCCGAGTGATTCGGCTTTCTTCCCAGGAATAACACCATGAAAACTCATATTGCTCTCGCTAAGCTTGGACATCGGAATGCCCATCCCCTTTAAAGTCTCAGCGTAAAGGATGTTCAGACCGCTGCCACCGTCCATCAATACTTTGGTCAGTCAAGTGCCTCCAACCACGGGGTCGACCACCAGAGCTTGCCTCCCAGGGGTGGCCACACGAGCAGGGTGGTCAGACTGGTTGAAGGTAATGGCTGTCTGAGACCATCTCAGGTAGGAGGTCGTCGCTGCAGGAGCGGCCATGTTCACCTTCCTGTTGATGACCTTCAATCGACTCTTGCTTTCAACGCCAGCAAATATCATCAGAGTGGAATTGACTTTAGGATAACCATCATCTTCCTCTTCATCTTCACCTTGGTCCGACTCCTTCTCCTTCTCATTGGGTTGTTTCTCTCGGGACTGCTGGATTAGGAGTCGACATTGCCGGGTGGTATGCTTCGCGTAAATCAGATTACCTTCCTCATCTTTCTTCGTGTGGATGTGGCACGGCAAATCCAGCACGTCATTCCCTTCCTTATCCTTCACCTTCTTAGGGGCCCAGGGCCCTTTAGGTTTTCCTTTAAACTTTCCTTGACTCAATGCCGCAATCTCTCCGGGCGCCGCCGGCTCGGCCTTGCGCTTCTGCTTCCGACTGGAGTTACCTCTACCGGTATCTTGTCCGACTGGTTTGCTCTTCCCGCTACGTAGCCGATCCTTTTCTTCCCCGTTAGCATACCGGGTGGCTATTTCCATCATTCGAGCCAGAGTCATATCACCAGTCCGACCGAATTTCAGGACCAACTCTCTATATTTGACGCCTTCCTTGAAGGCGCACACGGCTTGATGCTCTGAAACATTCTGAACGGTGTGGTGCAAAGTGGACCATCTCTGGATGAACTCTCTCAAAGTCTCATTCGGCTTCTGCACGTAGTGCTGCAATTCAGGCAATCATCCAGGTCGCTTGCACGTGCCTTCGAAAGTTCTCACGAACACTCGGGATAGCTCTTCCCAACTGTGAATGCTACCGGGAGCCAACTGAGTCAGCCATGCTCGGGCTGACCCTTCCAACATGAGTGGGAGATGCTTCACCGCTATCTCATCGTTAGCGCCTCCAATCTGCACAGCCACTCGGTAATCTTCAAGCCAAGTTTCAGGCTTGGATTCACCAGTGAACTTACTGACTCCAGATGCCAGCCTGAAGTTGGGAGGTATCACCGCTGCCCTGATAGCTCTGCTAAAACACTCGGGACCGGAAACATGCACTCGGCTGCCACTTGGACGATCTCTACCAGGGTCTTCTCTGTATGCTTTGTTCCGGTCGACCAGGCCTTGAACGAGGATTGACCTCGTGTTTAAGCCCGGTTCCCTTGGGTCGACTGAATTCCTGCGCATACCACTGTGACGGCGCCTATCATTGTTCCGCCGAGGGACGTATGACGCACTCCTCGGAGGAGGCGTGGGTCCCCGACGGCGATTGTCGCGGTCGAGTGGATGATCATACCGCCCTCGGCCTTCACGCCGCGGAGGCGATCTTGGGCTGTGAGCAGACTGAACCATGTCCGCCGCAACGGATCTGCTATGTATCCTATTCCGTGACTGGGATACTGCTGTATTCTGCTCTCCTGCTGCTCTGAGCAGGGACTGGATCTGCATCAGACTTCTGCCAGCTTCCGACTGGGAAGGCTGGATCGACTCTGCTATTCGGGCCGCAGCTGTTAGATTCTGAATCGGAGTGCGGTATACCTTAGGTGGAGGCGGAAAAAGCTGTCGTCGACTGGATTCATGGACTCGCTCCTGGGCGCGCTCATCGAGAGCACGCTGAAGGTTATCCAGTCGAGTGCGCTCAGCCAAGTTGGCTAGGCGCACCTCCTCCAAGGCCCGAGCCTCGGGGGTTTCTCCAATGATGGGCGTGTGGAGTGCATCCATGTTGCAGCGACGAAGTTCTTCCCTCTGCGAACAGAGGGGCTCGGGTCGGTATTCCTCATGGATGTGCGACGGACCACCGCCCCCGTCTCCGTCACCTTCCCGGCGGAATCCGGGCGGACTGTGAGGACCATCGACCATCAGGACTTCGGCCGCGGGATCGCTGCTATCGCACTCGAATGCAGTCTCCACGGAGCCAGTCGACAGATCGAACAGGCCGTGGAGAGTTTCGTCAGGCTCGATTGCTGTGACTTGATGGGTGGTCGAGTTTCGAGCCACCACATGTTTCACCCAGTGCTGAAGCCGCAATCGACCGGACCGCTTGTGACAGCGAACAGCGGGGAGAGAAAACACGGTCGGAGCCGACTGATACTGAGTCGACGGCTGCCGGAGAAGGACGCCGCGAACGCACGCGCAAAAGTGCATCGCCCCTTGAACGGGGAGCGCCTCAACATCGAGTGGAGCTTCCTGAAGCCACGCCAAGTCGTCGACCACGAAAACAAGCGCACCGAGATGAATCTCGTGGCCCTGAACCATCTCGCCGCCGGAAACCATGGTTATAATCGGAAAAACTTGCAACTTCGCCAATAAGTCGCTAAGACACCTGCCCCATGGTGGGCGCCAACTGTCGTGGTTCTAAGTCTGACAGTAGAAAGGGGTAGGAATGGAGAGGCAAGATCCTAATTATGGCAAAGATGTACACACGAGGTTTACGAGTTCAGGCCCTTCTCGGAGGAAGTAATAGCCCTACGTCTCGGTGCCCAGAGGTGGTCGATTGGATTATGTGTGTTGTATTACAGAGGGTGCGAACCCTTGTGCTAGAGGAGGGGGTGGCTTATATAGAGTGCGCCAGGACCCCAGCCCCGCTCCATTACAAGGGAGCTAATGTACATAAAGTAGGGGCATTGCTGGTAACGCCAGCATTAAGTACTCTTAATGATCATGAAGACTAAGGAGTAAATATCTGGCCGTTGTGTGCTCTTCCGTCTTCTGGTCTTCGATATGGTCGAGTGATCTTCCTTGTGGTCGAGTGACAACAGGTAAATATCGTCGAATAGTGTGAACATCGAGTGAACTACACTCGACGTACGAGACTGGTGCTCTTCTGTTGACTCTTGGTCTTTCCATCTTCTAGGGTAGTGACCTTGGGTAGGACGTATAGGTCGAGCCTATGACCCTACCCCAGGTCTGCATCCTCGTCAGGCATGGCAAGAATGCGTCTCCGAGTATGCAAGCGCATAAGCGCACTCGGACTTTGACTCCGGAGCCATCAGAAAAGGTCGCCAAGCAGCCCAAGGTTGCCCCATCGAAGTCTCGGAAACCTTGCCCAAGATCAAGATGGACGTTCATGTTGCTTTTGCTTGAGTGTTTTGCTTTTCTATGTTTTCCTACTGACTCATTCTCTTGCCCTGACCGAGTGGATTATGAACTTTTTAGTGCTGCAACCTCCGGGACCTCCATGGATATTGACAAGGCCCTTGGTGATGAAGAGACTGATGACGCAACTACTTCCAAAGCTAGTATGCCCTCGCACTCTTGAACTTGTTTTGTCGACTGAATTATCTGTCGATTGTGCCCTTATGGTTGCGTTTTGTTGTAGCTCTACGGGACGTAACTGAGCTTCCAGACGACAATGAAGAAGCGCCTCTAAAAGACATGGGAAGGAGGGGAAGGGCTGCAAGCAAGAGCACAACCGCAGGCCAGGGGCCTCAGTGGACATCAACACCGGAGACGATGGTCCAGCGATCCGGAGATCCGGCGCGGGCAAATGTTTCCTTTGCCAATCCACTGTCGACTGACCGTCCCTCTGCGTCGACTGCTCAAGTCTCCGCCGCGCCCACACAACTGCATGCTTCAGATCCTGTGATTGCTCTGACCATACCGCCGTCGTCGCTCTTTGCTGCATCGCACTCCAGATGACCCGGCAGGTGCCAATAGAGAGGCTCTACTCCAAGAAAATCTTATGATGGAGCAGATGAAGGTGGTGCACGAGGCCAGTCAGGCTTCTTACAATGCTAGTTCTGCTCATCATGTTAATGTCAAGGTTAGTTGGATTTCCGACTGATCTCTCCATTAGAGGTAGTTGTAACTGCTGCTTCATTATTTGTGAGGTGTCCCTGGATGAGCATTTTGGAACCTTTATGTGCATCTATCATGGGTTTGCATTTCGCATCCAATCACCCACTGTGTGTTTTGACTTAGTGTTGAATAGCTCTTCCACTTGAGTCGACCAAGTTAAGTCGAGTGTTTTTCTGAACTAGTGGGGGCACGCGGAGTGCACCCCCTGGGTGTTGTCCCCGAGGCCGCCGACGGGTGTTTCATGCAGCGGGGGTCTTTGTCGAATGTTACTTCATTGTTCTTTCACTCGGTTGAATAGCACGATCCGAGCGGAATCCAGACCAGTGGGGGCACGCCAAGTGCACCCACTGTCACAGCTCTAGCTCGGCCCTTATTGCCTTTGCTTGTTTCTCATGTCATCATGTTTACATTTTAAATGAATTTGAAATGGGGATGACAGAAAAACCCCAGCACCCTTTAAACCAATTAGGGTTTACTAAAATCATTTTCAATGAACCCAAAATGCCCTTCTAAAATGTTCATCATCTTTGCCTTGTTCTAGAACCTCTGACAAAAATGGTGCACACTTTTCTAGGACAATAGAGGGTCACTGATTTAAATCATATAGTATTTGCATTTGGGCATTTAAATGCTATAAAATATTTTAAATGCTCAAATAATCATAAACTAAAATGTTTGCTGTTGGTTATATTCCAATCAGTGGTATTGAGCAGTTTCATGATTTTTGGATCTGTCTAAGTATTTTTAATAAAGCCCTAAAGTGACAGCAAAATAGAAAATAGAAGAAAAATAGAAAAGGAAGGAAACCTACCTAACTTACCTATGCAGCCCACCTGGCGGCTCAAGTGGCCGGCCCAGCCCACCAGCGCCCCCTTGTCATCTTCCTCCTCTGTCAGGAGGACAACCAGGTGCGTGGCGAGCGCCGACGCTGCTCTCGCCACCTCCTGCTCCCTCCCCGGGCCTTCTAGCGATGCAACGTAGACGCCCCGTGGCCTCTCGCTCCTCTCCCTCACTTGCTGCTCTCTCTCCCCTCCCCTGGCTCTCTCCCTTGAGCTCACCCGAGCACAGTCGTCGCTGCCGACCAGCGCTCGCCGCGGCCGCAACCATCTCGGAGCCTCTCCAACACGGCCACGAGCTCCGTCATCTCACCTGACCACAAGAGCCCCGACGCGCCGTCCTCGCCCCCTTCTTCCTTCTTTGGCCATGGAGATCGCCGGCGACTTTCCGCCATCACCAAGTCGCCCCTGAGCAAGCTGAGATCACCGACGACCTCACCGTGAGCTCCTCTACCCAACCCTCTCTTCCCACTGTTGATTTCCTCCTCTAGCCTCACTAACCACCGGGCCCTAAGCCCGCTGCCGCCGTGCCTCGTCACCGTCGTGGCTAGAGCTACAATGGCTCAAAGACAAGCACACTGTTGTGCTCAGCGCAGCCCTAGGAGCCCATAGCGGCCACCAGCTCCTCCTCCCATGCACCGCAGCGCCGAACCTGTCATTGCCCGAATTCCGGACACCGCCATGAGCTTGTTTCCGGCGAGCTTCGGTCACCCCGCGACCTATCGCGGCCTCTGCTGGATGCGCGGGCGTAAGGGCTATGCCATGGAACCCTCAGCAAGCCAAACCGCCGCCCGTAGCACGTTTCCGAGCTGCGTCGCCGTCGTTTTGGTCGCCGCCAGTGAGGTTCCGGTGACGCTGACGTGGCACCATTAGTTTAGGTACTAATCGTATTTAGTTAGTGCCATGTGTCGATGACATACTGGCCCCATTGCCTAATTAACCTAGTTTAGTTTCTGTTTAGGTTTAGCTAACCACACGGGCCCCACAGGTCAGTTTGACCTGGCCACGTCACCAGTTGACCCGACCCCACCTGTCAGTGACACTAACCTGTCCTAAGTCACTAAACAGTGGAACCCACTGGTCAGGTTTGACCTGGACCGGGCAATGCTGATGCATTAAAGCCTTTCTGGAATTAAATAAATCTAAATGATTTAATTATTTTCAGAAAATGCCCAAAACTTCTAAAAATCATAGAAAATAATCTATAACTCGGAATGAGATAAGTTATATATGAAAAATGATTAGAAAAATCCAATATATCCATATGTACTGGTTTCATGCATGTTAAAGCAACTTAAACCTGATGTTTATATCAAAACATGATAATGCACTTTATAAATTCATAGTTTGAGTTTGAACTTGAACCTTGCGTTCAAAATAACTCAAACCCATCTGGTTGTAGTTGCATTAGGCCAACACACTCATATTGCCATGTCATGATCATGCATCATATTGTGCATTGCATTGATTGTGTTCCTTCTCTGTTGCCGGTGGTTGTTCCCCCTCGGTAGACGTATGTTTCAACGATGCAATCAATGACACAGATGAAGAACTATACTATCTTCAGAAGTGCCAGACAAGCAAAAACCCCTTGTTCATTCCGATACAATCCCACTCTCTCACTCCTGCTCTCTTTTACTGCATTAGGACAACAATGATTCAACTGTTACATGCTATAGTAGTTGAACCCCTTTCCTCTGTATGACCTGTCATTGCCACAGTAAATAGATGAAACCCACTAGCATGAGTAGGAGTTGTTTGAGCCCTGATGTGCCTACTCATTCATGTCAGTTTGTCATGCCTGCTATGCTTAGAGTTGTGTCAGTTCTGATTCATCGGGGATGAATTGGAACAGTGATGAACATGTCCTACTGTGTGTGAACACGATTTGCTAAAGGTAGCAGTGAGAGGCCATGTAGGAGTACATGGTGGGTTGTCTCATTGAAGCCGTCCTCGGGAACTGAGTTTTGTGTTTGTGATCCATGAACAGCTACTACGACTCATTGGGATCCTTAATTGACCCTCTCGGCTTCTTAACCACCCTTGTCCTCTTTCCAGGAGTTGCAAGTCATTACTAGTGTTTGTAGTATGCTGGAGGCCGTGCGCAGCACTGACCTGAGGGGTGGGATGTGATGCGGTAGGCACGCGGCATGGTATACCGGGTGCCCGTTTTGTGTCTCGGGAACCCTGCTCACATCATTCGGGGTCGTATGTGGAAACTTTGGCCGGACTCCCCGCGGATGGAACCTGAATAGGCGATAAACATGGACTAGAGACTTGAGTGTTTAGGTAGGCCGTGGCTGACACCCTCGCTAGGCTTCCGCATGAAGGTTGCCGAGATACATGACGTGTACATGGCGGTAAGTGGAGCGAGCGTGTGTGAAGAAGTACACCCCTGGAGGGTTACATCATCTATTCGAATAGACGCGTCCACGAAAAAGGACCTCTGGGTTGCCTATACAGTTCATAGACAAGTGAAAGTGGATAATCTAAAATACGCTAGATAAGCATGAGTGCTATGGATGGCGTTCTCGTAGGGAGACGGAGCAGATCCATAGTGGAGTATTGATATGGTGAATATGTTGACTCGTGTGCGCCACCTCAAAAGAGTTACTTACAGTCGTAGTTCAGGATAGCCACTGAGTCAAAGCTGGCTTGCTGCAGTTAAACCCCACAATCCCTTTGTTGATAATGATGCATATGTAGTTAGTTCTGATGTAAGTCTTGCTGGGTACAATTGTACTCACGTTTGCAAATTTTACGTTTTGCAGAGAGACTTCCATCTCACTAGTAGTTTCGCGTGGACTTTGACGTTTAACTTGTTATCTCAGCTACGATCTTGTGCCCTCGACAGGATCTGGTAGATAGTCAGGCTCCTCAGCCTTTTTTGATTGTAGTTGTCTGAACTCAGACATGTTAAGCTTCCGCTTGTGCTTTGAGTTGTATGCTCTGAATGTTGGGTCATGAGACCCATGTATGTAATTGTCGGCGTTCTGGGAACGGGGGTACCCAGACTTGCCTGCCTGTGGCCTGCGGCGTGGCTCAAGGAGTGGCCCAGTACGGTCCATCTTCATCAACGCATGCTCAAGACCCTCGCGAGGGGACAAGCCTCGCGAGGAAGGACGACAGGAGGCTACCTCAGGCACGGCCTCATCAGGCTGTGTCGCGAGGAGGCGGAGAGATCAAGGCGGGGAACCTCACGAGGTGCCCGTGACGCAAGCCATGACGACCCAGGCCAGGCAGGCGCCGGCCTGCGCAGAGTCCTTGTTTCCCCTTTGGTGCAAAGGGGGCAAGCGCAGGCAAGGGCATCAAGCAAAGGCAACCATTTCGGTGCAACAAGACCAAGACCAGCAGGACGGCAGAATGGAGGTCACCATGGAGCCCAAGCCAGCGTCACCACCAGAGTCTTTGGTAGGCGAGGACCGACTTTAGTCAGGATAAGTGTACTAGATGTTCCCCTTCAAAATTGCCAATTGTTGGCGCCCTTCCCGCTCAATATTTGGGAAGAGGCCCGGGGCCTTCGCCTATAAATAGGACTAGCCACCATAGTATAGGGACATCTCGAATCGACCCCTCCGAAGGGACAACACCACCTCAAGAACACCCCTCGCGAGGTTGTTCTTCCTTTGTATTGCTCATCATCAATCCCAGAGGCAATCCACACACCACAAACTGGAGTAGGGTATTACACCACAATGGTGGCCTGAACCAATATAAATCTCGTGTCCTTTGTGTTGTTCTTCGTGTAGTTTTTAGATCCTAGCGAGGCGGTGAGACATGAGTAGGCTGGGGGTGTGATCTCCGCGTGCACCCCAGTGTTCGAACCTCAAGGGTCTGCCGGAACCCGAAATCTGACATTTGGCGCGCCAGGTAGGGGTGCACCGGAATCCGCCTTCCGTCGCCTCGTGTTTCGCCGCCCATCGCATCATCATCAACGACCGAACGGGCAATCCCGATCCCTGGGTGGCATGGCCCGCACGCGGAGAGCCGCCTGCCCAGGGCAACCTCAACCCTGCGCCCCAGGCAGCCCGCGATCCGCAGGGCGCTGCAGGCCGCGGGCGACGCGGTCAAGCAGCACCAGCTCTCACGCCGCGGTAGGTGCGGTCGGCAGTCAGGGCCTCGAGCCACGCCACGGTCGCGGCACCATACTCGCGGCGAGAGCAGGCGAACTCGAGGGCTGCGCTCACGGTAGCTCGAGAGCTACTGCAATGCAGGCTGCTAGAGGGCGGCCATGACGTGCTACTGGAATGGGTGGCAGAGCTCCTGGGCTCTGCCGCCTCGGGGGCTCACCCCTTATTCACCCAACTGCCGCCTCTGGCCCAAGGCGGATCGCACGGAGGCCCCACTTGCGCATGCACTGCCCCGAGCGGGTTCCAGGGCCACTCCAACACCACCCTGGCCGTCAGCGCCTAGCCACCAACGGTGCCGCCTCTGCCCCCGGCCAGCGAAGGAGGACTCGCCACAGCCCACGGTCCCAGTGGGCTGCAATGCTACCACCCCTAGGTGGGCGCCTCGAGCAGGGCTGCGTGGCACACGGGGCACTACAGCGAAGCATTCAGGGTGGCGGCCCCGGAAGAGTATGTGCCCCACATGATGGATCAAGGGCACGCGCAGGAGGAAGACCATAGCTCGCTCCTTGGCCCAAGCTGGGGGGAAGAGACACCCGAAGCTGAGCTCTTTTAGGATCCCCGGGAAAGCCCCGTCGACCGCGCTGGAGGCAGCGATTATCGGGTACCGCTAATTCCTCAGGAGCATGCATGCGCTAACCATGGGTCGCAGGAGCTACTGGTCAACCCGGCGGATGGCTGCCCCAATCTAGCAGCTTCCTACCCCTCAGGAGGATGGCGCCGGGGGCTGCAGGAGAGGGGCCGAGATCCGGCATCACCACCACGGCGTTCGGTACTAGGCGTCCTCAGGAGGAAGGCCCTCTGCCGGGGAGGTGCCTCAGGGCCTACCCCCGGCAGAGGACCCGTGGTCGTCGGGGGAACCGCTGGCGACCGCTCTACCCTATCGGCGGTGTCCCCGATCTCCGGGCGCCGTCGATGGCACTAGAGTGTGGCGCAAGGCGGGGCCCTCGTCTGGCGATATGAAGCAAGGCCGGTACCTGTGAAGAAGGCCCAGTGCCTGTGAAGCTCGCCGCCCCGTGAGACTCTCACGTAATAATGAGTGGGGCTGTACATGCCCCGGAGTCTCCGGAGAGCCGCCCTCGGGCCTCGGGGGCTCCCGCCCACGCCCAGTGGCAGCACTTAGCTCCGCGCTGGTGAGAAGACATCGAAGACTAGACTAGGTGTCGGATGCAGCTTTTTCTGCTTTCCTTGCTTTTCCCCTTGGTTGTTGCTTTTCCTTATTCGGATTTAAGTTGGATTTGAGCTTGAGACTTGCGTGTATTCAGGGAAGGGGTGTTTAGTCTCGTTCGAGCAATCTCTCGCGTTCTGGTCACCGCTTTGCATCCATCCAGCCTCAGCCACCTCCCCTCGTGAGCCCCTCGCGAGCCGGGTTAGGCCCAGCATGCGCGCAGCCCAGACTATCGTCGCCACGCCCTCTCAGGAGGTTCTCCTTGCAGGTTCAACAGGCTCGTTCAGGAGACACTCATGACACCATGGCCCTCCGCAGGCTAGGGGCCCATACGGGTCAAAGGTAAACAAGACAGTCGACTCGCCACGAGACCGACTGACTGGCGCAGGCACACGGGTGATATCCTGTCTACAAATACGCTAACTGCAAGTTTTTACACGAGGGACTCCCCCTCCCAAAATGCTCTTACAAACCTCTGGGCCAAGCCCAAACTCTCTCTACGCAGGATAAAAGCAGGAACAGCATGCGGCCAATCGGATAAATCCCCCAATGCATCCTCAGGGACACCTCCGGAGTCGCCACTGGCATCAATGGCCTCGCCATCGCCTTCTACGCCGCCGCCGACAGCACCTAGGCCGTTCACCACTCCGCTCTCATCAGCAGCTACAACCACGCCGTCGTCGTCAGTGGTGAAAGCCCTGACAAGGGCGTCCACGTTGTCTTCCACCCAATGCGCTATATCGCCCCGGATCGCCAGGGGTACTGGTGCGATGGCGGCGTCAAAGTCGAAATGGTGATCCTTGTTCTGGAGATGACTGAAGATGCGAGAAAAAGCACGCCCTAGTAGGGCACGGCTCCTCTCCTCCACCAACCTGTCGGCTCTGCCCGACCGAGCCTCCAGCTGCGTCACCACATAGGTGAAGAACTGAAGGTTACCAGCATAGTTGACCACACGAGGTTCCCCAACGGCTGCCTCGCAGATGATACCCAAGGCCGTGTTGGCTCTTTCCCGGAGCTCGCGGAGCATGGGGCTGTGCACGTGCTCCAAGGTCTGCCGCTGGCGTATCACATCCTCGTTCCGCCGTGCAATGGCCTCGGCCGCGTCCACCCTTTGGTGGAGAAGAAGCACCTCGGCGCGGGAAGAAGCCAGTTCCGCCTGTGCCACGCCAAGAGCGGCTCAGGCAGCGTCCGCGCGCCGCATCACTTGATCCAGCTTGGCCTTCAGGGCGGCGGTCCTACCCTCTGCTTCAACCTTGATCAACTCCAACCTCTCCTCGAACTCGCGCTCAAGGTTCAAGCGGGCCGCCGCCACCCGGCGATCAACCTCTTCTGCGGCTCGGGCTTCCCTCTCAGCAACGTCATCCTCCGCCCGCACCACCAGGCGCTCCCTCATCTCCAACCGCTTGAGTTTCAGGGTGAGTTCGGTGGCCTCCATCGTCAGCGCCTCCTCGCGCCTCTGGAGCTCCGCCCGGTCAGCCGAGGCCCCCTCCATAGACGCAAGGGCCGCCTCATGCAACTCCACCTGCTCCTCCAGGGAGCTACTCCAGGCCCGGAGCTCCCACGCCCGCTCCTCTGCGACCTTGCGCCGCCGGTCAGCCTCCTGAGCCTCCAAGACGGCCCGGGAGCAGGCCTCTCGAGAAGCTTCCAGCGACACCTCAGCCTTCTCATTGTCGAGGTCACGCTGGTGGCGTGCAAGAGCAACGGCTACCTTCAGCTTGCGCCTCTCCTCAGCTAGGCGCAGGCCCTCAGCCTCAAGACATGCGTCGTCGTTGGCGAGCTCTACACCAAGTTGGCTCACCACGTCCCCCGCCCTCCGAAGGAACCCTTGGCGGAGGGCGCGGTGCTCCCGAGCGCGCTCGAGCATGTCTTCTGCATCGCCTTCCGCCTCGGGTGCGCGGGGAGGGCCACAAACCAACACGCCCCCTCCGAGCAGGGGGCTGGGGGCTGGCGCCCTCGCGATGGCCAGACGCGCCTCGCCAGAAGCCTGGCCCGGAACCGGTTCGCCCTCCAAGGAAGACCATAGGGCCGACCTCAGCCCGACGCCGTCCACAACCAGTCGAAGAGCCCAGGGCAGGCTGGCTATGCCCCGGGAGGGCTCGCGAAGGATGTTCACAGGGTGCACAGAATCGGGACGCATCATAGGACGACCTGCCTCTCCGACCGGCTTCACCACAAGGGCAGTGCTGGAGCCCGTGGCGCTTGGGGAAGGTGGAGAGGGCGGGGCCTGGAGGGATGGCTCCTGGAGGGATGTCTCCTCAGCCATCTCCGCGACCTTGGCAGGAAGGGCCCTGTAGGGCGATAATCAGTTGAAGCAGCAGGAAAGTAAGGGACTGAGAAAGGGAAAGGCTTACTCATCGGTGGTGAAGTACTTCCTGTGCTTCAATAGGCGGCAAGGGTAATCATCACCCAAGGCCTCCCTCCTCTTTCGGAGAGCCTCGAAGTCCACTCAGAAGCGGCCTAGGAGCTCGGCGCAAGGGTCAGCCTGTGACGAGGAAGAAGCGCCGATGAGGTCAACATCGGGGGCATCGCCCCGGCGCCCACTGCCACGCGCCGCACCATGGAGGGTGAGTGGGGCATCAGAAGCCTCTGCCATGGGGGCCGCGGGCTGCGGCTCAGCCCCCTCTGCCGCCGCACGACGGACCTCAGGAGCTGCGGCCTCAGGAGTCCCGCTTGGCGTCGTCATCCCGATAGCGACCGCCTCAGCCCCCGGCAGCCCTTGCCTCCCAGCTCCACCACTCGAGGAGGGATCGACGTGGGCAACCGGAAGGGCAACCGCCACGACTGGGTTCTCGCGAGGCCCCCTGAGGCCCGCGGGGCGCAGCCCCCATTCGTCAAAGCTGGGCATCTGCTTCACAAAATCACCCCTGTTCGAGCAGAGGTACAGCAGGGCGCCACCATGCCGGATGCTGCCAGGAGAAGGGTCACCAGTTAGGATCATGAGAACCTTCCTCAGCACTTCAGGCGTCAGATCTTCCTCTTGGAGCCTCATGCGGTCTTCACGCCCCCTGAAGGACCACATCCGGCGGGAATGGCGCTGGAGAGGGGCAATGCGGCACAGGAGGAACTCCTTCACCACCTTGGGCGCCGTCACATTGAGCGCCCTCAAGTATGCGAAGCGATGCCAGACGAAGACGAGCCGGGGGCTCGTGAGCGTCTCCTGGCCCCAGCCTGAATAGGGGATAGCAGGCAAGGTGGGCTCCGAGAGCAGGGGGCTGAGTACTCCGACGTCCACGTACATCCACCGCTCTCGGAACCCAGTCGCAGGCGGAGGAAGTCTGAAATCAATTCCCGAAGCCGCAGTTTCTAGTGTGGCAAGGAAGCTCACGCACCCCGAGCATTGGGTGGGGTCGCTGAGGCGTAAAGAGAAGAAATGGCGCAGCAAAGCAACTGAAGCAGGGATGCCCATCATCACCTCGCAAACAAAAGCGAAAACAGCAAGAAGAGTAATGGATTCGGGACCCAAACACGTCATGTGTATCTGGTAATGGGAAAGAACAACATTAAAGAAATCGGAAAAGGGGGGAACCAATCCCGCCCACAGGGCGTCAGCGAAGTACTGGACCTCGGTGGCTATCCTATCAATGGAGAAGTGAGACGCGGGCCAGACCGTCATCCTCCCGCACTCGTTGAAGATGGTGGCAATGGCAGAACTGACCTTGTCCAAGCCTTCCAGGTTGAGTATGATCGACTTATCAACAGCGGGAGCCGTCGACGGCGACGGGCCGGACGAGGGCACCAACCTTTGCCCTTTTCCCTTCTTCGTTGGAGCCATGGCGATGGGAAGGGGGAGGATTCGAGATTGGATTGGAAGTGGAGACTGGAGCTCGAGAGAAGGAAGAGCAGGAGGCGCGCGTGCGGCGAGAAGAGGGGAGATTGTGTGCACCCACGGGTCCGCCTAGCTGGGCGCAAAATAAGGAGGCGTGGCTGAACAAGGATGCCCACGTCCAATCAACCGCCACGCGGTGCCCAAGGCCGCAGGCTATTGGGGCCCGCGGAGCTTCGCACTTGCCCCTTCGCTTCTCCACTAAGCCAAGCCCGAGCGCGCCTTGGGCCCGGGGGCTACTGTCGGCGTTCTGGGAATGGGGGTACCTAGACTTGCCTGCCTGCGGCCTGCGGCGTGGCTCAAGGAGTGGCCTAGTACGGCCCATCTTCATCAACGCATGCTCAAGACCCTCGTGAGGGGCCAAGCCTCTCAGGGAAGGATGACAGGAGGCTTCCTCAGGCACGGCCTCATTAGGCTGGCTCGCGAGGAGGCGGAGAGATCAAGGCGGGGAACCTCACGAGGTGCCCGTGACGCAAGCCATGACGACCAAGGCCAGGCGGGCGCCGGCCTGCGTAGAGTCCTTGTTTGCCCTTTGGTGCAAAGGGGGCAAGCGCAAGCAAGGGCATCAAGCAAAGGTAACCATTTAGGTGCAACAAGACCAAGACCAGCAGGACGGCAGAACGGAGGTCACCGTGGGGCCCAAGCCAGTGTCACCACCAGAGTCTTTGGCAGGCGAGGACCGACTTTAGTCAGGATAAGTGTACTAGATGTTCCCCTTCAAAATGGCCAATTGTTGGCGCCCTTCCCGCTCAGTATTTGGGAAGAGGCCCGGGGCCTTCGCCTATAAATAAGACTAGCCACCATAGTATAGGGACATCTTGAATCGACCCCTCCAAAGGGACACCACCACCACAAGAACACCCCTCGCGAGGCTGTTCTTCCTTTGTATTGCTCATCATCAGCCCCAGAGGCAATCCACACACCACAAACTGGAGTAGGGTATTACACCACAATGGTGGCATGAACCAGTATAAATCTCGTGTCCTTTGTGTTGTTCTTCGTGTAGTTTTTAGATCCTAGCAAGGCGGTGAGACATGAGTAGGCTGGGGGTGTGATCTCCGCGTGCACCCCAGTGTTCGAACCTCAAGGGTCTGTCGGAACCCGAAATCCAACAGTAATATCTCGCTCCTTGGAGTCTATTGAATAAAATACTTGAGTTGTAGAGTCATGTTGTGATGCCATGTTGTATTTGCACATATCGAACATATTGTGTGTATGTTATTGAAATGCTTGGTATGTGTGGGATCTGACTATCTAGTTTTTTATCCTTGGTAGCCTCTCTTACCGGGAAATGTCTCCTAGTGCTTCCACTGAGCCATGGTAGCTTGCTACTGCTCCGGAACACTTAGGCTGGCCGGCATGTATCCTTCTTCGTTCCTGTGTTTGTCCCTTCGGGGCAATGTCACGCTGTGTCTTCCAGAGTCCTGTTAGCCTGCTACAGCCCGGATTACTGGAGTCCTACTAGCCCATCTGCTACAGCCCGGATTCACTTGCTGATGACCGACACGTTCGTTGTTGGGTCATGTATGAATGTCCCTGTAAGTTAGCTCCACTTTGGGTTCACGACTAGCCATGTCACCCCGGGTTCTTTGTCATATGGATGCTAGCGACACTATCATATACGTGAGTCAAAAGGCGCAAACGGTCCCGGTCCTGGTAAGGCGACACCCATGGGAATACCGTGCGTGAGGCCGCAAAGTGATATGAGGTGTTACATGCTAGACCGGTGTGGCATAGGATCGGGGTCCTGACAGCTTTGGTATCAGAGCCTAACTGCCTGTAGGATTACCAAGCCAAACTGGTCGAAGTTGAGTCTAGAAATTCTTTAGTTATATAAGGGAATTGATTATGGGATGGAACGTAAGGCTCTTTTTACTCTTATACCTTATGCCCTTTTGATCCAAGTCATCTTATCTTTCCTACGGGATTAAGGAACTAGGTTTCCTCTTCTCTCTATCAGGATCACATGATACTAATCAGTAGACTCATAAGATTGTTGGATTTAAGCCCCACTTCAGTTTCTACTACTTCCGTGTGTTCATAATTGGTTTCAGAACCTTCATATTATGACGCTCGAGTGCTTATGCGACCATTTTGTAGGATGTCTCAGTCTTCTTGAGCATTTACAACCGTTGTGCTGTTTGAGTCATTCCAGGTTTCTAAACAATCTGATGCATTTGCAAACTCCTTCTTACCGCTCTAAAGTTCCTTTGGGCCAGTTTATCCACACTAATTGGTGAGTTGAGGTACTCTACTGCCTCGCCATATATGTTGGAGCTATTATTATGACCCTAGGTGTCCTAGAGTATCACCCAGTAATCTATCCATGTGTTGTGTTCCCAGTGTGAAGATTCTGGCCCTTATTCTGGAAAGTATACCGTGATGCCACTAGTAGTAGGTATTCTACTCCTGGGTTTTTGAACCCGAGATTCACCCTACTTACCTCATGTTGATAGTGTTTGCTCGTTCCTTTAGGTTATTAGTAACCTTTGCGATAGTCCTCGAGGGTCCTGGTATTGCCTTCTTCCAAATACCATGAAACATATTTGGCAAAAGTTCCTCGCCGAACTGAAAGATCACAACTGGAGTGCTCTTGAGGAGTTCTTCATTCATAATTGTGACTCTGCCAGTTCTACCTTCCTGCATGGATTATCTGGAAGAACCCTGTTGAACTTGGTTCGACATACTAATATATGCATCCACAACTCAGAAAGTTATATGTTCCTTGAGTTGTCCCTCTTTAGTTGTCTTCTGAACCTCGTCTATCAATTGATAGTCAAGAGTATGTGTGCATTCGTTCATCGATGCCTATTACTCTTGTGGTCCGTCAATCCATTCTATTCCGGAATGACTAGGAGAAACAAACTTCAGTACCTTATCCATTTCTAGGATTGGGTCAAACCAGTCATACTCCGCAGATCAAGTTGCTAAACCAGCTTTTGCTCTGTTCTACCTTGGAGTGTTACCATCTTTATATTAAGATTACCATGGGAATTGCACACCATTCTATGAACTCTTAATATAGTGATACTTCTCACCATCATTATTCATTCCTTGGTTTCCGTGTTATTGTAACCGGAACGCCGACAAGTGAATCGTGATGTGTGAAATCTATACTCCTAGAAACTCCGTTGCTTGGTAGTTAAAGGAAAATGATTTCATACTTAGCATGTTGGCTTTTGAATCATCATTCTAAGATAGATTGTGCTGGCTAGTCCTTATTTTTGGTGCACCATTCGATCAATGAGTTAAGGCTATGCCAATCCCTTGGTTATTTGATCCTCTCGTCTTGCCCTGAAAAGCAAGATTGTTCTTGAGCTTAATAGCATATCGGTGGTTCGTGATTTTCCGAATGTCTTCTCGGAAGTATCACGAGGTTGTCACCTGACTGTTATGTTGAGCTCGTGATCAAGTTGGTTCCTTGTAACCACCCCTTCTCCAAAAATCTGTGTTAAATACCCCTGAGCTAGTTGGTTAAGCTAAAAGAACAACTTGGAGAGTTGGAAGATAAAATCTCGTCCGATTTAGTTCATTTTAAGGGATATCCTGTATGTGTGTTGAAGAAAGATGGTATTTTCATCGATTGACCCTCATGATTAGTTAATGGACCTATCATCTTAACCAATCTTGATTTGAGTATGGGCTATCGTCAAATCAAATCAGAACCGACGATATACATAATGTTGTCTTACTCGTGGTTGATTCCTCGAGCATACACCATTATATTATTTGGGTCTGGCCGATGCTATCACCTTGTTCACATAATTGTGGACTTCCACTTATATGGAAACCTGGATGAATTGTTGTTGAGCCCATCGACAACATCCTTATCTTCTCCATAATCTAGCTGAACATTAAGCTAGTATTGGAAACTTCTATGAGCATTATCTTCATGTCCCGTGCGTGAAGCATATGTTCGGATGAAAGAAGTGACTCCCTTTAATTCATGTGCATCTGATGCAAGTTGCCGCCATGAATTCGAGAAAGTCAATGTTGCTTCCTTGGAATCATCCCAAGTTAGTCACATATGTGTGAAGTGCTTTGTAGTTTTATAGGTTGGCCGCCTCCATTCTATATGGGTTCCCTAGCACACCAAGCCACTGATTGACTTGTTCAAGTAGAAGAAGTTCCTTCTTAAGAGCATGCCTTATGTAAGGACTTTTGTAACACCCCAGATTCAATGCGCCAGGTGTCTGCCAGTTATTCGCCGACCATCGCCGCTATGCGCCACCCGACCCCCGCCACCGCGTGCTCCGACCGCTGCCGGAGCTTCATGCGCCGCCGTGCCTTGCCTCCCGCGCCCGGCCTCCGCCGTCTGCCGCCTCTGCGGCCGGCACCGAAGCCGCCTCCGCCCGGCTCGGCGGGCTGCCGCCGCCCGCCCTGGTGGTCCTCCACTCCGGTCCCGCCGCCCATCTCCACCACCTCGCCGGCCCCGCGCCCCTTGTCGACCGTGCCTTGCCGGAGAGCTCGCCGGAGCTCTCCTTCGGCCAGATCCGCCGCGGGTGGATGAGATCCACCCGCCCCACCAACCAAACGCCCCGCTGTCCTGCTCTGCTCCGTCCCGGGATCTTCCCGTCCAATTTCCGCGGAGGTGAAATTCGACAAAGTCCCCGAATCTGTGACGTTTTGATGCCCTGTTCATAACATCATATCTCCGTGCATATAGCTCCGTTTTGCATGCATAATATGTCGGAATGTTCATCATGAGATGCTCTTCATTTCATTCTATTGTGCCATGCTTGTTTGAGATCAGCTTGATGCCCAAATCATTGTTGCAAGAGTGCTATATGATGTTAACCTACTGAAACTGTTATAACTTGGTGATTTGTCTTTTTATATTGCATTTTGTGTGTGCATCCTATGAGCATGACCTCTACATGTGTTTTGTACTACATCATGCCATCTTTACAGTGGTGCCATCCTTGTATTTTTGTGAGTCTTGTACTGAGTGCATCGAGCTTGTTAAGTAGGATACTTGTTGTTGCTGTTTTGCTAGTCTGAATCTGCTATATCATGATTCTATGTAAACCTGCTGCTACGGGTCATTCTATGCATTATATGGAGATGTTCACTAAGGATGTTTTGTTGTACATGTCATGATCTATTCCTACATGCCCCTGGTTGAATTTATAGCATGCCGTAACTTATTGTAATCTTGCCCTCAAACTGCTAAATAATGTTGCTGTCAGCCTGTTAACATTAAGTTTTGACATGTGTTTTGTTAGTGATCCATGCACCCTATGACCATGCTATTGCCATTATTAGCTTCACAAACATGTATTATTACTTTTAGTCACCTTGCCATGCCATGTATTGCTGTGTGGTGAGTGGTACAAGCTCACCAACATGCCTACTAATTGTTGTTCCTGCCATGTATGAATCTGTCATATAACTTGCCATGTTTACATGGGTGCCATCATATTTTATGTGCCCTTTAGGCTCATGGTCGTTAAGGGACTTTTGTTATATGCAATTATTAGATTCATTTCATGCATTTGTTTGCCATGATATGTTTTTTAGCATGTTGTTTGATAGCTCTAAACATTGCAACCTGATGTTATTTCTGCTAATGACAGAAACTGTTATTATTTGCAATCTTGCCATGTCCTTTTGAGCATGTTGTAGTGATTTCTGGAGATAGCTCAGTGTTCATGTTTTGTCATGCTTTACGTGTAAATCATGTCCATGCCTTTTGTTTTCATATTGAGGTGTTGTAGCATATTTTTTTGATGCTTGCTAGATGCCTAGTTGCTGTTTTGGACAGCTTGTCCTTTAAACTTGTATAGAGTGTATGTGTTGAACCGTTGCTCCGTTTTGAGTGTGCTCTATACGAAACTTGCTTAGATTTGCATGTAGTTTCATATTAGCATGTTGCATCCTTGTTTTGAGGTGTTTGCTTGATGTTTGGATGCATTTAGCATCAATGCCATGTTTGACTTGTTTTGCTCATATCTTCTAGGCCGTAGCTCCGAATTAAATGAACTTAATATGTAACTTGACTAGAATCTCGTGTAGATCATCTCGGTGCATCTTAACTTGCTGTTTAACAACTTGAACATAAGGTTTATTAAGATCCTGACCAATTTCGAAATTTGCATATGAGGACTTACCGGAATTGTTATATGTTGTTTCCGGCCTCATTTTAACTTGCCTTGATGTGTTGTTCTTTTTTCATCATCTCTGGCCATGAGTAGCCTCATCTAGCTTTGTCATGAATCATGCTTGGTTGTGCATCATGTCTTGTCTATGTGTGGTGTGTTTACTATGTTGTGTGCTTCTTCTCGATAGTTCCAGTTTCGTTGCGATCGTGAGGATTCGTTCGTCTATGCTTGGTTCGCCTTTGTGACTTCATCTTCTTCATGGACTCGTTCTTCTTCTTAGCGGGATTTCAAGCAAGATGACCGCTACCCTGGATCTCACTACTATCATTGCTATGCTAGTTGCTTCGTTCTATCGCTTTGCTGCGCTACCTATCATTTGCTCTTCAAGCCACCCAAATTGCCATGAACCTCTAACCTTTGACACCCTTCCTAGCAAACCCTTGTTTGGCTATGTTACCGCTTTGCTCAGCCCCTCTTATAGCGTTGTTAGTTGAAGGTGAAGTTGAAGATTTCTCCATGATGGACAGGATTATGTTGGGATATCACAATATCTCTTATCTAATTAATGCATCTATATACTTGGTAGAGGGTGGAAGGCTCGGCCTTATGCCTGGTGTTTTGTTCCACTCTTGCCGCCCTAGTTTCCGTCATACCGGTGTTATGTTCCTTGATTTTGCGTTCCTTATGCGGTTGGGTGATTTATGGGACCCCCTTGACAGTTCGCTTTGAATAAAACTCCTCCAGCAAGGCCCAACCTTGGTTTTACCATTTGCCTCACCTAGCCCTTTTTCCCTTGGGTTTCCGAAGCCCGAGGGTCATCTTTATTTATCCCCGGGCGGTGCTCGTCGTGAGTGTTGGTCCAACTTGTCGACCGCCGGTGTACCGGGGCAACCACAGGCTGGCCTACGGAAGTTTGGACAATCTGGTGTGCCACGAGAACGAGATATGTGCAGCTCCTATCAGGATTTGCCGGCACATTCGGGCGGCTTTGCTGATCTTGTTTTACCATTGTCGAAATGTCTTGTAAACCGGGATTCCGAGACTGATCGGGTCTTCCTGGGAGAAGGAATATCCTTCGTTGACCGTGAGAGCTTGTGATGGGCTAAGTTGGGACACCCCTGCAGGGTATAAACATTCGAGAGCTATGCCCGCGGTTATGTGGCAGATGGGAATTTGTTAATGTCCGGTTGTAGATAACTTGACACCAGATACGAATTAAAACGCATCAACCGCGTGTGTAGCCGTGATGGTCTCTTCTCGGCGGAGTCCGGGAAGTGAACACAGTTTCGGGTTATGATTGACGTAAGTAGGAGCTCAGGATCACTTCTTGATCATTACTAGTTGACGATAGTTCCTTTGCTTCTCTTCTCGCTCTTATATGTGTATGTTAGCCACCATACTTGCTTAGTCGCTGCTGCAACCTCACCACTTTATCCCATTCCTTTCCCATTAAGCTTTGCTAGTCTTGATACCCATGGTAATGGGATTGCTGAGTCCTCGTGGCTCACAGATTACTACAACAACAGTTGCAGGTACAGGTTATGCGATGATCATGACGCGAGAGCGATGTTACTTGCTTTGGAGTTATCCTTCTCCTTCTTCTTCGATCAGAGGATAGGTTCCAGGTCGGCAGCCTGGGCTAGCAGGGTGGATGTCGTTTGAGCTTCTGTTTGTGTTTCATCCGTAGTCGGATGTTGATATTATGGATGATGTATTGTTCTATTTGTGTGGCATGGTTTGCCTCTTGTATGTGTCCCCATCTATTATGTAATGTTGATGTAATGATATCCACCTTGCAAAAGTGTCTTCAAGATGCGCTTCTATCCTTGGTGGGACCTTTGAGTTCCTTTAGGATAGGGTCGCATCTTGGGCGTGACAAGTTGGTATCGGAGCCTCGACCGACCCTAGGAGCCCCCCTTGATTGATCGTGTAGTTTGGTCGTTGTTGAGTCTAGAAGAAAACTGTTTTCGGAGTCTAGTTATATCGGAGAGTAGGAATTCTTTTTACTCCTCAGCCCCTTCGTTGCTATGGTGAGAAATCTTGACGTAGGTATTTTGATTTACTTCTCTTCCCCTTCAAATTTTCTTTAGGTTCACGCAGTTGGTTTTTCGGTCATTGGTTCTCAGCTCTTTTATCCCGTGCATTTCTCGTTAAGTTGACTCGAGCCTCTTTATCATTGCCAAGTTCAATCCTCAGTTGTTTTATTTTTCCCACCCGCCCAACCTTTTCCTTCTCGGAGCCGGAGTCCGTAATGGAGTATCCTTCCTACTAGTGCGAAGTCTTTGCTTTCTTTCCTCAATGATTTCAACCGGTGTTTCCTCTTGAAGTTATTCATCGGCTCCCCGTTCCAAGTTCCGTTTGTTTTTCCCGACCTCCCACCCCTTTTTCTTCCCGGAGCCTGAGTCTCTTTCGAGCATCAATTTCATTCGCGTGGAGCCTCTTCAGTCTTTCCCCAATTATTTCAACCGGTGAATTCTCGTCTCGGTGGACATTCTTCATCTCTTTTTCTTCTCCGGTGGATTCAATTCAAGTTTTTTGTTGTCGATCGTATTCTTTTCCTCAGCTCAAATATTTTCCTTTGCTTGGTTGTCTCTCGCCATTCAATCATTCTAGAGTTCGGAAGACATCTTAGGAGTTTCGTCTATGTTCCAATTAATTCGAGGTTGTCACCTCATTCAAATATTTCAATTCTTCCGGTGCATCATTTATCTATTCAACATCCCTTTCCAACGGTATTTTTCTCTTCAGTGGGCCCTAACCGACGGGTCTTTTCCCAGGATCTGACCTGACTCTTCTAATTTCCCGGAGCTATTCTCAAATCCTTTTCAAAGTTTGATGTAAGTATGAATTTCATCAGTCAGATGCTTTTCCAAGATCGATTTCAAATCATTTTCATTGTTGGCTCAACCCCTTCGCTTTTCATTCTTCCGGAGTATCTCAGTAATTTTGATGGTGTTTTCTCGTCGTCATTTCAAGACCGAAGAAGAGTTTTTCCTCTAAATCTTGTCTGTTCTCTCGAAGTTTCGCGGTTCTAGCTTCATGTTATCCTCTCAAATTATTCCATTTGTAGGATATTTGTTTCTTAACCATCCGGAGTATTTCAGGAGTTGATTTCTGTTACCGTTATCCAATTATCCCGGTGCTTCGTTCAAGTGTTCTTTAATCAGCTCATGATCTCCTGTTCTTTTGCATCTAAATCCCCTCTAGCATATTTGTTCTTCTAATTCTTCCCGGTGATTCAGTCTCTTTCATCAGTCATTTCCGAATTCTGACAGTGGTTCGTTCAAGATTCTTTTTCTTTGATTATCATATTATTTCATTCGTTCTTTCCAAATCCTAACAGTGGTTCATTGAAGACCTTCCTTAAAGGTGGCTCTATGTCACTTATCAATCCTTTTCAAGAAGAATAAGTAGTATGCTAAATCCATTGCTTGTCATCTATCTAATTTGATGAAGTTTAAGCATACAATAAATCTTATTCTTATTTCATCCAAGCGAGTAATCCCTCCCTTAGAGTTTGTTCTTGGTGAATAAATTCTAGTTCCAAGTGTTCTCATCTTTTCTTTTCCGGAGTTCAATTATTTCCTTGGCCATCTCGTCGGAATCCTCCATCTAAATCAACGCAAGGTTTTAGTCTTATTCTTTGTTCCTTCACTCTATCTCATCTTCCTTTTGTCACCGGAGTTCTTCATGGTGGTTCTTCATGATTTAATTCATTATTCAAGAGTTCATCAAGATTTTGTCAGAGGAGTTCAAGTATCTTTTCTTCTCGCGTCTCGAAGTGTAATTAATTTTCGGTATTCTTTTGAAGTGGAGTTTTTCATTTCTTCGTTTTTCTAAGCTATCCAATCATTTCCGTTTGTGGCCGGTTATCACCTTATGATCTTGAGATGTTACCTATAAGACCACAACAAGCTTATTCTTTTCATTGTTGATTTTCTCAACAACTCCGTTTAAAACTTTCTTCTAAAGATGCTTTCAATTTCATTCGTGGCACAAGTTGTCATTTTCTTCTCCGTTCTATTCATTCAACTCTTTCAATTCTTTCCGGAGGTTTTGTGTCATGTCTTCATCAAGTATCATTCCATCCTCTGAAGCTCGTATTCTATTCCTCCATGTTTCAGTCGGAGTGCTGCCTAAATCCTTTCGGTCTTATTCATTTCTTATCTCGTTTTAACCAGAGTGGTTTCATAGTCTATCTGATTCCATGAGTTTTGATCCTCGTCATTCTCGCCATTCCCCTCTTCTTCTCGAGTGCTCTCGATTCTTTGCTTCTTCTCTTGAGTTCTTGCTTCACCTCATCCTTTTCTCTTCCGTCTCGCTTCTAAGATCTCGGGACGAGATCTCTTGTTAGGGGAGGAGTGTTGTAACGCCCCGGATTCGATGCGCCAGGTGTCTGCCAGTTATTCGCCGACCACCACCGCCATGCGCCGCCCGACCCCCGCCACCGCGTGCTCCGGCAGCTTCGTGCGCCGCAGTGCCTCGCCTCCGCGCCCGGCCTCTGCCGGCCCGGCGCCGTCCGCTTCGCCGTGGCCAAGCTGCGCCGCCGCCCCGCGGTGATCCTCCGTTCAGGACCCGCCGCCCATCTCCACCACCTCGCCGGCCCCGCCCCCCTTGTCGACCGTGCCTCGCCGTAGAGCTCGCCGGAGCTCTCCTCCGGCCAGATCTGCCACGGGTGGATGAGATCCACCCGCCCCACCAACCAAACACCCCGCTGTCCTGCTCCGCTCCGTCCCGGGATCTCCCCGTCCAATTTTCGCGGAGGTGAAATTCCACTGTCCCCGAATCTGTGACGTTTTCATGCCCTGTTCATAACATCATATCTCCGTGCATATAGCTCCGTTTTGCGTGCATAATATGTCAAAATGTTCATCATGAGATTCTCTTAATTTCATTCCATTTTCCCATGCTTGTTTCAGATCATCTTGATGCCCGAATCATCGTTGCAAGAGTGCTATATGATGTTAACCTGCTGAAACTGTTATAACTTAGTGATTTGTCATTTTCATTGCATTTTGTGTGTGCATACTATAAGCATGAGCTCTACATGTGTTTTGTACTACATCATGCCATATTTACAGTGGTGCCATCCTTGTATTTTTGTGAGTCTTGTACTGAGTGCATCGACCTTCTTAAGTAGGGTACTTGCTGTTGCTGTTTTGCTAGTCTGAATCTGCTATATCATGATGCTATGTAAACCTGCTGCTACGGGTCATTCTATGCATAATCTGGAGATGTTCACTAAGGATGTTTTGTTGTAAATGTCATGATCTATGCATCCATGCCCCTGGTTGAATTTATAGAGTGTTGTAACTTGTTGTAATATTGCTCTCAAACTACTAAATAATGTTGCTGTTAGCCTGTTAACATTAAGTTATGTTTTGCCATGTGTTTTGTTAGTGATCCATGCACCCTATGACCATGCTATTGCCATGCTTAGCTTCTCAAACATGTCTTCTTACTTTTGGTTACCTTTCCATGCCATGTATTGCTGTGTGGTGAGTGGTACAAGCTCACCAACATGCCTACTTATTGTCGTTCCTGTCATGTATGAATCTCTCATATAACTTGCCATGTTTACATGGGTGCCATCATATTTTCTGTGCCCTTTTGGCTCCTGGTCAATAAGTGACTTTTGTTATATGCAATGAGTAGATTCATACCGTGCATTTTTTTGCCATGATAAGTTCGTGTAGCATGTTGTTTGATAGCTCTAAACATTGCAACCTGATCTTATTTCTGCTAATGACTGAAACTGTTATTATTTGCAATCTTGCCATGTCCTTTTGAGCATGTTCTAGTGATTTCTGGAGATAGCACAGTGTTCATGTTTTGTCATGCTTTACTTGTACATCATGTCCATGCCTTTTGTTTTCATATTGAGGTGCTGTAGCATATTGTTTTGATGCTTTCTAGATGCCTAGTTGCTGTTTTGGACAACTTGTCCTTTAAACTTGTATAGAGTGTATGTGTCGAACCGTTGCTCCGTTTTGAGTGTGCTCTATATGAAACTTGCTTAGATTTGCATGTAGTTTCATATTAGCATGTTGCATCCTTGTTTTGAGGTGTTTGCTTGATGTTTGGATGCATTTAGCATCAATGCCATGTTTGACTTGTTTTGCTCATATCTTCTAGGTCGTAGCTCCGAATTAAATGAACTTTATATGTAACTAGAATCTCGTGTAGATCATATCGGTGCATCTTAACTTGCTGTTTAACAACTTGAACATAAGGTTTATTCAGATCTGGACTAATTTCGAAATTTGCATCTGAGGACTTACCGGAATTGTTATATGTTGTTTCCTGCCTCATTTAAACTTGCCTTGATGTGTTGTTCTTGTTTGCATCATCTCTTGCCATGAGTAGCCTCATCTAGCTTTGTCATGCATCATGCTTGGTTGTGCATCATGTCTTGTCTATGTGTGGTGTGTTTACTATGTTGTGTGCTTCTTCTCGATAGTTCCCGTTTCGTTGCGATCATGAGGATTCGTTCGTCTACGCTTGGTTCGTCTTCGTGGCTTCATCTTCTTCATGGACTCGTTCTTCTTCTTAGCGGGATTTCAGGCAAGATGACTGCTACCCTAGATCTCACTACTATCATTGCTATGCTAGTTGCTTCATTCTATCGTTTTGCTGCGCTACCTATCTTTTGCTCTTCAAGCCTCCCAAATTGCCATGTCAGCCTCTAACCTTTTCACCCTTCCTAGCAAACCATTGCTTGGCTATGTTACCGCTTTCGCTCAGCCCCTCTTATAGCGTTGTTAGTTGCAGGTGAAGTTGAAGATTTCTCCATGATGGACAGGATTATGTTGGGATATCACAATATCTCTTATCTAATTAATGCATCTATATACTTGGTAAAGGGTGGAAGGCTCGACCTTATGCCTGGTATTTTGTTCCACTCTTGCCGCCCTAGTTTTCGTCATACCGGTGTTATGTTCCATGATTTTGCGTTCCTTACGCGGTTGGGTGATTTATGGGACCCCCTTGACAGTTCGCTTTGAATAAAACTCCTCCAGCAAGGCCCAACCTTGGTTTTACCATTTGCCTCACCTAGCCCTTTTTCCCTAGGGTTTCCGGAGTCCGAGGGTCATCTTTATTTACCCCCCGGGCTAGTGCTCGTCGTGAGTGTTGGTCCAACCTGTCAGCCGTCGGTGGCCACCAGGGGCAACTCTGCGCTGGCCTACCGGAAGTTTGGACAATCTGGTGTGCCCTGAGAACGAGATATGTGCAGCTCCTATCAGGATTTGTCGGCATATTCGGGCGGCTTTGCTGGTCTTGTTTTATCATTGTCGAAATGTCTTGTAAACCGGGATTCCAAGACTGACCGGGTCTTCCTGGGAGAAGGAATATCCTTCATTGACCATGAGAGCTTGTGATGGGCTAAGTGAAGGAAATATGCCCTAGAGGCAATAATAAAGTTATTATTTATTTCCTCATATCATGATAAATGTTTATTATTCATGCTAGAATTGTATTAACCGGAAACATAATACATGTGTGAATATATAGACAAACAGAGTGTCACTAGTATGCCTCTACTAGACTAGCTTGTTAATCAAAGATGGTTATGTTTCCTAACCATGGACAAGGAGTTGTTATTTGATTAACAAGGTCACATCATTAGTTGAATGATTTGATTGACATGACCCATTCCGTTAGCTTAGCACACGATCGTTTAGTATGTTGCTATTGCTTCCTTCATGACTTATACATGTTCCTATGACTATGAGATTATGCAACTCCGTTTACGGAGGAACACTTTGGTACTACCAAGCGTCCTGGCGAATCGGGTGATTATAAAGGAGTACTACAGGTGTCTCCAAAGGCAGATGTTGGGTTGGCGTATTTCGAGATTAGGATTTGTCACTCCGAATGTCGGAGAGGTATCTCTGGGCCCTCTCGGTAATGCACATCACTTAAGCCTTGCAAGCATTGCAACTAATTAGTTAGTTGCGAGATGATGTATTACGGAACGAGTAAAGAGACTTGCCAGTAACGAGATTGAACTAGGTATTGGATACCGACGATCGAATCTCGGGCAAGTAACATACCGATGACAAAGGGAACAACGTATGTTGTTATGCGGTCTGACCGATAAAGATCTTTGTATAATATGTAGGAACCAATATGGGCATCCAGGTCCCGCTATTGGTTATTGACCGAGAATAGTTCTAGGTCATGTCTACATAGTTCTCGAACCCGTAGGGTCCGCACGCTAAGGTTTCGATGGCGGTTATATTATGAGTTTATGAGTTTTGATGTACCGAAGGAGTTCGGAGTCCCGGATGAGATCGGGGACATGACGAGGAGTCTCGAAATGGTCGAGGCGTAAAGATCGATATATTGGACAACTATATTCGGAGTTCGGAAAGGTTCCGAGTGATTCGGTATTTTGGATCTGGGAGAGTTACGGAATTCGCCGGGAGTATATGGGCCTTATTGGGCCATACGGGAATAGAGGAGAGAGGCCAAAAGGAAGGGGCGCGCAGCCCCTCTGGTCCGGTGGACAGGGTGCGGCCCCCTTTCCTTCCTCCTCTCCCCTCTTTCCCCTTCTCCTTCTCTAACAAGGAAGGAGGGAGTCCTACTCCCGGTGGGAGTAGGACACTCCTTGGCGCGCCTCTCCTTGGCCGGCCGCACCCTCCCCCCTTGCTCCTTTATATACGGGGGCAGGAGGGCACCTCTAGACACAAGACACAAGTTGATCTACGGGTCGTTCCTTAGCCGTGTGCGGTGCCCCCCTCCACCATATTACACCTCGGTCATATCGTCGCGGAGTTTAGGCGAAGCCCTGCGCCGGTAGAACATCAACATGTCACCACGCCGTCGTGCTGACGGAACTCATCCCCGACACTTTGCTGGATCGGAGTCCGGGGATCGTCATCGAGCTGAACGTGTGCTGAACACGGAGGTGCCGTACGTTCGGTACTTGGATCGGTCGGATCGTGAAGGCGTCGACTACATCAACCGCGTTGTTATAACGCTTCGCTTCGGTCTCGAGATGCGTAGACAACACTCTCCCTCTCGTTGCTATGCATCACCATGATCTTGCGTGTGCGTGGGAAATTTTTGAAATTACTCGTTCCCCAACGGTGGCATCCGAGCCTAGGTTTTATGGTTTGATGTTATATGCACGAGTAGAACACAAGTGAGTTGTGGGCGATATAAGTCATCTGCTTACCGGCATGTCATACTTTGGTTGGCGGTATTGTTGGATGAAGCGGCCGGACCGACATTACGCCAGACGCTTACGCGAGACTGGTTTTACCGCCGTGCTTTGCACACGGTGACTAGCGGTGTCGGTTTCTCCAACTTTAGTTGAACCGAGTGTGGCTACGCCCGGTCCTTGCGAAGGTTAAAACAGCATCAACTTGACAAACTATCGTTGTGGTTTTGATGCGTAGGTGAGATTGGTTCTTGCTTAAGCCCGTAGCAGCCACGTAAAACTTGCAACAACAAAGTAGAGGACGTCTAACTTGTTTTTGCAGGGCATGTTGTGATGTGATATGGTCAAGACGTGATAAGATATAAGTTGTTGTATGAGATGATCATGTTTTGTTGAAGTTATCGACAATGGCGAAGCCCTATGGATGTCTCTTTGTTGCATAAGATGCAAGTGCCAAATAATTGCTTTAGTTTATCGCTATACGATAGCAATAGTTGTAAGAGAAATAGTTGGTGAGACAACCATGTGATGACACATTGATATAGATCAAGATGATGAAGATCATGGTGTCGTGCGGTGGCGATAGAGATCATGACAAGATACTTTGGAGATGGAGATCAAAGGCGCAAGATGATCATGGCCATATCATGTCACATATTTTGATTGCATATGATGTTTATCTATTATACATCTTATTCTTGCTTTGATTGGCGGTAGCATTTTAAGATGATCTCTCACTAAATTATCAAGAAGTGTTCTCCCGAGTATGCACCGTTGCCAAAGTTAAATCGTGCCCGGACACCACGTGATGATCGGGTGTGATAAGCTCTCGTCCATCTACAACGGGTGCAAGCCAGTTTTGCACACGCGAATACTCGAGTTAAACTTGACGAGCCTAGCATATGCAGATATGGCCTCGGAACACGGAGACCGAAAGGTCGGCGTGAATCATATAGTAGATATGATCAACATAAGATGTTCACCATTGAAAACTACTCCATCTCACGTGATGATCGGTTATGGTTTAGTTGATTTGGATCACGTGATCACTTAGATGACTAGAGAGATGTCTGTCTAAGTGGGAGTTCTTAAGTAATATGATTAATTGAACTTAAATTTATCATGAACTTAGTCCTGGTAGTATTTTGCAAATTATGTTGTAGATCAATAGCTCGCGTTGTTGCTTTCATATGTTTATTTTCATATGTTCCTAGAAAATTGTGTTGAAAAATGTTAGTAGCAATGATGCGGATTGGATCCGCGATCGAGGTTTATCCTCAATGCTGCATGTAAGAATTATGTCCTTAATGCACCGCTAGGTGACAGACCTATTGCAGGAGCGGATGGGGCGTTATGAGCGTTTGGCTAGCTCAATATGATGACTACTTGATAGTTTTGTGCACCATGCTTTATGGCTTAGAATTGGGACTTCAAAGATGTTTTGCACATCATGGACCATATGAGATGTTCCAGGAGTTGAAGTTAATATTTCAAGCAAATACCCGAGTTAAGAGATATGAAGTCTCCAACAAGTTCTATAGCTAAAAGATGGAGGAGAATCGCTCAACTAGTGAGCATGTGCTCAGATTGTCTGGGTACTACAATTGCTTGAATCAAGTGGGAGTTAATCTTCCAGATAAGATAGTGATTGACAGAATTCTCTAGTCACATCACCAAGTTAGTAGAACTTCGTGATGAACTATAATATAGGGATAACAGAAACGATTCCCAAGCTCTTCGTGATGCTAAAATCGACGAAGGTAGAAATCAAGAAAAACATCAAGTGTTGATGGTAGACAAGACCACTAGTTTCAAGAAAAAGGGCAAAGGGAAGAAGGGGAACTTCAAGAAGAACGGCAAGCAAGTTGCTGCTCAAGTGAAGAAGCCCAAGTCTGGTCCTAAGCCCGAGACTAAGTGCTTCTACTGCAAAGGGACTGGTCACTGGAAGCGGAACTACCCCAAGTATTTGGCGGATAAGAAGGATGGCAAAGTGAACAAAGGTATATTTGATATACATGTTATTGATGTGTACTTTACTAGTGTTTATAGCAACCCCTCGGTATTTGGTACTGGTTCAGTTGCTAAGAGTAGTAACTCAAGCGGAGTTGCGAATAAGCGAGAAACTAGTTAAGGGTGAAGTGACGATGTGTGTTGAAAGTAGTTTCAAGATTGATATGATCATCATCGCACACCTCCTATACTTTTGGGATTAGTGTTGAACCTAAATAAATGTTATTTGGTGTTTGCGTTGAGCATGAATATGATTTGATCGTGTTTTTGCAATACGATTATTCATTTAAGTAAGAGAATAAACTGTTGTTCTATTTACATGAATAAAACCTTATATGGTTACACACCCAATGAAAATGGTTCATTGGATCTCGATCGTAGTGATACACATATTCATAATATTGAAACCAAAAGATGCAAAGTTAATAATGATAGTGCAACTTATTTGTGGCACTGCCGTTTAGGTCATATTGGTGTAAAGTGCATGAAGAAACTCCATGCTGATGGGATTTTGGAATCACTTGATTATGAATCACTTGATGCTTGCGAACCATGCCTCATGGGCAAGATGACTAAGACTCCGTTCTCCGGAACAGTGGAGCGAGCAACTGACTTATTGGAAATAATACATACCGATGTATGCGATCCAATGAGTGTTGATGCTCGTGGCAAGTATCGTTATTTTCTGACCTTCACAAGATGATTTGAGCAAATATGGGTATATCTACTTGATGAAACATAAGTCTGAAATAGTTGAAAGGCTCAAAGAATTTCAGAGTCAAGTGGAAAAATCATCGTGACAAGAAAATAAGGTTTCTACGATCTGATCGCGGAGACAAATATTTGAGTTACGAGTTTGGTCTTTAATTAAAACAATGTGGAATAGTTTCACAAATTCATGCCACCTGGAACACCAGATCATAATGGTGTATCCGAACGTCATAACCGTACTTTATTGGATATAGTACAATCTATGATGTTTCTTACCGAATTACCAATATCGTTTTGGGATCATGCATTAGAGACAGCTGCATTCACGTTAAATAGGGCACCATCTAAATCCGTTGAGACGACACTATATGAACTGTGGTTTAGCAAGAAACCAAAGTTGTCGTTTCTTAAAGTTTGGGGCTGCGATGCTTATGTGAAAAAGTTTCATCCTGATAAGCTCGAACCCAAATCGGAGAAATGTGTCTTCATAGGATACCCAAAGGAGGCTGTTGGGTACACCTTCTATCACAGATCCGAAGGCAAGACATTCGTTGCTAAAAATGGATCCTTTCTAGAGAAGGAGTTTCTCTCGAAAGAAGTGAGTGGGAGGAAAGTAGAACTTGATGAGGTAATTGTACCTTCTCCCTTATTGGAAAGTAGTTCATCACAGAAATCTGTTCCTGTGACTACTACACCAATTAGTGAGGAAGCTAATGATGATGATCATGTAACTTCAGATCAAGTTACTACCGAATCTCGTAGGTAAACCAGAGTGAGATCCGCACCAGAGTGGTACGGTAATCCCGTTCTGGAAGTCATGTAACTAGACCATGATGAACCTACGAACTATGAGGAAGCGATGATGAGCCCAGATTCCGCGAAATGGCTTGAGGCCATGAAATCTGAGATGAGATCCATGTATGAGAACAAAGTGTGGACTTTGGTGGAGTTGCCCGATGATCGGCACGCCATAGAAAAATAAATGGATCTTCAAGAGGAAGACGGACGCTGATAGTAGTGTTACTATCTACAAAGCTAGACTTGTCGAAAAAGGTTTTTGACAAAGTTCAAGATGTTGAATACAATGAGATTTTCTCACTCGTATCGATGCTTAAAAGTCTGTCCGAATCATGTTAGCAATTGCCGCATTTTATGAAATCTGGCAAATGGATAAACAAAACTGCATTCCTTAATGGAGTTATTAAGGAAGAGTTGTATGTGATGCAACCAAGAGGTTTTGTCGATCCTAAAGGTGTTAACAAAATGTGCATCTATGGACTGGTGCAAGCATCTCGGAGTTGGAATATACGCTTTGATAAGTTGATCAAAACATATAGTTTATACAGACTTGCAGTGAAGCCTGTATTTACTAGAAAGTGAGTGGGAGCACTACAATATTTCTGATAAGTATATGTGAATGACATATTGTAGATCGGAAATAATGTAGAATTATTCTGCAAAGCATAAAGGAGTGTTTAAAAGGAGTTTTTCAAAGAAAGACCTCAGTGAAGCTGCTTACATATTGAGCATTAAGATCTATAGAGATAGATCAAGACGCTTGATAAGTTTTTTCAATGAGTACATACCTTGACAAGATTTTGAAGTAGTTCAAAATGGAACAGTCAAAGAAAGAGTTCTTGCCTGTGTTACAAGGTGTGAAATTGCGTAAGACTCAAAAACCCAACCACGGCAGAAGATAGAAAGAGAATGAAAGTCATTCCCTATGCGTTGGCCATAGGTTCTATAAAGTATGCCATGCTGTGTACCAGATCTATTGTATACCCTACACTGAGTTTGGCAAGGGAGTACAATAGTGATCTAGGAGTAGATCACTGGACAGCGGTCAAAATTATCCTTAGTGGAATAAGGATATGTTTCTCGATTATGGAGGTGACAAAAGGTTCGTCGTAAAGGGTTACGTCGATGCAAGTTTTGACACTGATCTAGATGACTCTAAGTCTCAATCTGGATACATATTGAAAGTGGGAGCAATTAGCTAGAGTAGCTCGTGCGAGCATTGTTGACATAGAAATTTGCAAAATACATACGGATCTGAATGTGGCAGACCCGTTGACTAAACTTCTCTCACAAGCAAAACATGATCACACCTTAGTACTCTTTGGGTGTTAATCACATAGCGATGTGAACTAGATTACTGAATCTAGTAAACCCTTTGGGTGTTGGTCACATGGCGATGTGAACTATGGGTGATAATCACATGATGATGTGAACTATCGATGTTAATCACATGGTGATGTGATCTAGATTATTGACTCTAGTGCAAGTGGGAGACTGAAGGAAATATGCCCTAGAGGCAATAATAAAGTTATTATTTATTTCCTCATATCATGATAAATGTTTATTATTCATGCTAGAATTGTATTAACCGGAAACATAATACATGTGTGAATATATAGACAAACAGAGTGTCACTAGTATGCCTCTACTAGACTAGCTTGTTAATCAAAGATGGTTATGTTTCCTAACCATGGACAAGGAGTTGTTATTTGATTAACAAGGTCACATCATTAGTTGAATGATCTGATTGACATGACCCATTCCGTTAGCTTAGCACACGATCGTTTAGTATGTTGCTATTGCTTCCTTCATGACTTATACATGTTCCTATGACTATGAGATTATGCAACTCCCGTTTACCGGAGGAACACTTTGGTACTACCAAGCGTCACTGGCGAATCGGGTGATTATAAAGGAGTACTACAGGTGTCTCCAAAGGCAGATGTTGGGTTGGCGTATTTCGAGATTAGGATTTGTCACTCCGAATGTCGGAGAGGTATCTCTGGGCCCTCTCGGTAATGCACATCACTTAAGCCTTGCAAGCATTGCAACTAATGAGTTAGTTGCGAGATGATGTATTACGGAACGAGTAAAGAGACTTGCGGTGCGAGATTGAACTAGGTATTGGATACCGACGATCGAATCTCGGGCAAGTAACATACCAATGACAAAGGAACAACGTATGTTGTTATGCGGTCTCGACCGATAAAGATCTTCGTAGAATATGTAGGAACCAATATGGGCATCCAGGTCCGCTATTGTTTATTGACCGAGAATAGTTCTAGGTCATGTCTACATAGTTCTCGAACCCGTAGGGTCCGCACGCAAGGTTTCGATGATGAGTTATATTATGAGTTTATGAGTTTTTATGTACCGAAGGAGTTCGGAGTCCCGAATGAGATCGGGGACATGACGAGGAGTCTCGAAATGGTCGAGGCGTAAAGATCGATATATTGGACGACTATATTCGGAGTTCGGAAGGTTCGAGTGATTCGGTATTTTTTGAGTACCGGAGAGTTACGGGAATTCGCCGGGGAGTATATGGGCCTTATTGGGCCATACGAGAATAGAGGAGAGAGGCCAAAAGGAAGGAGGCGCGCAGCCCCCCTCTGGTCCGAATTGGACAAGGGGTGCGGCCCCCCTTTCCTTCCTCCTCTCCCCCTCTTTCCCCTTCTCCTACTCCAACAAGGAAGGAGGGAGTCCTACTCCCGGTGGGAGTAGGACACCCCTTGGCGCGCCTCTCCTAGGCCGGCCGCACCCTCCCCCCTTGCTCCTTTATATACGGGGGCAGGGGGCACCTCTAGACACAAGACACAAGTTGATCTACGGATCGTTCCTTAGCCGTGTGCGGTGCCCCCCTCCACCATATTACACCTCGGTCATATCGTCACGGAGTTTAGGCGAAGCCCTGCGCCGGTAGAACATCAACATCGTCACCACGCCGTCGTGCTGACGGAACTCATCCCCGACACTTTGCTGGATCGGAGTCCGGGGATCGTCATCGAGCTGAACGTGTGCTGAACACGGAGGTGCCGTACGTTCGGTACTTGGATCGGTCGGATCGTGAAGACGTACGACTACATCAACAGCGTTGTTATAACGCTTCCGCTTTCGGTCTACGAGAGTACGTAGACAACACTCTCCCCTCTCGTTGCTATGCATCGCCATGATCTTGCGTGTGCGTAGGAAATTTTTTGAAATTACTACGTTCCCCAACACTAAGTTGGGACACCCCTGCAGGGTATAAACTTTCGAGCCTGTGTCCGCGGTTATGTGGCAGATGGGAATTTGTTAATGTCTGGTTGTAGATAACTTGACACCAGATACAAATTAAAACGCATCAACCACATGTGTAGCCGTGATGGTCTCTTCTCGGCGGAGTCCGGGAAGTGAACACAGTTTTGGGTTATGATTGATGTAAGTAGGAGCTCAGGATCACTTCTTGATCATTACTAGTTGACGACCGTTCCTTTGCTTCTCTTCTCGCTCTTATTTGCGTATGTTAGCCACCATACTTGCTTAGTCGCTGCTGCAACCTCACCACTTTACCCCTTCCTTTCCCATTAAGCTTTGATAGTCTTGATACCCATGGTAATGGGATTGCTGAGTCCTCGTGGCTCACAGATTACTACAACAACAATTGCAGGTACAGGTTATGTGATGATCATGACGCGAGAGCGATGTCACTTGTTTTGGAGTTATCCTTCTGCTTCTTCTTCGATCAGGGGACAGGTTCCAGGTCGACAGCCTGGGCTAGCAGGGTGGATGTCGTTTGAGCTTCTGTTTGTGTTTCATCCGTAGTCGGATGTTGATATTATGGATGATGTATTGTTGTATTCGTGTGGCATGGTTTGCCTCTTGTATGTATCCCCATCTATTATGTAATGTTGATGTAATGATATCGAACTTGCAAAAGCGTCTTCAAGATGCGCTGCTATCCTTGGTGGGACCTTCGAGTTCCTTTAGGATAGGATCGCATCTTGGGCGTGACAACTTTGATATCCTCGATGATGGTTCTCCACCTGAACTCAGTAGTATTTTATTATAAGCCTACTACATGGATGGCCATGCCTATCTGGGACAGCGTGCTCACATGTGTGTAGCAGAACTAGCTCATATTTTGGAGCTTGCTCTCGTAGTTCATCCCCCGAGACTCTCGCAACGTCATCTCGTCGATTTGTGTTGCAAACTTTCATTTTTCTTTCTAGACTTGATGAGTCTGGAATATCCTGACACCAACCAGATCTGAATCTCAGGCTGATATGATGGTTGGAACGTTTCCCAAGAACTATAATATTGGTCTCACCGTAACCGGTAAAGTGGATGTCATGGCCAACACACCCAACCGGAAGACCTATTATTGTAGTATCTCGTTTGAGGAAGTTGGCCACCTTCCCATAAGGATCTCATAGGATTTAACCCAGAAGTTATTCCTTATGGATTCTTGAGCTCCTGAAGTCTGACCTTTTTACTTGATGTTCTAGATATCAGAGTTATGCTAGCACATCAAGGAGAACATTAGAAGCGGAGTGCTAAATGTCTCTCGGTCGATCGTCCAGATTTTTCCCCTTGGCCTCGCTAAGGTGAAACCTGAGAAAGTGTTATCTTATTTTGCATCTGCATCGTCCATCACCATTCATCATGGTAGTATGTTGTGTTTCTAGGTTCCTTGACATGGATATTGGTAAAATCTTGATGAATATGGAAATGCTCAGGTTCTTGAGAGCACGCACAAGCACTACGTGTTATCATCGGCACTAACAGGGATTGCACCTAGTTTCCTCGTTTATGCTATAACCTTTTTCAACAGTGGAATCACTCTCATTTGTTGAGTTATTCCCTAGTTACTAAAATCATTCTCATCATTTGCATTTTGTTCCCAGCTTGCACCGCCATTGTGCAATCCTGCTATGAACTACTTCTCAGTAATTACTGATCGGGATCGTCTTCAAAGGTGGTCCTACCATGGGTCCCATCCATTTCTGATGATAAGCAAAATCACCCCTTGTGTTGTCTTCAACAAGGTAATCCACATCATCCATTCTAGCCTGGGTATGCCATCCCTTCGTACTCTGCCAATGATTGTTGTGATTTACCTTAGGCTGGTATAAAGAGTTTCAATGATCTCCGATTCAAAAGTAATTCTTTTTGCCACTTAAGGTAATAATTCTACGAGTCACCCTCCTCTAAGATGTCTCGTTATGGTATCATGACAACTCAACTCCTCGCTACATTGGCAACCGTTCACCATCCTTTCTAAGTGTGGAATTGTTGCCTACCTAGTGAACCCTCGTCATCTGTTTCACTCCATCCCTTTGGATGTTTGCTTTGTGTCTCAGCTCGAGAGATGTGCTATGTCTCACTTCGTGAGTTGATCCTGAGTTGTTCGATCTTCGAGAAGATCAATCCTTCTAGAATTTTCCCTTTCCTCTCGTTGCCATGTTGGTTGAAGTTCCCAGAGTAAGACATCGAGACATTGTTGGTGATCGAATCAACGATACTATGAAGTGCAACCTAGATCATGAAGGTTGTATTAGTTTGCATTTCCCCCTTCCATCTTACCCTACGCTTGAATCTTGGGACGAGATTCTTGTTTAGGGGGGTGAGTTTTCATAGCCCTAGCTCAGCCCTATTGCCTTTGCTTGTTTCTCATGTCATTATGTTTACATTTTAAATGAATTTGAAATGGGGACGACAGAAAACCCCTAGCACCCCTTTAAACCAACTAGGGTTTACTAAAATCATTTTCAATGAACCCAAAATGCCCTTCTAAAATGTTCATCATCTTTGCCTTGGTCTAGAACCTCTGACAAAAATGGTGCACACTTTTCTAGGACAATAGAGGGTCGCTGATTTAAATCATATAGTATTTGCATTGGGCATTTAAATGCTATAAACATTTTAAATGCTCGAATAATCACAAACTAAAATGTTTGTTGTTGGTTATATTACAAACAGTGGCATTGAGCAGTTTCATGATTTTTGGACATGTCTAAGTATTTTAAAAAAAGCCCTAAAGTGACAGCAAAATAGAAAACAAAAGAAAAATAGAAAAGGAAGGAAACCTACCTAACTTACCTGTGCAGCCCACCTGGCAGCCCAAGTGTCCGGCCCAGCCCACTAGCGCCCCCTTGTCATCTTCCTCCTCTACCAGGAGGACAACCAGGTGCGTGGCGAGCGCCGACGCTGCTCTGGCCACCTCCTGCTCCCTCCCCGGGCCTTCTAGCAACGCCACGGAGACACCTCGTGGCCCCTTGCTCCTCTCCCTCACTCGCTGCTCTCTCTCCCCTCCCCTGGCTCTCTCCCTTGAGCTCACTCGAGCGTAGCCGTCGTCGCCGACCAGCGCTCGTGTGGCCGCAGCCATCCTCGAGCCTCTCCGACACGCCCCCGAGCTCTATCGTTCCGCCCTCGTCCTCTCCGTCGTCTCACGCGACTAGAAGAGCCCTGACGCGCCGTCCCCACCCCTTCTTCCTTCTTCGACCATGGAGATCACCGGCGACTCTCCGCCGTCACCAAGCTGCCCCCGAGCATGCTGAGATCACCGACCACCTCGCCGTGAGCTCCTCTACCCAACCCCTCTCTCCTCACCGTCGATTTCTTCCTCTAGCCTCACTAACCACCGGGGCCGAAGCCCGCCGCCGCCGTGCCTCGTCGCCATCGTGGCTAGAGCCACAATGGCTTGAAGCCAAGTACACTGTTGTGCTCATCGCAGCTCTAGGTGCCCGTAGCGGCCACTAGCTCCTCCTCCCATGCACCGCAGCGCCGAACCCGTCTTTGCTCGAACTCCGGCCATCGTCGTGAGCTTGTTTTCGGCGAGCTCCGGTCACCCCGCGACCTGCCGCTGCCTCTACTGGATGCGCGGGCACAAGGGCTATGCCCTGGAACCCTCAGCAAGCCAAACCATCCCCCGTAGCGCGTTTTCGAGCCGCGTCGCCACTGTTTTGGTCTCCGCCGGCAAGGTTCCGGTGACGCTGACGTAGCACCATTAGTTTAGGCACTAATCGTGTTTAGTTAGTGCCCTGTGTCGATGGCATACGGGCCCCACTGCCTAATTAACCTAGTTTAGTTTCTGTTTAGGTTTAGCTAACGACACGGGCCCCAGTGGTCAGTTTGACCTGGCCACGTCACCAGTTGACCCGACCCCACCTGTCACTGACACTAATCTGTCCTAAGCCACTGACCAGTGGACCCCACTGGTCAGGTTTGACCTGGACCTGGCCAGTTGACCTGCTGACATTAGCCTTGCGCAATGCTGACGCAGTAAAGCTTTTCTAGAATTTAAATAAATCTAAATGATTTATTTATTTTCAGAAAATGCCCAAAACTTCTAAAAATCATAGAAAATAATCTATAACTCAGAATGAAATAAGTTATATATGAAAAATGATCAGAAAAATCCAATCTATCCATCTGTACTGGTTTCATGCGTGTTAAAGCAACTTAAACCTGCTGTTTTATATCAAAACCTGATAATGCACTTTATAAATTCATAATTTGAGTTTGAACTTGAACCTTGGGTTCAAAATAACTCAAACCCATCTGGTTGTAGTTGAATTAGGCCAACACGCTCCTATTGCCATGTCATGATCATGCATCATATTGTGCATTGCATTGATTGTGTTCCTTCTCTGTTGCCGGTGGTTGTTCCCCCTCAGTAGACGTATGTTTTAACGATGTGATCAATGACACAGATGAAGAACTATACTATCTTCAGAAGTGCCAGGCAAGCAAAACCCCCTTGTCATTCCGATACAATCCCACTCTCTCGCTCCTGCTCTCTTTTACTGCATTAGGACAACAACGATTCAACTGTTACATGCTACGGTAGTTGAACCCCTTTCCTCTGTATGACCTGTCATTGCCACAGTAAATAGATGAAACCCACTAGCATGAGTAGGAGTTGTTTGAGCCCTGATGTGCCTACTCATTCATGTCTGTTTGTCATGCCTGCTATGCTTAGAGTGGTGTCAGGTCTGATTCATCGGGGATGAACTGGAATAGTGATGAACATGTCCTACTATGTGTGAGCTAAGTGTGTGAACACGATTTTGTAAAGGTAGTGGTGAGAGGCCATGTAGGAGTACATGGTGGGTTGTCTCATTGAAGCCGTCCTCAGGAACTGAGTTTTGTTTTTGTGATCCATGAACAGCTACTACCACTCATTGGGATCCTTAATTGACCCTCTCGGCTTTTTAACCACCCTTGTCCTCTTTCCAGGAGTTGCAAGTCATTACTGGTGTTTGTAGTATGCTGGAGGCTGTGCGCAGCGCTGACCTGAGGGGTGGGCTGTGATGCGGTAGGCACGCGGCATGGTATACCGGGCGCCCGTTTGGTGTCTCGGGAACCCTGCTCACATCGTTCGGGGCCGTATGTGGAAACTTCGGCCGGACTCCCTGCGAATGGAACCTGAATAGGCGATAAACCTGGACTAGAGACTTGAGTGTTTAGGTAGGCCGTGGCCGACACCCTTGCTAGGCTTACGCTTGAAGGTTGCCGAGATACATGATGTGTACATGGCGGTAAGTGGGGAGAGCGTGTGTGAAGAAGTACACCCCTGCAGGGTTAACATCCTATATTCGAATATCCGCTTTCGCAGTAAAGGACCTCTGGGTTGCCTATACAGTTCATAGACAAGTGAAAGTAGATACTCTAAAATACGCAAGATAAGTGTGAGTGCTATGGATGGCGTTCTCGTAGGGAGATGGGAGCAGATCCATAGTGGTGTATTGATATGGTGAATATGTGGACTCGTGTGCGCCACCTCAAAAGAGTTACTTGCAGTCGTAGTTCAGGATAGCCACTAAGTCAAAGCTGGCTTGCTGTAGTAAAACCCCGCCATCCCTTTGTTGATAATGATGCATATGTAGTTAGTTCTGATGTAAGTGTTGCTGGGTACATTTGTACTCACATTTGCCTATTTTATGTTTTGCAGAGAGACTTCTGTCTCACTAGTAGTTCCGCGTGGACTTCGACGTTTAGCTTGTTATCTCAACTACGATCTTGTGCCCTCGACAGGATCTAGTAGATAGTCAGGCTTCTCAGCCTTTTTCATTTGTAGTTGTCTTTACTCAGACATGTTAAGCTTCCGCTTGTGCTTTGACTTGTATGCTCTGAATGTTGGGTCATGAGGCCCATGTTTGTAATATCTCGCTCCTGAGAGCGTATTGAATAAAATACTTGAGTTGTAGAGTCATGTTGTATTTGCACATATCGAGCATATTGTGTGTATGTTATTGAAATGCTTGGTATGTGTGGGATCTGACTATCTAGTTGTTTATCCTTGGTAGCCTCTCTTATCGGGAAATGTCTCCTAGTGCTTCCACTGAGCCATGGTAGCTTGCTACTGCTCCGGAACACTTAGGCTGGCCGGCATGTGTACTTCTTTGTTCATGTGTCTATCCCTTCGGGGAAATGTCACGCGGTGTCTACCGGAGTCCTGTTAGCCTGCTACAGCCTAGATTACTGGAGTCCTGCTAGCCCAACTACTACATCCCGGATTCACTCGCTGATGACTGACACATTCGTTGTTGGGTCATGTATGCATGTCCCTGTAAGTTAGCGCCACTTTGGGTACACGACTAGCCATGTTAGCCCGGGTTCTTTGTCATATGGATGCTAGCGACACTATCATATACGTGAGCCAAAAGGCACAAACGGTCCCGGGCCTGGTAAGGCGACACCCGTGGGAGTACCGTGCGTGAGGCCGCAAAGTGATATGAGGTGTTACATGCTAGATCGGTGTGGCATAGGATCGGGTCTGACACCTTTGGGTGTATTCCCGAGACCACGGATCGATCTTGGTAGTCGGTCGGGTCGAGAATCTCTTTTGCATACTCATGTTGGGCAGACCGGACCAGTGGGGGCACGGCAAGTGCACCCACTAGGTGTAGTCCCCGAGACTACTGTTGAATGTTTGATTTGGTGGTAGTCTTAGAGCAATTTCCGCTGTGATTGACTTTTGTTCCTGCGACTGACATATCTTATTTGCTGACCGCGAAAATCTTGTGATCTTGGAGCCCAATTTGCTGAACTAGAGAAGAACCAGATCAGCCTGAACTTCGATCTGGAGCTGGCCAAGAAGAATCTCAAGAAGGCACAGGAAGAAGTAGCTACCATGGGAGGTAATAATTTATCGATTGTCCACCATATGACTTTTTTTTTCTTTTAGTCTCTTGAACCGAGTGACTCCACTCGAACAGATGTGCGTAGTGAAAACCGTCAACCCCAAGCTCGTCTGAAGAATGTTATTTCTTTAGACAAAATGAAGCAGGCTCTGGAGAAGAAGGACCAAGACCTTGCCTCATCTCAGAAGGAGGCGCGAGAGAAAACAGCACTTGCCGATAAGAAGCTGGCATCATTCAACAAGTTGGAAGAGGAGAACTCCAAGTTGAAGACTGCCATTACTGAAGCCAACTAGGAGGTTGTGAGGCTGAAGAAGGACAAGGAAAACTTGACTGACAAGGTTGGAAGTCTCAAGGCCAAGAAGGGTGAACTAGAGGCTTATCTGGGACGGCTTGCTGAGAAGCTGGTCTTGAAGCTTGAAGGTATTTCCTTTTTTTGATTGATTTGTCTATGTCGACTGACACATCTTATTAAACCGTCGACTCATCGCTTTTCTGACTATGTAGAACTTTGTCAAGACTTTGAAGCAGAGACTTGGCGGGTCGAGACATGTCTTGACCCCATAAACTCTCCTGTCAAAGATGACGTCGCGGTGAGCGTGCTGCGATTGGAGTCTCGTCTGGACAGTGTTGTGGATTATCTTGCTCGACAAGGCGGCAATGTCGTGGATCGGCGCGAAACTCTGGCCTCAAGCGGAACTCCCAAAAGATCTCGAGTCTCTGATGACTCGATTGAATGATATCCCTGGTCGAGTGCAGGATGGAAGAAGTTGTCTGCTCGTTGTGGCGCCGATGTTGCTCTGTCGTTGGTCCGAGTCCAAGCTGGTGGCTCTCAAGGTTGCCAACACTAAGAAGCTCAGCTTCCAGTCCTTCATGGACACCTTCCTTGACGCCGCCACTCATATCGCAGACAGCATCGACCTTGAAAGCTTCGTCAAGCCGGCAAGCCCTCCTCCTGCCGAGTGAACAAACATTATGCTCCACCTTTATTTGCCTCACAATGCTGAGTGGTTTTGTAACCGTTAAACTCTTTCAGGCCTGATGCCTGAGTACTTCTGCCCATTGCGGTTCTGAACTTTTGCGGGATTTATCTGCACTTGGTTTTCCTTGAATATGATGGCTTTGCCTTTATCGCTTTTGAATGTTTTTCGATTCCGAGTGAAACTTGACCCTTTCACCTTTCGTCGAGTGGCTCTGAAAATTTTTCAATCAACACCTCGTCGTCCTTGCGGATCGAGATGGAGTACGTTGTACTTGTGACTCAGCTTTGACGTTGTGTTCAGTCGACGCCTCGTCGTCCTTGCGGATAGAGATGGAGCGTATGTTGTACTTGTGATGCAGCTCTGACGTTGTGTTCAGTCGACACCTCATTGTCCTTGCGGGTCGAGATGGAGCGTACATTGTACTTGTGACGCAGCTCTGATGTTGTGTTCAATCGACACCTCGTCTTCCTTGCGGATCAAGATGGGGCGTACATTGTACTTGTGATGCAGCTCAGAGGATTTTTGTGACTTAGGCCAGTATGGGGTCACAACTAAGCCGCGAGTGGGAGGGTCGCTCTCCACTCGGAGTGTTTCTAACTTAGGCGAGTATAGGGTCGCAACTAAGCCCCCGAGTGGGAGGATTGCTCTCCACTCGGAGTCTTTATAACTTAGGCCAGTACGGGATCACAGCTAATCCCCCGAGTGGGAGGATTGCTCTCCACTCAAAGTGTTTTTAACTTAGGTGAGTACGGGGTCATAGCTAAGCCTTCGAGTGGCAGGATTTCTCTCCACTCGGAGTGTTTTTAACTTAGACGAGTACGGGGTTGTAGCTAAGCCTCCGAGTGGGAGGATTGCTCTCCACTCAGAGTGTTTTTAACTTAGGAGAGTACGAGGTCGCAGCTAAGCCTCCGAGTGGGAGGATCGCTCTCCACTTAGAGTGTTTTTAACTTAGGCGAGTACGGGGTCGTAGCTAAGGACCCGAGTGGGAGGATTTCTCTCCACTCGGAATGTTTTTAACTTAGGCAAGCACGGGGTCGCAGCTAAGCCCCCGAGTGGGAGGATTGCTCTCAACTCAGAACGTTTTTAACTTAGGCGAGTACGGGGTCGCAGCTAAGCCCTCGAGTGGGAGGATTGCTCTCCACTCGGAATGTTTTTAACTTAGGCAAGCACGGGGTCGCAGATAAGCCCCCGAGTGGGAGGATTGCTCTCCACTCAGAATTTTTTTAACTTAGGCGAGTACGGGGTCATAGCTAAGTCTCCGAGGGGGAGGATTGCTCTCCACTCGGAATGTTTTTAATTTAGGCGAGCACGGGGTTGCAGCTAAGCCACCGAGTGGGAAGATTGCTCTCCACTTGGAATGTTTTTAACTTAGGCGAGTACGGGGTCGTAGCTAAGCCCCCGAATGGGAGGATTGCTCTCCACTCAGAGTGTTTTTAACTCGGGCGAGTATGGGGGAGCAGCTAAGCCCCCGAGTTGGAGGATTGCTCTCCACTCGGAGTGTTTTTAACTTAGGTGAGTACGGGTCGCAGCTAAGCCTCCGAGTGGGAGGATCACTCTCCACTCGGAGTGTTTTTAACTTAGGCGAGTACGGGGTCGCAGCTAAGCCACCCACTGGGGGTTTCGGACACAAATGATTACGGGAAATCAATCCTTAAGATACTGTAAAAATCTTGTCTTTGGTAAGCAAACTGAAGGACTTCTTATTACCACTCGTCGATCCGAGTGATTTCAGGTATAGAAAGGGCAAAGCAGCTCTGCGTTCCACGCACGAGTCTCGTCCATATTCTTGGCTACATTGTAGATGTGGTATGCTCCGTTGTGAAGCACATTGGTGATGATGAATGGACCTTCCCAGGCTGGAGCAAAGCTTGTGAGGCCGTTTCTGATCCACTCGAAGCACAAGATCCCCTTCCTAGAACACTCGACCTGTGACATTACGGGCATGGAATCGACGCAGATCTTGCTGATAGATGGTCGACCGAATCAGAGCCATCTCACGTTCCTCTTCCAGGAAATCAACTGCGTCTTCCTATGCCTGCTTTGCTTCAGCTTCTGACAAGAGTTCCACCCAGGGAGCGTTGTGCAGCAAATCACTCAGAAGCACAGCCTCGGCGCTGTACACCAGGAAGAAAGGGGTTCGGTCAGTCGATCGGCTCGGTGTCGTTCTCAACCCCCATAGGACGGATGGCAACTCAGTCTCCCAAGCTCCAGCAGCGGGCTTGAGGTCGCGCATCAGCCGGGGTTTTTACCCTTGAAGGATCAAACCATTCGCCCTTTTTGCTTGGCCATTCGACTGCGGGTGTGCAACAGACGCATAGTCGACCCGAGTGCCTTGGGAAGCAAAGAATGCCTTGAACTCATCAGAATCAAAATTGGAGCCGTTATCTATGATAATGCCGTAAGGAACTCCATATCACAATATCAACTCCTTGATGAAACTGACGGCAGTGCTTGAGTCAAGGTTTTTGATGGGCTTGGCTTCGATCCACTTAGTGAACTTGTCGGCTGCTACAAGCAAATGAGTGAAACCACTTCTGCCGGTTGATACGTCTCCAACATATCTATAATTTTTTATTGTTCCATGCTACTATATTACCCGTTTTGGATGTTTATGGGCTTTTTGTTCCACTTATATATCATTTTTGGGACTAACCTACTAACTGGAGGCCCAGCCCGAATTGCTGTTTTTTTTGCCTATTTCAGTGTTTCGAAGAAAAGGAATATCAAATGGGGTCCAAATGGAATGAAACCTTTGGGAGCGATCTTTTTGGAACAAACACAATCCAGGAGACTTGGAGTGGACGTCAAGAAGCAGCCAAGGCGACCACGAGGGTGCCTGGCGCGCCCTAGGGGGGTGGGCGCGCCCCAACCTCGTGGGCCCATCGTGGCTCTCCTGACCGACTTCTTTCGCCTATATATACTTGCATACCCTGAAAACACTGAGGAGCACCATGAAAACCTATTTCCACCGCCGCAACCTTCTGTACCCGTGAGATCCCATCTTGGAGCCTTTTTCGGCGCTCTGCCGGAGGGGGAATCGACCATGGAGGGCTTCTACATCAACACCATAGCCTCTCCGATGAGTTGTGAGTAGTTTACCACAGACCTTTAGGTCCATAGTTATTAGCTAGATGGCTTCTTCTCTCTCTTTGAATCTCAATACAAAGTTCTCCTCGATCTTCTTGGAGATCTATTTGATGTAACTCTTTTTGCGGTGTGTTTGTCGACATCCGATGAATTGTGGGTTTATGATCAAGATTATCTATGAGAAATATTTGAATCTCCTCTGAATTCTTTTATGTGTGACTGGTTATCTTTGCAAGTCTCTTCAAATTATCAGTTTGGTTTGGCCTACTAGATTGATCTTTCTTGCAATGGGAGAAGTGCTTAGCTTTGGGTCCAATCTTGCGGTGTCCTTTCCCAGTGATAGTAGGGGCAGCAAGTCACGTGTTTTATTGTAGCCAACGAGGATAAAAAGATGGGGTTTATATCATATTTCTTGAGTTTATCCCTCTATATCATGTCATCTTGCCTAACGCGTTACTCTGTTCTTATGAAATTAATACTCCAGATGCATGCTAGATAGCAGTCGATGTGTGGAGAAATAAGTAGATGTAGAATCGTTTCGGTCTACTTGTCGCGGACGTGATGGCTATATACATGATCATGCCTAGACAATCTCATAGCTATGCTCTTTTCTATCAATTGCTTGACAGTAATTTGTTCACCCACCGTAACACTTATGCTATCTTGAGAGAAGCCACTAGTGAAACCTATGGGCCCCGGGTCTATTTTCCATCATATAAGTTTCCCATCCATCTTATTTTGCAATCTTTACATTCCAATCTATATCATAAAAATACCAAAAATATTTATCTTATCTTATTATCTCTATCAGAGCTCACTTTCGCAAGTGGCCGTGAAGGGATTTACAACCCCTTTATCGCGTTGGTTGCGAGGTTCTTGTTTGTTTGTGTAGGAACGAGGGACGTGTGTGGAGCCTCCTACTGGATTGATACCTTGGTTCTCAAAAACTGAGGGAAATACTTAAGCTACTTTGCTGCATCACCCTTTTCTCTTCAAGGGAAAACCAATGCAGTGCTCAAGAGGTAGCAAGAAGGATTTCTGGCACCGTTGCCGGGGAGGTCTTCGCTCAAGTCAAGACATACCAAGTACCCATCACAAACTCATCTCCCTCGCATTACATTATTTGCCATTTGCCTCTCATTTTCCTCTCCCCCACTTCACCCTTGCCGTTTTATTCGCCCTCTCTTTTCCGTTCGCCTCTCTTTTTCGCTTGCCTCTTGTGTGCTTGTGTGTTGGATTGCTTGTCATGATGGCTCAAGATAATAATAAATTGTGTGACTTTTCCAAAACCAACAATAATGATTTCCTTAGCACTCTGATTGCTCCTCTTAATGATGCTGAATCTTGTGAAATCAATGCTGCTTTGTTGAATCTTGTTATGAATGATCAATTCTCCGGCCTTCCTAGTGAAGATGTCGCTACTCGTCTAAACAACTTTGCTAATTTGTGTGATATGCAAAAGAAGAAAGACACGGAAAATGGTATTGTTAAATTGAAGTTATTTCCTTTTTCACTTAGAGATCGTGCTAAAACTTGGTTTTCATATTTCCCTAAAAATAGTATTGATTCATGGAATAAGTGCAAAGATGCTTTTATCTCTAAGAACTTTCCTCCTGCAAAGGTCATCTCCCTTAGGAACGATATTATGAATTTTAAGCAACTTGATCATGAACATGTTGCGCAATCTTGGGAGAGGATGAAATTAATGATTCATAATTGCCCTACTCATGGATTAAATTTATGGATGATCATACAAAATTTTTATGCCGGATTGAATTTTGCTTCTAGAAATCTTTTAGATTCGGCCGCGGGAGGCACTTTTATGGAAATCACTTTAAGAGAAGCTACTAAACTCCTAGATAATATTATGGCTAATTATTCTCATGGCACACCGAAAGATCTACTAGTAAAAAGGTTCATGCGATAGAAGAAATTAATGTTTTGAGTGGAAAGATGGATGAACTTATGAAATTGTTTGCTACTAAGAGTGCTCCTATTGAGACAAATGATATGCCTTTGTCTACTTTGATTGAGAATAATAATGAATCTATGGATGTGAATTTTGTTGGTAGGAATAATTTTGGTAACAATGCTTATAGAGGAAATTTTAATCCTAGACCGTTTCCTAGTAATTCCTCCAATAATTATGGTAATTCCTATAACAACTCTTATGGAAATTTTAATAAGATGCCCTCTGATTTTGAGAATAGTGTTAAAGAATTTATGATCTCTCAAAAGAATTTCAATGCTTTGCTTGAAGAAAATTTGCTTAAAGTTGATGAATTGGCTAGAAACATTGATAGACTTTCTCTTGATGTTGATTCTTTGAAACTTAGATCCATTCCACCTAAGCATGATATCAATGAGTCTCTCAAAGCTATGAGAACTTCCATTGATGAGTGCAAAGAAAGAACTGCTAGGATGCGTGCTAAGAAAGATTGCTTTGTAAAAGCGTGTTCTTCTAGTTTCCATGATAATAATGATGAAGATCTAAAAGTTATTGATGTGTCCCCTATTAAATCTTTATTTTGCAATATGAATCTTGATAATGATGGGACTGGAGATGAGTCAACTTTAGTTAAAGGCGTCCCAACGATTCAGAGTTTCTAGATCTGGATGCTAAATTTGGTAAAAGTGGGATTGGAGAGGTAAAAACTTTACATAGAAATGAACCCACTATTTTAGATTTCAAGGAATTTAATTATGATAATTGTTCTTTAATAGATTGTATTTCCTTGTTGCAATCCGTGTTGAATTCTCCTCATGCTTATAGTCAAAATAAAGATTTTACCAAACATATTGTTGATGCTTTGTTGCAGTCTTATGAAGAAAAACTTGAATTGGAAGTTTCTATCCCTAGAAAACTTTATGATGAGTGGGAACCTACTACTAAAATTAAAATTAATGATCATTAATGCTATGCTTTGTGTGATTTGGGTGCTAGTGTTTCCACGATTCCAAAAACTTTATGTGATGTGCTAGGTTTGTGTGAATTTGATGATTGCTCTTTAAACTTGCACCTTGCGAATTCCACTATTAAGAAACCTATGGGAAGGATTAATGATGTTCTTATTGTTGCAAATAGGAATTATGTGCCCGTAGATTTCATCGTTCTTGATATAGATTGCAATCTTTCATGTCCTATTATTCTTGGTAGACCTTTCCTTAGAACGATTGGTGCAATTATTGATATGAAGGAAGGAAATATTACATTCAAATTTCCATTAAGGAAAGGCATGGAACACTTTCCTAGAAAGAAAATCAAATTACCTAATGAATCTATTATGAGAGACACTTATGAATTGAATACCAAAGATGGTAATACTTAGATCTATCCTCGCTTTTATGCCTAGCGAGGGGCGTTAAACAATAGCGCTTGTTGGGAGGCAACCCAATTTTATTTTTGTTCATTGATTTTTGCTTCTGTTTAGTAATAAATAAATCATCTAGCTTCTGTTTAGATGTCGTTTTATGTTTTAATTAGTGTTTGTGCCAAGTAGAACCTATAGGATAACCTACGGTGATAGTTAATTTGATCTTACTGAAAAACAGAAACTTTTGCACGTACGAGAATAATTTTAATAAATCACAGAAACGTGATTTTTAGTTGATTATTTTTGCAGTAGATCAATATAAAACTTTCCCAGGACTTGCCATTTTGGTAGGATTTTTATAGTTCCATAAGTATTCAAAAGTTACAGATTGCTACAGACTCTTCTGTTTTTGACAGATTCTAATTTTCGTGTGTTGTTTGCTTATTTTGATGAACCTATGGCTAGTATCGGGGGGGTATGAGCCATAGAGAAGTTGGAATACAGTAGGTTTAACACCAATATAAATAAATAATGAGTTCATTACAGTACCTTAAGTGGTGGTTTTTATTTCTTGCACTAACGGAGCTTATGAGATTTCCTGTTGAGTTTTGTGTTGTGAAGTTTTCAAGTTTTGGGTAAATATTTGATGGACTATGGAATAAGGAGTGGCAAGAGACTAAGCTTGGGGATGCCCATGGCACCCCAAGATAATTGAAGGACAACCAAAAGCCTAAGCTTGGGGATGCCCCGGAAGGCATCCCTCTTTAAATCTTAAATCTATCGGTAACTTTACTTGGAGCTATATTTTTATTCGCCACATGATATGTGTTTTCCTTGGAGCGTCTTGTATGATATGAGTCTTTGATTTTTAGTTTACCACAAAAATCCTTGCTGTACACACCTTTTGGGAGAGACACACATGATTCAGAATTTATTAGAATACTCTATGTGCTTCACTTATATCTTTTGAGCTAGACAATTTTGCTCTAATACTTGACTTATATCTTTTTAGAGCAAGGTGGTGGCTTTATTTTGTAGAAATTATCGATATCTCATGCTTCGCTTATATTATTTTGAGAGTCTTTTAGAACAGCATGGTATTTGTTATGGTTATAAAATTGGTCCTAGAATGATGGGCATCCAAGTTGGATATAATAAAAACTATCATAGAAAGTGCATTAAGCACAATGATCAATTTGATACTTGATAATTCTTTTGAGATATAAAGGTGGTAATGTTAGAGTCGTGCTAGTGGGGTAATTATGAAATTGAGAAATACTTGTGTTAAAGTTGGCAAGCCCCGTAGCATGCACGTATGGTAAAAGTTGTGTAACAAATTTGTTGCATGGGGTAATCTTTTGATTGCCTTCCTTATGTGTGGAGGTCGGGATCGCGCGATGGTTAACTCCTACCAACCCTTACCCTAAGAGCATGCGTAGTAGTACTTTGCTTCGAGGGCTAATAAACTTTTGCAATAAGTATATGAGTTCTTTATGACTAATGTGAGTCCATGGACTATACGCACTCTCATCCTTCCACTATTGCTAGCCTCTCTTATGCCGCGCAACTTTTGCCGGTATTATACACCCACCATTTAGCTTCCTCAAAACAGCCAACATACCTACCTGTTATGGCATCTCCATAGCCATTCCAAGATATATTGCCATGCAACTTTCCACCGTTTCGTATACTATGACACGCGCCATCATTGTCATATTGCTTTTGCATGATCATGTAGTTGACATCGTATTTGTGGCAAGGCCACCTTCATAATTCTTTCATACATATCACTCTTGATTCATTGCATATCCCGGTACACTGCCGGAGGCATTCACATAGAGTCATATTTTGTTCTAAGTATTGAGTTGTAATTCTTGAGTTGTAAATCAATTAAAGTGTGATGATCTTCATTATTAGAGCATTATCCCAAGTGAGGAAAGGATGATGGAGACTATGATTCCCCCACAAGTCGGGATGAGACTCCGGACTTAAAAAAATTAAAAGAGGCCAAAGAAGCCCAAATAAAAAAAAGGCCAAAGAAGCCCACCACATAAAAAAATGAGAGAAAAGAGAGAATGGACAATGTTACTATCCTTTTTCCACACTCGTGCTTCAAAGTAGCACCATGATCATCATGATAGAGAGTCTCCTATGTTGTCACTTTCATATACTAGTGGGAATTTTTCATTATAGAACTTGGCTTGTATATTCCAATGATGGGCTTCCTCAAAATGCCCTAGGTCTTCGTGAGCAAGCAAGTTGGATGCACACCCACTTAGTTTCTTTTGTTGAGCTTTCATACATTTATAGCTCTAGTCCATCCGTTGCATGGTAATCCCTACTCACTCACATTGATATCTATTAATGGACATCTCCATAGCCCGTTGATACGCCTAGTTGATGTGAGACTATCTTCTTCCTTTTTGTCTTCTTCACAACCACCATCCCATTCCACATATAGTGTTATATCCATGGCTTGCGCTCATGTATTGCGTGAGAGTTGAAAAGGCTGAAGCGCATTAAAAAGTATGAACCAATTGCTTGGCTGAAACCGGGGTTGTGCATGATGGGAGTATTTTGTGTGATGAAAATGAAGCATAGCCTAACTATATGATTTTGTAGGGATAAGCTTTCTTTGTCTATGTTATTTTGATAAGACATGATTACTTTGTTAGTATGCTTGAAGTATTACTATTTTTATGTTAATATGAACTTTTATCTTGAATCATTTGGATCCGAACATTCATGCCACAATAAATAAAATTACATTGAGAAATATGCTAGGTAGCATTCCACATCAAAAAATCAGTTTTTATCATTTACCTACTCAAGGATGAGCAGGAATTAAGCTTGGGGATGCTCGATACGTCTCCAACGTATCTATAATTTTTTATTGTTCCATGTTATTATATTGCCCGTTTTGGATGTTTATGGGCTTTACTTTGCACTTTTATATCATTTTTGGGACTAACCTACTAACCGGAGGCCCAGCCCGAATTACTGTTTTTTTGCCTATTTCAGTGTTTCGAAGAAGAGGAATATCAAACGGAGTCCAAACGGAATGAAACCTTCGGGAGCGATCTTTTTGGAACAAACACAATCCATGAGACTTGGAGTGGACGTCAAGAAGCTGCCGAGGCGGCCACGATGGTGCCTGGCTGTCATGCCCAATATGCGACCCTATCCAAAAGGAACTCGAAGGTCCCACCAAGGATAGACCCGCATATTGAAACGCTTTTGCAAGGTGGATATCATTACATCAACATTACATAATAGATGGGGATACATACATAAGGCATACAATGCCACACAAACAAAACATCATCTTACAAAAGAGCACCATCCGACTACGGATGAAACACAAACAGAAACTCAAACGACATCCACCCTGCTAGCCCAGGCTACCGACCTGGAACCTATCCCCTGATCGAAGAAGAAGCAGAAGAAGAACTCCAAACAAGCAAACGTCGCTCTCACGTCATGGTCATCGCATAACATGTACCTGCAACTATTGTTGTAGTAATCTGTGAGCCACGAGGACTCAGCAATCCCATTACCATGGGTATCAAGACTAGCAAAGCTTAATGGGAAAGGAAGGGGTAAAGTGGTGAGGTTGCAGCAGCGACTAAGCATATATGGTGGCAAACATACGCAAATAGGAGTGAGAAGAGAAGCAAAGGAACGGTCGTGAAGCTAGCAATGATCAAGAGGTGATCCTGAACACCTACTTACGTCAAACATAACCCAAAAACCGTGTTCACTTCCCGGACTCCGCCGAAAAGAGACCATCACGGCTACACACGCGGTTGATGCATCTTAATTCGGATCTGGTGTCAAGTTATCTACAACCGGACATTAACCAATTCCCATCTGCCACATAACCGTGTGCACGGCTCTCAAAAGTTTATACCCTGCAGGGGTGTCCCAACTTAGCCCATGATAAGCTCTCGCGATCAATGAAGGATATTCCTTCTCCCAGGAAGACCCGATCAGTCTCGGAATCCCGGTTTACAAGACATTTCAACAATGGTAAAACAAAACCAGCAAGACCACCCGATGCACCGACATCCCAATAGGAGCTGCACATATCTCGTTCTCAGGGCAACACCGGATGAGCAATCCGTACAACTAAAACCAGACCTCAAGTTTCCTTGAGGGGCCGCTGCAAAGGGCTCTAGTTCGTACCAACACTTAGACAAGCATTGGCCCGAGGGGGCTGAATAAAGATGACCCTCGAGAGAGCGACTCCCAAGGGAAAAGTAGGTGGTGATGAGGCAAATGGTAAAACCAAGGTTGGGCCTTGCTGGAGGAGTTTTATTCAAAGCGAACTGTCAAAGGGGTCCCATAAATCACTCGACCGTGTTAGGAACGCAAAATCCGGGAACATAACACCGGTATGACGGAAACTAGGGCGGCAAGAGTGGAACAAAACACCAGACATAAGGCCGAGCCTTCCACCCTTTACCAAATATATAGATGCATTAATTAAATAAGAGATATTGTGATATCCCAACATCATCCTGTCCACCATGGAGCAATCTTCAACTTCACCTGCAACTAACAACGCTATAAGAGGGGCTGAGCAAAGCGGTAACATAGCCAAACAACGGTTTGCTAGGAAGGGTGTCAAAGGTTAGAGGTTCATGGCAACTTGGGAGGCTTGAAGAGCAAATGATAGGTAGCGCAGCAAAGCGATAGAACGAAGCAACTAGCATAGCAATGATAGTAGTGAGATCCAGGGTAGCGGTCTTCTTGCCTAAAATCCCGCTAGGAAGAAGAACGAGTCCATGAAGAAGATGAAGCCACGAAGACGAACCAGGCGTAGACGAACGAATCCTCACGATCGCAACGAAACAGAAACTATCGAGAAGAAGCACACAACATGGTAAACAAACCACACATGACCAAGACATGATTCTCAACCAAGTATGATGCATGACAAGGCTACATGAAGCTACTCATGGCAAGAGATGATGCATACAAGAGCAACACATCAAAGCAAGTTTAAATGAGGCCGGGAACAACATATAACAATTCCGGTAAGTCCTCATATGCAAGTTTCAAAGTTGGTCCAGATCTGAATAAACCTTATGTTCAAGTTGTTAAACAGCAAGTTAAGATGCACCAAGATGATCTACATGAGATTCTAGTCAAGTTACATATAAAGTTCATTAGATTTGGTGTTACGACCTAGAAGATATGAGCAAAACAAGTTAAACAAGTCAAACATCAAGCAAACACCTCAAAACAAGGATGCAACATGACAATAGGAAACTACATGCAAAATCAGGCAAGTTTCATATAGAGCACACTCAAAACGGAGCAACGGTTCCACACATACACTCAATACAAGTTATAACAACAATCGGTCCAAAACAGCAACTAGGCATCTTGCAAGCATCAAAACAATAAGCTACAGCATCCCAACATAAGAACAAAAGGCATGGGAATGAAGTACAGGTAAAGCATGACAAAACATGAACACCGAGCTAACTCCAGAAATCACTAGATCATTCTCAAAATGACATGGCAAGATTGCAAATAATAACAGTTTCAGGCTTAGCAGAAATAACATCAGGTTGCAATGTTTAGAGCTATCAAACAACATGTTACAGGAACTTATCATGGCAAACAAAGGCATGGAATGAAACTACTAATTGCATAGAACAAAATACCCTTACTGACCATGAGCCAAAAGGGCACAGAAAACATGATGGCACCCATGTAAACATGGCAAAAGATATGACAGATTCATACATGGCAGGAACAACAATAAGTAGGCATGTTGGTGAGCTTAAACCACTAACCACAGAGCAATACTTGGCATGGAAAGGCAACCAACAGTAAGAATACATGTTTGAGAAGCTAAGAATGGCAAGAACAAGTTCATAGGGCACCTGGATCACTAGCAAAGCACATGGCAAAACTGAACTTAATGTTAACAGGCTGACAGCAACATTATTTAGCAAGTTTGGAGCAAGATTAAAACAAGTTACAGCAGGCTATAAATGCAACCAGGGGCATGAATGGATAGAGCAAGACATGTATAACAAATCGTTCTTAGTGAACATCTCCAGATTAGGCATAGAATGACTAGTAGCAGCAGGTTTACATAGCAACAAAATGTGACAGAATCAGCCTAGCAAAACAGCAATAGCAAGTACCCCACTTAACAAGCTTGATGCACTCAGCATATAACTCACAAAAATACATGGATTGCACCTCTGTGAAGATGGCATGGCATAGTTCAAAACACATGTAGGGCTCAAGTTCATAGGATGCACACATCAATCGTGGCAAAAATGACAAAAGTGCATGTTCTGATAATAATCTGAAACTAACATCACATATCCCTCTTCCAACAGCATTTCTGTCATCAAGATGAGCTCAAATGAAAATGACGCAATGAGATGAAATGATGTGCTCGTCGAGGCGAACAATTCGGTATGCTACACGCCCAAAACGGAGCCACAAGTGCAAAGTTATGACGTGATGAAAATGCAACAAAATTACTGAAAAAAATGACTTAGACGATTTCGGAGGTCAACCTTCACCGATCTAGGGTTCGTCGGATCGAGCGCGCAAACCGAGGCGAGCGGGATCTCGCCGGAGCAGGGGGAGTCGCCGGAGGAGGGAGGAGGACGATCGGATCTGGGCGGCGCTGGGTCGGAGGAGGCGGGCGGGCGGCGGCGACTCGGCGGCGGCGCGGAGGCCGAAAGGCGGCGGAGGCGCCGGCCTTGGCGAGGTCGCCGGAGTCGACGCCGGCGATGGAGATGGCGCCGCGCGGAGTCGGGCAGGCGGTGGCGAACGGTGCGGCGCGGAAGGGCGCGCCTGGTCGGGCGCTGGAGGGCCCCTGGGCGGGCTTTGTGGGCGGCTGCGAGGCGGCTGTGGCGGCGCCACGTTCATGACATGGATTGGCGGGCGGCGGCGGTGGACGTTGTCCGGCCGGACCGGACGTGTCCGGCGGCGCGGAGAGGAGCGGGGCTAGGGTTAGGGGTGGATTTGATCCGGAATTTCGGGGGAGGAGGTGTTTTTATAGGTAGAAGGAGCTAGGAAGCTCCAAATGAGGTGCAGTTTGCGGCCACACGATCTTGATCGAACGACCGAGAGCATGGAGGGGGTTAGGTGGGTTTTGGGCCACTTTGGAGGGGTGTTGGGCTGCAAGACAAAAGAGGCTTTTACGGTTACCCGGTTAACCGTTGCAGTATCAAACGACCTCCAAATGGAACGAAACTTGACAGGCGGTCTACCGGTGGTATACCAAGGCCGCTTGGCAAACCTCGGTCCATTCCAAGAACGTTTAACACCCGCACATGAAAAGAGGCAAAAAGGGGCGTCGGGTGACATAGGAGTGCCGGATTGCAAAACGGACAACGGGGAAAATGCTCGGATGCATGAGACGAACATGTATGCAAAAAGAGATGCACATGATGACATGATATGAAATGCAGATGATGACATGGCAAAATGCAACACGCAAGCACATGACATGGCAACGATGGCGAATAACTGGCAGACACCTGGCGCAACGAATCCGGGGCGTTACACTGGCGCGCCCTAGGGGGTTGATGTCTACTACACAACCTTCTTCTTGTAGACGTTGCTGGGCCTGCAAGTGCACAGGTTTGTAGGACAGTAGTAAATTTCCCTCAAGTGGATGACCAAAGGTTTATTAATCCGTAGGAGGCGTAGGATGAAGATGGTCTCTCTCAAACAACCCTGCAACCAAATAACAAAGTGTCTCTAGTGTCCCCAACACACCCAATACAATGGTAAATTGTATAGGTGCACTAGTTCGGCGAAGAGATGGTGATACAAGTGCAATATGGATAGTATATAAAGGTATTTTTCATCTGAAATTATAAAGACAGCAAGGTAGCAAGTGATAAATGTGAGCGTAAACGGTATTGCAATGATAGGAAACAAGGCCTAGGGTTCATACTTTCACTAGTGCAAGTTCTCTCAACAATAATAACATAGATAGATCATATAACAATCCCTCAACATGCAACAAACAGTCACTCGAAAGCCACTAATAGCGAGGAACAAACGTAGAGATTATGGTAGGGTACAAAACCACCTCAAAGTTATTCTTTCGGATCGATCTATTAAAGAGTTCGTACTAGAATAACACCTTAAGACACAAATCAACCAAAACCCTAATGTCACCTAGATACTCCACTGTCACCTCAAGTATCCATGGGCATGATTATACGATATACGTCACACAATCTCAAATTCATCCAACCAACACAAAGTACTTCAAAGAGTGCCCCAAAGTTTCTACCAGAGAGTCAAGAAAACGTGTGCCAACCACTATGCATAGGTTCATGGGCGGAACCCGCAAGTTGGTCACCAAAACATACATCAAGAGGCATGTGATATCCCATTGTCACCACAGATAAACACGGCAAGACATAAATCAAGTGTTCTCAAACAAAAGACTCAATCCGATAAGATAACTTCAAGACGGAAACTCAATTTATCACAAGAGAGTAGAGGGGGACAAAAACATTAGATCCAACTATAATAGCAAAGCTCGCGATACATCAAGATCGTGCCATAGAGAGAACACGAGAGAGAGAGAGATCAAACACATAGCTACTGCTACATACCCTCAGCCCCGAGGGTGAACTACTCCCGCCTCGTCATGGAGAGCGTCGGGATGATGAAGATGGCCACCGGTGATGGGTTCCCCCTCCGGCATGGTGCCGGAACGGGCTCCCGAGAGGTTTTTGGTGGTTACAGAGGCTTGCGGCAGTGGAACTCCCGATCTATCTTGATATTCAATGTTTTTAGGGTACGTAGGCTTATATAGGCGAAAGAATTCGGTCGGGGGGTGCTCGAGGGGTCCACAAGACAGGGGGCCGCGCCCTGTAGGGGGGGAGCCCCCTAGCTCCTGGGCTCCTCGAGGGTCTTCTGACTTGATCTCCAAGCCTCCAGGGTGATATTCTTCCAAAAAATCACGATGTCAAAGGTTTCATTCTGTTTGGACTCTGTTTTATATTCCTTTTCTTCGAAATACTGAAATAGACAATAAACCAGCAATATGGGTTGGGCCTCCGGTTAATAGGTTAGTCCCAAAAGTAATATAAAAGTGTATAATAAAGCCCATAATCATTCAAAACAGGTAATATAATAGCATGGAACAATAAAAAATTATAGATACATTGGAGACGTATCAAGCATCCCCAAGCTTAATTCCTGCTCGTCCTCGAGTAGGTAAATGATAAAAACGGAATTTTTGATGTGGAATGCTACCTAGCATGATTCTCAATGTAATTTCTCTTTATTGTGGCATGAATGTTCAGATCCAAATGATTCAAAATAAAAGTTCATATTGATAAAAGAAATAGTAACACTTCAAGTATGCTAATAAAAGCAATCATGTCTTCTCAAAATAACATGGCAAAAGAAAGTTCATCCCTACAAAATCATATAGTTAGGCTATGCTTCATTTTTGTCACACAAAGATGTTCCCAACTTCTATACCCCCGATGACAAGCCAAGAAATTGTTTCATACTTAAATAATCTCAAACTTTTTCAGCCTTCACGCAATACATGAGCGTGAGCCATGGATATAGCACTATAGGTGGAATAGAATATGATGATGGGGATTGTGTGGAGAAGAAAAAAAAAGGAGAAAGTCTTACATTGACGAGGATAATGAACAGGCTATGGAGATGCCCAGCAATTGATGTCAACACGAGGAGTAGGGATTGCCATGCAACGGATGGACTACAGCTATAAATGAATGCTCAACAAAAGAAAACTAGTGGGTGTGCATCCAACTTGCTTGCTCATGAAGACCTAGGGCATTTGAGGAAGCCCATCGTAGGAATATACAAGCCAAGTTCTATAATGAAAAATTCCCACTAGTATGAAAAAGACAACCTATGAGACTCACTACATGAAAAACAAGGTGCTACTTTGAAGCACAAGTGTGGAAAAAGAGATAGTAACGTTGCCCTTTTTATTTTTTTATTTTTTTTCTTTTTTTTTGGGCCTTTATTTTTTTTTCTTTTGGCCTTTCTTCTTTTTTTCTTTTTTCTTTTTTTTTCTTTTTGGGCAATGCCCTAATAATGATGATCATCACACTTTCATTGTTTACAACATATGAATTACAACTCAAAACTAGAACAAGATATGACTCTATATGAATGCCTCCGGCGGTGTTCCGGGATGGTGCAATGAATCAAGAGTGACATGTATGAAAAATAATGCATGGTGGCTTTGGCACAAATACGATGTCAACTACATGATCATGCAATGGCAATATGACAAAAGTAAAGTATGTCATGATGATGATAAACGGAATGGTGGAAAGTTGCATGGCAATATATCTCGGAATGTCTATGGAAATGCCATAAATAGGTAGGTATGGTGGCTGTTTGGAGGAAGATATAATGAGTCTTATGTTTGATAGAGCGTATCGTATCACGGGGTTTGGATGCACCGGCGAATTTGCACCAACTCTCAAGGTGACAAAGGGCAATGCACGGTACCGAAGAGGCTAGCAAAGGCGGAAAGATAAAAGTGCATATAATCCATGGACTCAACATTAGTCAACAGAACTCATATACTTATTGCAAAAATTTAGAAGTCATCAAAAATCAAGTACTACGCGCATGCTCCTAGGGGGATAGATTGGTAGGAAAAGACCATCGCTCGTCCCCGACCGCCACTCATAAGGATGCACAAGCCAGGTACACTTCATGTTTCAAATTTGTTACACAACTTTAACCATACATGCATGCTACGGGACTTGCTAACTTCAACACAAGCATTCTTTAAATTCATAATCACCCAACTAGCATGACTTTAATATCACTACCTCCATATCTCAAAACAATTATCAAGTATCAAATTGATCATAGCATCCAATTCACTTCTATGATAGTTTTCATTCAAATTACCATGCTGTTTACGACTCTCAAAATAATATAAGTGAAGCATGAGAGTCTAGCAATTTCTTCAAAATATAACCACCGCCGTGCTCTAAAAGATATAAGTGAAGCACTAGAGCAAACGACAAACTACTCCGAAAGATATAAGTGAAGTTCAATCTGTAGTCAAATAATTTTGCAACTATGTGAAGACTCTCTAACATTTAAGAATTTCAGATCTTCGTATTGTATTCAAGCAGCAAGCAAAACAAAATAAATGACATTGCAAGGATAGCACAACTCATGTGAGGAATCAAAAACTTAGGCTCAACCGATACTAACCGATAATTGTTGAAGAAAAAAGGTGGGATGCCTACCGGGGCACCCCCAAGCTTAGATGCTTGAGACTTCTTGAAATATTATCTTGGGGTGCCTTGGGCATCCCCAAGTTTGAACTTTTGTGTCTCCTTAATTACTCTCATATCATGGTTTCTTTTTTTATCAAAAGCTTCATTCACAACAAACTCAACAAGAACTCGTGAGATAGGTTAGTATAAACCAATGCAAAACCTTATCATTTTCTACTGTAACAAATCACTAAAATTATTATTCAACATTTCATACTAAATGCCTCTGCATATTTAATACTCCTATCCTCAAATAGAATCATTAAACAAGCAAACATACGCAAACAATGCAACCATAACAGCAATCTGCCAAAACAGTACAGCCTGTAAAGAATGCAAGAGTATCAATACTTCTCTGACTCCAAAAATTATGAACTAAAATTACCAAATAAATTTATCAGAGCTTAATATTCAAAAATATTCAATGTTATACCATTCTCTGAATTTTCTAGGGAATTTTTGCAACAACGGTAAACTTTCTGTTTTCAAACAGCGACATGTATACTAGAAAAATAAGCATGGTAAAGGCTATCCTTGACATTTTTATTGAAACTAAAGATGCAAAACATTATACTAAATAACAGAAAGTAAATACTAACAAAATAAAATGACGCTCCAAGCAAAACACATATCATGTGGTGAATAAAAATATAGCTCCAAGTAAAGTTACCAATGAATGGAGACGAAAGAGGGCATGCCTTCCGGGGCATCCCCAAGCTTAGGCTCTTGATTGTCCTTGAATATTACCTTGGGGTGCCTTGGGAATCCCCAAGCTTACGCTCTTGTCACTCCTTATTCCATAGTCCATCGAATCATTACCCAAAACTTGAAAACTCCACAACACAAAACTCAACAGAAAACTCGTAAGCTCCGTTAGTATAAGAAAATAAAATAACCACTTAGGTACTGTAATGAACTCATTATAAATTCATATTGGTGTAATATCTACTGTAGTCCAACTTATCTATGGTTCATACCCTGCGATACTACTCATAGATTCATCAAAATAAGCAAACAACACATAGAAAACAGAATCTGTCAAAAACAGAACAGTCTGTAGTAATCTGTATCTAATGTATACTTCTGGAACTTCAAAAATCCTACCAAATTAGGAAGTCCTAAGAAATGTGTGTACCCATCAAGAGCGAAAAGAATCAGATCCAAAGCACGTTTCTATGAATTAACAATACTAATTTACTGGGTGCATAAGTTTCTGATTCTCAGCAGGATCAACACAACTATCACCGTAAGCTATCCTAAAGGTCTTACTTGGCACTTTATTGAAACAAAAGCTATAAAACATGATTACTACAGTAGCATAATCATGTGTACACACAAAAACAGTAAGGATAAATATTGGGTTGTCTCCCAACAAGCGATTTTCTTTAATGCATTTTTAGCTAGGCATGATGATGACAATGATGCTCACATAGAAGATAAGAATTGAAACGTAACGGGAGCATCATGAAGCATATGACTAGCACATTTAATTCTAACCCACTTCCTATGCATAGGGATTTTGTGAGCAAACAACTTATGGGGACAACAATCAACTAGCATAGGAAGGTAAAACAAGCATAGCTTCGAAACTTGAAGCATATAGAGAGGAAACTTGACATCATTGCAATTCCTACAAGCATATGTTCCTCCCTCATAATAATTTTCAGTAGCATCATGAATGAATTCAACAATATAACCAGCACCTAAATCATTCTTTTCATGATCTACTAGTATAGAAAATTTACTACTCTCCACATAAGCAAATTTCTTCTCATGAATAGTAGTGGGAGCAAACTCAACAAAATAATTATCATGTGAGGCATAATCCAATTGAAAACTAAAATCATGATGACAAGTTTCATGGTTATTATTTTTCTTAATAGCATACAAGTCATCACAATAATCATCATATATAGCAACTTTGTTCACATCATAATCGATTGAAACCTCTTCCAATATAGTGGAGTCATCACTAAATAAAGTTGACACTCTTTCAAATCCACTTTCATATTCATCACAGTAAGATTCAACATCCTCCAAAATAGTGGGATCACTAATTCCTAAAGTTGACACTCTTCCAAACCCACTTTCATCAATATAATCATCATAAATAGGAGGCATGCTTTCATCATAATAAATATCCTCATCAAAGCTTGGGGGGCAAAAAATATCATATTCATCAAACATAGCTTCCCCAAGCTTGTGGCTTTGCATATCATTAGCATCATGGATGTTCAAGGAATTCATACTAACAACATTGCAATCATGCTCATCATACAAAGATCTAGTACCAAACATTTTATAGATTTCTTCTTCTAGCACTTGAGCACAATTTTCCTTTCCATCATTCTCACGAAAGATATTAAAAAGACGAAGCGTATGAGACAAACTCATCTCCATTTTTTGTAGTTTTCTTTTATAAACTAAACTAGTGATAAAACAAGAAACAAAAAGATTCGATTGCAAGATCTAAAGATATAACTTCAAGCACTCACCTCCCCGGCAACGGCGCCAGAAAAGAGCTTAGTTGACGGGGCATGAGTGCCGCTTACCTAGCCTCCCCGGCAACGGTGCCAGAAAAGAGCTTGATGTCTACTACACAACCTTCTTCTTGTAGATGTTGTTGGGCCTGCATGTGCACAGGTTTGTAGGACAACGGCAAATTTCCCTCAAGTGGATGACCTAAGGTATATCAATCCGTAGGAGGCGTAGGATGAAGATGGTCTCTCTCAATCAACCCTGCAACCAAATAACAAAGAGTCTCTTGTGTCCCCAACACACCAAATACAATGGTAAATTGTATAGGTGCACTAGTTCGGCGAAGAGATGGTGATACAAGTGCAATATGGATAGTAGATAAAGGTATTTGTAATCTGAAATTATAAAAACAGCAAGGTAGCAAGTGATAAACGTGAGCGTAAACGGTATTGCAATGATAGGAAACAAGGCCTAGGGTTCATACTTTCACTAGTGCAAGTTCTCTCAACAATAATAACATAGATAGATCATATAACAATCCCTCAATATGCAACAAAGAGTCACTCCAAAGCCACTAATAGCGGGGAACAAACGTAGAGATTATGGTAGGGTACGAAACCACCTCAAAGTTATTCTTTCGGATCGATCTATTAAAGAGTTTGTACTAGAATAACACCTTAAGACACAAATCAACCAAAACCCTAATGTCACCTAGATACTCCATTGTCACCTCAAGTATCCGTGGGCATGATTATACGATATGTGTCACACAATCTCAAATTCATCCAACCAACACAAAGTACTTCAAAGAGTGCCCCAAAGTTTCTACTGGAGAGTCAAGAAAACATGTGCCAACCCCTATGCATAGGTTCATGGGCGGAACCCGCAATTTGGTCACCAAAACATACATCAAGAGGCACGTGATATCCCATTGTCACCACAGATAAACACGGCAAGACATACATCAAGTGTTCTCAAACAAAAGACTCAATCCGATAAGATAAGTTCAAGAGGGAAACTCAATTCATCACAAGAGAGTAGAGGGGGAGAAACATCAGAAGACCCAACTATAATAGCAAAGCTCACGATACATCAAGATCGTGCCATAGAGAGAACACGAGAGAGAGAGAGATCAAACACATAGCTACTGGTACATACCCTCAGCCCCGAGGGTGAACTAACTTCTCCTCGTCATGGAGAGCCCCGGGATGATGAAGATGTCCACCGGTGATGGGTTTCCCCTCCGGCAGGGTGCCGGAATGGGCTCCCGAGAGGTTTTTGGTGGATACATAGGCTTGCGGTGGCGGAACTCCTGATCTATCTTGATATTCGATGTTTTTAGGGTACGTAGGTTTATATAGGCGAAAGAAGTCGGTCGGGAGGTGCTCGAGGGGTCCACGAGACAGGGGCCGCGCCCTGTAGGGGGGCGCCCCCCTATCTCCTGGGCTCCTCGAGGGTCTTCTGACTTTATCTCCAAGCCTCTGGGATGATATTCTTCCAAAAAATCACGATGCCGAAGGTTTCATTCCGTTTGGACTCCGTTTGATATTCCTTTTCTTCGAAATACTGAAACAGGAAATAAAACAACAATATGGGCTGGGCCTCCGGTTAATAGGTTAGTCCCAAAAGTAATATAAAAGTGTATAATAAAGCCCATAATCATTCAAAACAGGTAATATAATAGCACGGAACAATAAAAATTATAGATACGTTGGAGACGTATCAGGGGTCGGCACGCCCCCCACCCTCGTGGGCCCCTCGTGGCCCCCCTGACTGACTTCCTTCGCCTATATATACTTGCATACCCTGAAAACACCGAGGAGCACGACAAAAACCTATTTCCACCGCCGCAACCTTCTGTACTCGTGGGATCCCATCTTGGAGCCTTTTCCGGCGCTCCACCGGAGGGGGAATCGACCACGGAGGGGTTCTACATCAACACCATTGCCTCTCCGATGAGTTGTGAGTAGTTTACCACAGACCTTCGGGTCCATAGTTATTAGCTAGGTGGCTTCTTCTCTCTCTTTGAATCTCAATACAAAATTCTCCTCGATCTTCTTGGAGATCTATTTGATGTTAACTCTTTTTGCGGTGTGTCTGTCGAGATCCGATGAATTGTGGGTTTATGATCAAGTTTATCTATGAGAAATATTTGAATCTCCTCTGAATTCTTTTATGTATGATTGGTTATCTTTGCAAGTCTCTTCAAATTATCAGTTTGGTTTGGCCTACTAGATTGATCTTTCTTGCAATGGGAGAAGTGCTTAGCTTTGGGCTCAATCTTGTTGTGTCCTTTCCCAGTGAGAGCAGGGGCAGCAAGTCACGTGTTGTATTGTTGCCATCGAGGATAAAAAGATGGGGTTTATATCATATTGCTTGAGTTTTCCCTCTACATCATGTCATCTTGCCTAATGCGTTACTCTGTTCTTATGAACTTAATACTCTAGTTGCATGTTGGATGGCAGTCGACGTGTCGAGTAATAGTAGTAGATGCGGAATCGTTTCGGTCTACTTGTAGCGGACGTGATGCCTCTATACATGATCATGCCTAGATAATCTCATAACTATGCACTTTTCTATCAATTGCTCGACAGTAATTTGTTCACCCACCGTAATACTTATGCTATCTTGAGAGAAGCCACTAGTGGAACCTATGGCCCCCGGGTCTATTTTCCATCATATAAGTTTCCCATCTATCTTATTTTGCAATCTTTACTTTCCAATCTATATCATAAAAATACCAAAAATATTTATCTTATCTTTTTATATCTATCAGATCTCACTTTCGCAAGTGGCCGTGAAGGGATTGACAACCCCTTTATCGCGTTGGTTGTGATGCTCTTGTTTGTTTGTGTAGGTACGAGGGACGTGTGTGGAGCCTCCTACTGGATTGATACCTTGGTTCTCAAAAACTGAGGGAAATACTTACGCTACTTTGCTGCATCACCCTTTCCTCTTCAAGGGAAAACCAACACAGTGCTCAAGAGGTAGCACCGGTCTTGAAGGGTCCAACCATATCCAACCCCCAGACTGCAAACGGCCACATGAGTGGAATAGTCTTCAAGGCAGACGCAGGCTTGTGAGACATGTTGGAGTAGAACTGGCAACCTGCGCACTTGTCGACTATATACTTTGCCATCTCATTTGCACGAGGCCAATAGAATTCCGCTTGGTATGCTTTGGCCACGATGGTCCAAGAGGACGCATGGTGACCACAGGTCCCCGAGTGGATATCGTTTAGGATCATTCGACCTTCTTCTGGGGTGATGCAGCGCTGAGCCACTCATGTGACACTTTCTCTGTAAAGTTGTCCCTTTATCACAGTAAAAGCTATTAATCGACGGACTATCTGGCAAGCCTCATCCTCATCCTCTGGGAGTTCCTACCTGAGTAGGTATGCAATGTACGGCACCGTCCAATCGGGTGTGATTACCAAGACTTCCATGATCAAGTCGACCACAGCTGGAACTTCAATCTCAGTCGGATTGGTTGAACTTATCGGTTGCGAGGGCTCTTCCTTGTAGGGATCTTCTTGTACTGACGGGGTGTGGAGATGCTCCAAGAACACGTTGCTGGGGATCGGCTTCCGAGTGGAACCTATATTCGCCAAATCGTCGGCGGCTTGATTCTTGATTCGGGGTATGTGGTGGAGCTCTAACCCCTCAAACTTCTTCTCTAGCTTTCTCACTGCATTGCAATAACTGGTCATTGCTGGACTCCTGATGTCCCATTCCTTCATTACTTGATTAACCACTAAGTGTGACTCGTTGTAGACCATCAAGCGCCGGACGCTGAGTGAAATGGCCATACGCAACCCATACAATAGTGCCTCATACTCAGCTTCATTGTTTGAAGAATCAAAATGAATCTGGAGGACATAACTGAGCTTGTCTCCTCGTGGGGACACTAAAACCACTCCTGCACCAGAGCCATTCAACATCTTGGATCCATCAAAGAACATGGTCCAATGTTCCGACTGGACCTGAGTCGGTTGCTGTTGTTCTATCCACTCTGCGAGGAAATCTGCAATTGCTTGAGATTTGGTGGCCTTCTTTGCCTCAAACTTGATATCTAAAGGAAGGAGTTCAATCGCCCATTTTGCCACTCGACCAGTGGCATCTCTGTTATTCAGAATTTCTGACAATGAAGCATCACTAACGACTGAAACTGAGTGGTCAGAAAAGTAGTGTGCAACTTTCTTCGTGGTCAGGTAAATCCCATAAACAAGCTTCTGATGATGAGGATATCTTGGCTTGGACGGGGTCAAGACTTCTGACATGTAATACATAGGGTGCTGAACTTTGAAGGCTTTGCCTTCTTCTTCCCGCTCGACCGTGAGCACTGTGCTAACAACCTGTCCAGGCTGCGATGTAAAGCAGTAAGGGCTCCTTGCTGACTGGATCGGCAAGCACCGGCTGGGTGGAAAGCAGGGCTTTGAGCTCTTCAAACGCTGCTTCAGCTTCATCGTTCCACTCAAACTTGTCATACTTCTTCGTCAGTCGGTAAAGAGGCAGTGCCTTTTCACCGAGGTGTGAGATGAATCGACTCAACCCAACCAAACAACCAGTAAGCTTCTGAACATCGTGCACACACACACAGGGCGCTTCATTCGGAGGATTGTGCCGATCTTCTCTGGGTTCGCATCGATCCCTTGTTCGGAAACAAGAAAACTGAGTAGCTTTCCGCCTGGGACTCTGAATGTGCACTTTGATAGATTCAGGTTGATATCATCTCTTCTTAAGTTGGCAAAGGTTTCGGCAAGGTCAGTCAGCAGGTCGGAACCTTTACGTGACTTAACCACTATGTCATCCATGTACGCTTCTGCATTCCGACTGATTTGAGTGAGCAGGCACTTCTGAATCATGTGCATGAATGTGGCACCAGCATTCTTGAGGCCAAAGGGCATAGTAACATAGCAAAAACACCTAAACGGGGTGATGAAAGCTGTCTTTATCTCATCGGGTCCATACAGTTGGATCTGATGGTACCCGGAATAAGCGTCCAAAAAGGACAGTCGCTCACATCCCACAGTTGAGTCGACTATCTGGTCGATGCGGGGCAGAGGAAAATGATCTTTCGGGCAGGCCCAATTGATGTGATTGAAATTGATACACATTCAAAGTGACTTATCTTTCTTGGGGACCATAATGACATTGGTAAGCCACTCAGAGTGGTATATCTCGCGGATGAACTCAGCAGCCAGAATCCGAGCCACCTCCTCGCCAATCATCTTTCTCTTCTCCACGGCGAATAGACGGAGATGCTCTTTAACGGGTTTTGCCTTTGAGTCGACTCGCAAATGGTGCTCAGCCAGTCCCCTGGGTACACCTGGCATGTCAGATGGCTTCCATGCGAAGATGTCCCAATTCTCATGGAGGAACTGGATGAGCGCTTCTTCCTATTTGTTGTCGAGTGTCATTGAGATATGGGTCGGAGCATCATTGGGGTCGGTCGGGTGAATGTGGACTGGCTTGGTCTCGTCGGCCGACTGAAATGCAGACTTTGAGGCAGGCCTCTTGGCACGCAGCAAATCACTCGGATCTACAGACTTCTGATATTCTTGAAACTCTACTGCTGCCATCTGCTCATCAGCAATCTTCGAACCGTTCTAGAGACAATCCTCTGCTCTCTGCCAGTTACCAGTGACCGTGATTACGCCTTTGGGGCCAGGCATCTTCAACTTGAGGTACACATAGCACGGTCGAGCCATGAAACTAGCATAAGCAGGTCTGCCTAGAATGGCACCGCGTCCCACATGTGACTGATCTTTGTGGATCGTTTTGGTGGAAAGATCTCATGCAACTGTCTGATGTTTACAGGGGGGTTACCAAAGCTTCTGTGGTGGCAGGAGACACGATTCTGTTCTGGAAGGATGAATGGACTGATACTTTGCTCGAAGAAGCTTTCCCGAGGGCCTTTTCTTTTGCCAAGGACCAAGATATATCGGTTAGATCTCTGCTGTCCTCGGTGAGTTTAAGTAATGTGTTCCATCTACCCCTCTCGGTAGAAGCACGACTGGAAGTTACTGAGTTGCAACATGAAACGGTTGATATTGCACCAACTAAGGGCATTGATACCTGGACCTGTGTCTAGGGTGGGACTGAATTCAAAGCATCCAAATTTTATGAATATTACTTCAGAAACATGCAGGTTGATGAGGCCTTTTGTTGGATCTGGAACACCAAATGCACAATGAAATGGAAGATGTTTGCATGGTTACTGCTAGCTGACCGTTTAAACACCAGAAATATGTTGAGAAGGAGGCACTACAAGATCCAAGATGATGACTACCCATGCCTGTTATGCCAAAACCCTCCTGAGGAGGATGTGGAACACCTATTCTTCAACTGCCCCTTCAGCCGGAGATGCTGGGATAGCATAGGGGTCCAGTGGACGGCGGCTGATTGCAGACTGGAGTTGCTACACGCTGGCAAAAATTCTTGGAGTGGGCCCATGTCTATGGAGGTGTTCACAGTGGCTGCTTGGGGGATTTGGAAGGAAATAAATGACAAGCACTTCAGAGGGATTCAGCCAACTTTGAGATCTTGGAAGGCCAGGTTCAAAAATGACTACGCTATGTTGGTCCATAGGGCCATGCCAGAGTCTGCCACATACATTTTATCTCTAGTTGCTGCATTGTAAGAACTGTGCTCCCTTGTAATCTCTACCCCCCCCCATCCGTATGTAGATCATGTATGTAGGCTGATTGGACTGTACTGGACTATACTAACCCCATTTAACTCATTAATTTAAAGTCAATGGGATCCCCTCCCACTATCATCAGTTCTCAAAAAAATGGCATGATAGGCACTCTCAAAATCCACTACCTCAAACATCAACTTTTCCTTTCGGTAATTCAGAGAATCACCAAAAACCACATCAAGAGTGATCTGACCGAGTGAATCAGCTTTCTTTCCTAGGATGATACCATGGAATCTCATGTTACTCCCACTGAGTTTGGACATCGGAATGCCCATCCTCCGGAGGGCCTCAGCGTACACTATATTCAGACCACTGCCACCATCCATCAAAACCTTGGTCAGTCGGGTGCCCCCAACGACTGGGTCGACCACCAACGCTTGCCACCCAGGGGTAGCAACATGCGGTGGGTGATCGGACTGGTGGACTGTAATAGGGGTTTTTGACCACTTCAAATATCTTGGTGTTGCCGTAGCAACCATGTTCACCTCTCTGTTAATAACTTTCAGTTGACTTTTGCTCTCGAGATCAGCAAAAATCACCAAGGTGGCATTAACATTGGGGTAACCACCATCGTCCTCTTTTTCTTCCTCCTTATTAGACTCCTTGTCCTTTTCATTGGGTTGGCTTTCTTAGAAGCTCTGGATCAGGAGTCGACACTGTCAAGTGGTATGCTTAGGGAGAATCAGATTCCCCTCCTCATCCTTTTTGGTGTGTATATGACACGGCAAATCCATCACATCATTTCCTGCTTGATCCTTCACTTTTTTAGGGATCCAAGGCCCTTTATGATCCCCCTTGAACTTTCCTTGTTTCAAACTGCGGCCACGGTAGGGCCTGCTGCCTCAGCCTTTTGCTTCTTCTCAATCGCTGTAGCGAACGCCTTCTTTGAAGGCACAGACTGCTTGGTGATCTGATACATTCTCCATTGTGTGATGCAGAGTGATCCATCTTTGGATATAATCTCTCAAAGTCTCATTTTGTTTCTGCACGCAATGCTGCAACTCTGACAAACCAGCAGGTCTCTTGCAGGTGCCCTCGAATGTTTTGGTAAACACTCGGGCCAACTAATCCCAACTGAAAATGCTTCCAGGGGCCAACTGATTCAACCAAGCTCTGGCACAACCTTCAAGCATCAAAGGGAGGTGCTTCATGGCCACTTCATCGCTGTCGCCACCGATGTGCATAGCCACTCGGTAGTCCTCAAGCCAAGTGTCGGGCTTCGATTCTCCTATGAACTTACTGACGCCAGTCGCCAATCTGAAGTTGTGAGGGATCTCAGCAGCTCTGATGGCTCTTCCGAAACACTCAGGGCCAGAAACGTGGACCCTGCTTCCATTGGGCCTGTCTCTATCTAGGCCCTCTCTGTATGCTCTGTTCCAGTCGACCAAACCCTAAACAAGGACTGACCTTGCGTCGAAGCCAGGCTCTCTTGGGTCGACTGGAACTCTGCGGTCATCACCATACGGACGCCTATCGCCATACCGTCGGGGCACGTATGACCATTCTCTCGGAAGAGGCGAAGGCACTCGACGGTGGTTGTCACAGGCGTACTCCCCGTCGAACTCTCCATGAGCTCTTCCCAGGTGTCGATCTCGACGGTGATCACAATCTTCACGTCGCAAAGGCGACCTGGGACTGTGTGCTGACTGAATGGTGTCTGCTCTTACTGATCTGGTGTGGATCCTATTCCGTGACTGGGACACGACGGAGTTCAGCTCTCCTGCTGCTCGGAGCAGCGTTCTGATCTGTTCCAAGCCTCTTCCAGCCTCCGAACGGGATGGTTGAATGGACTCTGCTATTCGCGCAGCAGCTGCAAGATTCTGGATCGGTGTGCGGAATACCTGAGGTTCAGGCGGAAAAAACTGTCGCGGACGTCGACTAGACTCGGGGATTAGTCAACGGGCACGCTCGTCGAGAGAATGTTGGAGATTCTCCAAACGAGTGCGCTCAGCCAGCGTGGCCAGGCGCATTGCCTCCAAGGCCCGAGCCTCGGTGGTTTCCCCTACGATGGGGATCTGGAAGGCCTCCATGTTGTGGCGGTGCAGCTCCTCCATCTGCTGTGAGTTGAGAGGTTGGGGCTGATACTCCTCGTGGCCGAATGATGGGCCATCGACGCCACCGTTGTCGCTGCTACGACGGAAACTAGGTGGGCTATGACGGGACTTGACCATAAGGACTTCTGCCGCGGGGTCACAGCTCCCGCTCTCAGAAAAAGTGTCTGCAAAGTCAGTCGACAGATCGACTGGACCGCAGTGAAATTTGTCGGGCTCGATTGCTGCGACTTGGGGGTGACCGTCTGACGAGCCATTGCGTGCTTCACCCACCACTGGAGCCGCGACCGACCAGATTGCTTGTGGCGGCGTCCAGCGGAGTGAGAAGGCGACGGGAGGACCAACCGATACGGGGTCGACGACTGCCGAAGGAGGATGCAGCAGGCACTCGCACGGAAGTGCAACGAACCATGGATCGGGAGAGCCTCGACATCAAGGGGGGCTTCATGGAGCCAGGCGGAGTCGTCGGCGACGAAAGTGAGCGCGCTGAGTCGAAACTCGCGGCCCATGACCAAACCGCCGCCGGAAACCATGTTGATGAAGATCGGAGAAAATGCAACCTCGCCGGAAGTCGCTAAGACGCTTGGCCCCACGATGGGCACCAACTGTCGTGGTACTAAGTCTGACAGTAAGAATAGGGGGTACGTATGAGGAGGTGAGGCCCTAGCTACGGCGAGGTTGTACACACGAGTTTACTAGTTCAGGCCCATCTTGGAGGAGGTAAAACCCTACGTCTCGGTGCCGTGAGGCAGTCGACTGGAATATGGGTGTGTGTGTTACAAGGGGTGCAAACCCTTGTCCCAGAGGAGGGGTGGGTTATATAGAGTGCGCCAGGACCCCGGCCATCCTCCATTACAAGGGTTCAATGTACATTAAGATAAGGCATTACTGGTAACGCCAGCTATAAAGTGTATTCAGTGATCTTTAAGACTATGGAGTGAACGCCTGACCGTTGCCATCCTGAGTGAATCTAGGTCTTCTGTACTCCGAGTGGTTTCCGGTATGGTCGAATGACTCCATCCAGGTCGAGTGAAAGTGGGGTATCCGAGTTAGGTGACTGGTCGAGTGGATTGCACTCGGTGGCTTCAGTTGATACTTCCTGCTGTGCTTTGAACGTCTTTGCTTCTAGGGTAGTGACCTTGGGTAAGGCGTATAGGTCAGGGCCATGACCCTACCCTAGGTCTATGATATCGTCAATCACCCCAATCATGATCATTGTAACAAGTAGTGGACATAGAAAAACTAGCATCCCCAACCTTAGGGTTTTGCACATTACTAGCACAATTGACAACAATAGAATTTATATTAAAATCATTGCAATCATGCTTTTTATTCAAAGATTTATCGTGAATCACTTCATAAAGTACTTCATCACAATTTTCAGATTCACGAATTTCAAGCAAAACCTCATAAAGATAATCTAGTGCACTCAACTCACTAGCAATAGGTTCATCATAATTGGATCTCTTAAAAAGATTAGCAAGTGGATGAGGATCCATAACCTTTTAGCAAGCGAAGATGCAAGCAAAAGGAAGGCACATGGTAACACAAGCGAACAAAAGATCGCACGGAAGAAGGGCGAAGAAAAGGGCAAAGGTTTTTGAAAATCGTTTTAGAAGTGGGGCAGAGGAAAACGAGAGGCAAATGGCGAATAATGTAATGCAAGGGAGAAGATTTTATGATGGGTACTTAGTATGGCTTGACTTGGTGTATATCTCCCCGGCAATGGCACCAGAAATCCTGCTTGCTACCTCTTGAGCATGCGTTGGTTTTCCCTTGAAGAGGAAAGGGTGATGCAGCAAAGTAGCATAAGTATTTCCCTCAGTTTTGAGAACCAAGGTATCAATACAGTACCTGCACAAACAATCAAGAACCTTGCAACCAACCCGATAAAGGGGTTTTCAATCCCTTCACGGTCACTCGCAAAAGTGAGATCTAATACAGATAGTAAAGTAAATATTTTTGGTATTTTTGTTGTATAGATTGAAAGTAAAGATTGCAAAATAGTAAACGAGATGCGATGTAAATAAAAGAGATGTAATATAATAGGAAAGAGACCTGGGGCCATAGATTTCACTAGTGGCTTCTCTCGAGATAGCATGTATTACGGTGGGTGAACAAATTACTGCCGAGCAATTAATACAAGAGCGCATAATTATGAAGACATCTAAGGCAATGATCATGAACATAGGCATCACGTCCGTGTCAAGTAGACTGAAACGATTCTGCATCTACTACTATTACTCCACACATCGACCGCTATCCAGCATGCATCTAGAGTATTAAGTTCATAAGAACAGAGTAACGCATTAAGCAAGATGACATGATGTAGAGGGATAAACTCAAGCAATATGATATAAACCCCATCTTTTTATCCTCGATGGCAACAATACAATAAGTGCCTTGTAGCCCCTACTGTCACTGGGAAAGGACACCACAAGATTGAACCCAAAGCTAAGCACTTCTCCCATTGCAAGAAAGATCAATCTAGTAGGCCAAACTAAACTGATAATTCGAAGAGACTTGCAAAGATAACAAATCATGCATATAAGAACTCAGAGAAGAACCAAATAATATTCATAGATAATCTTGGTCAAAAATCCACAATTCATCGGATCTCAGCAAACACACCACAAAAGAGTATTACATCGAATAGATCTCTGATGTCTACTACACAACCTTCTTCTTGTACACGTTGTTGGGCCTGCAAGTGCATAGGTTTGTAGGACAGCAGCAAATTTCCCTCAAGTGGATGACCTAAGGTTTATCAATCCGTGGGAGGCGTAGGATGAAGATGGTCTCTCTCAAACAACCCTGTAACTAAATAACAAAGAGTCTCTTGTCTCCCCAACACACCCAATACAATGGTAAATTGTATAGGTGCACTAGTTCGGCGAAGAGATGGTGATACAAGTGCAATATGGATAGTAGATAAATTTATTTGTAATCTGAAATTATAAAAACAGCAAGGTAACTAGTGATAAAAGTGAGCGTAAACGGTATTGCAATGATAGGAAACAAGGCCTAGGGTTCATACTTTCACTAGTGCAAGTTCTCTCAACAATAATAACATAGATAGATCATATAACAATCCCTCAACATGCAATGAAGAGTCACTCCAAAGCCACTAATAACGGAGAACAAACGAAGAGATTATGGTAGGGTACGAAACCACCTCAAAGTTATCCTTTCTATTATATCTATTCAAGAGTTCGTAGTAAAATAACATGGAGCTATTCTTTCCGCTCAATCCATCATAGAGTTCATCCTAGAATAACACCTTAAGACACAAATCAACCAAAACCCTAATGTCACCTAGATACTCCATTGTCACCTCAAGTATCCGTGGGCATGATTATATGATATGCATCACACAATCTCATATTCATCTATTCAACCAACACAAAGTACTTCAAAGAGTGCCCCAAAGATTCTACCGGAGAGTCAAGACGAAAACGTGTGCCAACCCCTATGCATAGGTTCATGGGCGGAACCCGCATGTTGTTCAGCAAAACATACATTAAGTGGCACATGATATCCCATTGTCACAACAGATAAGCATGGCAAGACATACATCAAGTGTTCTCAAATAATTAAAGACTCAATCCAATAAGATAACTTCAAAGGGAAAACTCAACCCATTACAAGAGAGTAGAGGGGGGAGAAACATAATAATATCCAACTATAATAGCAAAGCTCGCGATACATCAAGATCGTGCCATAGAGGGAACACGAGAGAGAACACGAGAGAGAGAGAGATCAAACACATAGCTACTGGTACATACCCTCAGCCCCGAGGGTGAACTACTCCCTCCTCACCATGGAGAGCGCCGGGATGATGAAGATGGCCACCGGTGAGGGATCCCCCCTCCGGCAGGGTGCCGGAACGGGCTCCCGAGAGGTTTTTGGTGGCTACAGAGGCTTGCCGCGGCGGAACTCCCGATCTATCTTTTGTTTTGATGTTTTTAGGGTACGTAGGCTTATATAGGTGAAAGAAGTCGGTCGGGGGAGCCTCGAGGGGCCCACGAGACAGGGGGGCATGCCCAATAGGGGGCACCCCCTATCTCCTGGCCTCCTCGAGGATCTTCTGACTTGAACTCCAAGTCTCCAGGATGATATTCTTCCCAAAAATAACGCTACCGAAGTTTTCATTCCATTTGGACTCCATTTGATATCCCTTTTCTTCAAAATACTGAAACAGGCAATAAAACAGCAATATGGGTTGGGCCTCCGGTTAATAGGTTAGTCCCAAAAGTAATATAAAAGTGTATAATAAAGCCCTTGATCATTCAAAACAGGTAATATAATAGCATGGAACAATCAAAAATTATAGATACGTTGGAGACGTATCAAGCATCCCCAAGCTTAATTCCTACTCGTCCTCGAGTAGGTAAATGATGAAAACAGAATTTTTGATGTGGAATGCTACCTAGCATGATTCTCAATGTAATTCCTCTTTATTGTGGTATGAATGTTCAGATCCAAATGATTCAAAATAAAAGTTCATATTTACAAATGAAATAGTAACACTTCAAGCATACTAATCAAAGCAATCATGTCTTCTCAAAAAAACATGGCAAAAGAAAGTTCATCCCTCCAAAATCATATAGTTAGGCTATGCTTCATTTTTGTCACACAAAGATGTTCCCAACTTCTATACCCCCAATGACAAGCCAAGCAATTGTTTCATACTTAAATAATCTCAAACTTTTTCAACCTTCACGCAATACATGAGCGTGAGCCATGGATATAGCACTATGGGTGGAATAGAATATGATGATGGGGATTGTGTGGAGAAGACAAAAAAAGGAGAAAGTCTCACATTGATGAGGATAATCAACGGGCTATGGAGATGCCCATCAATTGATGTCAACATGAGGAGTAGGGATTGCCATGCAACGGATGCACTAGAGCTATAGATGAATGCTCAACAAAAGAAAACTAGTGGGTGTGCATCCAACTTGCTTGCTCACGAAGACCTAGGGCATTTGAGGAAGCCCATCGTAGGAATATACAAGCCAAGTTCTATAATGAAAAATTCCCACTAGTATATGAAAGTGACAACATATGAGACTCTCTATCATCAAGATCATGGTGCTATTTTGAAGCACAAGTGTGGAAAAAGAGATAGTAGCATTGTCCCTTCTCTCTTTTTCTCTCATTTTATTTTATTTTTCTTTTTTTCTTTTTTTCTTTTTTTCTTTGGCCTTCTTTTTTTCTTTTTGGCCTTTTTTTTTTGTAAAGTCCGAAGTCTCATCCCGATTTGTGGGGGAATCATAGTCTTCACCATCGTTTCCTCACTAGGACAATGCTCTAATAATAAGGATTATCACACTTTTATGGATTTACAACTCAGGAATTACAACTCAAAGCTATAACAAGATATGACTCTATATGAATGCCTCCGGCGGTGTACCGAGATATGCAATGAATCAAGAGTGACATGTATGAAAAATTATGCATGGTGGCTTTGTCACAAATACGATGTCAACTACATGATCATGCAATGGCAATATGACAAAAGTAAAGTATGTCATGATGATAAACGGAACGGTGGAAAGTTGCATGGCAATATATCTCGGAATGGCTATGGAAATGCCATAAATAGGTAAGTATGGTGGCTGTTTTGAGGAAGATATAAGGAGGTTTATGTGTGATAGAGCGCATCGTATCACGGGGTTTGGATGCAGCGGTCAAGTTTGCACCAACTCTCAAGGTGAGAAAGGGCAATGCACGGTACCGAAAAGGCTAGCAATGGTGGAAAGGTAAAAGTGTGTATAATCCATGGACTCAACATTAGTCAAAACAACTCATATACTTATTGCAAAAAATTAGAAGTCATCCAAAATCAAGCACTACGCGCATGCTCCTAGGGGGATAGATTGGTAGGAAAAGACCATCGCTCGTCCCCGACCGCCACTCATAAGGATGCACAAGCCAGGTACACTTCATGTTTCAAATTTGTTACACAACTTTAACCATATGTGCATGCTACGGGACTTGCTAACTTCAACACAAGCATTCTTTAAATTCATAATCACCCAACTAGCATGACTTTAATATCACTACCTCCATATCTCAAAACAATTATCAAGTATCAAATTAATCATAGCATCCAATTCACTTCCTATGATAGTTTTCATTCAAATTACCAAGCTGTTTAAGATTCTCAAAATAATATAAGTGAAGCATGAGAGTTCATTAATTTCTACAAAATAAAACCACCACCGTGCTCTAAAAGATATAAGTGAAGCACTAGAGCAAACGACAAACTACTCCAACAAGATATAAGTGAAGATCAATGAGTAGTTAAATAATTATGCAACTATGTGAAGACTCTCTCTCATTTAAGAATGTCAGATCTTGGTATTTTATTCATACAGCAAGCAAAGCAAAACAAAAATGACCTTGCCAGGATAGCACAACTCATGCGAAGAAGCAAAAACTTAGGCTCAACCGATACTAACCGATAGTTGTTGAAGAAGAAAGGTGGGATGCCTACCGGGGCATCCCCAAGCTTAGATGCTTGAGACTTCTTGAAATATTATCTTGGGGTGCCTTGGGAATCCCCAAGCTTGAACTTTTGTGTCTCCTTAATTCCTCTCATATCATGGTTTCTCTTTTTATCAAAAGCTTCATCCACAACAAACTCAACAAGAACTCTTGAGATAGGTTAGTATAAACCAATGCAAAACCTTAGCATTTTCTACTGTAACAAATCACTAAATTTTTATTCAACATTGCATACTAAATGTCTCTGCATATTTAATACTCCTATCCTCAAATCGAATCATTAAACAGGCAAACATATGCAAACAATGCAACCATAACAGCAATCTGCCAAAACAGTACAATCTGTAAAGAATGCAAGAGTATCAATACTTCCCTAACTCCAAAAATTATAAGAGAAAATTCCCACTGTAGTAAATTTATCAGAGCTCAATATGCAAAAATATTCAACATTATACCATTCTCTGACTTTTCTAAGGAATTTTTGCAACAGTGGTAAACTTTCTGTTTTCAAACAGCAACATGTATACTAGCAAAATAAGCATGGCAAAGGCTATCCTTGACATTTTTATTGAAAATAAAGATGCAAAACATTAATATAAATAACAGCAAGAAAATACTAACAAAATAAAATAACGCTCCAAGAAAAACACATATCATGTGGCGAATAAAAATATAGCCCCAAGTAAAGTTACCGATGAACGAAGACGAAAGAGGGGATGCCAACCAGGGCATCCCCAAGCTTAGGCTCTTGGTTGTCATTGAATATTACCTTGGGGTTCCTTGGGCATCCCCAATCTTAGGCTCTTGCCACTCCTCCTTCCATAGTCCATCGAGTCTTTACCCAAAACTTGAAAACTTCACAACACAAAACTCAACAGAAAACTCGTAAGCTCCGTTTGTATAAGAAAATAAAACCACCACTTAGGTACTGTAATGAACTCATTCTAAATTCATATTGGTGTAATATCTACTGTATTACAACTTATCTATGCTTCATACCCTCCGATACTAGTCATAGATTCATCAAAATAAGCAAACAACACATAGAAAACAGAATATGTCAGAAACAGAACAGTCTATAGTAATCTGTATCAAACGTATACTTATGAACTCAAACAATTCTACACAATTAGGAAGTACTCAGCAATTTGTGTACCAATCCATAGCAAAAAGAATCAGATCATAATCACGTTTCTGTGAATTAGAAAAACTAATTTACGGGGTGCAAAAGTTTCTGATTTTCAGCAGGATCAACACAACTATCACCATAAGTTATCCTAAAGGTCTTACTTGGCACTTTATTGAAACAAAAGCTATAAAACATGATTACTACAGTAGCAAAATCATGTGAACACACAAAAACAGTAAGGATAAATATTGGGTTCTCTCCCAACAAGCGCTTTTCTTTAATGCCTTTCTAGCTAGGCATGATGATGGCAACGATGCTCACATAAAAGATAAGAATTGAAACATAACGGGAGCATCATGAAGCATATGACTAGAATATTTAAGTCTAACCCACTTCCTATGCATAGGTATTTTGTGAGCAAACAACTTATGGGAACAATAATCAACTAGCATAGGACGGCAAAACAAGCATAACTTCAAGATTTTAAGCACATAGAGAGGAAACTTGACATTATTGCAATTCCTACAAGCATATATTCCTCCCTCATAATAATTTTCAGTAGCATCATGAATGAATTCAACAAACCAGCACCTAAAGCATTCTTTTCATGATTTACAAGCATAGAAAATTTACTACTCTCCACATAAGCAAATTTCTTCTCATCAATAGTAGTGGGAGCAAACTCAACAAAATAATTATCATGTGAGGCATAATCCAATTGAAAACTAAAATCATGATGACAAGTTTCATGCTTATCATTATTCTCAATAGCATAAAAGTCATCACAGTAATCATCATAGATAGCAACTTTGTTCTCATAATCAATTGGAACCTCTTCCGAAATAGTGGATTCATCACTAAATAAAGTTGACACTCTTCCAAATCCACTTTCATGTTCGTCACAGTATGATTCAACATCCTCTAAAATAGTGGGATCACTACTTCCTAAAGTTAACACTCTTCCAAACCCACTTTCATCAATATAATCATCATAAATAGGAGGCATGCTTTCATCATAATAAATATTCTCATCAAAACTTGGGGGACTAAAAATATCATCTTCATCAAACATAGCTTCCCCAAGCTTGTGGCTTTGCATATCATTAGCATCATGGATATTCAAGGAATTCATACTAACAACATTGCAATCATGCTCATTACACAAAGATCTAGTACCAAACATTTTAATGCATTCTTCTTCTAGCCCTTGAGCACAATTTTCCTTTTTTTCATACTCACGAAAGATATTAAAAAGATGAAGCATATGAGACAAACTCAATTCCTTTTTTGCAGTTTTATTTTATAAAATAAACTAGTGATAAAACAATAAACAAAAAGATTCGATTGCAAAATCTAAAGATACACCTTCAAGCACTCACCTCCCCGGCAACGGCGCCAGAAAAGAGCTTGATGTCTACTACACAACCTTCTTCTTGTAGACGTTATTGGGCCTGCAAGTGCACAGGTTTGTAGGACAGTAGCAAATTTCCCTCAAGTGGATGACCTAAGGTTTATCAATGTGTGGAAGGCATAGGATGAAGATGGTCTCTATCAAACAACCCTGCAACCAAATAACAAAGAGTCTCTTGTGTCCCCAACACACCCAATACAATGGTAAATTGTATAGGTGCACTAGTTCGGCGAAGAGATGGTGATACAAGTGCAATATGGATAGTAGATATAAGTTTTTGTAATCTGAAATAATAAAAACAGCAAGGTAACTAATGATAACTGTGAGCGTAAACGGTATTTCAATGATAGGAAACAAGGCCTAGGGTTCATACTTTCACTAGTGCAAGTTCTCTCAACAATAACATAGATAGATCATATAACAATCCCTCAACATGCAACAAAGAGTCACTCCAGAGACACTAATAGCGGAGAACAAACGTAGAGATTATGGTAGGGTACGAAACCACCTCAAAGTTATCCTTTTTGTTCTATCCATTCAAGAGTTCGTAGTAAAATAACATAAAGCTATTATTTCCGCTCAATCCATCATAGAGTTCATACTAGAATAACACCTTAAGACACAAATAAACCAAAACCCTAATGTCACCTAGATACTCCATTGTCACCTCAAGTATCCGTGGGCATGATTATACGATATGCATCACACAATCTCAGATTCATCCAACCAACACAAAGTACTTCAAAGAGTGCCCCAAAGTATCTACCGGAGAATCAAGAAAACGTGTGCCAACCCCTATGCATAGGTTCATGGGCGGAACCCGCAAGTTGCTCACCAAAACATACATCAAGTGGCACGTGATATCCCATTGTCACCACAGATAAACACGGCAAGACATACATCAAGTGTTCTCAAATTAAAGACTCAATCCGATAAGATAACTTCAAGAGGGAAACTCAATTCATCACAAGAGAGTAGAGGGGGAGAAACATCATAAGATCAAATTATAATAGCAAAGCTCGCAATACATCAAGATCGTGCCATAGAGAGAACACGAGAGAGAGAGATCAAACACATAGCTACTGGTACATACCCTCAGCCCCGAGGGTGAACTACTCCTCCTCGTCATGGAGAGCGCCGGGATGATGAAGATGGCCTTTGGTAAGGGATCCCCCCTCCGGCAGGGTGCCGGAACGGGCTCCCGAGAGGTTTTTGGTGGCTACAGAGGCTTGCGGCGGCGGAACTCCCGATCTATCTTCATATTTGATGTTTTTAGGGTACGAGGGATTATATAGGTGAAAGAAGTCAGTCGGGGGGTGCTCGAGGGGTCCACGAGACAGGGGGCGCGCCCAGTAGGGGGCACGCCCCCTATCTCCTGGTCTCCTCGAGGATCTTCTGACTTGAACTGCAAGTCTCCAGGATGATATTCTTCCCAAAAATAACGCTGCCGAAGGTTTCATTCCGTTTGGACTCCGTTTGATATCCCTTTTCTTTGAAATACTGAAACAGGCAATAAAACAGCAATATGGGTTGGGCCTCCGGTTAGTAGGTTAGTCCCAAAAGTAATATAAAAGTGTATAATAAAGCCCATAATCATTCAAAACAGGTAATATAATAGCATGGAACAATCAAAAATTATAGATACGTTGGAGACGTATCAAGATCCAATAGAGCTCTCTTCCCTTAATGAGCTCTTGGATCGCATTGCTGCTTTGGGAGTTGCTACAGACTATGACTGGATTGGGCTTAAACCCGATCAGAGGGATATTAAATCCCCGTCGGTCACCCACGAGATAGCGTTAGTGGAGGAGCGACATATGGACCGTCCCTCTATTCTGTGGACGAACTATGTCCGGATCACCGAGCTCTCTAAGCCGGATACCCGTCCGCGGGAGGAAACGACCCAGATCCCGAGCTTAGAATCAGGCAACGGGCCGGAGAAATCGGGCAACATCCCGGAACCCGAGCTGTCGAGCCCGGGAGCTCCCCTGCCCCAGGGCGTTAGATCGGATCAGAATCCAGATTCAGCTACACCCACCCACCCGGACTTAAACCGTCTCTCCCATATCAGACAAGAGCCACAAGAGGCAGTACATCGCTACTGGGCCAGATTCCTCCTTGTAATAAACAAGGTCAAGGACTGTCGCGAGGAGGACGCAATTTCAATTTTTTGTAAAAATTGCACGAACAAAGGGATCCTTAATGCTATAAGTCGTCGTGACATAGTAGACTTTGTTGACTTAGCAGCCATAGTACAGAAGTACTGTGCGATGGAATGTACCTGGAAAGCCCAAACAGAATTTTGGGATAGTCCGGCTCTCACCTTTGTCCGAACTAAACGGGTGAACTCTCGTAAGTCAGCCGATCCAATCCCCAAGAAACCAAAGCCCACCCCAGGGCGTGGAATCGTATTGGAAGAATGGCTCAATGGGCCATGCAAACTCCACAGCTCGCCGGACACTACACCAACACATAGCCTTAGAGCATGCTGGATACTCCGGCAGGTAGCAAAAAGTGGCGAGAATTTTCTTGTAAGCCATAAAGCAGAACAACATCCTGCCAAAGAAAACAATACGGTACTGAGAGTCTTCGAGACTTTCGCCTCAAATAATAGGCGCAAGCGAGCCCATCGAAATCTCGCTGAAATTTACAATGTGGCAAAAATAAACCCGTGGAACGACACTGCTATAACTTCCAGTGCCAGTGACGAACCTCAATTCCAAACAGTCCGGGCACCTGCGGCATTGGTCCTTAGCCCAATCATGGACGGCTTTCGCCTCACTAAAGTACTCATGGACGGCGGAAGTGGACTAAACTTGATCTATGACACTCAGCAAGATGGAAATGGACAAAAGTTGCATTGAGCAGACTGGCACAACCTTCAGGGGAATCATCCCTAGTCGGGAGGCACGATGTTCGGGAAAAATCACACTCGATGTAATATTTGCTACCCTGGAGAATTACAGGTCTGAAGAAATCACATTCCAAGTGGCTCCTTTCAGTAGCGGATACCACGCCCTTTTAGGGCGGGACGCATTCACAAGCTTTCAAGCTATACCCCATTATGGATACATGAAGCTTAAAATGCCCGGACCCAATGGAATCATCACTCTAGCCAGTGACCCGGACATCGCACTCCGCGCCGAAAATAAAACTGCAGCACTTGCCCTGGAGGCATTATCTGAAGCCCTAGCGGCCGAAGAACTAACAACTCTGCGCACCACAGTGGACGGGGACGACATAATACTCGACAAACGACCCAAGTCCACATCATTCAAACCCGCAGGCGAGGTAGTTAAATTCCAGGTCCATCCAACGGACCCCATGAAGACGGCTTCCATCAGGACACAGTTGAGCCCCACAATGGACACCGCACTACACGAATTCCTACGTGAGAATTGGGACATTTTTGCCTGGCATCCTTCTGACATGCCGGGCATCCCACGCGAGCTAGCCGAACACAGCCTCAACATACTGAAAGGATACAAGCCATTCAAACAGACTCTTAGGCGCTTCTCAGAGCCTAAACGGCAAGCCATGGGAGAAGAGCTAGCCAAGCTACTTGAGGCCGGATTCATCAGAGATATCAAGCATCCGGACTGGCTGGCAATCCTGGTAATGGTACCGAAGAAGGACAAATCCTGGTGCCTATGCGTCGACTTCAAAGACCTCAACAAGGCTTGCCCCAAGGATCCCTTCGCCCTTCCTTGCATCGCCCAAATCATCGACGCCACCGCAGGACACGACTCACTGTGTTTCCTCGACGCATACTCTGGATACCATCAAATAAAAATGACAGAGTCCGACCAAGCTGCAACGGCCTTCATAACACCATATGGTCCTTTCTGCTTCAACACTATGCCTTTTGGGCTTAAAAATGTTGGCGCAACCTATCAAAGCATGATTCAAACATGCCTGGAGAAGCAAATCGGCAAAATAGTGGAGGCGTACGTGGATGACGTGGTCATAAAAACAAGACACGTTGAAACCCTAATAGATGACTTGAGGCTTACGTTCGTTAACCTCCGTACATACGACATCAAGCTAAACCCGGAAAAATGTGTTTTCGGCGTGCCCTCCGGAAAGCTGCTCGGCTTCATTGTTTCCAATAGAGGAATTGAAGCGAATCCGGCAAAGATCAGAGCTCTGTCGTGGTTAGCTATCCCAACAGACCTCAAGCATATCCAGAAACTAGCTGGGTGTGTGGCTGCCCTAAGCCGCTTTATCTCCCGATTAGGAGAAAAGGCATTACCTCTTTACCGCCTTCTTCGGCGCACCGAACACTTCGTGTGGACAGATGCAGTCGTGGCCGGATTGGATGAAATAAAGACCTTATTGGCCAGTAATCCAGTCCTAATAGCGCCAAATATTGGCGAACCTATGCTATTGTACATAGCTGCAACACATCAAGTTGTAAGCGCAGTGCTCGTCGTCGAACGAGAGGCTGGCGGATACAAATTCCTGCTCCAAAAGCCGGTATATTACATATCCACGGTCCTCACCCCATATAAATCCCGATACCCACACTATCAAAAGATAGCATACATGGTCTTAATGGCATCCCGGAAGCTACGACACTACTTCCAAGAGTGTTCGATCACGGTGGCCTCCGAAGTACCACTCAATGACATAATAAATAACCGCGACGCTACAGGCCGGATTGCTAAATGGGCCATCAAGCTCCTTCCGTTCGACATAACATACAAACCACGGCGGGCCATTAAATCGCAAGTACTGGCTGACTTTGTCACCGAATGGACATAAGTTGAACTCCCTAAAGAGTATGGCGCATACTCTAACTGGATCATGCACTTCGACGGCTCTTAAATGCTGGCCGGATTGGGAGTAGGCGTAGTCCTGACGTCTCCCACCGGAGACACGGTCCAATACGTACTCCAAATATTATACAGACTCCAACAACACAGCCGAATATGAGGCTCTGTTGCATGGTCTTCGGATGGCAGTCTCTATGGGCATTCAACGCCTAGAGGTGCGCGGGGATTCAAACCTAGCAATATCACAAATAAACGGGGACTTTGATGCCAAGGATCCAAAAATGGCGGCCTATCATAATGCCGTCCTCAAAATGTCAGCTCGGTTCGAGGGGCTCAAATTCCACCATGTGGCTCAAGAAAACAACCAAGCGGCAGATATCCTCGCACGCATCGGCGCTAAACGCTACCCTGTCCCACCTAACATATTCCTAGAAAGGATGTTCAAGCCATCCGTGGTATGGGAAGGGGAGTCCGGCAACACTAGCATAGACCCGAATACACCCCCAAACTCCGAACCATCAGACGTAATCGGAGGCTCCGCCACCGAAATAACACCTTCGGCCCACGTAATCATGGTTGTAATTGCCTCGTGGACCGAGCCTTTCTTGGCCTACCTAAATAGGTAGGAGCTCCCAGAGGACCAAAATGAAGCACGTTGCATCGTGCGGCGTTCCAAATCCTACAAGGTCCATGAGGGGGAACTCTATAAGAAAAGCGCGACCGGAGTGCTCCAACAATGCATCTCCGAAGAGGAAGGGCGGCAGCTCTTGGCTGAAATCCATGCCGGACTCGGCGGACACCACGCTACGGCTCGGGCACTTGTCAGCAAGGCATTCTGCACAGACTTTTATTGGCCTACAGCCCGAGCAGACGCGCAAGACCTTGTTCAACACTGCGTCGGTTGCCAGCTCTTTGCCAATCAGAGCCACATGCCCCCCACCGCTCTCCAAACAATCCCCATCACTTGGTCCTTCGCGGTCTGGGGGCTGGATATGGTCGGACCCGTTAAAGGGGGAAGCCATAAGAAAAAATACTTGTTGGTCATGGTGGACAAGTTCACCAAATGGATAGAAGCCAAACCAGTCAAAACGGCCGAATCTGGACCAGTGATAGACTTCATATCCCGGTCGTACAATCGTCTGGCGTCCCCACAAGATCATCATCGACAATGGCTCAAACTTCACAACCAATGAAGTGAAAACCTGGTGCGGCAACATGGGCATTAAGCTCGATTACGCCTCCGTCTACCATCCCCAAACAAACAGCCAGGTCAAATGTGCAAACGGTCTCATCATGAGCGGCATCAAACCCAGACTAGTACGTTCCTTGACAGAATCGGACACGCACTGGGTCGAAGAGCTCGACTCCATACTCTGGGGGCTACGGACAACGCCGAATCGCACCACCGGATACACACCATTTTTATGGTATATACGGCGCAGAAGCAGTACTACCCTGCGATATAATACATGATTGACCTCGCGTGCGCATGTATGAAGAGAAGGAAACTGAGCTAGACCGGCAGGACAACTTAGATGCCCTGGAGGAGGAGCGCGACGTCGCAAAGGCCCGTTCCGCATTCTATCAGCAGCAGGCTTGACGGTACCAAAGCAGAGAAGTGCTGGCCAAAACTTATAATATTGGCGAACTCGTTCTATGCCTACCGGAGAAGAAGAAGGACAAACTCAAACCTAAGTGGGAGGGTCCCTTTGTTATTGAAAAAGTTCTCACCGGAGGAGCGTACCGCCTACATAATGCATCCGATAACAGACTCGAGCCGAACCCATGGAATGCGGCCAGACTCCGGAGATTCTACGCCTAACGCCAAACTCAGTGTTCATCTCCTTACCACTCCTTTTTTCATTATGTTCCTTCCCCTTTTCCTTTCTCATTCTTTTTCATCCTTCACACAAATTACTCAATACAGTGCGGATGCACGGATCGCTCCGACCGCACTATGTCTGTAAGTCATACCTGGGGGCTTCCTATACGGAAGCCAAATATACTTGCTTTCATGGCTTCTTGCTTATCACATATGCGTTCTTTTTCCATATGTGCCTTTTCTTCACCATTATATGCATCGATATGACTTAAGATGTGGCCATGCTGGGTTGCGTGGCTCTTGTATTTATACCCTACGTTCCCGTTAATTCGGCTAGGGCATAAGGGGAGCACCTCTGCGATTGTTACTACCTGTTGAGCCGGATGTGTACCTCAGACTGGGTGAAGCCGAAAGCTAGCGTTCTTAAGGGAATATTCGGTCGGTGAACAAAAGATGTTCTTTTTCGTTTATCATAACGTGAACCCCCAGAAGTTTTTTATCATGCGTCTCTGTTCGCAGTCCAGACATGTACATTGATGCATGCGCACCCAGGGAAAGGAACCCCTAACGGAACTATTCTCCCTGGAAGATGTTTCTTACTATCCATGTAATATAACATAACTAGTTGGGTACTTGTCTGTTCAAGCACTTATGACCCCTACGCCTGGTTTCCACGCATACCCCGGTGTAGGATCGAAAGTATGTCTAGAGGGGGGGTGATTAGACTACTTATCAATATAAAAATTCTGCCTTTTGACAAAGAACAGTTTTTGGCAGATTCACAATTATGATCAAGTCAAGCATCACCCTACACATGCAATTCTAGAGTATAGGCAGCGGAAAGTAAATTGCACATGTAGTAAAGAGAGGTGGAGAAGAGCAAACACAATTTTGGAGACGCGGTGATTTTTCTCGTGGTTCCGATAGGTGGTGCTATCGTACTTCCACGTTGATGGAGACTTCAACCTACGGAGGGTAACGGCTGCGAGAGTCCACGGAGGGCTCCACCCACAAAGGGTCCACGAAGAAGCAACCTTGTCTATTCCATCATGGCCACGCCCACGGAGGACTAGCCTTACTGGGTAGATCTTCACGAAGTAGGCGATCTCCTTGCCCTTACAAACTTCTTGGTTCAACTCCACATCTCGATGACGGAGGCTCCCAAGTGACACCTAACCAATCTAGGAGGCACCACCTCCAAAAGGTAATAGATGTTGTAGATGATGATGAACTCCTTGCTCTTGTGCTTCAAATGATAATCTCCCCAACACTCAACTCTCCTCACTGATTTGGCTGTGGTGGAAGAAAGGATTGAGTGGAAAGCAACTTGGGAAGGCTAGAGATCAAGCTTCATATGGTGGGAGTGGAGCAACTTGATCTCAACACAAGGGTAGGTAGTTCTCTTCTTAGAAATGTAAGGTAGGAGTGGTAGTTCTTTCTGATGGCTCTCTCCACGAATGAAGAGGGGGTGGAGGGGTATAAATAGCCTCCACACAAAATCCAACCGTTACACACTTTTGAGCAATCTCGGTGGGACCGAAGTGGACAACTCGGTGAGACCGATAGTTCAAATAATGTGAACGTTGGGATTTTCGGTGGGACCGAAAATACCATCTCGGTGAGTCCGATTCGTGCAATGACAAGAGCATGCCAATTTCGGTGGGACCGACTTCATCATTTCGGTGACACCGATTTGATGATAGAAGGTTACAGAAGCTTTGCAACTCATGTTTTGGTGAGACCGAGTTCAGAATCGAAAAATCCGAGTTTACTAGGGTTTGGCTTATGGCTGAGGTGGTTCATCTCGGTGTGACTGAGTTTGGAATATCGGTGGGACCGAGACTACTTATGAGTGTATATGGCAGTGAAAGTTGCTGATAGTTTAGGAGATGTATCACTAAGCACTTGAGCAACCAGATCATCATCATAACCTCATCCCCTTTTAATAGTATTGGCTTTTCCTATGGACTCAATGTGATCTTGGATCACTAAACCAAAAATGGAGTCTTGAGCTTTTGCCAATGCTTGCCTTAGCATTTTGAGGGTCCACTTCTTCATCCTTGCCATACCCATATCCTTGAACTCTCTCAAATGATTCTCAAGTAACTATTAGTTCAATGATATATATGTTGTTATTAATTACCAAAACCACCCGGGATTAGTTGCACTTTCAATCTCCCCTTTTGGTAATTGATGACAACATATAGATCAAAGCTCGACAAAGGATATAATCAATGAATAATATCGTCGCTTTGAGAGGTATGTGATAAGCAAGAGCTCCCCCTAAATTTGTGCATTATTTAAGATTTGCGTTTGAATGCAAATGCACAATCGATTAGGATCATGGGTCACTCTTCCATGTCACATACATCTTGGTGGAGCGCACAAAATGATAAGAATGAACAGCATGCACCCAATCACCAAGACATGAGTAAATGGTCATACAAGATAGGAATGGCATATGATAAGCATTAAGCACACATTAAAGCATAGTACGACCAAGCACTCATTAAGGTAGAATCAAACGGAGTATCAAACGACCTTTGAATGTCTCGAAAACCAAAAGTATCTCAAAGAAACCGCAAAAGAATGAAAGAGCAAAAGCGCAAAGACAACAGCACTCTCTCTCTCGAAGTCCTATGATCTATACAATTTCTCCCCTTTGGCAACAAGTTACCAAAAGTTCAAAAGCATAGAGCTAAGCGTCCTTTGTGGACTCTGCTTTGGCGGCTCCCATCTGGGTTGATGTCGGAGTGGATATGACAAGATCGGCGAAGACTTGGTGATGTCTCTCTTTGGAGGAGTGGTCTTTGGAGCTGGAGTTGGAGTAATCGCTGGGCTGTGGGAGGTTGAAGTTGTAGTCCTAGTGTCATCCATCGAATAGCGGTGATCGGGATCCTTTGGGAACCGGAGCAGTCTGTCGATGAGAATCCTGGACTAAGTCATCCTGCAACTCACGCATAAGCTCTTCCTTCTCCTGCTTTGCTTCCTCAATGTCTGCCTCGAGCTTGTTGACGGTCACTTGTACTTCAGTCAGCTTCACGTCCAGAGCGTGGATCTTGTCCTCAACAATCCTCTCTAGGCTCTCCTGAGACTGTACAATGCTGGCCAGGCGTTGTTCAATTCTTTGAGTAGCTTCAAGAATTTGCTCTCCGAAACTCTTTGGTTTAGCTGCTGCTGCTGCTGCTTCCTTGTCAGCTTTGGCTTTCTTAGCAGCTTCGATCTTGGCTTGACCTTCAACAGATGTCGGATCCTCCTCATCCATCACAACAACATTGTCTTCATGCTCTGGCTGCAACGGTAAATGTTCTCTATCCAACAAGAATGTGCCCGTGCCAAACTTGGCATTAATAAGCATCTGAATCTGGGGCAAATCCACATGACTTTTCTCGGTCATTGCAGTCCTCTTAATGGTCTCTACCATCAAGTCCATCACCTTGAAAGGTGCTTTCTCATCAAGTATGTGCAGCATGTTGATAGAGTATCCTCCGATCATGCGATGATCTCCAGATTTGGGCATCAAGGTATGCCTCAAAATGGTATTAGTGGTAGGTAAGCCACTCGAGATAGTAGATCGAGCGAGCTTCGATTCCCAAATCCTTTGCTGGAATCTCTTTGTACATGTTTTTCATGGATTCATGATTCTTCTTTGGAATCCCATACACATCAATATCATCTTCTCGTTGCACTGGAGCATTCAGAATCTCTGCCCATTCTTCAACAGATGAAGAAAATCTTTGACCTTCAGTCATCCATATAATCTTTCCATCAGGGTAGAAGTGAGCTGTGGCACATCATCCTTGTTCTTTCTCTTGGAGGTTTTCTTCACTTTGCTTGTAGCTGCCTCTCCCAAATTCAGCTTCTTAGCAGCAGTTGACTGCTTGACTTTGCTGGTGCCCTTCTTAGTTTGTTGACCTTGTTGCTCTTTGGCAACAACCTTCCTTTTGGGCTTTGAGGTCACCTCTTCCTCAACGACAAAATCTGAATCCTCATCATCTGAATTCCTCTTCTTTCTAGCTCTGGTGGCTGCAGGAGGCATGCCACTTGGTGTACTCCTCTCACCATCATCAGATGAGCTACTAGGATCAGGACTAGTGCCTGCCTCTGGAATATCGCAATGGGTGTCTCGACTGTTCGATCCACGGCATCGACATGGCCGACAACCCGTGAATAGATAAGGTGTAGGCAGAGAAGAAGAGTCATCACAAACTGCGAAGTTTTTGCAAAAGAATGAGTTCAAATTCTAGTATTAAGTTTTCACAGAAGACATTTCGTCGACCGAGTTTAAGATTCGTGAATCCAAGTGTTAAACAGAGCTTGGCACACCACTTTCGGTTTGACCGAAGTGGGTTTCGATCCGCCGAAAACACTAGGGTTTCACAGAATCTTCATTTCGTCACACCGATTTTGCACAACTCGGTTGGACCGAAGGGTAAAGGCAATGGCTATAGGCCAAATCGGTCATACCGAAAATATAAAATCGGTCTCACCGAGATGTGTTCCATGAAACCTAACCCTAAAACTTTTACTCGAATCTAGTTCAAACGAACTAATCTGTGTACAGGAGGATTTCAATCGTGGCAAGATAATAGGCAATCCAAAAGTGCATTGAATCGGAGATGGGAGCACGAGTGGGATCAAAACTCACCCTAACTTGGTGGAGTTTTTCACGGGCAACGGCGCGGAGGAGATGTCCGCTGACGGCGACGGAGACTGCGGCGAGGGCGACAAAGCATTTACGGCGACGATCCGGAGACCAAGGCGACGGCAAGAAGGGTGTGGGGCTAAACGTTTGAAGGAGGAATCAACGCGCCCTCGGAATATACCCTTTGCTGTCGGTGGGACCGAGTTGTAAAACTTCGGTGGCACCGAGATGGATAACTCGCTAGGCGTTATGCACTTGATCACGCCGAAAATCACAACTCGGTTTCACCGAGATGAAAACCTAGATCGATCTAAATGCTTTCGGTTCGACCGAGTTTGAGTGAGTTGGTCCGACCGAAATCAATTAGAAGGTTTTGGAAATTAGCCCTTGACGGATCGGTGGCTCCGAGTGCTCCTCACCCTGAGGGTCCGAAAATGACTTGTTCAAAATTTGTGATGTAAGCATGAATAGAATTTGAGACAAGAAAGCATAGATAGCTAGGGGAGGTACTTAGGCATCCTTGTCCATCCATTTGGTCAGAAAAATCAAAACGACCAAAACAACAAATGGATGTCCTCGAATGGATAAAATCATGCATCCAACATGCTCACACAATAAGATAGCAAATGAAATATGTGTCAAACATGCACAACCAAAACTCTAGCAACTAACACACAATTTGTCGATGACTAGGTCATCTTTATATGAGTATATTGACTTAGGAGCCAAATGAGAACATTTGATCATAGGTCATACTCATCGATTAAGCACAAGTGGGGTTACCACTTTTACATAAAGCATTGATGTGTTCACATCATTTGAAGATGCTTTAGCTCAATTTTTAGAGCAAAGCTCCCCTAGATGTGAGAACCCTTTTAAATGGTCAAACTAACCTTGGGTTGTCGAGAAGACTTCATGTAGATGTTGAAGATGTGGATGCTCAATGTTGATGAAGATCATCAAGAGTTGGGAGCTATCCTTTGGATTCGGGCACTTTCAATACCTACATGGGTTAGTCCCACAAGGAACAAACAAAGGATATCCATGGACATAGATTGAAGTTCACAATAGATGATGTCCATGAAAGCAATGATTACCTTGTCCCTTGACTTACCAACAAGAGGGTTTGTGACTCCATGAACTAGTGCACGATGTGGAAGTTGATTGCACAAGTTTTTGCCAAAAGAATGTGAGTGAAGTATGTTGGCGGAGTCACCCTCAAGAACTTTCTAGTTCTTCTTCTTCGGGATCCACATCATCTTGATGGGAATCCTTGGGGTTGTAGTTGAGCTTGACGAAGTAGAACTTGACGTTTCCTTGGGAACCCACTTGACCATGGCTTGAGGTGCTTCAACAAATGCATCAATCTCCTCTTGAAGCTTGTCCTTGCCTTTTAGCTTGTGGTCTTGTGGTGGAAGGTCATCTTGAGCGGCGCGTTGAACTTTCGCTTAAAACCAATTCCTTGATTCTTCGGTGCCTTCCTTGCTTAAGTAACAATTTCCTCAAAGTTCTTGCTTCCGCAAGGCTCTTGTAGACACCTTTCTCTATGATCCCTTTCAATAAACTATTTTCTTGCTCAAGTGTAACTTGGCTTGAAACATTGTTAGTGGAATCAAGAGAACTACTAGATGCAACAACATTGGATTTAGCATGGTTATTGTTACTACTAGAGGAAGAATTTTTCTTATGCTTGTCATGCTTAGTCTTAATGGGTGGCAAGAAATTAGACAAGAGAAGTCGTTTGGCAAGATATGAAGAACTCTTCTTTCAAGATCGTCATTGATTGCTTTTAGAAACTCATGTTCTTGCTCTAGAGTGAGCTTCTCAAGCGTAGCTTCTCATGAGATCTTAGGAGCTCTCTATGATCTTCTTGAGTTGTTTCATGAGCTAACTTAAGAGTGTTTAGTTCTTTAGTTAGACGCTCAATCTCCTTCATAGCATTGTCATTCGACTCTTCTCGACTATAAAGATTACTAGCATGTTCATCGTTACTAGGCTCCTTGGGTTTATCATGCAAGAGTTCATCTTCACCAAGCAAGTCATCCTCATCACTATTGAAGTCAATGAATTCAGGGTGTGATACCTTGGGGCCTTTAGCCATAAAGCATCTTCCAATTCCCTCATTTGGTGAATCAAATAAGTCGAGGAGTTGGAGTTGGAGGATACGAGAGCAAGACCGCAACACCTTCATCTTGATGTAGTCGGAGTTGGAGTGATAGCTTCCTTTGGATTGATTGTTGGAGTCGGAGCCGGAGACCCATTCACCTACATGAGCTTGATGTTTTCTTCTTGTGTAGCTCCTTGATGACTTGTCTTTCCTCTCTGAATCCTTGCTTCTCCGAGAGGGTCTTCGCTCATAACGATCATCTCTGCTCCTTCTCTCTTCCGAGGTGACTCATCTCTTGAGCTTCTTCTTCTTGGAGATTCTTCTCTTCTCTTGTGGGGAGCCAGACACTCATTTGAGTAGTGTCCGGTCTTCCACAATTGTAGCAGCTTCGATCACGACTAGAAGATCTCTTTTCATCATATGATCTAGACTTTGAGCTCTCTCTTTGCCTCTATTCTTGTAGAATTTGTTTAAGTTCTTGACCATTAGGCTTATCTCTTCATTGGAAACTAACTTGTCACTTGAGGTTGTGGGAGCATCACTTGTAGCTTTGTAAGCACCACTTGACTTGTTGTGAAGCTCTTCCTTATCCTTAAGTGTCATCTCATGAGCAACAATTCTTCCAATGACTTGGTTGGCTTGAGATTCTTGTAGTTTGGCATCATTTGGATCAAAGTGCACACGGTGTCATACTTTCCATCCAAAGCTCGAGAATCTTCTTGATGATGAATCGGTCGGTCATTTCTTCGCTTCCTAAGCCGGCAATCTCATTTGTGATGAGAGCAAGCCTAGAGTACATTTCAGCGACTCCTTCACCATCCTTCATCTTGAACTTGTCAAGTCGACCTTGAAGAATATCTAGCTTTGATTCCTTCACGGACTCGGTACCTTCGTGCATTTCAACCAAAGTATCCCAAATCTCTTTTGCATTCTCAAGACGGCTGATTTTGTTGAACTCCTCGGGACACAAGGCATTGAAGAGAATGTCACAAGCTTGAGCATTGTTTTGCAACATCCGCAATTCTTCCGCTAGAAGCCATGATCCGGAACTTTTCCTTCCTCAAGAATTCACCTTGCATACCAACACAAATAATGACCCATGCGGCTGGGTTATGACCAAGAATATGCATTTTCATTTTATGCTTCCAACTAGCAAAATTTGTACCATTAAAGTAAGGACCTTCTGAAAATTACCTCACTAGACGCCATACTCTCCTAGGTTGTGAAACCAAGCTTATGGAGTCCAATGCAATGGAAACCAATACAATGGAGACCAAAGCTCGATACCACTTGTAGGATCGAAAGTATGTCTAGAGGGGGTGATTAGACTACTTATCAATATAAAAATTCTGCCTTTTGACAAAGAACAGTTTTTGGCGATTCACAATTATGATCAAGTCAAGCATCACCCTACACATGCAATTCTAGAGTATAGGCAGCGGAAAGTAAATTGCACATGTAGTAAAGAGAGGTGGAGAAGAGCAAACACAATTTTGGAGACGCGGTGATTTTTCTCGTGGTTCCGATAGGTGGTGCTATCGTACTTCCACGTTGATGGAGACTTCAACCCACGGAGGGGTAACGGCTGCGAGAGTCCATGGAGGGCTCCACCCATGAAGGGTCCATGAAGAAGCAACCTTGTCTATTCCATCATGGCCTACGACCACGGAGGACTAGCCTTACTCGGGGTAGATCTTCACGAAGTAGGCGATCTCCTTGCCCTTACAAACTTCTTGGTTCAACTCCACATCTCGATGACGGAGGCTCCCAAGCGACACCTAACCAATCTAGGAGGCACCACCTCCAAAAGTTAATAGATGTTGTAGATGATGATGAACTCCTTGCTCTTGTGCTTCAAATGATAATCTCCCCAACACTCAACTCTCCTCACCGATTTGGCTGTGGTGGAAGAAAGGATTGAGTGGAAAGCAACTTGGGAAGGCTAGAGATCAAGCTTCATATGGTGGGAGTGGAGCAACTTGATCTCAACACAAGGGTAGGTAGTTCTCTTCTTAGAAATGTAAGGTAGGAGTGGTAGTTCTTTCGATGGCTCTCTCCACGAATGAAGAGGGGTGGAGGGGTATAAATAGCCTCCACACAAAATCCAACCGCTACACACTTTTGAGCAATCTCGGTGGGACCGGTGGACAACTCGGTGAGACCGATAGTTCAAATAATGTGAACGTTGGGATTTTCGTGGGACCGAAAATACCATCTCGGTGAGTCCGATTCGTGCAATGACAAGAGCATGCCAATTTCGGTGGGACCGACTTCATCATTTCGGTGACACCGATTTGATGACGTAGGATTCTGAAGCTTTGTAACTCATGTTTCGTGAGACCGAGTTCGAATCGAAAATCCGAGTTTACTAGGGTTTGGCTTATGGCTGAGGTGGTTCATCTCGGTGTGACTGAGTTTGGAATATCGGTGGGACCGAGACTACTTATGAGTGTATATGGCGGTGAAAGTTGCCGATAGTTTAGGAGATGTATCACTAAGCACTTGAGCAACCAGATCATCATCATAACCTCATCCCCTTTAATAGTATTGGCTTTTCCTATGGACTCAATGTGATCTTGGATCACTAAACCAAAAATGGAGTCTTGAGCTTTTGCCAATGCTTGCCTTAGCATTTTGAGGGGTCCACTTCTTCAGTCCTTGCCATACCCATATCACTGAACTCTCTGAAATGATTCTCAAGTAACTATTAGTTCAATGATATATATGTTGTTATTAATTACCAAAACCACCCGGGGATTAGTTGCACTTTCACCCAGTTCTGCATAACTGAGAGGGTATTCGGATACACCCCAGACTGTCGGATCCGGGGGCTGAAGCAAAAAGGTCCGCCATGACAAATGATTTTAATCCGGCTAGGGACAATATATGTCCATTGAATTACATAGTCACTTGAACTGGCTATATTCTTCCTCTATACCATCCAACAGGCTATCTAGCTTACAATCCTGTTAGGAATATTTTGCAGCTAACGCTACCTGGTCATACACCAGACTCACGGGAATTCCTTGCCCATCTGGCCCGGCCGGTCCGACTTCGGCCTTATGGTTCGGGTCAAGCTTGGTGTAGCGCGTCTTCACCATGGCCCAGGCTTCTCTTGCACCTTGTCGGCAGGCTGACATCTTCCATAATCGGAAGCGCCGCCGTGCTCCTTGGATCATATCCACAAGCTCCCCCATGCCTTTTGGCAGGGAAGTGGATGGCCACAAGGCCTAGGCAATACCCTGCATCACCTGCCGAGCTCGCTCGTGCAGTTGTGAGAGGTCTTGCAGTAGATCACCTACGGACGCGGGCATCTCCTCTTCAGGACGGCCCGTTAGCATACCTACAGATATAAACTCTTTCAATATGCTTCCTCGCCGAGCTGTCCTACAGTTTGTCTAGGCACTTACCATAAATGCCGCGATGGAGCCTTCCGTTCTCCTTCACGGAGTCCACCAGCTGAGCGCGAACATCTCCTAATTCGACGCCCAGCCGGACAGTTGCATCTTTAAGATTGTTCTTCTCCTGCCTAACTTGCATAAGAATACGCTCGCCGGCTTTTAGCTGCCTTTGGAGATGTGACTCGTCACCTCCTACGACCTCCGGATTCACCCCGGGATTGTCTGCAAAATTTTCTGTTAGACTTATCATACTAGCCACTTACTAACTGGTACACTTCCATACAATTGAGACAAATGTTACCAAATGAGGCCTTCTGGGATTCTTCTAGCTTGGCAACCGTGGCCCGCAGCTGGGTCTTGCACTCCTCCAGCTCTCGAGACAATTGTTCATTCTTATCTACAAGGACCTGTGCATAAATTGATCCTTAAAATAGTTGTTCCAACCGTTTCAAGTCTCAGGGGCTACTGCTATACATGCCTATCAAATTTTCTTACCCGTATGTCTTTGGCATACTGGTCCGTCGCATGGGCAAGCCCGCCTTGAGTAGCTCGGATATATGCGTCTCCCGAATTGAAGGCATTAAATGCCTCTTCAGAAAAGATGTTGTTGCGAAGTACGGCTCGTCAATGCCGGTGATTCATAGTACTCTCTACTTCGGAATTCGTGGCGGAGAGCATATCCGCATCCTCTGTCAAAGGACAATTCGGCATCGGTCCCGTGTCCGCTTCCTCCCTCGAAGCCGGTCCTGGAATCCGGCTGGTGGAGGTGTGATTGGCAAGATCTCCAGATATAGTCCAGCTACTCCTCTTTCTGCTAGGACAGAAAGGACTCTGTCACATTACAAACACAATAATCACAGAGCAGGTTTTTACCATACCTCTGTAGCGGTGTTTCGGCCCTAACCGCCTTCCTCTTAAACCTACCCGATTCAGACGCTGTCGGGGATATGCCCCGCGGTGTAAACCGGCCGGAAGGATAAACCGGCCGGACTTGGCGATTCACCGGCGACCGCATGCACTGAGACGGTTTACACTCATTGGTAATCCGCAAAGGGGCAGAGGAGCAACAAGACCCGTGCTTTGTCGACGGTTCATGAAGGCCGGTTCAACCATTGTGGGCGGTTTAAGAGGAAAGGAATATTTGCCTTACAAGGAGTTAAGACTAGGACTTGTATCCGGTTTGTATTAGAGATAGACTAGTCCTAATCCTAATAGGACTCCACATGTAAACCGCCCCTTCAAAGATATATAAGGAGGGGGGGCTCCCAAAGAGGGACGAGTTACAAGTTAGAAGCTACAAGCTACAAGCAATAATCTCTAGGGTTAGACACAAAGAGGAGAGCCGGTTTATGGCGACTCCTCGTGATGATAATGAGACCTAGCCTCAAACAAAGATGTAGGGTTTTTACCGGATGATGTTTCCGGGGCCAAGTCGTCTAAATCCTCGTCTTGTGTTGCGTCTCTCGATTCCGCTCAACCCCTCTCAAGCTACCACATAGATGCGTTGGCCTCGCGACTAAGTCCTGACACTAAGGACATCTGCCGTGACAATTCCACGACAGTTGGCGCCCACCGTGGGGCCTGCGCAAGGTGGTGTTGAGTTCTTGGAGGGATCTTTCACAGGATCAAGAAGCTCGCGAATTGATGGATGAAGAAGAGCCGTTCAAGAGAAACTAGAGTTGCATTGGATACGCCACCGCAAAGTTGCCAAGTTGATATGACCGACTGGCGATCTAGTCTAAAGCCAGATCGAGTTTTTTGGAGCGGTGACGCGTGTCGCTGAGACCGACTGGATGTCCATCACGCGCCGCCAAAAACTTGATGCTGCGGCACGTAGCTTCCGTCCACAGCAGCCGAGTTACGGAAGCGCTTCAAGTCCTAACAGAGTACAACTTTGCTTTTCAAGACGGTTGGATTATTGCTAGCTCAGAATCAGTCAAAGGTGTGTCCAAGATGGATTGATACAAGGGTTTGAGGCCAAGACAAATTTTCTACTGCCACGCCGTTTCAGAAACGCTCTAGTCCAGGAGAGTATGTTACCCAAAATAAGAAAATCAGGCCGGCCTTGGCGCGACTGTGGGGGCGATGTCTTTGCTGTCCTGACCTTGCCCCGCTGTACGCTCCTCACCGGCGTATTCTACGCCCGAGGCCGCCGCCGGTTCGCTCCGCGCTGGCACTGCCCCGTCAGCGTTGGCTGCGACCCGCGCCCCCGTCGCCTCCGCTTCTGAGGTGCCGCGTCCGAGCTGCGCTCTGCCGCCGAGGCCTCGACCTCTCGAGCGTTTGCAGTGCGTTAAGCAATACACAACTTGTGACGTGGAGATCGAGGCCCGCAAATCAATCCGCAAGTACCACTATATATGAAGGGATCCATAGCAATCATATGAGCAGTGATTAGCGGCTGCGTGTGGACAGCATCAACAAAATAAAGGGGCAGCGGCAGGATCTACAGCAGCAGACGCCCAAGGCCGCGGACAAAGACGTACTTGGGGCGTGTGCCCGCTAGCCTTATTTGATGGGCACGCACATGCAGGAGAAATCTGCGGGAGTCAAAGGCCAAAGGAAAAGGAGAATAAGGAAAGGACTATTACTAGTGCATCTCACGGAAGGTCTAGTATTAGTGCTATTCATCAAATGAATTAGCACAGGTCCGAAAGTCTCACAAGGATAGGATACCAAAGTTATCCCGGCGTACTGGCTAGGAACGCAGTATCAGTACGAATGAGGACAGGCGCCAGCCTTTGCGAGCCACACACACAAAAAAAAATCAGCCATGCAAGCAATGCTGCTACATGTGTGGAGCTACTGACTCAGAAGTGCGAGAGCCGTCGGGGCCATGTTGACCAGCCTGCGGTGTTGAACCGTCAAGCCTATATTGAATCGCCGATCTGTCTAAGTGGTTTGTGTCATTTTCAACGGATCATCCGGCAACCGAACAGATCAGGTGATATCCATCCAAATTTATTTTTTCTTAACACATATTGTTTTAAAAAAAAACGATTACTCTGGTCTATAATAATTTTTCGCAGGACCATTATTCCTTACAAAGGTGTCGTATAAAGGGCGCGCGCCAGTATTATTTGTGCAAATCGCCGCTCCCACTACATCCGCACGTGTGACTGACTCATTGTCCGTGTCCACGTTTGTCTCGCCTGGTCCGGCCGCCGCCGCGATCAGCGCCGGCCATAACGCCATGGACGACTCACCCGTCCGCACTTCGCGGCCGGTTCACGCGCTCGCACCGGCTTACAACAAGGAGGACGATTCGCTCGTCCGCACCGGTTTACTAAACGTGCGGTTGATTCATCTGTTCGCTCCCGCGCCGACTCACCCGTGAGTGATTTCAACTTAACCTATTGATCATCAACTTCATGGCGGATTATTTCCGCCCGACACATCGGTGATATCTATTTTAAATATATTTCATGGGCACATATTATTTTTGTCAAAGAGCAGTTTATCTTTGTCTTGGTCTGCAATATTGTTGATGCAGACAATTGTTCACTACATCAAAACGACGTGGTTGACTTCGCTGCGCGGTTTACAACACCGCGCCGGTTCATCTGCTTGAGCCGCCTATGATGCCGAGGTCATCTTTTCCGCCCACTTCTCACGGCCTGGTCAACATCAACATACCGGCCGCACCTATCTGCAGGGCTGTTTATCAAGTATGAGCAAGTCACAGCTTGGGTAGCCCGCTTTCTTTCAAATTGAGGAAAATTATTATCAACCGCCGCTTGCCTTTGGATGGTTCAATGGGCAGGCGCACAAGTCGCCGCCACTACAGTTTGGTTAACTTCAAATCACCAGTTGGAAGGAACCATTGGCCGAGTTGCTGACACGGCTCATACGGGATCATTTATAACCCGCCGCAGTCACCTCAACCTTCTGTGGATTCACATCATGCTATCAACACCAATGATATACAAGTTATGCCGGTTTATATGACGGTCAAATATGGAGAATCTCAAGCCAACTCTTCGAGTCACCTTGAGACTCGGGGGCTACGATGATATGACGCAACAAGTCTTGCCGTTTCAAGAAGTTTAAGAACCCGGGACGATGGAGGGAAAGATAACCCGTCCCGGAGGCTCTGTTATTTGAAGGCCGTCGAGAAAATTTCCGGTTTAGAAAGTATATGACAGTTACAAAATCCGGCTCAATGAAGAAGTTTCGGTCATCGAAAAGATTCCGTTTAAAATCCGGCTCAAGGGAAGCCGTCTCACTGAAGCTTTCAAATCTCGTTTAAAATTTCCGTTCAAAAGGAATTAACTTCTCGCAAGTTCGAGTTTAAAGGCCGTCAGAAAATTTCCGGCTGAAAATGAAGATTCCGGTTTGCAATCCGGTTTAAGGGAAATTTGTTCTCCCACAAGGCTTTGAAGCTCTCAATATCCGGTTCAAAGATCCCGGTTCAAGAAGAATTTATCTCTTGCAAAAAGTTAAAAATTACCGAAGAGGACCTGCTGCCATGATGCGCGGTTCAAACATGGGTATCCTGCCTTATTGGCCTGACATATTATTGATCACATGGGGGCTTATGCTTCATAAAGCGGGGTCTCTGTCTTTCTTATCATGCGTGGTTACATGGAGTGCTTCTGTTTTTAAAGCGGCCTCCGGTTTACCCCTTGACATATATTTTTATCACTTGGGGGCTTGGTCGTGTCCGAACCAATGCAACACCTCTTGATAGGCGAAAGCCACCAGATCATTTGGGGACACGGTCACGCTCGAACCGTCACGCTCTTGGTCGGCCAATAGGGCCAGAGTCATTTGGGGCTTGGTCGAACCCAACCAATGTCATGCCACTTGGCCGGCGACGCCAAGAGTCTTTTGGGGACCTGGCCGACTGGCACCATCGCTACGCCTTCGGGGGGCTTGGTTGCGTCTGACCATGGTAATGCCATCTGACCAGCTCAATGAAGCTTTTCCTT